>CM062819.1:311108030-311703271 GCA_031772625.1 Pinus tabuliformis | reverse complement strand
ACTCTGATCATAAGAGGTTCAATTTTCTCTCTTGCAAATATCTTCTTCATCTCTGCAGCCCTTGATTCCTCATGGTTCATCCATGATGCCAAAGCAATCAACTATAAATCTCCTACCTTGGCATTAGGTTCCCATACATTCATGTTTGTTAAGGCCATGTTGTGCAAATAAAACTCAGACATCTTGGCTCTATCTTCCAGTGTGCCTAGATCACAAAGATCAATGAACTACCTGTAGTCCCAAAATGGCATGGTGCCTCTCTATGCTAGGGTCTTAATATGGAACTGTTGCCATTGTTCCTTGAGGTACAAGGCATAAGATTTAGCTGGCATCCTACAATCGATTGCTTCCAAAGGGAGACTGGCCCTACATGAAAATTGATTCTCTTTCTTGCAGTTGTCCTCTCAACCATGCATATTTTGTTTCTAGATGATTTTTCATTATGGCCTCTCTATCTCTCAAGCTACTTAGCTCTCTTCCCATCTCCTTGAGCTTCTCCTCCATGTGCCCAATGTCTTCCACCCTCTTGGATTTGGTGATCTGCATCCATCGGTGAATTCTAGCTCTCTCCTTCTCAAGCTCGAAGAACACTGGAATAGCAAATTTTTGAGGTATGACCCTGCCTCCTTTAATAAACTTGTAGTAGGAGTCAAGTTAGGTTTGGGACTAGGTTCTTTTGACTCTGGGTCCTCTTCTTTAATTCCTTACTATTGGCCTACCTCCTTTTCCAATTTTTGTGTCTCCTGTAGGTTCAATGGAGTATCTTGTAGGACTGGTTCTACTTCCCATAGATTCTACTGTGTATGCTGTAGGATTTTTTTTCCCTTGCAGAGGTTGATCTAGTTATAGGTCTTCTCACATAGGTGATAGGAGACTTAGGGGAAGGCATTTTCTATTTTTGTTTAGGTTAGTATTCAATCACAATGGGAATTTTCATTGGTGTTTGGGTTTCCCCTACCTTATTCTTGTGCTTTTCCTTGTTCTGAAATATAATGGGGTCTGCCTCTGTCTTTTGCCTTTTTCTTGATAGGGGGCTAAGAGAAGTGAGGGCAGTTTCTGCCTCTCTCTCAGTGGGTTTTGGAGACACCCTAGGTGACTCCTCCTTGTCTTCTGCCCCCTCCTTCCCATTGCTTTCTTCACCTATGTCTTTCCTTTCTTCTTCCTCTTATAGATCCTCATCATCTTTATCAGTTCCCTCCTTAACTTCCTCCTCTATTTCTTCATTAGCCTCCTTCTCTTTCTCCTCTTCTTCTTCATCTTCCTCATTTTCTTCTGTTTCATCTTCTTCTTCCTCCATCTCATCTACATCTCCTTCTGTTTCTTCTTCTTCTTGCTCTACTTCTTCTTCCTCTGCTTCAATCTCTTCCTCTTCCTCTTCACTGACAATAGGACTAACATCATATGTGAAAGCCTTGATGTCTTCCTCTATCTACATGTCTCTCAAAACTGACCATTGTATAGAAATTCTGAGGTTTTGGAGGGAATCTTCTATAAGGATTCTAATTAACCCATGGTGAGATAATCGTTGGGAATTTCCCTCTTTCACTTTGATGCTTGATTCTATTAGTGATTGCAACAAGAAGTATGGTATGCTGAGCTTGTGGTGAGGGGGTGTTTCTGCTCCAAATCTCAATTCCTCAGGAAGCCTAGAATGATAGCCATAGACCACACTATACCTACCCTCACATGAAATCTATTTGAGAAGTTGGTAGCTTACCTTGTTCCAGGGATATGGAATACTTTCTCTCCTTACTCAATTTTTGTCCTTAGTGGGTTCCTCACCTTCTAAAAAGAATTTCCTTTTAGCAGCCTAGCTATCTCTTTTGTCTTCCTTCCTCCATGGTACTCCTAGGGGAAGTGTGATAACTCTGATGATGAGTACAAGGGTTACTTCTACGAAGATCCCACTTACCACAATAGTGGCATGGACTCTGGTAAGTGGAATGAGGGAGAGAGAAAAATCTCGGGCCACCTCATCATCATAACCCCTTAATTTTTCGAAAAACCCCATCTAATTATGCCTTATGAAGATTTCTAGTAGGTGAGGGTGTTGTTGGATTGTCACAGTGTTAGTGGGCTCCCTCTTATTAAACCCTCTTGTCATCTTGGTGGCGAGGTTTCGATGAGATGAGATGGTTGATACAATTTTCAAATGCAGAAGTAAAAAACTAAGATGACTATGTGGACAATTCTCTTGCACAACTACCAAATTCACTCAAACTAGAGGATTTTTTTGTTCAATTTACTTGGAAAGAGGAATGTAATTACAAAGCCTACCTCTTCATAATGTTTTCTATGGTCAACCCCCCATTTTTCCCTCTGAAACTCCTCTCAGCCTATCCTATAGACTGTCTCTGTGTATCCTATAGGAATCCTATTTACAATCCTATAGGATTTCCTATGCAATCCTGTATGAATTCCTGTGCAGAAAAACGATGATGTCTTCCTTGCTATAGGTTGCCTAGGCATGAGAGTGACTTGTGAGAGCGAGCCTCGAGGAAGTGAATGCATGAATGCATGGGGACGATGATTATTTCCTCTTATGGTCATTTGGGTTGAGGTGGTGTGTTGGCAGCCGAGGTACAGTTTCCATTTTTGGACCATTGGTCCCCACTACCACCTCATCATTCCCCACTTCCTCATAATCAACTCCCACTTTATGCTTCCGTAGCCTTAACTACTTTTGTCCTTCTCCATTCTATTTTTGAGTTGACTGCTGCCACGTGTGAGAGGACAAATTTTTTTGTCTTTGTTGACTGATTAAACGTGGCCAAGTTAACTGGCCACCTTTCGCTTATAAACCAACTTACTCGTAACCTTTACATATTTTGACTACATTATGCACATGAGAGAGTGAGTAGAGTACTTATCTGTGGTGCTTAATACCTTGCTGCAGTGGTTGAAGACCAGATATGCTTGCTGTGTGTATTGGCTGCATGTTATTCTTCTTCCCTTTTATGTTGTTCTTTGATGATATTTTTTGTGGTGCAGGTACCTGATGCTGAAGATGATGGTGTTGATGCTTCTTTGGAGTCCCTTCTGCTCTTGGATCATCATGTTGGAAGCTTGTTGTTCTTATGATTTGTATTCTGTGGGATAGGTTGTTACAGGATTTCCTACAGGATGTCCTGTAGCTGCTTCTCCCTCAAAACTCTTAATCATACCTTCTACTGGGAGTTTGAGGATGGTGACATTGATGGAGAGGGAGACTAGGAGTGTGGAGGATGAGGAATACTCAGATGATGCTCCCTATTTCTCTCTTTCCTTCTTTTTCCGAAGACTGTGATTTCTTTTTAATTTTTTTTCAAACTGATATATATTTTTTAATGGTGAATGCAGGGGTGTTGAAGGTGGACGTAGGTATGGTCATGGAATGACGATGTAGGGGTGCTATTTTA
The DNA here is from genome assembly GCA_031772625.1 of Pinus tabuliformis. NCBI lineage: Eukaryota > Viridiplantae > Streptophyta > Pinopsida > Pinales > Pinaceae > Pinus > Pinus tabuliformis. The sequence goes on along the minus strand of CM062819.1, from coordinate 311,699,873 downwards.
TTAACATAGAAAGTCATTTTTTCCTTTAGGGTCACTTCCTATAGATTTTCTAGATCACTGTGATTCCTACAGGATCATCATGTATGTTTTCCGGGGATCCTGTAGGTTTACAGGGGATCCTGTAGAAAACACAGTCCCCTTGTAAATTGAAGGAAAGGAGTGGAAAAATGAGAGAAATGGTAGAGTGATGAATGAAAATAATTGGATAAATAAAATGTGACTGAAATAGGTTTCTTGGTGATCCTCCCTTACTCTCTGATCATCCTTCTTGATGACCTGCAAAATAGAAATTTTCATGATTTTTTCTCTTTTCTATTTTTTTTTTTTTGAAAACAACTAGGCTGCCTCTGAAAGGTTTTCATCCTACTTGTTTTCCCTGGGCGCCTCAAGAGAGGTTTTCGCCCAGGGATATTTTTATTCTCATTTTTTCTCTTTTTTTTATATTGACACCATTAAGCCACCCCAAGAGGTTTTCAACCCAATAGTGGGACTCAGGTGCCTCATGGAGGTTTTCATCGAGGTCCTTATTCTTTTTATTTTTTCTCTCAGTGATTTGATGAGGTAGGCACTGAAACTTACTCCACTACCATCACTATTTTATTGATATCATCAATGAATTCTTGTTTTGACAATGGTCTCTTGTAAATCTTCAGTCGGTGTCCATTAACAAGTAGAGGAATGACCTCTTCATTTGTGGTGTTGATCTACACTAAACCATTATCATGGCATATTTCTACAACTATAGTATACCTAGGGGGATAATATGGGGTACAAAGGGAGGTACCCAAGGGAATAATGTAATAATGGGATGGGCCATAGTAATAAATAAGTTGGTTAAACCCATATCATGTAAGGGACCACAAGTTGTTAGTAATAATGTAATGGGCCCATGGTATTAGATAGATGGTATTGAGGGAACCATGGTAATGACCCATGGTATTATATGTATGAGGCCTATATAGAGGCTAAAGACTCCCCATGGAGAGATATCAAGGATTATTGTATGAACAGGCATATGGCTTGTGGAGTGTTCTCCTTAAAGAGGAATGTATGGTGTTGCCCTACCTTAAGGGTTTGATATTAATAAAGTGAAGCATTTCTATATTCAGATCTTGTTATTTTTGGTGATTATTTGTAGTTATTGGGTATATTGGTATGTTTTCATATATTTTCAGGTCAGATCTATAACAAGTGGTATCAAAGCACTTTCTTGGGCAAAAGTGGAGAATTTTTTTTTTAATTTTTTGCAGGAACTTTTTGGGGCGACGAGTTTGCAGATCATATCTGTACATTTTGGGGAAAAATATGCAAAATATAATTGTAGATTTGGATTCTTTGTGAAAAAATACCCAAGTTCAAAAAAAAAATCGGCCGAATCAGAGTCCGGATGAAGGAGATATCGTTGATCTAAAAATCAGTGGTGTTGCAGACATTTTTCGGGGCAGCGAGTTTGCAGATCAGATCTGTACATTTTGGTGAAAAATCTTCAAAATCTAATTGCAAATCTGGATTTTTTTTGAAAAAAAATACCCGATTTCGAAAAAAAATTGGCCAAATCGGAGTCCGAATGAGGGATATATTGCTGATTTAAAAATCAGTTGGGGTGCAAAAATTTGTTCGAGGTAGCGAGTTTGTGGTGTAGATCTAGAAGTCCTGGTGAAAATATGCAGAATATAATTGTAGATCTAGATTGTTTGTGAAAAAATACCCAAGTTCAAACAAAAAAATCAATTGAATCGGAGTCTGAATAAGAGAGATATCGTAGATTTAAAATCAACCATTTTTTTTAGAATTTTTTTGTGACGGCGAGACAGTTGCAGTGCAGATCTGAAATTCCAGTGCCTAGAGCAGGATTTCTACCACATGGGCAGATGCAGAATGGTTGTTCCATTCCAAAAACAGGTCATGATATGGATTCTAACCAATATTGATGGAATTGAGGCCATTTAAAATTGTAAGTGAGCTTTTCCCAAACCCTCTTCATGGTGGTTCTAAGTTTTACATGAAAAGATAATGGTCCTACTATTGAAGAATACAAAAATTCATTATGGAACATCATTGGAGATTTTTTGTAGTGGGTAATTTTGAAGATGAGGCGGCCACATGGTGGATTATTACTTAACCAAAACAAATGTTCCAACCTGCCCAACAAAGAATTTGAAAAATTACTTTTAGACAGATGGTCTCATGCCAGAAAACAAGATAAGGAGAAACATGTGGGTATATCCTTATTGCAGATTCATGGATTGATTCAGAAGGAGAAGCTCATTGTGTCTATAAATCCTAGTAGCAAGAAAATTCTCATAAATTTCAATTTGGAAAAAAAATTGCAAGTGCCAGCAAAACACATGGAGCACGCACAAGTTAATAATGAGCAGGTGCAAGTTTATAAAGATTTGAAGATTTAGATGGACAAGTATGTATTGCATTCTGATTTTTATGTTTCAGATATGGCTAATGAGGATGTTGTTTTGGTATACCTTTGGATGGAATCAATGGGTACTATCAATATTAATGTGTAGAAGAAATTCCTGAAGCTCTGGTATAAAAAGAAGAAAATTACATTGCAGGATATTTCGATTAAGCCACAAATAGAGACTAAGGAGGCAGTAGCACAAATCTCTAATGAAACTTACACATCAGATGATGAGCCTTTGATGATCGACAATCAAACACAAATAGAGGCTAAAGTAGAAAAGGTTACAGGTGCTGATACATCAAATGAGGGCTTAGTGGTTGAAGTAATATTGGAAGATAAGACACCACTGCAGGCACCACAACATGCACAAGATAACGGCTAGGCTCCAGTAAGGGGTGAATTAAAGAAAAAGACACTATGGGTTAAAACTTCAACATATCATCACCCACATCATCCAACAAGAAAACAACCAACAAGATGGAAACGAATTAGCCACAAGGACAACAACCCTGGCATGACAGATAGAGAGGAGCGATGATCCACACAGAAGAGCCACGATGGTCAAATTCCATCTCAAGCGGGTTAGGCACTAGCTAGATCGATGGTTCACCTTTCTCTGGGATGGCTAGATGCACATGCATCGTACCAGTGGACTACTCTTTTGAGTAGATCTTATTATTTGTGTTCTTCCCATGTTTCAGGAACGAAACATGTTAAGGGGGGTCGAATGTAGTATAACTAGGGGGGATAATATGGGTACAAAGGGAGGTACCCAAGGGAATAATGTAATAATGGGATGGGCCATAGTAATAAATAAGGTGGTTAACCCATATCATATATAAGGAACAGCAAGTAGTTAACAATAATGTAATAAGCCCATGGTATTAGATAGATGGTATTGAGGGAACCATGGTATTGTATGTATGAGGCCTATATAGAGGCTAGAGACTCTCCATTGAGAGGTGTCAAGGAATATTGTATGAACAAGCATATGGCTTGTGGAGTGCTCTCCTTCCTTAAGGAGTGAATGTATGGTGTTGCCTACCTTAAGGGTTTTGATCAATAAAGAAGCATTTATATCTATATTCAGATCTGGTTATTTATTGGGTTTATTTGTATTCTCTTATATTTTCATATCAGATCTATAACAACAACATAAGGTCCTAGCCATCTTGTCCTTAACTTGCCCTTGAAGTCTTTATACCTAGAATCATATAACAAAGCCCAATCACCTTCTTGAAATTGCTTTTCCTTGATGTTCTTATCATGCCAGATCTTCCTCTGAAGTTGAATTACCTCTGTATGTAGGAGGGCCTGCATTTTGAACTCATCCAAACCATTCAACTAGAGCAATCTCTCTTTTTGTGCACTGTTGAGATCTAGATCTAGTTGGGCTGCCATCCTTAATGTGTTATACTCAAATTCAATGGAAAACAAGGCCTTTTCCCATAGACCAGATCATAGGGTGTGAATCTAGTGGTGGTCTTCTAGGTGGTATTATAGGCCCAAGTGGCCTCAACTAGTCTATCTGCCCAATCCTTCCTGCTGTTGCTTACCACTTTGGTCAAGATGCCCTCCAGTGCTCTATTGTCACCTCTACTTGTCCATTAGCTTGTGGATGATAGGGAGTGGAGGTTATTTGCTTGATCTTGTGCTGGCTGAGAAAGTCTTCAATCATGTTGGAGGTAAACTGGTTGCCTTGCTATGTGACCAACTCTTTATGGTACCCAAATTTGTAAAATAAATTCTCCCCGAGGAACTAAGCTACCTTCTCTTTTATTGCTGCCTTAATTGCCTTGGTTCAGCCCACTTAGTCAGATAGTCAGTGCACACAATGAGTACTACTTTTGTTTGGAAGGAAATTCAATAGGTCCAATGGAGTCCATGCCCAACTTATCAAATGGCTCAAAAGTCACCTGAGGCTGTAGATGCATTTCATCTCTTACAGTAGGCCTTCCCATCCTTTGGCATTGATCACACTGACCGGTACATATTTTCACATCCTGATGAAGAGTGGGCCAATAATAACCTGCGTGTAACACATTGAATGTTGTCCTCTTCACTGTAAAGTGACCTCCACGAGGCCCATCATGATAGGTCAAAAGGATGTCAAAGACTTCCTCCTCCCTGACACACCTTCTCAAGATTTGATCTGGGCCAAGTTTGAAGAGATTGCCCCCAATTCAAGTGAAGGGGGCGCTCTTCCTTACTCTCTTGCTTTTTTCTTTAGAGGAAAACTTCGGTGGTACCTGTGCAAATACGAAATAGTTTTCTATATCAGCAAACCATGGAGAGAGAACTGAAATAGCAAATAAGTTCTCATCCAGTAACTAGTCATTAACCATCCCTTCTTCACCTATAGACAAATTTAATCTGGACAAAAAGTCTGCAACAACATTTTCCTTACCCAGCTTATCAATAATAGTTAGATCAAACTACTGTAATAAATGTAGCCATCTTATAATCTGAGCATTCACATATGGTTTATTCATTAAATGTTTGATTATAGCATGGTCAGTATGCACAAATGTTTGATAGCATGTAATATAATGCCTAAATTTGTTCAATGAATGCACAACATCGAAGAGTTCCTTTTCAGTTACTATGTAATTTAGTTTAGCCTTTGACAGATTCTTATTGATAAAGTAGATAGCATAAGGAAATTTTTCATCTATCTTACCTAGGGCTACTCCTATGGCTTTGTGTGAGGCATCAACATGAATATGAAAAGGAAGGGCCCAATTTGGGCCTCGAAGAATCAGTGCAGTGGTTAACTTGTTCTTTAGGGTGTCTAAGGCTCCTTGACAACTTTTTAACCATATAAACTCAAAGTCCTTGGCCAACAAACCAAATAAATGAGAGGCCAACTTGTTGAATTCCTTTATAAACCTTTGGTAGTGTCTAGCTAAACCTAGGAAACTTCTGACATCTCTCTGATTTTGGGGGTGGGACCCTTTGGATGATAGCTATTTTGTTTGGGTCCACCTATAGTCCTTGCTGAGATATTGAATGACCTAGCATGGTCCCTGTAGTCATAAAGAATTCACGTTTTTCGGTACTGAGAGACAAGTTCATTTCAATGCATTTGTGCAGTACTTTTCCTAGGTTGGACAGAGCCTCTTGAAAATCATAGCCATCAGGTGTAAAATCATCCATATAAATTTCCATAGCATTATGGACTAACTTGGTGAAAATACTCAGGACTGCTCTCTCAAAGTTACAGGAGCATTGCATAGGCCAAAAGGAAGTACCCTATAGGAAAAAGTACCCAAGGACAAGTGAAGGTGGTTTTATCCTGGTCCTTCGAGCTGTCTAGATTTGGTTGTACATGCTGCATCCATCTAGGAAAGAGAAAAACTTTTTCCTTACCAGGCCATCTAGCACTTGGTCAATGAATGGTAGAGGGAAATTGTCCTTATTTGTGGCTTTGTTCAGCTCCCTAAATCGACACAAATCCTACACTTACCATTTTTCTTTGGAACTAACACCAAAGGAGAGACCCACTCACTATCGGAGATAGGGTAAATGAATCCTGCATCTAGCAGTTTTTACAGTTATTATTTGACTATGTCTTTAAGCGCTGGATTCATACTCCTTTGGGGCTACCGAACTGGCTTCCAACCTTCTTTGATGTATATGTGATGAGTACACACTGAGGGGTGTACACCCTTCATTTCCTTCTAACTCCAAGCAAAGGCATCTAGGTGTTCCTTTAGCATGTTGCATAACTTATCTTCTGGAGAGCAGAAAGAGATGAATTGATTTTCAAGGTTCTCTCAAGGTCAAATTCTATGGTTTTGACATGGAGGGGGTTGGAATCAGACAAGCATAGGTCAATGGATGATTTGTTCTAGGTTTCCTTTACTACATCTTCTAAGGACGATGTACTAGGAGTTGGACTTTAGAGTAGGTGTTCAATCAAATCATCTTCATCTTGTTGTCCTCCTCCCATGGTTGTTTCTAAAGTATAAAGTTGGGCAGAATAAACTTCATCTTCTTCCTCCTCCTCCAACCATAAAGGTAAATCATGCTCTAGAGATGGCTGAGCAGGAGGGTATAGGACTAACTTCTTGGACATATGCCCATTCTTGCTGGTCATATTCCCAGCTCTGCATCTAATGTAAGCATCGACAGTGGCAAACCAGGGTCTCCCAAGGATGAGAGGGTAACCAGTAAGCTTAGCCTTAGGCTGGAGAACTAGGAAATCTGTAGGATACTCCTAAGAGTCAATGGAGACCATCACATCCTCCACAATCCCCTAAGGGGTCACTGTGGAATGGTCTACAAGTTGCAGAACTATTGTGGTCTTCCCCAATGAACCTTGGAGGTTGAGCTTAAGCATGGTGTCCTTGGTCATCACATTAATGGTAGCCCCAAGATCGATCAAAGTGTGTGGGAAAATGGTGCCATTGATGTGCACATCTACTACTGGCTTCCAGAGTCCAAATACTTTGGACAAATTACCTGCACCAGCATTAAGTTGGACAGTTGTCCAATGACATCAATGGTATGGGCATTCTTTCCTTGCCTTCTTGGATGCTTGAAGAAATTCTCCTTAATCAACTTATTGTAAATAGGAACATCTTTTATTCTTGGAGAAGTGGAATATTTACACATAGATTTTTCAATTCTCTCAAAGTTCAGTCTCTTCTAGGTAGGCTGGATTTGTTGAATCTCTCAGGAAAGGGTGAATTCACTTTACGAATGATTTCCTCTCTTTCTTTCTTCCTCACCTCCCTAGGTGGAGGTGGAGGTTGGTTATCTAGAGAACTCTCCCAGATCTTAGGATAATCTCCTAGATTTCCACAGCATAAGCTGGATATGATGTCTCTCCACTATATACTTGTTGATCATGTGTTGGCTCGAATGATTCATCAGGGAAAAGATCGTGGGTTCAGGCATGGAAGGCCAACGATGGTCCACTATAGTCTAGACAACACTGGCATTTTCACCTCACCCCCCAGGGAAAAGAGTCTCACCCGAAGCGTGCCACAACCAAAAGGGAGAAGGGCCCAACATGGAATTGAGGGGTCTAAGTTAGGCACATGCGGTCATACACATATGCGTTCATAATACATTGAATAGAGATAATGATATCCTAAACTCATACACAAGACTCATCATATATACCACGGAACTAACAACAATACTAGTATTGATCTATCAAGCACCAGCTTCATGTAATAAGGAGACTATTTAAAATTTTGATAAGCCAGAGTGCATGATATGCAATACACTACGAATCTTAACAATCATCAACTCGGATTACATTAAAGTGACAGAAAGAAATACATTATAACTTTGCCTCTCACCATCAACAATACATAAAATACCTGGCTCAGAAGCTCGGGTCAGATCTGCTCTGCAAACCAGTTCCTTAGTTTCCAGCTCTTTTTGCTTCTGCTTGTGTCTGTGTACCTCCTCAGTGCCCCAATCCTTAAATGTCCGACAGGTCCATCCTCAGCAACAACCCTGAAAACCATCGAAACTCAACACCAATAGTAGCAACACCAACAACAACCAACCTCTTCCTTTCTATTCTTCCTCTTTTTATATCCTTCCCGACTTCCTGGACTACCAGTTCTCGCTCGACTATTTGCCTCCTTGGCTTCCTCTCCTCCGCTTTCCCCACCTCCTTGGCTAACTTTACCTTCTGCTGCCACCCTTCCATCACCTCCCTGCAACTTCTTGTTCCACCACCCAATCATTGCTGCCATTTGTCCTTTCCCACCCTACGATTGGTCAAAACTAGTCAAAACTCTTCAAAATTAATGAAGGCTCTAATAGGCCTCAACCACAATTTCTTAACTCGTCCCCGTGTCAAGTCATTTCGACCTTTGGTGGCACTGTTGTTGTTTCCATGGGTTTTACACGTGGCGGCTATGTTTCTACCCATGTTATTTCCACTATCTGTTGTGCCGGCACCTCTGTTGCTGCGATACCTTCTTGTAGAATATGCATCCCTTCTGTTTCAACCCTAGCCTGTGGTGTGTCATTTGTTTTTGTGCCCCTTTCTTGACCTTGTGGCTCCTCCATTCGAAATGAAGGCTCCAACTCAGGGACTGTTGTTGTCGTCTGCTACCTGAGTTCACTATATTGCTAGATAGCCAAGTTCTAGTTTGCGAGGATCACATCTGCACTTTGTAAATGTCTCAGTTGATTGTGATGTTAGGGTTGTCGTCCGTTGGACTTGAGGTCATCCAGTTGCTGGCTACTTGAGTCGCATGCCTCTTTTATAGCAGGACCTACATTCACACTAGGGGCCGCAAGTCTTAGATTACTCTCTTTGTCCTGGACGACTCCTCCTCAATTGTGTCAACCCAAGCTTGGAAGACGTTGATTTGTTCAGTTAGATGCTGGAGCGGAATAGGATCTATGCATGGCCTTGTGCTGGCTAATAGAGATTGAATCTTCTCTCACAACGGGTAGACTTGGTGGTTCTTCAGAGCTAGAATTCTTGACCAGTCATGGACCTTGCCCATTAAGGCATATCCATCGATGAGGGGATCAGCTAGTGCTTGTTTCTTTGTCTCGAGCTCTCACATCTTTCTTTCAACTAAGCGTGCATATATTTCCATAGGGTCTGGCAGTGTAGACCTTACGGTCTCTAGCTTCTTCTTCATTTCCACATTTGTGGTTGCTAGGCATATGCACGTTGTCTGTATGTGATCGCAGCAGTTGATCAAGGAGCAGGCAGATATGTTCGTCAGTGCTTCCGTGTTGGCTTCGACGACTGTTGGCCACATGGCTTGGAATCTTTGAGTAAGTTGATCCACTTGTGCTTGCAACCTTGTATTTGCCTCTTGCAGGTGATCCCGTTCTTCCATTACTGCGAGCAATTGCATCATCTGCTGCTCATGCTCCTTAGCCAATTTCTCATGCAGGCCCTCGGCCTTGTGGGTGGCTTGCTAAATGAAGGAAAATAACTAGGCTGATGACCAATGATAGAGTGTATCAGCCCTCATTGTGTCTAGTTCTAGAAATTGTTGTTGTAAGGGTAGGCCGCTTGCAATGGATTTATTAGAATGTGAGGTGGGTGAATGCTCTTGCTGGGATGGTTGTTGTGATGGTGGGATGAACTGTGGTGTGGCTGGTGTGATACTAGGGTTCGGGGGGATTGTGATCTTTATAGGGAGACTGGGTAGGTATGGACTAGTCCTTTCTCCCTCCCAACTAGTATCTAGGCATCTTCTAGTTGGTGGGTCAAGTCCTAGCATCGGTGTTGTACTCTCAGTAGGTGGCATTCCTAAAAATCGAGGTGGCACCTTCCTTCCAGCCAGTTTGTTATCAGGAAAACTAGTGTCTATTCAGAGCTGCTAGTCCCACTAAGACGAGTAGCTATCTTAGAAACAAACAGATTAAAGTTACTTGTGTTTTCCTTTATGAAAGATAGATGAGAGAGAATCAGAGAGTACCAACCTCAGTCTTTTGCTTGGCTCCTTGCTTGTTTCCTCCCACCTTTGACGGAGATTCGCCACTCCTTCCTTACTTGTCTCGCTTCAAAGAACACTTGTAGAGTCAAAGCATCATAATACCATCAAAGCATAGAGATCTATAACCATACACAATATAGGATCAGATGTATATTAACCATACAAATGCATATATCAATACAAGATTCAGAGATATACAAGAATATGGATGAAAACTCAAATAGCTTTATTGATAGAAGTAGTAGAAGAGAGGATTACAACCCATTGGTATAACTCAGTGCCATCCTCCCAGCATGAAGGCCCACTTCACCTCATGAAAATCTTAGATCACCCAACAATATAATGTTGCACAGAGAAGCCAAAAGCACTTCCTTACAAAATACAAAGTTCCAGCCTCTGGATCTCTAGGATGAGGGATCCATATATAGATGTTTGCAAGTGGGTGAGTCGACCTATGGGATTTTGATTAGTGTCATCTCTCTAATAGTTCTTGGTTCCACTTGGAGATTTCATGATCTCCTACTCATCCTTGGGTGAATTCAAAGAGGCAAGTGTCAAATGGGTAGTTTCTAGATGATTCTCTGGGTTTCCACCTAGCCAACTGCCTCTGCCATTTGTTTGCTCTCGCTCATTGCACACTATAGAAGGGCTTTTTAGTATGCATCACACTTTTTGCATGTGGTAGGTGAGAGGCATCACACCCTTAGCATTGGGCAGTCTGTATGGTCCTGTTTTGACCAGTTTTGAGTAGTTTTTCAGGGAGAACTTCTGGGAGATGATGTAATCAGCTGACCTTGCTCCTTTAGGGTATGAAACAACACTTTTAGGGACTTAGAAGCCGTTGGTTTATGGACATATGGGATTGGGGTAGCAGTGCCCAAATATGTCTATAACATTTGCCCCATAAAGCATGAGGTCGTAAATCTTCTAATGTCCGATGAAATGCTTTATCATAAGGATCCGAGGTTTTTTGAACCAGAAGGTGACCTGTAATAAGATACAATACAATAAATTATCTTCATAATATTTTCATGATCTAGCTGAGGCAGGCATTCCCATGCTCATCTTTATAAATTCATTTTCATGTACATAGGACAGACAACCGTCTGTGTGGCAGATTGATGATTCTGGTAGAGCCCTCATCCCTTAGCTTGGATGATTATCTATGCAGCTATAATGTACATTTGATATTTTTATTTTCTTGAATATATCGCAGCCTGGATGGATGAAACTAGATCCGGGGTCTTCAAAACACATTCATTCTTTGCCCGAAGTACAAGTTGATCCATGTGAAAAGATGTTCTGATGTCGAACATGGAAAGACATCGCCTGATTACCAGCCAATGATGTAAGTTGTTAACAGACGCGAAAGGAATCACCGATAATGATGATGACCCTCAAGGTACTGCAGTAAAATTCACGTGGTGTGAATACATGAGTCGATGTAGAACACCACGCAAAATCTTTCGGTCGAAGGCCATTGACGTAAACCTGTCGCCGGAAGTGAGAAACTTGCCATTGAGGCATGCAAGCTTCAAAGTACTAAAAGGGTTGTTCCTAAGTCAAGTTCTATGATAATGAGCTGATGTCGACAAGAAGTGACCCATCATAGGAGGGCCTTAATGAATCCCACATCTACGACATGAAACAAAGAAAATGATTTTGTGGAGGTGAAAACGATCTGATGATACAAGGTTCAGGGTGGTGGTCATGAAAGAATGAAGCGTGAAGGTATTGCAACCAATGAGACATAAGCTGGGTTGGTGAATTCTCTGAGTGACTTCTCTTGAACATATCAGTGACAATGAAATGGATTGGTAGCGTTAACCCGAAAAATGGATCGTATGGAGGACCAATGGTGATATGACCGGTGAATGGAATAACCCAACCCGACTCAATCATGGGATGGAGTGAAAGTGTCATGTTCAAGAGCGACCTACTACCAATAAAGTTTCTTCAAGTTTTCTTCCCAATTTTGCTTCAGTCATTTCAGACCAGTACCTCTTTATTTTTGTCAAGCTTGAGGAGGATAACATATGATTGTTCTATAATTTTCCCTTCGGGCAAACTCGTCGCTATGTTTTAACGAGCCTAGCGATAGTGAAACTCACTTTTGTTTGCATGGACAAGTTTGTCACTATTGTTTTAACAAGCTTAACGACAATGATAACTCGGTTCTTTTCAATTTTAGAGAGTCTGAAAAGAGGCGGAAAGGAAATTCCAATATTCCTTTTTCGCAATGTAATCCCTTAAGTTCAAAAAAGTGTAAAATAATACGAAAGGGATGACTTTTTGATATTTTTAACGAGCCGAACAAGACAAGCGCTTGATCTTTTTGTGTAATAATCCCTCAGGTCCAAAAAGATTAAAATCTAGAGGAGGAATGGCACTTCTAATCGCTTTAACGAGCTGGAGAGGCAAATTTCTCAGCAATCTTTTCATTTTTTACAAGTCAGATGAAAAGAGCTTAAAGGAGACTCATTTTTTGAGGAACGAGTGATGTTTTTGGATAGCAACTCCTTCCAGTAAGGTTTGAAATTTTTCAATCACGGCAGTGTAAAGAAGGTGGCTAATAGGATCACTCGTCGCAGCTATTCCTAAAAAGGGGTAAACAATCAAATGGAGGTGTATGATTGGCTAAAAGAGAGTGGAGGTGATGGTAAGAACACGACCAAGGTTTAAAAGCTGATAATTATGCAATCATAATGGTTATTTACCGAAGGTAGGTTCATTTTTTAATGAGCTTAAACTCTAGTGGAACATTTTCTCATTGCTAGGTTTATTTTTTAACGAGCTTGAACTTTGCGTATAACTGCTCATGCCAGTCATATAATAAGGATGTCTCATCAATAGGTTCATTTTTTAGGGAGCCTTTCCCATTCGAAACTTTGCTCCGGAGCCTTTCGTTATGCAAGATAGGAACAACCAACCTATGAGTTTAAAGGGTTAAGAGCCTACAAGCTAAGAAAATAAATGATCGCTTTTCGCTTGAATGCAAGAAGGTTTGCATGCCCCCGGGTATAAAGTAGAATTTCCAAGTCACCATATGGAAGTTCTTGCATTAGCAAGATTGCTCCATCCACGTCGCAGACAAAACACTCCCTTGGCGATGTCCATCAAAATGGACAAAGGTGACTATTGTCAGTTCCAATCACATAACTTTTAACGAGGGAATCCTTTTCCAGTCTAATCCCATTTTGCTAAATGGACGGATGTGTCAGACTAGTCATATGTCCTCCGCAGAAACCTACCCTATGCCTAAGGTTTTCCTGTCGAAGTAGACCAGGGCGCACGCCCCCTGGGTTTTAGTCACAATCACCGAATCACTTGCGCTCATCAGGTGGACGGACTGGAGATTGATGAGACATTCCTTGCACAAAAAGACTAGTTATGGATGGCATTTGACTATTAGCTATGTGTGAACCAGGGAATGAAATCTAGTCTACAAGCTGGACCACTCTGCCTTCATGTGGAAAACACATCACTCGGAAGAGTGAGGAAACAATAGCTCCCATGCTATAAATGTAGTCATGCCCAAGGAGTAGATTATAATCTAAAGATCCTTGGACTACCATCACGTTTAGATGAACGGTTTTCCTTCTCAAAGTTATAGGTAAATTTGGAAGGATCCCTAATGGTCGACTGGTTCCTTTGTTGAAGCCTGTCAGATTTCGAATCTCAGGCAAAAGCGATGGCAAACCAAGTGCTTTCCAAGTAGTTGAGGAAAGGATACTCACATAAGCCCCTTCATCTATGATAGTACCAACCATGATCATTCTGTAAGCTTGTACTATGATTCAGAATGGTACATTAGATGGTAGACGGGGTCAGTCTAGTAGATTCCAATCGAAGGAAATGACTAGGTTGCTTAGAGGTGGGACCGAATAAACGGCCAGATAAATCTATGATGAACTTCCTTCCTGTGATAAAGGAATGGGTATATTTCCCCCATGTTCATCGGAGTCTATGTTTACGAAAAGCATTTGAATGGTGTCGTTCGCATTCTCTTTGGTGATGGTATCATTTGAAGATGGGTCCTCTTAAGACAAGATGGGGTCAACTGCCATCTCGACCTATTGAATTTGGTCCAATGTGGACTCAGAGGGTTTATCTTCAATGATAGGTGCTTCGACCGACAACAAAGGTGTGTCTGTCGGATTTTCAACTAGCGATGGACATGGCAAGAGTTTCTTGTATCCAGGAGGAAGTCACTGCGGTGAAGCAAGACGGTTCTCCAAGACTCTTTTAGCTTCATCCAAGAAGGGACAACGGTGGAGGGCATGATCACCTTCACACAGTCTACAAGGAAATTCAAATCTTCCTTTCTATCCATTGACTTCGTTTTCACTAGTTGATGGTGTATTCTCAACATGATCGTCAGAGGTTGACGACACTGGATTGTGCAAGCGGGGAGACCATTCCCTTAAGATCCGTGGGATGCAAGGACAATATCGATCATAGTGGTCTCCTTTGCAAATGACACATGGATATTTAGGTTTGGACGGTGCGGTGTGTGGATTTTCACCAGACGATGCTTGGTTGCCCCCTTTTTCCATTGGCTTCTTCTTCTTCTTCTCCTTCCCTTTCTTCTTCTCCTTAGTTAATTGGTTTTTAGTTTTTCTAGCTTCACCAAGCAAAGAGGAAGAAGGAGAGGGAGAAACAAATGAAGTAGAAGGTTGGGGGGTACCTCTAGTATCATCTGGTTGCTGATTTGATCACTCAGGAATCATGGTGTTTTGAACGACAAAGGTCAAGAAAAGCCATACCGGCAGGCCAATTGTTAGTCCTGGAAGGGACAATGTGGCCATATGAGATGCACCAACATCTCCCCAAGAGGAGAAGGGACTAGGATTTCTCCCAAGGGGAAATCCTTGATTGGTGGACTCCATTTTCTCAACCTAAGACCAACCAGGGAACAATGACGTTATTCCAATTAAAATAAATTTTATGACGCTTTGACGCAACTTGCTTTTTTCAATTTTTAAGAGTCGAGAAAAAGCTAAAGATGAATCTAGTTGCCTTCAATTTTTAATGAGCCTGAAGTGACAAGTGCTCAGATGGACCTTTTCTTTTAAGGAGTCTAAAAAGGAATAAAAGTGACTACTCTGGAAATCTAGACAGAGGGATTAACAAACCAATCACAAAATTACAGAATACTTTTTACGGTACGGCAGTCAATCTTCTTGAATTCTGTGTTCAGTGCATTGCGATTGATAGGACGACAAACACAGCTTCCTAAGGATAAAGGATGTAGCCTATTGTGGTCTCCCAATATATACTCGATGGTACGTGGGAGAACAAGTCCGTACTGGCACTTGTCGTCCCAAAGAGGAGGAATCACCCAACCTACGATGAAAGCGATAGTTACTAGGCTTTACGACGCTGGAATACGTCTCTAGCCTAGACTTCTAAATGTTGTGCATTAGGTTCCAAAGCGTTTTTATGTTCATTGAATTTATTTTACAGTTGATCTTTCTTAAGAAGTTTGCCTTTAAGGTTCACTGCGTGATGTAGATATACAAATCCTAAATATGCAATCTGAGATGATAAACAGTTGTTTACTTTCTTTTTGCAATGAAAATCCTAGCTACTAAGGAAAGAGAAGCGAAATTCTTTCAACATAGAGTAGAGAGCACACACTATGATGCACTGTCCTAAATCAATCTTCAAAAGAAATCTAAATGCAAATGCACATGCATGTATTTGTTTTCCACTTTCTTAATGTGTGAATGACAAAAAGAATGCTAAGTACAGAGTTGAACTATTTTTCTTTTAAAGCGACAATACTAACAATTTTCTTTTCAAAAGTGAAAGGAAGACAAAGACGACACTTTGCGATTTTGAATTGAAAACTTCTTTCAACACTTTAAATATTATCAATTCAACTCAAATACAAGAGGAAAAATGTAATCGACTATCAAAAAGAGGAGGATTCTTTTCTTTGACTGAAAACAACACTTGCGACACTTTCAAATCGAAAGACGACAGTTCGATTAAGCTACTGTTTGCAAATGAGAACTGTAAATGGTGAAAATTACATAAAAAAATTCACAATTCTTTATACAATGGAGGTTGAATAATGTAAAGGAAGGGAGTTTCAACAGTGATATACTAATCACAAACAACAAAACTCCTTAATAAAGCTGAAGAGAATGAAGAAAAAACCAAAATATGGAGGCAAAAACAATATTATCTAATCATCGCACTTGTAAAACAGGGAAACAGGGATGCATCTCACCTACAGCACATGGGAGGTGCGATGCATCTAGATTGTCAAATGGAGACAATGCGATGGTCTAGGGACGAGACTAGGCTTGGTTTTTTGCTCATAGTTTGTAGATTAGTTTAGGGATTTAAGCTGAGCTAATGATAGTTAGTAAATACAAAGTATAGGGGCTGATCTAATGAGGTTACTTGAGCTACCACTAGGGCACTTAGGATGTTTGCAAGTCAATTTTTCAGTTCATAAACAAACCTGGAGATTGACTGAAGCAGCATTGATCTATTTTGCACTTGTGTAGCAAATGCAGGTCAAAGGCTAGCTGGCTTAACTTCATGCTCTGTCTGTAGTTTATGAAGCAAACAAATAGAGACAAACAATCAAACTATTTGTTCCCTAGTGGAGTCGCCATTTTATTATCGAGAAAACTAGTGTCTATTCAGAGCTGCTAGTCCCACTAAGATGGGTAGCTATCTTAGAAACAAACAGATTAAAGTTACTTGTGTTTTCCTTTATGAGAGATATATGGGAGAGAAGAAGAGAGTACCAACCTCAGTCTTTCTCTTGGCTCCTTGCTTGTTTCCTTCCTCCTTTGATAGAGATTCGCCACTCCTTCCTTACTTTTCCCGCTTCAAAGAACACATGTAGAGTCAAAACAGCATAATACCATCAAATCATAGAGATCTATAACCATAAACAAGAATATGGAGGAAAACTCAATTAGCTTTATTGATAGAAGTAGTAGAAGAGAGGATTACAACCCATTGGTCTGACCCAACACCATCCTCCCAGCATGAAAGCCCTCTTCACCTCATGAAAAGCTTAGATCACCCAACAATACAGTGTTGCACAGAGAAACCAACAGCACTTCCTTACAAAATACAAAGTTCCAGCCTCTGGATCTCTAGGATGAGGGATCCATATATAGATGTTTGCAGGTGGGTGAGTCAGCTTCTGGGATTTTGATTAGTGTCATCTCTCTAATAGTTCTTGGTTCCACTTGGAGATTTCATGATCTCTTACTCATCCTTGGGTGAATTCAAAGAGGCAAGTGTCAAATGGGCAGTTTCTAGAAGATTCTCTGGGTTTCCACCTAGCCAACTGCCTCTGCCATTTGTCTGCTCTCGCTCATCGCACCCTACAGAAGGGCTTTTCAGTATGCATCACACTTTTTGCATGTGGCAGGTGAGATGCATCGCACCCTTAGCACTGGGCAGTCTGTATGGTCCTGTTTTGACCAGTTCTGAGTAGTTTTTCAGGGAGAACTTCTGGGAGATGATGTAATCAGCTGACCTTGCTCCTTTAGGGTATGAAACAACACTTTTAGGGACTTATAATCCCTTGGTTTATGGACATATGTGATTGGGGTTGCAGTGCCCAAATATGTCTATAACATAGTTGACTGAACTTCTACTTCTGCAGATATTTTCCTATGGCCGAAGGGGAAGAGCTCGCACACCATTGTGGAGGTGGAAGCTATTTGCAGGGATGAATCTCGTCACTGATGTATTGCAGTGGTTGCGGGGTTGGGGATTTCCTTGACTATGGTAGTTGCGGGAATTTGGTGCTCGACCCCAATAGTGAGATCGATGACTAGGGCTGGGGTGATAACTTTCAGCTTTTTGGAAGCCGACTTTTTGACTTGGGGGGTGCGGATAACTCGCTTCTTTTGTGGCTTGGGCACTAGTGTCATGGAGGGAACCTAGGCTACACCCACGAGAGTTGTCGTTGATAGGGGTGGTGTTATAATGGGGAACAACATAGTTGAACCTTGAAAATGTTCGAGACATTCACCCACACCTAGCTCGAAGCTTGTGGTTTTCCTCCTTACCTAGAACATTTTCTCCTCCATTTGGAGGAGCATTGGTTGGAGTACTTCCATTGTCACCCTTCTTCTACTACTTTTTGCTCCCTCTCCTTCTTGATTCTGTGGTGCCATAGCTCTGAATAGGTACCTGGGCTTCCCTTCTCTTATTTTGTAGGCCACCCCTGACCAGGACTCTACTTCTCTGCACAAGGCCTCCTCTGTTAGATTAAATATTTGTGGCCTTAATTTAAATGTGGTGGGGTTGACACACCGTGGCCTGAGATAAGTATGGGTGTGCGAAGCCCCGAACAAGAGGTCACCTGAGAACTCATCTAGGAGAGTCCAAGGCATTCTCTCTGTGGACAGAATGACGTCCACCATTGTTATCAGGAAATCTAGTGTCTATGTAGAGCTGCTAGTCCCACTAAGGCTGGTACCTACCTTAGAAACAAACAAACTAAAACTACTTTCACTTTCCTTTATGAGAAATAGATAAGAGGGGAATAAAGGATACCAACCTTTGTCTTGCGCTTGGTTGCTTGCTTGATTCCTCTCCCTTCTGATAGATCTTTGCCACTCGCTTCCTTGTCTACCCATCTTCAAAGAGTACCTGTAGAATCAAAGCATCATAACACTATCCAAGAACATAGATCTATTATCATAAACAATATAGGATCAGATATATATTGACCACACAAATGCATATATCATCAATCATACAAGAATGTGGAGGAAAACTTGAATAGCTTTATTAGTAATCAAGAATAGCAAAGAGGATTACAACCAATTGTTCTGACCCAGCATCATCCTCTCAGCAGGAAAGCCCTTCTTCACCTCATGAAAAGCTTAGATCACCCAACACTATGATGTTGCACCGAGAAACTAGTAGCACTTCCTTACAAGATACAAAATTCCAACCTCCCACCTCTGGATCTCTGGGATGAGAGATTTATATATAGATATTTGCAGAGGTGTGAGTCAGCTCTGGGTTTTTGATTAGTGTCTTCTCTGTGATAGTTCTTGTTTCCACTTGGAGATCTCATTGATCTCTTACTTATCCTTGGGCGATTCTAAGAGGCAAGTGTCACAAGAGAAGTTTCTGGAAGATTCCATGATCATCCACCTCGAAAACTATCTCCGTCACTTGTCTATTCTCGTCCATTGCACCCTATAGAAGGGATTTTCAGTATGCATCTCACCTCTCGTGTGCATTTAGGTGGGATGCATCGCACCCTCAGCACTGAGTAATCAGTATGGTCCAGTTTTGACCATTTCTGAGTAGTTTTTGGTGGAGAGCTTCTGGGAGATGATGTAATCAATTGACCTTGTTCTTTTAGGGGTCGGAACAACACTTTTAGAGACTTAGGAGCCCTTGGTTTATGGACATTTATGATTGGGGTTGCAGTGCCCAAAAATATCTATAACAGTTGCCCCTAAAGCATGAGGTCGTTAATCTTTTGATATCGGGTGAAATGCTTTATCATGAGGATCCGAAGTTTTTTCAATCTGGAAGGTGACTTGTAATAAGATACAATACAATACATTATTTTCATAATATTTTCGTGATCTACCTGAGGCGGGCATTCCCATGTTCATCTTTATAAATTCATTTTCATGTACATAAGACAGACAATCGTCTGTGTGCAGACTGATGATTCTGGTAGAGCCATCATCCCTTGGATTGGATGATTATTTGTGCAGCAATGATGTACATTTGATGTCTTATTTCCCTGAATATATATCACATCCTGAATGGATGAAACTAGATCAGGGGTCTTCAATCTCGTTCGATCTTCACTCAAATTACAAGTTGATCCATGTGAGAGATGTTCTGGAGTCGAACATGGAAATACATCGCCTGATTACCAGCCATTAATGTAAGCTGTTAACAGGCACAAGAGGAATCACCGATGATGATGATGATGACCCTTAAGGTACTACAGTACAATTCATGTGGTGTGAATAAGGGTCTTGGCGTTGAACACCACGCAAAATCTTTCGGTCGAAGGCCATTGATGTAAACATGTCGCCAGAAGTGAGAAACTTGCCATTAAGGCATGCAAGCTTCAAATTACTGAAAGGGTTGTTCCTAGATCGACTTCTTGGATAATGAGCTGATGTCGACAAGAAGCGATCTATCATAGGAGGGAATTAGTGAATCCCACATCAATGACACGGAATGGAGCAAATGATTTTAATGGAGGTGAAAACGATCTGATGACATAAGGTTCAGGGTGGCAGTCATGAAAGAATGGAGCGTAAATGTATTGCAGTGGATGAGACATAGGTGAATTCTCAGAGTGACTTCTCTTATACCAGCGACACTGACATGATGGATTGGTAGCATTAACCCCAAATATGGATGGTGTGATGGAACCATGGTGATATGACCAATGAACGGAACAACCCAACCCAACTCGAATGCGGAGTGAAAGTGTCATGTTCAAGAGCGACTTGCTACCAATAAAGTCTCTTCAAGTTTTCTTCCCAATTTTTCCCCAGTAATTGCTCACCAGTACCTCTTTACTTTTGTCAAGATTGAGGAGGATAACATATGTTTGTTCTATAATTTTCCCTTTGGGAAAACCCAGCGCTATGTTTTAACGAGCCTAGCGATAGTGAAACTCGTTCTTGTCTGTATGGACAAGTTTGCCGCTATTCGGTTTTAACGAGTTTGATGACAAAGATAACTCAGTCCTTTTCAATTTTAGAGAGTCTGAAAAATGGACGTAAAGAAAACTCCAATAATCCTTTTTCGTCATATAATCCCTTAAGTCTGAAAAAGTATAAAATAATACAAAAGGGATGGATTTTTGGCAATTTTAACGAGCCGAACAAAACAAGCGCTCGATCTTTTTGTGTAATAATCCCTCAGGTCCAAAAATATTAAAATCTAAAGGAGGGATAGCACTTCTGGTCACTTTAACAAGCTTGAGAGGCCAATTTCTCGGCAATCTTCTCATATTTTACGAGTCAGATGAAAAGAGCTTAAAGGAGACTCTTTTTTCAAGGAACGAGTGATAAATTCAGGTAGTAGCTAATTCCAGGTAAGGTTTGGAATCTTCCAATCATGGCAGTGTCACAAGGATGTCTAACAGGATCACTCTTCGCAGCTGTTCCTCAAAAAGGGTAAACAATCAAATGGAGGTGAATGATCGGCCAATACAGAGTGGAGGTGATGATGAGAACACGACCAAGGCTTCAAAGGCTGATGATAATACATTCACGATGGTTATTTACCGGAAATTGGTTCATTTTTTAATGAGCTTAGACTCTGGGGGAACATTTGCTCATTGTTTATGTTTATTTTTTAACGAGCTTGAATTCCACGTTAAAACTGCTCGAGGCGGGTTTATTTTTTAACGAGCTTGAACCCTGCAGTAACACTACTCATGGAAAGTTTATTTTTTAACGAGCTTAAACCCTACAACAACATATGCTCAAATTCAGTTTCATGTTTTCACAAGATTGAAATGAAAAACTATGCTTGTTATAAGTTTGCATGCCCCCATCATAATAACGCAAATCAAGGTGCATGTCCCCCAAGCTTCATTGCATTCAACGAGGTGGTTGGAATGAAGGTTCACCTTCGATATATTTGAAAGACTCGATTTGGAAAGGGAGTTGTTTCATTTTTTAATGAGGTTGACACAGTAAAAGAACTTTCCTCGGTATCCACCGTATTTACAATATTTGATAGAAAATCAAAAACTAAAGGATGATTAAGGTGGCCGGAATAATCTTCGTGGTAATCCAGAAGACGGGAACGATGGCGGTGATTTTCCCATGGTGCCTCTTCTATCATCATTGAATGAATGATTCCTTTGTCTGTAGAACATACATGCGACCAAGGATCTGAAGAGGTACCATATTCCTTAGACCTATCTATCCAAACATTCGATGAGCGTTGATTTGGGTCTGACCCCCAGGCCAAGAAAATTGATTGCTACAATATTTCTAAAATGGCGATGATCGATGCTGACAAACTGTTTAGGAATCTTCTGAATCCATTAGATATAGAAGATTTCATATTGTAGGTTTCCACTGTGGCCACTTCCGCCAGATTACTCGGAGGCAGTAGGGCAAAAGTACCCATTAAGGCAGGGTCTTTTAGGAGGCCTACTCCAATATTTTGAAGAAAATTATTGCTTCCATGGATCATTGGAATGCTTCCCGTAACTTGTGATCTGTTGGGGAGAAATTTTTGTTGGTTGACGATTGTAATTCCTCCTTGGAAGGGAAATGCAATCTTCATGAAGTAGGTCGACACAACTGCGGCCATGGGATATATCCAGGGCCTTCCCAGTAGGATGTTGTAATCAAGGTTTCCGTTGATTACTTCAACATCAATTTCTATTGTTTTTCCCCCCAGTTCAACTTGCAAGTTACTTAAAATCCTGTATGGAGTGTATGATCGTCCATCAAATGCTTTTAACATCGTTGACGATCGCAACAAGGGTGGTGAGCCTAATTTTTCCAGCAACTCATCGACATAATACATGTAAATTCCCCCTCATCAATAATTGTTAGATGAATAGTTTTGTTGAGGGCTTTTACTTGAATAAGGAAAGCTAGTTGAGCTGGTAACTGAGGGTCATATCCTTTGTGATTAAAGGATACAAGATTGGAATCCATTGGCTCAATCCCACCTATTACTGATAATAGAGCTTGCTTTTGGGAGGAGAAATTTTGCGGTACCTCAAGTGTCGACATAGCGGACGACGATTGGGCCAGGTCCTCTACTATATTATAATTCTGTGCTACTTTAGCATGAGGATTAAATGTCGATTTGTGTACTACTCCCTTTGGCAGCTTTATCGTTAGCTCAGGAATAATGGATGGCACAACTTCTGTCGAAGTTGTTGTCGAACTACTAGGTTGATCTTTATCCTTGTCGTTCGACAGTTGTGGATTCCCGTAATCTTTATTCCTTGTCGATATCAAAGCATCATTTTGCTGTTTTGAAATGGACAGCATAAGAACTTGGGATTGGGAAGCACTTTGATTAGCAACCAGTTTGTTTCCCGAGTTTGGAAACGAATCAGTCAATACCGCTGAGGTTTTTGAACTCTTAAAGAGTTTCTTAACTTCAGCTTTATGTGGACAATCTCTCGTCCGATGATCCTCATCACATATCTGACACCCCGCAGGGGGTTTCCTTTGCCCAGAAGGGTTTGCAGAAGGTTTTTCAGGAGATGACTCATCCTGCTTCTTTTTTCTCCCTTTCTTTTTCTTCTTGCCCCCTGGTTTCTTCAGTTGTTTTCCCTTGTCAGTCGACACGACATTTACTTCTGAGGCGAGAAGTTCCTCATTTGCATTTTGAATAGAAATCTTACGTCTTTTAGATGTAGCCTTTGTTGATTTTGTGTTTGTAGTACCAATCACGCCATCATTGGAATGTGAGTCATTGTTCGATTTAGGAGGAGGAGGAATGAAAAATTCTAGTCTGGGAGCGTTAGGGATTTTATCGTAGAGCGTGCCAGACTGAGTATAAATCAAGTCTAAATATTGCACACAAGAAATAACTTGCTCTTCAGTGATGACTCCTCCCTTTGCCACGTCTTCTGTAATGGAAGGTAATAATGACTTAATAAACCGTTCAGCTAAAATATGATCAGGAACATACTTTTTTACCATTCTACGACGACGTCACCACTCATGAATATGATCAGATATGTGAGTGGCCGTTGTCTGTTTGAAATTGGTAAGAAGCTCTGTTCCTGTTTCGTACCTTATTGGTAACTGAAAATGGTTTAAAAAGGTTGTGGCTAGGGTGTTGAAGTTATCGAATGAAGCTCTAGGCAATTTGATATACCATTTTGCTGCCGAACCAGTTAACGTTCGCTGAAAAAGGTGAAGCCTAATCGAATCATCATTTAGAGTATTAGATGAACACCACAGATGAAAGGTCATTACATGATTCGACGGGTCTTCACTCGGATTTCCATTAAATTTAGGAATATCTGACGGAATTTTATGTGGAATCGTCGACCACCAAGGGGCATAAGCAATTGAATCATTTGTCAGCCGGTTTAGATCTGGTAATTCTATAGTTGCTACAAAGGGCAACTGTTGATTCAAGTTAGGTGAAGCATACCCAGGATAAGATAGAATCGCCTGAGCAGTGGGAATTTTCATACCAGCATAAAGTATTTTATGTTGGTAACTTTGATAAGGTTGATGGGCATAACCATTATAGTATGGTTGTTGATAACCGCTTTGGAAATGCAGTTGCCCATTACTTACAAAGACTTGTTGCTTAGGTCCTTGATATGATTGCTGGAATTACGGTTGTTGAGATTGAACCAGCCCTGGTTGTTGGACCATTTGCTGTTGTCCAAAACTAGATGATTGACCAAGATGAGGAGTCATAGTACTTGTTTGAGCATGAGTCACTCCAGATAGGGAGGCACTAACTTGAGGTTGCGATTGAGTCGTTGAGACAAGAGGTTGCCGTATTGCAACCTGAGAAACTTGGGGTTGACATACAATAGGTAGCGCTTGTACTTGCGAAGCAGTCACCATAGCAGGTATAGTGGGAATATTGAACACAGGGTGGACTGGTTGCATTGAATATACAACCCTTGGTTGCTGAGGCAGTATTGGTACACAACCGCTGGATGTAATTCCAGTTTGACCTTAACTTTGTTGTAAACTCTCATATGGTTGTTCTCCGGAAGGGAACAATGAAAAGGCATACTGCCCTCCATATGGTGGCAATCTAGTACTTAAAGGGTAGATTGGCCTTTGAAGACACATTGGATCAATTTGTTGAGTTTCAACATAAGAAATACCAGATGATAATCCGAATGAAGAAATAGGAACTGACCATGTCGTCGAAATAGTCCTTGATTGGATTCCAGCTTGTTGTTGATAACTTGTCAGGATTGATGGTATACTGGCGAACATCGTTGGAGTAGTAGCAGGAGGCTCTGCCGCTGCTGCGTCAGATGACATAGTCCTCGATGTCGACGGCTAATCAGACATATCTAGTCTATCCAAAATATTTCCTAGTGATTCTACAAGAACTTGTGATGAAGGGAGACTAACTTCTAAGACCAATGAGGGAACAGTGACTTTATTCCGATTAAAATAAATTTTAGACGCTTTGACACAACTTGTTTTTTCAATTTTTAAGAGTCGAGAAAAAACAAAAGATGACTCTAGTCACCTTCAATTTTTAATGAGCCTGAAGTGACAAATGCTCAGATGGAACTTTTCCTTTAAGGAGTCTGAAGAGGAACGAAAGAGACTGCTCTGGAAATCTAGACAGAGGGATTACCAAACCAATCGCAAAACTGCAGAATACTTTTTATGGTACGACAGTCAATCTTCCCAAATGTTGTGTTCAGTGCATTGCGATCGATAGGGTGGCAGACACGGCTTCCTATGGATAAAGGATAAAGCCTATTGTGGTCTCCCAATATATACTCAACGGTACGTGGGAGCACAAGTCTGTACTGGCACTTATCATCTCATGGTGGAGGAATCACCCAACCATCAATGAAAGCAACAGTTACTAGGTTTTATGATGCCGAAATACGTCTCTAGACTAGACTTATAAATGTTGTGCGTTAGGTTCCAAAGTGTTTTTAGATTCATTAAATTTATTTTATAGTTGATCTTGCTTAAGAAATTTGCCTTTCAGGTTCACCACGTGATGTAGATGTACAATTCCTAAAATTCAATCTAAGATGATAAACAATCGTTTAATCTTCTTTTTGCAATGAAAATCCTAGCTACTAAGGAAAGAGAGATGACATTTTTTCAACATAGAGCAGAGAGCACACACTATATGCACTGTCCTAAATCGAACCAACAAAGAGTATAAATGCAAATGCACGTGCATGTATTTGTTTTCATCCTTCTTAATGTGTGAATGATAAAAATAAAGCTAAGTGCAAATCTGAATTATCTTTCAAAGCGACGTTACTAACAAGTTTCTTTTCAAAACAAAATGAAGGCAATGATGACACTTTGCGATTTGGAATTGAAAACTTGCTTTCGACACTTGAAAAACTACTAATTCAATTCAAATACAAGAGTAACAGTGTAATCGACTATCAAGAACAATCGGATTCTCTTCTATGACTGAAAACGACACTTGCGACACTTTCAAATCAAGAAACGACAGTTCAATTATGCTACTTCTTTGTAAAAGAGAACTAAAAATGGCTCAAAATACATAAAAACATTTACAGTTCTTTGCACAATGGAGGTGGAATGATGGCAAGGAATGGGATTTCAATAGAGGTATACTGACTATAGATGGCAAAACTTTTGAATAGAGCTGAAAAGAGTGAACACAGAAACCAAAATCTAGGAGCAGGAGAGGTCTAATCTGATCAGCACACCTGTAACACAGGGAAAGTGGGATGCAGCGTACCTACTACACTCGGGATGTGTGATGCATCTAGAATCCAAAGAAGAGATAATGCGATGGTCCAGGGACGAGACTTCAACTGGGTTCTGGGTCACAGTTTGCAGCTCAGTTCAGGGATTTAGGCCGAGCAAGTGGTAATCAGTAAACAAATCACAGGGGTAGATCTAAGGAGGTTACTAGAGCCACCACAAGGGTAATTAGAGGGCTTGTAAATCAATTTTTTAGTTCATAAACAAAACTCAGAGATAGACTGAAGCAACATTGATCTACTTTTCACTTGCATAGAAAATGCAGTTCGAAGGCTAGCTGGCTTGAATTCAGGCTCCGTCTATAAGTTTATAAACCAAACAAATATAGACAAACAAACAATCTATTCGCTCCGCAGCGGAGTCGCCATTTTGTTATTGCGAAATCTAGTGTCTATTCAGAGCTGCTAGTCCCACTAAGGCTAGTAGCTATCTTAGAAACAAACAAACTAAAACCACTTTTGCTTTCCTTTATGAGAAATAGATAAGAGGGGAATAAAGGAGACCAACCTCTGTCTTGCACTTGGTTCCTTGCTTGATTCCTCTCCCTTCTGATAGATCTTTGCCACTTGCTTCCTCGTCTACCCAACTTCAAAGATTACCTGTAGAATCAAAGCAGCATAACACTATCCAAGAACATAGATCTATTATCATAAACAATATAGGATCAGATATATATTGACCACACAAATCCATATATCATCAATCATACAAGAATGTGGAGGAAAACTTGAATAGCTTTATTAATAATCAAGAATAGCAAAGAGGATTACAACCAATTGTTCTGACCCAGCATCATCCTCTCAGCAGGAAAGCCCTTCTTCACCTCATGAAAAGCTTAGATCACCCAACACTATGATGTTGCACCAAGAAACCAGCAACACTTCCTTACAAGATACAAAATTCCAGCCTCCCACCTCCGGATCTCCAGGATGAGAGATTTATATATAGATATTTGCAGAGGTGTGAGTCAGCTCTGGGTTTTTGATTAGTGTCTTCTCTCTGATAGTTCTTGTTTCCACTTAGAGAACTCATTGATCTCTTACTCATCCTTGGGCGATTCTGAGAGGCAAGTGTCCTAGGAGAAGTTTCTGGAAGATTCCATGATCATCCACCTCGCAAACTGTCTCCACCACTTGTCTATTCTTGTCCTCTGCACCCTATAGAAGGGCTTTTCAGTATGCATTGCACCACCTGTGTGCATTTAGGTGGGATGCATCGCACCCTCAGCACTAAGCAATCAGTACGGTCCAGTTTTGACCATTTCTGAGTAGTTTTTCATGGAGAACTTTTGGGAGATGATGTAATCAATTGACCTTGTTCTTTTAGGGGTCGGAACAGCACTTTTAGAGACTTAGGAGCCCTTGGTTTATGGACATTTATGATGGGGGTTGCAGTTCCCAAAAATGTCCATAACAACCATCTGTGCGTACCAACTCCTGAAGGCCATTTCATTGATTTCCTTGATGTTGGGATCCCCCGATGCCCTCCATGGTTCATATCTAAGTGCAATTGCATGATCTTCAGTAATAGTTTCCATCTGCCTCTCTGGAGGTGGCCTCCACTTCCACATTGCCAATGTCATTACCAAATATCCAAACACAAATCCAGTGCTTTGTCGGTAGTCATCTTCACATGCCTCATGGAGTTCGTTGAGTACAAAGGCTACCCAGTTGAGTATCTCACCCTGGCAGCAGTGTTATGCTATTGAGACTGTGTCTAGGGTGCACTTATTTCTCATGAAGCGCCTCAACATCTTTCTTGCAATCAGGTAGCGGGAAAACTGAATGTTATCCTTGTTGATTCTATCTATATTTGTGCCTTCCCCCCATCCCACCCCCCCCCCCCTCGCCCCACATTCCATCCCATAGCGGGTGTAAATGTTGTCCTCTATTGGTTTATTTCCTCGCTTGGCCCTAGCCTAGATTGTTGTGCTAGCTACATTCGCCATATTTTCCAACCTGGTCAATTGGTAGATATCTTCGGCATGGATTGGGTATTCTCTATCCAGCCATAAGGAACCTCCATGCATCCTACTCGCTAATAGATTGGTACACTACATGGCGGTCAGCAGGTTTCCAAACACAGGAAGATTTCTCAAGATAAACAGTGTGGACTTCTATAGCCCTTTGAAGTCTCCCCTAATTCTGGAGGCCCTGGTGCCATCCTCTCGTTGAAATTCTTTTGCATATACCTCCCTCTTCATTGTTGGGAATTGGAACCCATCTGTGAAGTCGTAGTCGATGAGGTTCGACCAGTCTTATTTCCCATATAGGTCATCCATAACTTTGATTCTTGCATCTAGTGCAATTTATGGAACTGATGTGATTCTCTTGGCCATTGCTCCCCTTCTTCTGTAAACAATTTGCAATGGTGGTCTTTTCTTTCTCCTGTCCTGCTCGTGCTCTTCCGAGTGCTTCTGGAATCCTTCTGGTGTTTGAAATTCTACCATTCCCTACATTCTCCTGAGAGTTATGTAGCCGGTTCTTACATGACATCCCCTGACTAACGAGGCTTTAATCAACTAATTACTCTAGCAGCCTTTCCATGTATTTTAGCTATCTTTTTGCCGCCGTCGGCTAACTAGTACGTGCCAACTATGACATGGGCATGAAAATTACAGAGTGGGCTACATGGTGTCTTTATTCTACCATGATGGGCTTATTTACTAACTAATTCTATGCTTAACAGGAAAAATTTTGCTACCCTACCTTGACAGTTTCCCTATTGATTACTTAATCAGGAAATAACTACTGGTAAAGAGGATGGGATGGGTGCATGTGTGGCCATCAATTTTCGAAAAAGTTTGAACTTACATGTATTCTGCTGATGGTTTTTGACATGCATAGATACTGTTCCTGCTAACTAGGTCTGCTGACTCTACTGACACTATCCCCCCCCCCCTCCCCTGACCACAAATGGGTTGCGGTATCTCTCTATTGACCGTGACCTTATTATGAAAAATATTTTTTTTTATATATCTTGCGGAAAGGTTTCAGATGTGCTCCACACCCATCCTGGCAGTAGGACTCCATCCAGTTGCTTGATTCTCACCACACCCGATTCCTTTATATGTGAAATTATGAATGGGCCTAACTAATGCATCTGTAGTTTTCCTAGGAACTTGAGGAACTTGTTGCCATAGAGGAGCACTTGGTCGCCGACCCCAAAAGATTTCTTCTTGATGTGCCTATCATGCCAATCCTTATGTATTCATTTCTCGACTGACTAATGTAACTCCACTAGGAATCACATTTCGTTGAGCACTAACAGCTAGCTCAATCTGTCCCACAAGGCACTACTATCGGTCATTCCTTTTGCCTCTGAAATGAACATGTTGGGTAGTACAAACTCTACTGGCACCACTGCCTCTCTGTCGTATACTAGCTGAAATGGAGTTTTCTTGTGGAGTCTTCTAATTGTTGTTCTATATTCCCAAAGTGTTGCTGGAATTATTTCATCCCGGTCATCTCTGTTGGCTGATACGATTTTGGTTAGCCCTTTTTCCAGTATCTTGTTGAATTCTTATACTGCACCTTTTGCTTATGCATGGTAAGGGCTGCTCTTGTGATGTTGTACCATAAAAGTTGCTAATAGGACATGAATTGTCTCATTCAGGAAGTGTGTACCCTGTTCGCTTGTGAGACTCCTTGGGCATCCGAACCTTGAGATGATCTTTTCAAAAATGAAGTACGATGTGGTTTCTATTGTGCAGTCTTTTACTAGCGCGGCTTCTGCCCATCTTGACAGGTACTCTGTGGCAGTAATTATGTATCAAGATTTGGAGTGACATGCTAGTGGGGATATTGGACCAATGAAAGCTACCACCCACTTATCAAATATCTACATTGTGTGGACTGGGTGTAGTCATAGCTCATCGTG
Source organism: Pinus tabuliformis (assembly GCA_031772625.1). Lineage (NCBI taxonomy): Eukaryota > Viridiplantae > Streptophyta > Pinopsida > Pinales > Pinaceae > Pinus > Pinus tabuliformis. The sequence goes on along the minus strand of CM062819.1, from coordinate 311,669,703 downwards.
TCGGGAAGGCTTTCCAACTCTTTGACAGACATCGCATTCATTGGCGAATTCCTTCGAATCCCTATGTACCATAGGCCACCACAATCTTGCTTGTAGTATCTTCCTTGCAATTTCCTTACCCCCTACATGTCCTCCTGCAACCCCTACATGGAACTCCCATAAGATATCTTCTCTTTCATGTTGTAGGACACGACGTTTGAGTATCTAGTCTAAGCCCATTTTGTAAAGGTGTCCTTATATGAGTTGGTAATCCAATACTCTAACCACCAGGTGCCTTTTTTGCATTGCGGTGTAGCCTTGTGGACAACTGCCTGTTGTGCGAAAAGTAGCAATTTCTTGCAGGTGGTCGGGTATGGCTTCTATCCTGAACAAATCAGCATCATGTAATCGGTCATTTATTGCTCCATCGCTCTCCCCTATTTCTAGGTGAGAAAGGTGATCAGGGCCTACATTCAATCTGCCCGGCTTAACAACTACTTCAAATGTGAACTCTTGAAATAATAATAGCCATTTGCATATTCTTCCCTCCAGTATGGTCTTGTTCACTAGGTATTTAAGTGCAAAATGATCTGTGAAAAATTTGAATGGCACCCCCAACAAGTAGTGCCTAAACTTTTGGAGAGAGTAGACCATTGCTAGAGCCTCTCGTTTTGTTGTTGTGTAATTCTTTTCCACCGTGGAGAGCTTTTTGCTTGTGTAGTATACTGGATGATCCATCTTCTCTCCTGGTTGTGCCAGGACTGGTCCTAGTGCTATTCCAGATGCATCAATATGCACATGGAACATTTTGTTCTAGTCAGGGTACACCAATATGGGCGTACTTACTAACCTTTATTTTAGTTTTTCCAGCGCTTCTTAACAATCTGTTTTCCAAATGAATTCCTCTGTCTTCTTTCGCAATCTCTCCATTGGGGTTGTTATGGTTGCATACTTTCTAATGAACCTTCTGTAGTACCCCGTGTGGCCTAGAGTTCCTCTTAGTTGCTTTATGTTGCGGGGTGTTTCCATGTGGAAAATTGCTGCTATTTTGGTAGGGTCTACACAGACTCCATCTTTGCAAACAATATGGCCTAGAAAGGTTCCAAAGGGAACCGAGAAAATGCACTTCTTCAAATTTAAAGAGATTTGCAATTGTCTGCATCTTCTGAACATTACTCTCAACAGACTGGTATGATTTTTCAGCAAGCTATACATTGTTTAGTCATCCGTGTAGACTTCTAGGAACTTATGAATATAGTCTCAGAAAGTTGCTATTACAATCCTTGAAAATATTGTTGGCACATTCTTTAATCCGAATGGAATTACATTGTATATGTATGACCCCCACTCTGTCGTGAATGTTTTTTTCCTTTTATATTCTTCGGCTATTCGGACTTGGTGGTAGCTCGAGAAGCCATCTATTAATGAGTAAGCCTCATTCCCCGCAACATTGTCTAGGAATTCATCACTGAAGGGTGTGGGGAACGGGTCGTGCATGCATGAATTGTTCAGGTTCCTATATTCGATGCATACTCTAATCTCGGTCTTATCCTTCTTGTTTTGAATCACTATGTTGGGTTGTGTTATATTCTTTCCACGTAGTTAATAGGGGGTTTGAAGGGCACCCGTAACTCCACTTTATGGGGTCCGGGGCAGCGCCCCGGAAAATTTTGGTTTTGGACCATATGTTAGGTTGGGCGGACCCACCTATGGTTTTGTGCATGATTTTCGCACATGTTTTTTGGATGCGATGGTTTTCAGTCCATGGTATTGGACGCGATGGTTTTCGGTCCATGGTATTGGATGCTTCGGCATGTATAAATATGTATTGTAACATTGAAAAGAACATAATGAAAAATCAAGCTGGTAGTCCCAGTTTTTGGATCCAGGGAAAAATCTCTGTGCATATGTGTTTTATGGGTTATGCTCTCGCATTGTTTATTTTCTTTGTTTAAGAATTCGTATGTAGGTAATTTCTGTACAGGGTTAAAACCTACATTTGGTATCAGAGCTGTTTTGGCTTCAAGGGGACGCCTTTGTTGCTGAGGGGTTTCGCTCGGGCCTGTGGTAGACCCTGTTCAGTGGGAGATCTGCGAGATCGATTATGGTGGTGAAAGAAGATGGCGAGCAGTGGAAAGATAGAGATTGAGAAGTTCAATGGTCAGAATTTTGAGTTGTGGAAACTCAAGATGGAGGATCTGTTGGTGGATAAAGATCGGTGGATCGCGGTAGATCCGGGTACTAAACCATCGGGAGTGACCGATGAAGAATGGAAGAAGTTGGATCGGAAGGCAAAGAGCACAATACGATTGTGTGTCTCGGATTCAGTATTGCTGAAGGTATCAGGGGAAGCTACGGCAAAGGCTTTGTGGGTCAAGTTAGGGACTTTGTACCAATCTAAGTCTCTGGTGAATAAACTATTCCTACGGAAAAAGCTGTATAACCTGAGGATGAAAGATGGAGACTCGGTGATAGAGCATCTGAATGCGTTTAATACTGTGGTAAGTCAGTTATTATCTGTTGATATTAAAATTTCAGATGAAGATAAGTGCATCAGTCTGTTGTGTTCTCTACCAAATTCGTGGGATAGTCTGGTTATTGCAATAGGTAGCAATGCAACTGCTTTGCAGTTTGATGAAATAGTCTCAGCCTTGCTGACGAAGGAGATGAGACGGAAAAATATGGACAACCAGAATGGTGATGCCTTGTCTGTACGAGGACGGTCCCAGAACAAAAACAAAAATAAGTCATCGAGTGGGAGATCTAAATCTATAGGGAGATATAAATCTCCAGGAAAACCTACAAAGGTGGTGTGCTGGAAATGCGGAAAGGAAGGGCACTTCAGAAGGGATTGTAAATCTAAAGCTCCTGATAAAGGAAAGGGATCTGATGATGCTCCTTCTTCAGAGGCGAAAACCACCTCAGATGAAGGTGGGGATGTGTACTTGGCTTCTTCAAGTACACATGTAGATCATTAGGCATGGTTGATTGACTCAGGTGCATCCTTTCACTTCACTCCCCATAGAGAGTGGTTCTGTGAGTATGAGAAATACGATGTTGGTGATGTCTTCTTAGGAGATGATAGGAAGGCTAGAATCATTGGTTGGGGAAAAGTAAAGTTGAAGTTGCAAGGTGGAAGGGTTAGAACACTTCCGGGTGTTCTACATATTCCTGCATTGGCCAGAAATCTGATTTCTGTAAGCAAGTTGGATGATGCAGGTGTAAAGACGGTGTTCGAGAAAGATACCTGCAAGATGGTTCGAGGAGCACTGATATTAATGCAGGGAGTTCAGATTGGAACTCTGTACAAGCTGCAAGGTAGCACTGTTGTTGATGGGTGCAATAGTTCTATGGTTCCTGAAAATGGAGTAGAGAATCTAGTGGTCTCTGGAGAGAAGACCATGTTGTGGCATCAAAGGCTTGGACATATTGGAGAGAAGGGCCTTCGAATACTTCATGGTAAAGGTATGGTAGAAGGTATGAATAATAGCTCTCTGGATTTTGATTTCTGTGAAAATTGTGTATATGGGAAGCAGAATCGGGTGAGTTTCCCCTCTGGTGGTAAGAGGACGAAACAAATATTAGAGCTTGTGCACAGTGATGTGTTTAGACCTGTGAAGGTTCCATCACTGGGTAAGTTTGTGTACTATGTATCATTCATAGATGACTTCTCAAGGAATACATGGATATATTTTCTTAAGAAGAAATCTGAAGTCTTTGACAGGTTTAAGGAATTTAAGGCTCTTTTGGAAAATCAGATAGAGAAGAAGATAAAGGTGCTGAGGACAGATAATGGTGGAGAATTTTGCAGCAAGGAATTTGAAGAATTTTGTAAGAAGTGTGGTATAGCACAGCAGAAGACTACTCCATATACACCTCAGCAAAATGGAGTCACAGAAAGAATGAACAAGACGTTGATGGAAAGGGCAAGAAGCATGCTCAGTGGTGCCAGGTTAGGATAGGAATTCTGGGCAGACGCGGTGGATACTGCATGTTACCTGATCAACAGATCACCTTCATCAGCGTTGGAGGATAAGACTCCACAAGAAGTATGGACTGGTAAGAAACCCTCTCTTTCACATCTAAGGGTATTTGGATGTGATGCATATGTACATGTTCCAAAGGAGAAACGAACCAAGTTGGATAGTAAATCTGAAAAGTGCATGTTTATTGGGTATAAGGATGGTTTAAAGGGTTATAAACTTTGGAACCCAGTCACACGGAAGGTTGTGTACAACTGAGATGTGTTGTTCAGAGAGGTAAAAGATGTTATTCAACATGAAGTCCAACCAAAGGAACCTGAGAAGATAGAGTTTTAGCCAAAGGAGGAAGAATCAGACTCTGCAGTAGAGGAGGAATCAGAAGATGAAGAGCCACAAACTCCGGCTATGAGAAGATCAGTTCGAGAAAGAAGGTAGCCAGAAAGGTATAGTCCATTTGCTTTCAGTTCAAATTTTTCTTTGTCTGTTACCGATAATGATCCCAGGACTGTGAAGGAAGCAGTGGATTTAGAGGATGGAAAACTCTGGAAAGAGGCCATGGTCGATGATATGGCATCTTTGCACAAAAATGAGGCTTGGGATTTGGTGGAGTTGCCGGCTGGAAGGAAACCCATTGGTAGCAAATGGGTCTTCAAGAAGAAGACAAATGCAGAAGGAAAGGTGGAGAAATACAAAGCTCGGTTCGTAGCAAAAGGTTATTCCCTGGTGCCGGGAATTGATTTTGGTGATATTTTTTCTCCTGTTGCCAAGGTAACTTCTATTAGATTACTTTTATCTGTTGCTGCTGCTTTTGATTTTGAGGTAGAACAAATGGATGTGAAGACAGCATTTCTTCACGGGGATTTGGAAGAGGAAATCTACATGAAGCAACCTGAAGGCTTTGCGGTGAAGGGTAAGAAAGAACTGGTATGCAAGTTAAAGAAGTCTTTGTATGGGTTAAAACAGTCACCAAGGATGTGGTATCAGAAATTTGATACATTTATACGGGGACTTGGCTTCACCAGAAGAAAAGCAGATCATTGTGTGTATTTTAAATTAATTGGTGATTGTATTATTTATTTGGTCTTGTATGTGGATGATATGTTGATGGTTGGAAATGACAAAGAAATTATCCAGGATTTGAAGACCCAATTGTCCTCCAAATTCGACATGAAAGATCTTGGTGCTGCAAACTATATTTTGGGCATGGAAATTAAAAGAGATCGGTCAAAGAGGAAGCTCTGGTTAAACCAGATGAAGTATGTCGAGACAATACTCCAGAGGTTTAATATGCAGGATAGTAAACCGGTGAAGGTTCCTATTCCTGTAGGTGTGAGGTTATCTGCTGAACAGTGTCCCAAGACACAAGAAGAGGAAGAGGACATGTCCCGTGTTCCATATGCAAGTGCAGTGAGTAGCCTGATGTATGAAACGGTCTGTACTAGACCAGACATTGCACATGTAGTGGGAGTATTGAGCAGGTTTATGTCAAAACCTGGGAAGGAGCATTGGACAACAATGAAGCGGGTTTTCAGGTATTTGCGTGGCACTAGTGATTATATTTTGTGCTACTAAGGAAGACCAGGATTGGACAGAGTGTTGGATATTCATGGCTTTGTTGATGCAGACTGGGCTAGAGATCTGGATCAGAGAAGATCTACAAGTGGGTATGTGTTTAACCTATTTGGAGGTGCAGTCAGTTGGATGAGTAAGAAACAATCTGTAGTGGCACTATCAACTACAGAGGCATAATACATGGCAGCCACTCATGCAAGAAAGGAAGCAGTTTGGTTGCAGAGATTGTGTTCAAGTATGGGGTTAGTACAGGGAGCTATAAGAATAGACTGTGATAGCCAAAGTGCAATTTTCTTGGCAAAGAACCCTGCTTATCATTCAAAGACAAAGCACATTGATGTTCAGTATCACTTTGTGAGGGATATGATAGAAGACAGAAAGGTGTTGCTGGTAAAGGTGGACACTTTGAAGAATACTGCAGATGCATTGACAAAATCTGTGAGCTCTGAGAAGTTCTCTTGGTGTAGAGAAGCAATGGGAATCTCAGGGCTGAAAAAATGACTAAGCTCTCTTGTGGCCCCCTGTGGAAAGAAAACAACAAGTGGGAGATTGTTGGGTTGTGTTATATTCTTTCCATGTAGTTAATAGGGGGTTTGAAGGGCACCCGTAACCCCACTTTATGGGGTCCATATGTTAGGTTGGGCGGACCCACCTATGGTTTTGTGCATGATTTTCGCACATGTTTTTTGGATGCGATGGTTTTCGGTCCATGGTATTGGACGCGATGGTTTTCAGTCCATGGTATTGGATGATTCGGCATGTATAAATATGTATTGTAACATTGAAAGGAACATAATGAAAAATCAAGCTGGTAGTCCCGGTTTTGGGATCCAGGGAAAAATCTCTGTGCATATGTGTTTTATGGGTTATGCTCTCGCATTGTTTATTTTCTTTGTTTAAGAATTCGTATGCAGGTAATTTCTTTACAGGGTTAAAACCTACACACTATAGGGCTTATCCAGTCAGCTTCATCGACGGAAAAATGATTCCTTTATCCATCATTTTATCAATCTCCCTTTTAACTTTTTCTTTGACCCTTGGGTTCAGCTAGTATGGTCTATGCTTCACTGGTCAGACTCTTGGTTTCAGAACAATTTTCATTTCTCCCAAGTTACCTTTTATCCCCTTGAGTTTAGCTACCGAAGTTGGGAACAGGTCCTGGTATTCTTGTAGCAACTCAAAAATTTCTTTAGTGGTATGTTCGTCCCAATAGTCTCCTACTGATGTTATATTTGATTTATCCTCCGTCCCTACATTCTGCTTTCTCAGCTTAACTGGTAAGAGATGGGCACATTCTGTCGAGGGACTCTCGTGGATCCCCCTTTCTCCCTCTATTTCTTCAAAGGCTAGGTGTCTAAGCCCTTCCAATCCATCTTCTTTTGGTTCTGCATCAATTCTATCGTAGGTTACAAGTCCTATAGATTCCATGTCAAATAAGTATTGTAGAAAGTTTTCGTCGTGATCACCCTCAACCAGTGTCTCTGGAGTGAACAAAACCGTTTCACGCTTCTGTCATTTGTGCTTCACTATCCTAGAATGAAAAATCATCGATGAACTATGTTTTAAAGGCATCCCAAGTAGTTGGTTGTTGTCGTAGTTCTTCATGGATGTACCACGCTCAGGGGATGGCATTTAGGGTGTGTATAAAGGCATGCACCCACAGGTTTCTTGGCAGTCCCTAGCTATCCTAGTTAGTCATGCACCCTTTGACATGTTCCTCGGGACTTGAATTCCCTGTGTATTCTTTTTGGTCGGGTGGTTGCTCTTCCTTCTTGCTAAACCTTTCCTTTAATGCTTGCTTTACATCCTTCTAGTCTTTCAATACCTGGCAGTGTGCTTTCCACTATCTTGTTGGTTTTGCCATGTGCGCAATGTCCAGAAAGGAAATTATCTGGTCTTCTGGTACATCTTGGTCCATCCTGTCAAGGAACTGATCTATCGGTTCAAGTCCATAGTACTTCGGGATGTCATCCTTTCCTATTTCTCCCCAGTTTACTCGACTTATGATTTCACATCATCGAGTTGTTAGTTCATATCCACCCTGCTGCCATGCATCCCATGTAGGTTCTAAACCAGTTCCTGAATTTTGGATGCTCCTCTAGCTAACTGAACCTCCAGCTGTAGGACTTATGTAATCTTCCCTCTTTCTTGCCGTGAGAGTATACAAATGATCTAACATCCCTGGTTCTTCCCTTTCATCTATTGGTTCTGTAAACCTGGGTCCTTGATAAGCATCCAGTAGCTGAATCACCCTCAGGCCTTCTGCTTCGAAGATCATCAGTTCCTTTTTCAAATCTATGACATTATAGTTTTCGTATGCCTAGTCAATCCCTAGGAGTGTTGGATATGGGTCTTTATCCCCAATAATGTCTATTACTTCGAATTCAGTGTGTGTTTTTACTCCTGCTACATCAAACTCTACATTCTCCACTCTTCCGATGGGCAGTATGCAGTACTAATTTACCATTCTCAACTGAATTGGCGAGTACTTCAATTGCGTCTTCCCCATTTCCTCCTAGGTCTTTTTGGGTAGGATGTTTACATCCCATCCCAGATCTAGCATGGGGTCCTTTATCTAGAATCTTGTCACCTACGCATTGATTCAGATTCCTTCTCGCTTCTCTTCTTATTCCGCTTTACCCTCCTGGAGGCTTTCTCTAGCCAGACTTCACAAGGTTTTCCCGTGTCCTCTCGCTCTACGGACACCGCAGCTTTGAAGATTTTTCGTAATTCCCTTAGCATGGTCTCATCTTCAACAATTTTTACGAACAGTTTAAAAAATTCCCTAATGGGTTGGGCAGGGCCGGGCCTGCAGACTTGCGGACCTCGGGTGTCCCTATCTTTAGTCATCACTTCGAACAATTTGGTTACTTCTTGGTAATACTACTTCTAGTGGTCAAGTTGATACGCCTTTGGTGATGATGGTGCTTTGATGATCACAGGGGTTTCCTCGGTGTATCGATCTTCCCTTGTCTTCTTCCCTCCTCGGGTGACTATATTGATATTTGTTGCAGGGAGACCCTCATTGGTCCGAGGCTTGACATTCACTAAGTTGGCCCCTAGATGTCTGGTCCTCTCTTCCCATTTTGTGATGATCTCTAGGCAATCTTTTGTCGCGTGGGTATTAACTTTGCACTGTGAACACCATGGTCTTCTTGGGAGAGGACATTCCCTTGTGATATGTCCTTCTTGATTGCAATTATAGCATCTTAAGGGTCCTATACCTCCCGATCTCCCTCTACGTCCATTTCCTCCTTGCCCCCCTCGATTTGCTTCATTGGATCAGAATGTGGATCTATCCAGTCTTTCTACCAGAGCATCCAGTGCCAAGCATTTATCAATGTGATGAGTAGTGGATGCACAGAACTCGCAATAGTTGTTATTGGGGATGCTAGAGTAATTTTGCAGCACTAGACACATCCATGGCAAGTGTCCATACGTTCTACAGATTTCATAGAAATCTGCATTATTCCTCCCTGGGAAGAGTCCTTGCGCCTTGATGACCGCAATCCTTGTGGTCGAAGTGGTTTCCGATGACACCACCACCCCTCCTACATGGTTAAGACCTCGCAGTCGCGGGAATTCTTTCACACCATGCCCCTCCACCAGGAAATGGGTGCACCAAACATTGGGCTTGGCTGGTTGTACAGTCTGAAGATCCCTCAGCTTCTCGGTCAGGTTCACGATCTGGCTTTGCAAGCCCATGATTGTTGGATCTTGCAAACTTGTGCCTCCCTGGTATTCATGGGGATACCCTACCATTGCTTCTATCCATGATGATTTCTCTAAAGCATCCTGCAGGGTTCATATCTTCTCTTGTGTCAGCGATGTCCTAGTCAAGGGTAAGAGCGCCTTGATGAACCAGCCCCGCTGGTGGTTCGGGTCCAAAGTATAACTTATCTTGGCAATGGCATCCTTAAACCTTTGCATGAGCTCCCATGCAGTCTCTCCCTCCCTATACTTAATTTCCCGCAACTCGATAGCCCTTGCTAATCGGTTTGTGGTACCTTGAATTCTTGCACAAATCCCCTCTTAATGTCATCTATGGTTGGGTTCTAGTTTTTCTCTGCCCACTTTATGAACCAGTGTAGGGCTTGTTCCCTTAGCGTGGTCTGGAATTCCATTGCCCAAACATTATCCGGAGTCTAGCGGGCTCTCCAGATGTCTTCATGGAGGTACCAATGTTGCTCCACATCCTCATTCCCCTTACCTGCAAACTCCAGGTATCTTGTAAATGATCCCACCATAATGTTCTGAATATTAGCTAACAATACAAACCCGTTGGTTCCCAGCTGTAGCGACCCCTGTAGTCCCAAGTTACTGTTGTAGCTGGTTCTGGTATCACTCCCAGTGTTGAGACTAGTCCTGTATTTTTCTCACGCCCTGTATACTTGTGCTGATTTTGTTAGGTTAAAGATGAATTCTTTTGGTTTGTGATAAGGTACGAGGGGATGTTCGGGGGAAATGTTGCTTGTGCTTTGGGGTTGGGGCTGAACTTTGGTGGATGCCACCCATGTTGTCATCGTCTTTGTGCCAGCATGAGTGTCAATCATGCGGTTTTTCTTCCGTAGCCTTCAGGAAGGATCCCCGATATGTTCCCGATTGCAAGCCCACATCCGCAACATTCCAAGATAGTCCTCTTCTAGTTCCCAATTCCAACATCTTTTCATCCCATCTTTTGGTGCCCTAGCGTCCTCTTCCCCCTTCATCTTAGCTTGGGGTTTCTCCATCACCACTCCTATCAAGTGGGACCCTCTCCTTCTTTTCCCTAAGGCCCAAGTTGCTTTTACCTTCCACTTATCTGCTAACAATGCCCTTCTCTGTGCTTTAACATCCCTTGCTTTCTTTAATCCTTCTGCATCCATCCTCCCATAGCACCCTTATCCCCTTGTGGGCAACATTTTCCCCTTTAATTCCCTCCCCCGATACTGGGGTTTTATGCTTCCATCTTGGCAATGGCTAGAGATAGCATTCCCTCTTCTACCAAAATCATCTTAATCCATGTCGGGATTTCCCCTATCAATTCCCCCCTTAGCTCATAGTTGAACACCGCCTCCGCCTTTGAGTAGGACTAATAGCTTTCTGTAGAAAACTCAAATATGTATCCCTCTACCATAGTTCTCACCCAGAAATCAACTACTCTCATCCGTTCATTATCCAACTATTGTAATAGTACAGTCTCAGATGAAGTCCAACTATGGTAGGCTCTCGCCAATCTGCTCAAAGGAATTTGTTGCTTTAGTTCCCTCAACCAATTGTAAAGTTCCTTAGGAATTTTAACCAGAAAATTTCATAATGGTCATCTAAGCTATCAGTGTATAGGATTTGTTTACACACCCTACGTTTGGCTGATTCCTATGGACATTTCTTTCTACCACAAATTGGTCTATTTTGTGATTCCACCAATTTCCGATCTCTTTCTTAAACACCCTCGACACCATATTCTGAACCAGTTCTACTAATTTCAGTCTCGGCAATGGAACCATTTGTTGGCTTGAATGAGTCATCATGGAAAATACCCTGAGTTCAGGCACGGAAGGCCAACAATGGTCCGTTGTACTCTAGGACAATGCTGGCATTTTTCACCTCACCCCGAAGGGCAAAGAGTCTCACCCGAAGCACGCCGCGACCAAAATGGAAGGGCCCAACATGGAATTGAGGGGGTCTAAGTTAGACATAGGTGGTCATACACATATGTGTTCATAATACATGGAACATAGATAATGATATCCTAAACTCATACCCAAGGACTCTGTTAACACCCAGGTTGTTCCCTATGACTCCCAAGGGAATACGGCCGGGGTAACCACTAACCAATCTTTGGATCACTGTTTCTAGCCAAACTGTGATCAGAGAGGGCTCTCTCTTTATGATTTGTAACTGTTTATGATAGGGTTTTAGGCTAGCTATTATGCACTGGTTTTGTTTATGTTTTGGTTGATGAAACTCCTTTTAGATTCTAGTGATGTAGTTTTCAGAGAGGTTGAGTACCATTGGGCAATGGAGTCTGTGGCTATATGTGTTTGAAACTTTGAGATGAAAGATGGAACTTACAGGGCCATTTGAGTGTTTAATAGAACAGATTTTTTGATTAAATGACTGGAAACAGGTAACACAGACAGTGAAAGCATTTAAGAATTTTCACTTATTGTCTATATATTCCCAACAGACAACTTTAAGAGGAGAAGACAGAGGTCTCAGGGGCAAAAATTGAATCCCTGAGAATGCCTGTCACAGTAAAAGACACAGTTTTGAAATGCAGCAATTAAGAATTACAATTCTGTCACTGTATCTGAGGAAAACATGTATAATAGCTCAGTTTGAGTCCAGGGTAAACATGGTTAAATCCTGGAACTATCCTTTCACCTTGCTATCAAGTGTAATACATTTGAACAACAAAAGGGAACAAAAGACTCGAAAACATATAACAAAGAGATTTGAGAATACTTGCTGTTTTATGCAACACCCTGGAATCCTGTAACATTCATCTTTCACCACAATACATCAAAGAACACCAAGCCTTGGAAATTCCATTCTTCCTTTGTATTACTTCTCTGAAAATATTACAACGAGCGAGAGCTCTTCAAAAGAAAATTGCAACAACCCCTTCAACTGCTGTGAAGGGTGAATATATACTTGCGGTGATTTACAAAATATCTGAGTTCTGAGTTATCTCAGATTTTACTTTCTTACCAACTACTTAAGATATTATGACCAAAATTTAATGCAGCATTGATTACAGAGTACAGGCATTTTAATGCTCTGTCAGAAGATATTTTAGCCTTTGGTAACAGCTAAGTCGGTCGAGATATTCTGAATAAATGCTGGAAGACCTGTCTTTAAGGCTTTGTACGCTGTATCCTGGACTTGTCAGCTGTGATTGTGACCGCTGCTTGTGGTGAGTCAATGGTCCTGCTGAGTTGGCTCAGCCTCTGTCTCTTCCCTGTAGATATCTTTCTTCAAAATTGTGCCTGCGCATGTATGCCTATTTGCCTGGAGAATTGGCGCTACTGATTCTGGCCTGACAAAACTGTCTGTGTCAAATTTATCCAGACATCCTGTGTGGGCAGTTGGTGTGCTAAGATTGCACCTAGAGTTTCATCTGCTTCTGTGAATTTGAAGAAGTTAGGTGGTGTATCAAACAGATGGTCAACTTCATTCATGAGGAAAAACAGGTTCTCCACCCTATCATACATACTCTGCCCGGTGGCTGGCCCTGGCTCTGCTGAAGTGCTGGGTGGTTGGGCAATCTCTGCCACTGCATGGGCATCAATTCTCTTATTGTAATTGTCCAGGGTGAGCAATCTTCCTACACTGCTTAAGATGCTGGGGAGGCCTCTGTTCTGTAGTGTCACGAATTTTTCCAGGAATCTGTTGATTTCAGTCTGCATATCCTGTGTCCTCCTCTCCAGTGTTCCAACCAAGTTCCTCAATGTTATGACTCTTTTGGCTACAGCAATTGTTTCTGTCCTGTTGGTGATTCCCATGACAGCTAATTGAGAGCTAGTCTTATAGTTCAGAATATTGATCATCCTAGTAGCAGCTTCTGGCATGTGCCCAAGGCTTGCCCTGGCCCTCTGTATTTCTCTGTTTGCTTTAGTGATGAGCACCATTTGCTCATCCATGGTTTCAATATATTGCCACTGTTTGGCAATGGACCGCCCAATGTTGCTCCATAGCACTGCTTTCATTTCAGCTGTCACTTTTTCTAGTGCAAGCTCTTTCTCTAGCTCAGCAATTCTCCTCTTAAGAGCTTTTACCTCTCTCTCCTTGGCTGCCTCATTCTGTTTGCTCTTGTCAAACTTTTCATTTACCTTAGTCAAGGTTTTCTTAAGTTCATCCAGCTCTTTCATTTGAGATTCCATGGCTTGGATCTCAGCTTGTAGTTTTTGCATGTCTAAACTAGTAGCCTGTTCTGATGCTGTAGCTGTTGTTGCTGTGGATGGCGCTGTAGTTGGTGCTGTTTGCTGAGGAGGAGGAGTAGTCTTTGGAGGGATTTCCTCAAGATTTATTATCACAGGAGGAGGCTGGGAGGGTTGGCCCTCTTCTCTTTGTTTCAGTGTTTCTTGTAGTGCTGCCTTTGCAGCTTCAGTTTGTCCTAGCTGGTCCTGAGTCCTAACCAGCTCTTTGTATAGGGATACCAGCAGATCTGTAGCATCCTTTTCTTGCCTTTGCTGGGCAACTTCATCTGTTTGTGGATGGATGGTGGCCGGGAGTTTGATTTTCTTTCTTAGGGCTGCCATGTCTGCATCCCTTATCTTCAGGAGTTCTTGGATGCCTTTGACATCTTTAGGATCATGCCCTATCTCTATAATTACCTCTTCCAAGGACTTGATCCTATTGTCCTTGGCTTGTGATGATGCTCTTTCTAACTCCAGCTGAGAAGCTGTGTTATCCAGGCTGCTCTTTAGTTTATAGTTCTCCAATGTCTCATCCGCCAGGGAGGCATACACCATTTCACCAGTTTGCTTATGTAATTCGATCTTGTCCATGGGGTGTATGTCTTTGGCAAGAACCTCCATGTTGGTTCTTAGATAGTCCGAGGTGGACTGAGGCTGCAAAGTTGTGGGCATGAAGTGGCTCATCATCATTTTGCCTTCGCTCACATCGAAAGCAGACATGAGTCTCTGCTGGTTGCTAGGAGCTAGGTTTAGCAAGTGATCATACAGCTGCACTTTTATGGGATCACTCCTCCTTTTGATGTCAATGAATTGCTGTTTTATACTTGACTGCCCCTTTTTGTGTTGACCGGAGGAGCTGACCTCTCCTCCCATAGTCATGTCATGTCCATGCTGAGATGAGCTGGCCGAAAGTTCTCCACTGGGTGGGCCCATGCCCATGGCTTGCCTTACTGCTATGTCCTCCTCCTGGGAGTCATTCAGTCTTTGTCTCTTCTCTCCTCTGATGAAGGATGAGGTGTGGGGGGTCTCTCTCTCCCTTTTCCTGGTCACATCCTCCTTCTGTGGTGTTTGGAGGACTGAGGTGTCTACATTGGTGTCTGTCCTGGGAGGCACCTTTGTTTGGGGCTGCTGCTCAGTGTTACTAGGTAGATCTGTCCCCTTTTCCTGCTGCAAGGGCTGTTTCTCACTGGACTGTGCTTCTTCTTGTTGCTGCCCCAGTTCTTGCTGTTCCATTTCTTCTTGCTGCTGTAGCAAGGTGTCAACTTGTTCCTCTGTCAATATAGGTGGCTGTTCCACCTGTTTTCCTTTGTCCTTGCTTGCTGCCTGGGATGCCTTCTCAGTAGTTTGCTGCTGTGCTGCTGAAGATCTAGCAGCTGTTCCAATTTGCTTTCTGTAGGAGATGGGCACCTGTCCACAAGTTTCCAAGTCAGTTTCTTTTTGCACATTCCTAGCTTCTTTCTCAAGTAGTTCTACCTCAGTGACTTGCTCTACTAGTGTACCCTCTTCCCAATCTAGTGCATTGGCATACTTTTCTATTTCAGGTTGTCTTTTATGCGCATAGTTGCCCAGTCTGTATCTAATTCTCCTGAGGGAGATAGTATGATTGGGGTCATATGGAATCCATTCAAAACTGGTCTGCAATCTGAGGCCTTCCAGGATGCTGTGTGCCTCTTTCCACCCTTCCTCTTTCTTGTTATATAGGAAGGAACCTAGCTGGCTTCTTACCTTCAATTGTGACTTCTTGTTTCTACTCTGAAAGTGAAGGTAATCTGAGTTCCCAAACTGCCTGAAATACTCTAAGGCAAAAAGCCTCATGGGGACATACCTCGGCAACCTAAATGGGTTCAATTCACAGCCATATATCCTAATGACTGTGTGGTTCTGGTAGAAGTACCAGTTGCCAATATTGTAAGATTTGTTCAAATGTAGAATCCTCTTCATATCATCGGTTAATCTAGGAGGAGGATTACCTTGCAGAGCTGTTAGGGCCGGATGAACAAATAGATCAATAAACTCACAGTATGTGTAGGGTGATACTGAGGTAAAATGAAACACAGAGGTCCAGAAAACAACTGATCTTGGGCTTCCTTGGGCATTGAGTGGCCTCAAAGGAACAGAGAAGGTAGCTGGCTGATAGAAAAGGAATAAATGATATATATAGGAGGAGTACCTGAACAGTCTCTCCCTTTTCAAATTCATGAACTGATCATGGATTTTCTCTGCTATGTAAGTTGCATAATCATACTGCACAGCTGGAGGCTTACCAGGGGCAAATATGGACAGCATTGCCATTATACTTTCATCTACATCTTCCAGCCCCCTGAATCCTAGGACATAGCCAATTAGATCCACCAACATTCTGCCCAACTCATTTAGATAGTGGTACCCAATAGGAGGGGTTCTGACTGTTTCTGAGCCTGGTGTGACAAACAGTTGGTTAATTTTGACAATCTGGTCACTGGACAGCTTGATCCCTGTGTTAATCAGATTCTGCATGGACAGAGGGGTCAATTTCTTGGCTGTTGTGAAGCACAGCATCTGGTTTATGCTCTCTGGGGTGATCTGGAACAGGACTAGGCCTGTGGGGCTTATGACTGCTCTTTGGCTGGGGTCATAGCATTCCTGGCAGCTATAAATGAGCTCTGGCATAGGATTGACTTGGGGAAGGTTGTATATGGGCAAATTTGACTCCCAAATCCCCAAGATATCTGCCCCACTGAGGTGCTGGGCTCTTAATTCATTCAACATTAGCACATTGTACTTGGTTCCCATGGGGAACCAATCCAGCATTTGGTAGTCCATGTCTCCCAGGGCTTTCCATGCTAATTCCTGGTGAGGAGCATTGATGGGCTTAATATTCAGTGCAATAGGGGTCTCCATAGCTCTTCAAGTTGCAATAATTGTAGGTAGACAGGTGGAATGGTAAAAACACAGTCTGGAGGCAGTTTTCTGTGGAAACAGTTGAGGTTTTGAGTATTCAAGGGGAATTCTCTCAATAGCAATTGAAATACTACTGGAGTCTAGTGACAGAACTTCTCTGTGGCCTAACTGAACTCTCCAATCGGGTGAATTATGTCTATTAGGAGTTCTGCCAGGAAAACGCAGAATTACAGAGGTTTTATGTGAATTGCAGGTTTCTAAAGCTCTGCAGGTACTTCTTGGCCCTCACAATGACGATGGTGGATGAACAAATGGAAATGAACGGTGCAAATATCGTTTTTATGGTTCTATTATCCCTCTGAGCAATTTTAAGCTTAATGAAGGTCGTATGGAGGGCGAAACGGTCTAAATACCTGTAATTCGACGAGCAGAGGTTGAAACACAGGTGCACAGTTGCTGTTTGAGGAGGTCGCCCGGGCTAATTGACTGGTTGGCGAAAATTTGAGTTCAAACGGTCATGCAGAGCAATCAGCAGAAATCACAGTGAAAATGGTAAAAAACACGGGAAAATTGGTAAATATGGGTTATTTTACCAATTTGGCGCTTTTTTCTGCTGACGTCAGCATGACGTCATTGGTGGGTCATGGTGAGGTGACGTCATCGGGCGACGTGGCAGTGGGCGACCGGTCAAAGGGGCGGCGAGGTGGCAACCCAGTCAGCATTGAGGTGGACCAATAAGAGAGGCAGGTACGAGCAGGCAAGGACGTGGCGGCGAGTCAGCGGCGGGTAGGTGGCGGTCAAACTGCAGCGGTCACGGTTAAGGCCTTAACCGCCGCGGTTTCTCGGGGCGGTTTAGGTACGGCGCAGAGGCTGTCAGAGTGGGCTCCGAGATGGTTCAACGGTTGACGCGTGGAGGAGGCGTGACAAGGCGCAACGTCACTTTCCCGGAGGTTAACGTGCCGCCATCGGATGCGCTCCGATATTGATGTGGACCGTCGGATCTGATGGGCTTGATCCGACGGCTGGCGGAGGGGAAAGACGCGCGTTTAATACTGCGGGCGGAAAAATTAAAGTTTGTGGGTTTTAATGGGTTTTTTCAAATGTTTTGCTTAACCAACCATGCGGTAGGATTGGGAAACGTGCCAGAGGCGGGTATTAACCTTTGCAAAGGTTTTATAGGCAAAAGGGGTTTGGAGAGGGGGTTTTATCAATGCAGAGGTGATTTGAGGGTAAATAAACTTGCAGCAAAGGGGAAATAGGGTGGAATAGGTTCACCAAAGTGGCCAGATGCCATTTGGTCCCTTTTGAAAAATACACGGCTATTATGCCTAGGGGAGGGAATATACATAAGATTTGGGGTTTTATACACCTTAGTGTTAATATTATTAGGGGTGGGGGTAAGATAGGGGAGGTTATATAGTAGAATTAGGAGTTAATATGAATGAAGGAGGGGAATTAGAGAGGGGGTGTTAGTGATGGAGTAGAGAGGGAAAAGAAAAGAAGTTAGTGATCCTCTTTGCTGTGAGTTCATGGAATTCACCACTTTGTTTGCTGATAGATTTATTGCCTTGGCAAGAGACCTATTGATACCTGTGTAATGGTGATCATATTCTTTCTGCAACCACAACTGCCTACCCAACTATTTTGCCTAGCATTTTTTGTTTCTTCTTGGAGGGGCACTTGGACTTGCAACCCTCAATTGCCTTTTCTTTTCTTTGGCTTTTTCCTTTTCTCTCTATCTACTTCTACCCTTATGTCTTCCAAGGTCCCAGATTAAACTTTTGGGAACCTTTGCTTCTCTACCTGAACTACTTGTCTGCCAAGATTAAGCTGTTTGGACAGACCTCTTTCTCTATTCTACAACTCAAAATTGAAACATGGCATGATCCAGATTAGACTGTTGAATCATCCAAAAAAAATTGAAATAAGGTCCTCAATACTTGAAACACTTTACCCAGCTCTTGCTTTCTAGGAAATATGGGATCTTTGGGATACCAGAGCAGAGCATATTTGGCTTTTCTCTTGCCAATCATGAAATATGAAACCTATTACTATAGGTATCCAACAGACTCATCATATATACCACAGAACTAACAACATACTAGTATCGATCTATCAAGCCCCAGCTTCATGTAATAAGGAGACTATTTAAAATTTTGATAAGCCACAGTACATGATATGTAATACACTACGAGTCTTAACAATCATCAACATGGATTACATTAAAGTGACATAACAGAATACATTATAACTTGGCCTCTTGCCATCAACAATACATAAAATACTCGGCTCAGTAGATCGGGTCAGATTTGGTTCGCAACCTAGTTCCTTAGTTTCTGGCTCTTCCTGCTTCTTCTCTTGCATCTGTGTACCTCCTTAGGGGCCCAACCCTTCAGTGTCTGATAGGTCCATCCCTAGCAACAACCCCGACGATCAACGAAACTCAACACCAATAGTAGCGATACCAATAACAACCAACCTCTTCCTTTTTGTTCTTCCTCTTTTTACACCCTTCCTGGCTACCTGGAGTGCCAGTTCTCGCTCGGTTGTTTGCCTCCTTGGCTGCCTCTGCGCTTTCCCACCTCCTCGACTGACTTTACCTTCCACTGCCACCTTGCCATCACCTCCCCACAAATACTCATTCCACCACCCAATCGTTGTTGGCGTTTGTCCTTTTCCACCCTACGACTGGTCAAAACTGGTCAAAACTCTTCAAAATTAATGAAGGCTCTAACAGTCTATTTGTTGTTCAAGTTATGATTTGGCTGGGCAAGAATCTAGGGTTGCTTGGGTGGAGCAAAGTGTAACATCTGTGGTGGGGTAGGTGGTGGAGGCAATAAAGCTGGAGAAGTGTTGTATTGGGGCCTCCACCCCTAGGGCAGTGCATTCCGATGAGGTTCTGGTGGAGCATATGGTTGAAATGACTGGCTACCTGTCTAGGAGTGATACTTAGATACAAAGGACCAAGGAGGGTGTGTAGACCAGGAAGGATGAGCAGGGGTTCCCCAAGAAGGTATGGTTGTGGTTTGGTTGGGGTTGTAATATGCATGGGATGACCCTTGCATGCCCTGCTGGTATGGTCTAGGCCCATGAGGTCTCCTTTGGTTTATGTAGCAGAGCTTCCCAGTGACCCCTTCATCTCCTTGATATACATCTTTGAGTCCAGGCAAAGAAGGGAACTTGTCTATGGAGTGTTTTTCTTCGCAGACTGAGCAAATTTCTATAGAATTCAATGGACATTCATTCCTAGGGTGCCTCCTAGTGCATCTAGGAAAATAATGGCCAAGGCTCTCTCTGATTCCTCTTACTTTCTCTTAATGTGCATAGTGTCCATTTGCAAGGCAATGGTTTGTAGCATCTCACTTTTGGAATATTCCAGCATTTTTCCAATTTCACCCTTGATAGATGATTTGGAAGAGAATGTATTGACCATAGGTTTACTACCCCTACCCTTTTTCCCAGCTTCCCTAGAATGGTTTCTTAAGATAGTCTTGATATCCTCATAGGGTAATTGGTAGATATATCCTCCTACTAACAAGTGTATGGTATCCAAAAGATCTTCCCTTACTGCCCTAAGTAGGACCAGTTTTAGTGACTTAGGGTCAAGTGTGCACCTGGCCCTTTTGTAACTAAGCTAGAATCTTTCTGCGTAATCCTCTAGGGATTCATCATTGCCTATGGTCACCCTAAAAAATTCCTCTTTAGTATCCTTTTACTGACAGTAGTCTCGATACTTGTTTTTAAAGGCTTGCTGCATCTGAGCCGAAGTTATGATTCTATCCCCAGGTAAACCCAGGAACTAGTGCAATGTTGCATCCTTGAGGGTAGATGGAAATAGTTTTAACTTCTGCTCATCATCTATATAGTCATAGGTCCGACATATAACAACAAACTAAAATAGGAAAGTTTTGAGGTCTTTTGTGGTCAAGCCATGGAAATGAGGTAGGGTAGAGGGGCTTATATTTTTCATCTTAGTGTCCCCATTCGTTTCCCTAACGGGGAAGGCACCCTCAACTCTCTCTCTATTCCCTCTATCATTTTTGTTTTCAGCCATTGGTTCAGTAGGAATGGGTTCTTCTTCTTCTTCTTGCCCTGTAGGTTCTTCAAATATGTCAGGTTTCTCACCTAAGGGTTCCTCCAGTTCATAGCCACTGAAGAAGAGGGAAGGTTGGTTGTTTGATACAATGGGGGTCTTTGGAACAAATTTCCCTAAGTTATCCCTATGCCTACGAGGCATGAAAGGAAATGTATTTGGGTTGGTTTTGTGTTTTTTTTGTTTCAAACTTGGAAAGTACTTTGCAGAATTGAAATTTCTAATTAGATGAAAACTACTTGCTAACATGAAATCTTGCTTCTAAAATGGAAAGGAAAGCAGAAAATGTAGAATGAAAAAGGAAGCAACTAAATTACTTTTGCAGAAATAAACTAATGGAAGAATATTAGAGACAAGAAATAGAAGAAAGAAGAAATATTGACATATTACTCAGACAGCTCCTCGACAATCAATGGCGACAAAAAGTGATGAATTCCAGTATTGCAGCAAGAATGCTACAACTCCTAGGCTACCAGCTTCACTTTGTCAACTCGGGGTTCATACAAACTTGGAGGTGACAATGCTGTATACATAAGTAAAAGTGATGGTTCTTCCTTTTTTCATGATTCAGCTGGTGAGATACCACTGGGGTTTTTAAACCAAACTTCTATGGAGTTAGAAGAAGCTTGGTTTCTTGGTGGAAGAAAGGGAAATCTACTCTAAGGGAGAGCTACTCTACTGCAATAATGGAAAAGACCAAAATCCAATGCTAAATCACACCATTTCCTAATTAACTGCCAATAAACTATGCCTTGCAATAATGATAAATTAACATGAACCAAATGCTACTATCTAAGCATGGAAGTAAGAAGCATCAAACATCACTAATGTGTAAGTAAAGGGACTGAAATAAATATGTTTTTGTCTTTTTGTCTTTTCATGCAAAATCAAGTATGCAAACTAATTTCTTTTGGTGATGTGGCAGGTGAATTAAGGATGTTGGAGGATGGTTGGAAGGGTTAGGAGATGGTTGGATGGTGTGGGAGACCCTTGGTAGGCTTTTAGTGACTTCCTAGAGGTTTTCCCTCAATTAGGCCTCAAAACAAGCCATTTCAAGAAAACCTACAAGATGTACTAGAAACCTACAAGATTCCCTATAAACCTACAAGATACAGCTGAGAGAAAAATGGAAGGTGTTGGAAGTGATGGAAGGCTTAGGGAAGGTGGTAGATGGGTGGAATGAAGTGAGGAAAGGTCTAGGATCACTCAGAAGTCAACAACAAAGATAGAGGATGGTTGGATTCGCTCAATGTGCTTGGAAGAATTTCTATGAAAAATGATGAAAACTAGTGAAGGAAATGGTGAAAACAAGGAATAACTATGGTGGATGGAGTGGAAGGTGGTTGCTGGCTATGAAGTCGATGTCTCCTCCTGAAGAACCTTCTCTACATAAAACATGTATAATAACCAAAACGCTATGTAAACAAGAAGCATTATCATAAGCTAGAAAAGCAGAATTAATGAACTAACTGTCTACATGATGCATGAGGAAAGTTGCTGAAGGGAATGAAAGCATGGATGAGATCTACTGCAAGAGTGAAGATAGAAGAGATGTAAATTAAATCCTACTTTGTAAAACTAATCAAATGCTAACTTAAATACAGTAAACTCAAAAGCTTATACACAAAATAGAAATCAATGTTTTTAGAGTTGCACAAGGGTCCCTTCCTCAAATCATGATACCATAGGGAGGAAATGAGGCCAAGACACCCACTAAAAACCTCGTGGTACTCCTTTTATCCGTACAAACTTGCTATTGAAGTAAGGCACAAATGGAAGAAAACTAATAAACAACGAATCCAATATACACTACTTGCAATGAAAACAAATCTAAAAGCAAGTTAACAATGAAGATATGAGACTAATCTAAACATACAGATACAAGAAAGAGGAGCCTTGGAT
Source organism: Pinus tabuliformis (assembly GCA_031772625.1). NCBI lineage: Eukaryota > Viridiplantae > Streptophyta > Pinopsida > Pinales > Pinaceae > Pinus > Pinus tabuliformis. The sequence continues at coordinate 311,647,393 of CM062819.1, read as the reverse complement.
GCTAGGGTTGGGACCTAACCCAGGAGCTTCATCCCTCTGAGTTAACTCAGTGCTGGCTCAAAACAATACTCATTCTTATTACCAAAACGAAAAATCACATCAATAAAACTTTCACAAGTCTGAAGCTCAAAAATAGCTTAGAGTTTTACAACAAAAAATCGAATCCTAATGAGGCTCTAGGCCTCTCTACTGATACAACTGAAGTCCATAATAAATTCCTTAAAATTAGGAGGCTCATCACCCGAACTTGAGATAAACTAGCTCTTTGTCTCTCACTTGCTCGGTTGCCTTCTAATCCTCATGGCTTGGTTGCTTGCACTCCAAGCTGGTGTGATGGATGGAGGAATATTCGAATGGGGGAGAAGTAAATGAGGAGGATTTACCTCCTACAATCCATCTCCCTTGTCCCATTTGAGTTTTAACCTTAGTATTTTCCAAACTTCCTTGATTTTCTCCTTCAATCCTGCATTCAATGCATATTAGTCCAATAGGCATAATATCCAACTCTAACTCATCTCATAAACAAAATATAATAAAAAAATGTAATAAGATGTGAGAAAAGTTGGTTTTAGTAAGCTAGGAGGTGAATTAAGACCCATATAATTACCCAATGATGAGGCTCATCACTACCTCCTTTTGGGGAATATCCTCTATCAACAAGGCATCCACCCCTTCCTATGTCAACGCCTCAATAAACAACAAGTTTAGCAAGTCTTAAATGATTTCCATAGAGGGGTTTGCAATGGCCACCTCTCAGGGATAGCCACTGCCCAAAAAATCCTTCGCGTTGGTTATTTCTTGTTATGAAACCAGCTCAAAAAAAGATAGAAAATATATATCAACGCCTTAAAACTCAGCCTCTTCGAGGGGGCAACCTCCTTTACATTACACAAATGAAAAATTCTTGGATGATACAAATGACAAGACCTCCTCTCTATATATAAGAGTCTAAGGGTCATAATATAATGAGATTCGACATAACAATAAAAATGTAAGGCCACAATAATAACAATAGTGGGCTTCTATGGGGCATAATAATAACAATATGGGGACTACATGGGCACAACAATATAGTAAGGGGGTTGTACTAATAACAATAAGGGGTTACACTAGTAGTATAGGGACCTAACATTTCTAGCCCACCCTCTTCCACGATTGCATACATGTAGTCAAATGATGTGAGCGATGCTAACGATGTGCTTGTAAGGCACGAGCACCACCTAATCCCTTTGTTACACTAAAATTTGTCACCATGACTATTTGTAGTTAGTATGGCTCCATCAACTGTCATACTATCCTCCTTGGCAAGTCTTATACCTCTGCTCCTCATGTCAAACTCCAAAAAAGAGAGAGTCCTTAAAAAGTCAATTAACTCTGGTTACGCAGTTTCTCTTAACCTTACCTGCGTGTACGCACCCCAAGTTCACAATACTTGCGTACTTGTACGCTCTGTCTGTAAAGGGGTGGGTGCGTACCCCTGTAAAGGTCAAAAGGCGTGATTTTTACTTCAAAAACGTTACTTGTGGTCGATTCTAGAGCATTCTAGAAGTTTGTTTGACGTGTATTGAGCGCCTCCAGATGGTTCATGTATCCCTATGAAAGAGGAACTTATCCCATCAAGAGGGGAGCTATCCCACTCAAAGAGGGGCTTATCCCATTGATGGTGGACCTGATTAACTTCCTCCAAAGCACTATAAATACAGGCATTGGGCCAGAGGGAGGGGAGGTTGAAAGCTGAACATTCCTAAGGGTAGATGCTGCTGAAATTAGGACTCCCTTATAGAGCTTGAGAGGAGAGATTCCCATCCTTTCTTAGCTTCATTTGGAAGTGGGTGAGCTGATCAAAGTAAAGGAGAACTCTTGCTGGACCCTGGGAGGGACCTGCACAAAACCAAGGCACTGGTTGTAATGGTTTCTTTTGTTTCCACTTAATACAATTAAGTTCATTTTTCTCAACAAGTTGTTATATATAATTTGTTTCATATACTCCTTGGTCTTTATGATGAATATTTTTTATTTTATGAGTTATTCAGGTGCTATGTAATCATTTGCTTGTTAGTGAATGCAGGTTTCGAAGAGAAGGAGGAGCTCATCCAGATCGGAGAGGCTGGACTGCTACAAACAGCGTGGGACTAAAGGTATGTTTTGAACACCTGATTACTTGTATTCTAAATGCATATTTAGGGAAAGATAGTGTTTAATTGTCTTGTTTGTCACTAGAAAGCCTTAGCTTCTAGGGAGGTCGGTTTTGTCCGCAAAATTGACTCTTTCCGCATGACAAAATGGCGACTCCGCTGGGGAATCCATGGATTTGATTTATTTCTCTTTTGATTGATACTTTGATTTGAGAAAAGTTGATTTCTTTCTGGTTTTTGACTGATTGACTGTGAATTTGGGTGGAATAGCTTAGGGTCGAGTTAGTTTTTATTTTTCATAGTTTTGAGAGAGGTACGCACCCTCTGAGTTAAGCACAGTGCGTACTTGTACGCACTTTTTCTTTGTGCACAGAGCGTGGACGCACCTGTGTAAACAGGCTGCCTGCGTACCCTGTCAAAAGTTTGAGAAATTTTAAATTTTTCTCTTTTTTATCAGTTTAGGATTTGTTTATAAGTTTTAGCCACTGCCCAGCCCTGCTTGTTCCCTGTCAAAAAACTTTCCTTGGTTAATTTCATTGGCATTCCTACTTTAATCGCCTTTGAGTGTTTTTATTTTTTGATCTTTGGAACTCTCACCCAATTTTCTCGACTTGCACTTGATTGGTTCTTAGATCACATTAGAATCGTCTTGTGTTTGAGAATTCTCTTGCATAGATCACATTTGTATAATTAGAATTCTCATTTTCAGAATATGAATGGAAAATGTGCATAGATTACATTTGCATACTTTTCAAGTGAATTGTGCATAGATTACAATTGCATAGTTTACATTCTGAAAAATCAATCGTAGATTTAGATCAGTTTTCTTTGATTTGAATTTTCACAAAATAAAAAAATAAAAAATGGTTTGGAATTGATTTGCATTAGTTTTTCTTGATGAAATTAGTGCATTAGAGAATTTGTTATAATTTCTCTTAGTGATCAATTGTTTGCATTATTGGAAGCGAATGGAAACTCTCTCCTTAATTTAGTTAGGATTCATCGAATTGAAAGGATTACATTATCATATTCGATTGCATTCAGTTGAGTCGGGTCATAACACCATTGGTTTCGTATCCATTTACCCATTTGAGTAATAACAGCCTTAATAACACAGCGCTTAATTAAAATTTATCTAGTAATTTTTACATTTCTAGGGCTCTGAAACACCGACATAGATCAGGCTAGTGTCTTGGAGTAGAAGAGTAATTAACTCTCCAAGAAAGCAAAACCAAACAAGTAGCTCATCTTGTGTTAGGATAAATCCAACTGTTACATTTATGCTCTGGGAAAGCTCCTATTAAAGGAGAAGCACGAGATCGTGTCCGAACCAGTGAGGGGATCAATCCTCCTTCATTGGAAACGACGCCAGATACGCACGTACTACAAATGGTAAACCTCGGATTAACCATTGTCGAGGAGCCTGGGGTCACTTTTCGGTAAACCTTGGATTATTGTCAAGGAGCCGGCAAGGGGATTGAGCTTGCTACTCTGCCCTTGCGTGCTATCAGATCGTAGACTATTCCCCCAGGTATATTTGTTGCTGTTGGTGACCTTAGTGACCATTATCTTTAGGGTTCTACCCAAGGTGACAGTGGAGGGAAGATCCCACTGTACCTGGAGCAGACGTCGGCTAGACTCACTTGGATTTTCTGGGGGGTTCACTTCACTCGAGACGGTTAAAGTGGAGGAACTTGGTCCAGTCTATTCATTAAGCAGGTTGCCGGGGTAACTGTTCCACCCGCCGTTTCTATACTGAATTCTGCGATGTTGGATTTCATCACCAACTAGTGTTTTCGGTCTGGAAAGTTACTGTTTGTGTGTGGTTTGACTCCTAGATTTGATAGCGTGTTAAACTGTTTGTTTTTACTTTTAGAGACCATATGTGTGAATTGTGAATTTTAATTGTTAGGTGTGAATTGTGAATTGTTAATTTTAGTTTTAAATTGTTAATAAAATTCACTGAAGTTGAATATAATGGCAAATGTTCCGGAATTTACCAACCTAGGAACCCCTCCTAATGAGAATCCTAGTACTTTTCCTTACTTTGGAAATGTTGGTCCTCCTTATATGGCTACTTTGTCATTACCTGGATTTACAATAGGATTACCAATATGGTTATTTTCAACTTCGTTGGCCCCAAATACTCCAATTGTTCCACCTCAACCGAATGCTTCACCTCAACAGAGTTCACCATCTCAACATCACCAATCTTCTGTTGACCCTTTACCTTCTTCGCCTAATTTTTCTTCCTCCATTTCTTCCTCTTCGCTTGGTAAAAGCCTTGATGCTAGTAACCAGGTGTCTAAGAAGAAGAAGAAGAAGCAAGATAAGAAAGAGGTCAACCAACCAACCACGACTGTAAGTGTTAGTTGTGTTGAGGAAAACTCTGACATGCATCGTAAACCCAAATACCCTTGCAGGCTTTGTAAGGGTGACCACTTCCTTGTCAATTGTCCTGGTATTCCAAAGGTATTGGAAGTATGGTCAGAAAAATCTCATCAACTTTCCATTGATCCATCAACCAGTGATAGTCAGGTTCCTGGGAAAAAGGGTAAAGTTAGGTTTCCTTGTAAGTTATGCAAAGGGAGTAATCAAACTCACATTTTCCCTCACATGGATGAAGCCTCAAAATTGTTGGAAAACCTTACTATTCCACAGCAAGAATTTCCAACTGGTTACCGTAAGCTTCCTCCCAACCTACCGTCAACTGACGGAGTGATTGATCTAGTTTCAAGTACAGTCGATCACACTCTTCCATTGGAGAGTGAAACTCATGTCACTCAGGTTGATGATCCATTAGTTGATCAAGTGGTTGATTCAATTTCACATTCGGTCGATCCCACTTTCCCTTTAGAGAGTGAACTTCTTACCGCTCAGGTTCTTCTTGTTACATCAAATTCTTCTACGCCGAGGGGCATTTCACCTGTTTCTACAGAACCCCCTCCAAGTACTGAGGTCTTTTCCTTTGATTGGAATAGACTGACAGAACCTCGTCTTCCTTCCTCCATCCCTTTCCAAATAATTGTCAAGGCTGGTAGTAGGGACATACATCGTACTCAGGTAGATGAAGGTGCTTCTGTTAGTATTTTATCCTCAACTGTTTGGAAAGCTTTGGGTTCCCCTCAGCTTGCACCTATTACGCAGAATCTGAAAGCTTTTAACAGAACCATTAGTGAACCTTTAGGGATCCTTCCTAAGTTTTCTATTACCTTGGAAGGTAAAACTGTATGTATTGATCTTATGGTAGTTCGAGGTCCCTTGGATTTCAATTTACTCCTTGGGTGAGACTATGTTTATGCAATGAAAGTTGTCGTATCAACACTCTTTCACGTGATGTCTTTCCCTCACAATGGCAGTATTGTGACTGTAGACTAGCTTTCGTTCCCTAGTCTTGTTTCAACTACCAATAATATGACACCCCTAAATGTTCCTGATTCTAAAGTGGTATCTACCCCGCCACGGGTTAATTATGTGGCAACTGGTCCCATGTTTTCAGTTACCGATGTAAGTGAGCCTCTCACTGTTTGCTCATCTTCCTTTGATTTAGATCCGGTAATTGACATGGAAAACTCTATGGGATTATTTGAACATGATTTTCTTATCCCTTTTGAGTCCCTTGACATGTGTTCCTTCCAGAGAACTACTCTTCCTTCTGATGAAGACCTCTTGGAAGCCATGATCAAGGTGTGTCCATTGACATGTCTTTCTTCTAGTTGGAAGCCATGATCAATGTTATGAGGATAGTTCTTTTCCTGTGTCAACCTCGTTAAAAAATGAATCAGTAAGTGCGAGGATAGTTCCTGTTACTGAGTCAACCTCATTAAAAAATGAATCAGGGACGGGGATAGTTTTTTCCTGTATCAACCTCGTTAAAAAATGAAACAGGCTGGCAGCAAGGATAGTTTTTTCCTATACCAACCTAGTTAAAAAATGAAATAGGCTGCATCAAGGAAAGTTCCTTTTACTGTGTCGACCTCGTTAAAAAATGAATCAGTGAGTACGAGGATAGTTCCTGTTACTTAGTCAACCTCGTTAAACAATGAATCAGGTATGAGGATAGTTCTTTTCTTGTGTCAACCTCCTTAAAAAATGAAACAACTCCCTTTTCAAGTTAAGTCTTGAAAGTAAACCTTCATTCCATCCACCTGGTTGGATGCAATGAAGCTTGGGGGGCATGTACCTCGTTTTGCATCATTATGCTGGGGGCATGCGAACTTCTGGAGCATAGTTCCTTGTCTTGTGTCAAGCTCATTAAAAAATGAAACAAGGAGTCTTGAGCATAGTTCCTTGTCTTGTGTCAAGCTCTTTAAAAAATGAAACAAGGGTAGGTTAAGTAGGTAGATTGTAGAGAGTAGTTATGAGCATAGTTCCTTGTCTTGTGTCAAGCTCATTAAAAAATGAAACAAGGATTTTAGAGCATAGTTCCTTGTCTTGTGTCAAGCTCGTTAAAAAAATAAACAAGGAGTCATGAGCATAGTTCCTTGTCTTGTGCCAAGCTCGTTAAAAAATGAATCAAGGATTTTAGAGCATAGTTCCTTGTCTTGTGTCAAGCTCATTAAAAAATGAATCAAGGTTTTTTAGAGTAGAGTTTTTTGTTAGGTAGATTGTAGAGAGTAGTTACGAGCATAGTTCCTTATCTTGTGTCAAGCTCGGTTAAAAAATGAAACAAGGGTTTTGAGGATAGTTCTTTTCCTGTGTCAACCTCACTAAAAAATGAAACAACTCCCACAAGTCTTTCCAAGATCTTGAAAGTAAAGCTTCATTCCATCCACCTCGTTGAATGCAATGAAGCTTGGGGGGCATGTACCTCGTTTTGCGTCATTATGCTGGGGGCATGTACCTCGTTTTGCGTCATTATGCTGGGGGCATGTGAACTTATAACAAGCATAGTTTTTCATTTCAAGCTTGCGTAAACATGAAATCGAATCCGAGCATAGTTCTTTTCCTATGTCAAGCTCATTAAAAAATGAAACAAATCCTCCTCTTATTGAGTCGAGAGTTTGACTAGATCTCATAAATGTTAAGTTGTATAGTTAGGTTAGTTATTTCAGTGTTGTTGCATAATTTTCTTACAGTTTTAGGTCGAGTCTTTCAAACGATCTCGTACATGAACCTTTATCATTTTTTCGAACTCATTAAAACTTACGAAAAAATGAAAACCATGAGTACATTTTTATCATTTTTTCGAACTCGTTAAAACTTACGAAAAAGTGAAACTTTAGAGTCATCTTTAAGCCCTTTTCTGACTCCTAAAAAATGAAAAGATTGCCGAGCGTTTCTTTTACACTCGTTAAAACGGGATTAAAAAGACGGTCCACTTACAGCTCTTTTCCAACCGTGAAAACATGAAAAGATTGTCGAGTTTTCGCTTTTTAAGCTCGTTAAAACGGAACTAAAAAGACGGTCCTCTTACAGCCCTTTTCTGACCGTAAAAACATGAAAAGATTGCCAGATTTTTGTCGTTTCAAATTCGATATTGGAAATAAAACGACGTGTCCTTGATCGCTTTTTACTTTTCAGGTCAGAGACACTAATCATGAAAGTACTCCTTGGTCGTAAAGATCAAGCGGTTCTCTCAAGTATTATTTTATACTTTTTCGGGCTTGGGAGACACAAATTTACGAAAAAGTTCAACCCTAGAGTCTTCTTAAGTTTTTTCAGACTCTCTAAAATTGAAAAACGCCGAGTTTCTCCTATACTGGACTCGTTAAAATTTCATAGTAAAGGACCTGTTCGATTACAAACAGGAACGGACCACTCCTTCTTAGGGTTCGAATCTAAAACTAAGTTGGACTCATCCGAAGGATGAGCTTATAATCAAGCATATGTTATCCTCCTCAAGCTTGTAAAAAATAAAGAGGTACTTTCCAGAAATGGTGGGGGAAAAGAGAGGAAAATGAGCCTATTTGTTATCCTTTGTCTCAGAAGAAGCCTTACCACCACTCTTGAACACGACACTTTTCATTCACCTGGGTTGGGAAATCCTTTGCCTAATAGTTGATTAAACCACATTGAAAATCTTCAACCGGTTTCGGGTATTAACTTTGGGTCAATTGTCACCAAACCATCTGTCGTGTCGTTATGTGTTCAAGAGGTCACTGCAAATAAACCATTCATCTGCAAAATACCTGTCATCCATCTCGATCATCCCTGAGTCAGTCCTTACAGCTACATTTCTTCAACTTGATCTATGATTTCGTGTTGTGGGCTTGCCTGCAACGGGTCGCTTTCTATCGACATCAGCACATTATCTAGAAAGATGACCTAGAAATCGTAAGTACCTTGAAATCTGCATGCATCAATGGCAGGTTTCTCGCCTTTGACGACGGTTTACATCATTGAATTTCGATCGAAGGATTCCGTGAAATGTTCGACATCAACTCATTCATTCACATCTCATGGATTGTACTGGGTACTTTGAGAACCATTGACATCACTGGTGGTCTCTCTCACACTTGTTAACAGTTTACATCATCGACTGGTAATCAAGTGGTTTCTACCATGTTCGACATCAACTCATTTATTCGCATGGATAGAATCGTACCTTTTCGGGAAGTAGAAATGAAGACCCTGGATCCAGTTTCCACCATCCAGGCTGCGAGGAGTTTTGTATTCATTGTACAATAGACTAATCATAAACAGATGGCTGCGTCCATACTGTGTCTACAAGAGTCTATGATTATGATGTATTGCGAAATCATTCCTATATCTGAGCAGTAGTTAGTTTGTTAGTTAAATTTTTCAATCTGAGTATGGGAATGCCTACCTCAGTGATGATATGATCTTACATATGTATTTTGTGTTGAATATTTGTAGGTTCCGACTGGGCTCTCCACGAGATAATCCTTGAAATGATAAAGTACTTCACCCTTCCTAGATGATATGAAACCCTAATCTACTATAGGCTTCGCACTTTAGGGGGCAATCTCTTACACTAAAATTTGTCACCATGACTATTTGCAGTTAGTATGGCTCCATCAACTGTCATACTATCCTCCTTGGCAAGTCTTATACCTCTGCTCCTCATATCAAACTCCAAAAAAGAGAGAGTCCTTAAAAAGTCAATTAACTTTGGTTACGCAGTTTCTCTTAACCTTACCTGCGTGTACGCACCCCAAGTTCACAATACCTGCGTACTTGTACGCTCTATCTGTAAAGGGGTGGGTGCGTACCCCTGTAAAGGTCAAAAGGCGCGAGTTTTACTTCAAAAACGTTACTTGTGGTCGATTCTAGAGCATTCTAGAAGTTTGTTTGACGTGTATTGAGCGCCTCCAGATGGTTCATGTATCCCTATGAAAGAGGAACTTATCCCATCAAGAGGGGAGCTATCCCATTCAAAGAGGGGCTTATCCCATTGATGGTGGACCTGATTAACTTCCTCCAAAGCACTATAAATACAGGCATTGGGCCAGAGGGAGGGGAGGTTGAAAGTTGAACATTCCTAAGGGTAGATGCTGCTGAAATTAGGACTCCCTTATAGAGCTTGAGAGGAGAGATTCCCATCCTTTCTTAGCCTCATTTGGAAGTGGGTGAGCTGATCAAACTAAAGGAGAACTCTTTCTGGACCCTGGGAGGGACCTGCACAACACCAAGGCACTGGTTGTAATGGTTTCTTTTGTTTCCACTTAATACAATTAAGTTCATTTTTCTCAACAAGTTGTTATATATAATTTGTTTCATATACTCCTTGGTCTTTATGATGAATATGTTTTATTTTATGAGTTATTCAGGTGCTATGTAATCGTTTGCTTGTTAGTGAATGTAGGTTTCGAAGAGAAGGAGGAGCTCATCCGGATCGGAGAGGCTGGACTGCTACAAACAGCGTGGGACTAAAGGTATGTTTTGAACACCTGATTACTTGTATTCTAAATGCATATTTAGGGAAAGATAGTGTTTAATTGTCTTGTTTGTTACTAGAAAGCCTTAGCTTCTAGGGTGGTCGGTTTTGTCCGCAAAATTGACTCTTTCCGCATGAAACCCTTACATCCAGTCATAGTGTTTGACCCCTTCTGCAAGTGGGGCATCAACTTCATGAACTGTAACCCCCCATCATCAGGCAACCACAAATATTTTGTGGTCACTGTGGACTATATCACCAAATGGACACAAGCAATTCCCTCATATAATAACACTGCAGAAACCGTCGCACATTTTTTCTTCAACCATGTCATAACATGGTTTGGTGTTCCCAAGGAGTTGGTTTCAAACCATGGCAAACATTTTGAGAATGAAATATTTCAAGATTTATCCAACACCTTGGTTTCTCTCACTATTTTGCGTCACCATACTACCCACATTCCAATGGGAGTTGGTTTCAAACCATGGCAAACATTTTGAGAATGAAATATTTCAAGATTTATCCCAACACCTTGGTTTCTCTCACGAGTTTGCGTCATCATACTACCCACATTCCAATGGACAAGTAGAAGTTGTTAACAAGGTCCTCAAAACCATGTGACAGCACATGGTGAACACACATAAAACTAATTAGCACCATATGGTGTTCTCAGCCCTATGGGATTATCATACAATAGTTAATGCGTCTATAGGGTTTACACCCTTACAACTAGTATATAGCGTAGAAACAGTACTTCCCATTAAGTGTGAGATCCATACCTTACACTCTACCATTGATATTTTAAATGGAACCAAATATTTGTAGCAAAGGTTGCTGTAGTTGGATCTTTTCGATGAATGCCAATGAGAATCCCTCTAGAATAATGAAGCACACAAGAAGATGGTTGAACAGTCATTTGATTTCAACATCACCCCTTGGAAATTTATTGAGGGGGAGTTAGTCCTCCGCTACGATGTTGCCCAATAAATGGTAAGACCTGGGAAGTTCGAAACCCTGTGAAAGGGCCTATACATGATCAAACATTACCTCTTCAAGGGTGCATAAATCTTGTTAGAGCCTGAATAGTCTCTACCTCAAAAAAATTCACCCATAAAATGCTAGAATATACATGTATGCACCATGAATTATTTTTTATGATGATCATCTCATCATGGATTCACTCTAAACATCACTCTCTCATCATGTATCACAGATGGATCATCCGCCAACCTATCACAATGGATTTCCTAACAAAGCATCTTGATGGTCGCAAAACCTCGCTGCTACAGCCTAGGCCATATACTCTCCTGATTGGACACCTTGTCTCTCTAATGGACTTTGAATCGGTTTAGCCACAAAAAAACAAGCCGAATATGATGACGTCATAGGTCTCTTGGTTTATGCCCACCACCTAGGTATCCATCACTTGCATATATTCCTTGATTCACAACTAATTGTATCACAGTTCAACAAGACCTTTTAGGTCTATGATTCACGAATTTTTTGTAAATATCTACATGTACAAAGGTTATCTCGACATTTCAATCATATCACATTTACACATATACCAAGGGATCAAAATCATACAGTTGATCGCAGAACATAAACCATGAGTACAATATACATCTCAAACAAATGCAAAAATAAATAAATAAAGTATAGATGCATATGACATATCATGAGAGCCACAAAAAAATCATCCTATATATACATATCAAAAAATATATATGAGTACAAAAATAGCCACATAATAAATTGGCCCACAACTAGGATAAACAAGTAAAAAAAATACAAGGGAGCACCCTAATAATGGGTGCTTTCCCTAATACATACATAGTCTCATCAAAACACTAGACCCACAGGTCTCTCTAGTGCTCACGTGGACCAATCTTAGTGTTAGGAGCCAAAATCAGGCCTAGTCCTAGCCATCTCTATAGCTATACGGTGAAAAAATAGGAGATACACTCACTCAAGCAACATCGTTGTCTCCACGATGAACTCCGCCAACCTTTCCCAACCATTAATGGGCAACCCTCTAGTTAGGGCCTCCGCTCTACCCCACATGTCCTAGTAACTCTGCAGCTAAGCCACTACAGCTGCCAAGCGCACCTCTATAGCCTCGGCATGCTCGCGCCACTACTCTGTGTCTGTTGGGTGTGGATCTTAGTTATCTTCTTTCTTTAGAGGTATCGCCACATCGGACCCCATTTCATAATGTGGTGATACCTCACATTAGGCGTAAATCTAATTTAGAAGTTATGTTTAATTTAGGGTTTTTTTCCCTAGAAGGCAACCCCTCACTATATATGAGGGAATTGTATTTTGACTATGAGATCTGTATTCTGAGCGAGGAAGAGAGAGGAGATTGAGAGAGAATATGGAATTATAGCAGATCTGTTGTAGGTTGTATCTCTTCATTTTGTTGGATAATATAAAAGGAAGGACTGGTTATTTCTCTGTGGATGTAGCCCAAATTGTGTGTGTTAGCTCTGCTATGCAATGCTGATTTTCTAAGGATAGAAGAGATGTAGTCTGTTTGGTTGTGCTCAACAAGGTTTCATATTCGGTCATTCTTCCCTTCTGTCTTTTCTATCCTGCTTTCTCTCTGCCCTCCATTCCTCTATTTTGTTGCTAAACCCTGTAAAATAAACCCCTTTTGACTTTAGCCCCGAGCGCAAACCCCAATCCCATCATAGAACCACACCCATATGCCCTCGCGCTCTCATAAACCCATCACGCCTCTTTCCTGTCGTTGATTAACCCCCACCGATCTAACGGCCCACATCGCGCCTAATAAAGTAACCTATTTGATTACTCTCCACCGTCAGATCCTTCTCTACCACGATCCGATGCTCCCACAACTCAATCAAACGAGAGCGCGCGATGAGAGCAGTTTTTCTCTCTCATCCACTACTACATGTTGATAGCCGAATGAAATCGCGCGACTCTCGGCTTTTACCACTTAGGACCCAAAAGCAGTGCGATGAATACCATTACTACCCATCCAAACTACCCACGCCCATTAAATGACCGCGTAGCTCCTTAGCCTGACGACCGTCCGACCTGTCCGCGGAAGATCTGACGGCCCCAATTCACCCCGCTCCCACCTCAGCCTGTAGCCTCCGTCGAGCCATCTCCGCCATCCATTTCCTCGATACAATGGTCATCCTTCCTTCTCATCCCAATTGACTATTTGCCCATGCATTCCACGTCCTTGACCACCCTGTTGCTCGAGGAAGGAGATAACTAGTTTGCCAGTACCAGTCACAGTCAGTTCCCAACAACCATATTTAATAGAAGACATGGCCAAGAGGGAAAAGGACGCAGCACGACCCTGTAACTGAATTTATCAGTTATGGACTCCACTGGTATGAGCACTCCAACATCCAAAAGGGACAACACAACACCTGAGAAAATCAAATTCATCCACTGAAGCAAGCAAGCATGTTCAGAGACTCCATCAGGCAGTTAAATGTGGTTGGTGGTCAATTATGACCCCTCCATACCTAAATGGCCAAGTTCCCTTGCAATATAAATCTATAAATACCCAGAAGCAAGATGTAATTAGGGTTGGCATTTGATGTAAAGTTCAACTTTTGGAGACTGTATATATTTTGTCACTTGCAGCATATTGTCTTCATTTTCAGTAATACAAGCTTCTTTTGCTGTTAACTGCTCACTTTCCATTTACCTCTATTCTAAGTTGTGCCTGATATGCTATGTTCTTGATCTTTGAGGTTTAACACTAGATAACTGTCATCTTATCTCTGTGCTAGAATCTTGTATGCATCATTGAATAGGTGGTCTAGGTTTCTTTCTAGCTAATGCAGGAGAGCTGTCATCCTATCTTTGCATTAGTAGATTAGATTTACAGACTTCTTTATTAGTTGAAGCCGGCCATCACATGGTCTTTTGCATCTGCTGGTGTGGTTAGTATTCTCCATATTCACCTAATACCTCAAACTGTGAGCAATTGGTGGTCTAAAGCCTTGTAGTCTGGGGGTGTTCACGCATGTCCGCAGTGAAACAAAGTAGAAGTGGTTATTTGGATTCAAACAAACCATCATTCCTTCCATTAAACCTGCAACAATAGTTGAATTTATATGTTACCAGGCATCTCCGAGCTACAACCTAAGAGAGTTTCTTGGAATCCTAATAAGGTGAACCACGTATATCTGTGTCTCTCTTGTTTTATGTGTTTATATTTCTGCAATATATTTTATGCGTTCCATTTCTATGTAATATATCATTTTCTAATAGTGTCCCCACCCATCGCTACACTGCTACCCTCACCATAGGGTCCACCAATATCTAACTAGCACCATTGTGTCAGTCGCTCAAGCCCACTAGGTGGCCTCATGTTCATCGGTATCTGTGGCATAGGTGTTGCCCCTGCAACACCCATGCATCTCGGATCATGGCCTACCAAGTAGACCAGTGGTTGCCCCTGCAGCCCTGCATATGAAAATAAACAAACATGGTATCAACATCATCATATATAAAAACCATACCTATACATGCAAAAAAAACATATATATATATATATATATATATATATATATAAATGCACAAAACAAAATACCTATTAGTCCCGAGGCATCACATGAAGGAAGTCCCATGTTTGGATCTCCCAAGAATTCCACGTTGTTATGAAACCAGCTCAAGAAAAGATAGAAAAGATAGATCAACGCCTTAGAATTCAGCCTCTTCAATGGGGCAACCTCCTTTACATTACATAAATGAACAATTATTTGATGATACAAATGAAAAGACCTCCTTTCTATATATAGGAGTCTAAGGGGTCATAACATAATGAGAGCCAACATAACAATAATAATGTAAGGGCACAATAATAACAATAGTGGGCTTCTATGGGGCCCAATAGGAACAATATGGGCACTACATGGGTACATCAATATAATAAGTGGGTTATACTAATAACAATAAGGGGTTACACTAGTAGTATAGGGGCCTAACATGCCCCTCTCCTTCAAAAAGCGTTGTCCTCAACGCTTGAGTAGTTCTTGATGCTTCTGTATAAAATTCCTGTCCTCCCATGTGGAATATTCAGCGGGAAAGTTCTTCCACTTGATGAGATACTCTGAAATTGATCGATTTCGTAGCTGTCGGGTTCTTGTTTCTGTGACTGCTCCAGGTTCTAATATGATTTTTCCTTCCTCTTCAATTTCTGGAAATATTGTTTGAATTGGGATCTTTTGCAACCTTTGAATAAGTGTCCATACTTCTTTGTCCTTCTTCCATTCATCCCTCGCTTTGTTTATCCAATCTGGTTGGATAATATAAATAGCACAAAACAATGCTTCCACATCCTCATCCTTGAAGAGTCTTCCCATTCGGTAAGGTCGCCATTTTTTAAGTGCATGTAGTATTGCCAACATTTCCTTCTCATAAATAGCTTGCTTGAGATGTAGTAGTAAAAATACCCAATCACCTACATCAAAACATTTTTCACTACGATGTTGATCTACCTGTTGTTTCGTTTGATTTTTCACCGAAGTGGCGTTATCGTTTAAAAGTTGGAGAACTTGTTGTTGATGCTCGATGTGATCTTTCACTGCTTGAACCTTTTTCTTCTTGATATGTCCTTCTATCTCTAGAGTTTTAGGAGTGGTAATTTCTTCCAATCCTTTACAAGATATGGTCAGATTCATTTCTTGATGCTCAATGTGATCTTTCACTTCTTGAACATTTTTCTTCTTGATATGTCCTTCTATCTTGATAGTTTGAGGAGTGGTAATTTTGAACAATGAATTACAAGATATGGTTGGATTCATTTCTTCTTTCTCGATGTGATCTTTCACTTCTTGCACCCTTTTCTTCTTGATATGTCCTTCTATCTTGAGAGTTTGAGGAGTGGTAATTCTTGCCAATGCTTTACAAGATATGGTCTGATTCATTTCTTCTTTCTCTGGGGTGGGTTCCTGGCGTATATCTTCTTCTTTTGATGTTTCTTGATCCTTTTCTTCCTCCTCTTCATATTCTATGTAAAATAATTTCTTCTCGGCACACTTATGACCTTTAGTGCATTTGCTATCACAATTGTAACAAAGCCCTTTTTCTCTTTTTTCTTCCAATTGTTGTGGTGTAACCCTTGTAGGTTGTGGAAGGCCAGGAGAAACAACACTTCCATCTTTATAGTTGTGAGGGGTACGCTTCCTAATTTCCATAATTTTACTTTCCACTATGTCACAAAGCCCTTTTACTCTTTCCAATTGTTGTGGTGTTGCTCTTTGTATCCTCATAATGTGCTATCATTTCCTCCATGAAAATTGACCATGTAACAAGTTGTTTACGAGAACAAAGCCCTTCATACCATAAAAATTGATCTGGTTCTAAATATGAAGATGCAATACATACCTTTTGTAACAGTTGTACACCATGTAGATCAAAATATTGCTCCATCTGAAGTATCCAATTTATCGGATCCTTGCCATCAAACATCCTCATCTTGCTTTTTCTTGATTTTAGGAGCTCGACCTTGAAACGACTGTAACTCTGTCCTTTCAGATCTTTAAGTTCTGAAATTTCAACCTATAGTAGCCCTCTATGTCCTCTTTCTAATGCCACTAGTCTGATCCAAATTGGATTCTCTAAGAAAACGTCATGTACAATCTCCCAAGATGACCTGATTATAGACCTTTCCAGAAGAGCAAACTTGTATGAAGTTCCACGTGTCACTGTTTCGACCTCTGGATCTAAAAAATATATAAAACAAAAATTACAGTCCGTCCTCTTTCTGCGCCTTCTTACGAAATTTCAATCTGATGCTTAGAACGAAAGTTATGACGATTTTCCCCAGGTCACCTGTTTTGAATGTAATTTAGGAGTCTGCAAAAAGACCAACTTCCTCAGATCATATCTCCGCAAATATAATGCGAAAAGCTCTGAAATTCGCACCCAAGGTTCAACACGATTTCTTCTCAAATGGGTTTTTTTTGCGTCTTGTGAAATGTCACAGAAAAAAAATTATAGAGAAAATTCCACGATGACATGTTTGGAGTAGCAAAACCCTAGAATCCAAAGCTCTAATACCAAATGTTAAGAAACCAGCTCAAGAAAAGATAGAAAAGATAGATCAACGCCTTAGAATTCAGCCTCTTCGAGGGGGAAACCTCCTTTACATTACATAAATGAACAATTCTTTGATGATACAAATGAAAAGACCTCCTTTCTATATATAGGAGTCTAAGGGGTCATAACATAATGAGAGCCGACATAACAATAATAATGTAAGGGCACAATAATAACAATAGTGGGCTTCTATGGGGCACAATAGGAACAATATGGGAACTACATGGGTACATAAATATAATAAGTGGGTTATACTAATAACAATATGGGGTTACACTAGTAGTATAGGGGCCTAACACACGTCATGGTAAGAAAACTCCAAAATCAGCTGATGATTAGAGTTAAACTAATCCTCCATGGTGGCATTCCAATAACGCCCTACAACACCACCCCAATCTCGAGGCATCACAAGTGCCCACCATTGTATATGAGGATCCCTGGTAGACCCCATCGGCACTGCTAGGATAGGACACAACGTCACAACCCTCTCATACATAATGCTGCATAGGACACTCACATAGAAAAAACTTTGGAGAGTGCCACACCACACCTGTGTCAACTAGGACATCATGCCCCTATGTAACAATCGAGCCCAATAAAAAAACTCACCCACCTGCAACTGCTGGAGGACTGGTATCTGTGGCCTTGATGCTCTGTGGGGGGATGTTGACCAGACCAATATAATAATCATCATTAACGCCCCTAGCTCAGCAAGATCCAAAATAGCATAAATCCTAATGTAGCCCTCCTCATAATGGTTAGGCCTACAATGAGCCTCACCCTCACCCTCCACCCACTGATGCATATCCACATGCCAAGTTGGCAGTGGATATGATAAAGCCTCCCCACAAGGCAGTAAACTAGTAAAAAAATAGATATTTGTATGGACCGATATCGAAAGATCATTCAAGTGAATAACCATCACCTATTATTCTACGTCTTAGCATCGGATCAAAAAATGTAGGAACCTATCATGTGATCTTAGAAGAGGGTTCTAAAGAAACTTCAGTAGACCCCACTACACCAACAACTAGCTAGCTTTAGGATCCCTCGCCACCTCTACATGTAGTCGCACCTAGTCTCTCTCTCTCCAGATGATCCTTCCATCAAGGATGTCACACATCAAATCTCTAACTTCATAGGTTATTAGACAAAACAAAACATACTAGAGAAATTCCTTATTCTCTCATAGTCACATGTCTATGAGCCTCACAGGTGCATTGATGCAAGTATGTTTCTCAAATAGACGTGCGGACGCGCGTCTGTCAAGTTATATGTCACGGAGACCAAGGCGTTGAATACTGGCACTTATGACTGCACGCCTGTTTTAAAAATAGGCACATGTCCTGCACGTCTATGTTTTTCATGGATAAGTTGACCGCACGTAGTACGATGGCCCCCAAATGGTTTCGTCACGAAATAGCCCACCTTAGGTGCATGGATCATGCCTCTAAGGCCAACTTTTTCACGACGTCACTATGAAAAACCCTAATTTTTGCATGACAACTGCGAATGGCCATAAAAGACCAACCTTAAAAGGCCATACAGAGGACCCCTGTACGGCCTATCTACCCTAAACCTACCAAAACCACAAGGGTAGGATATGAACCCTTACTTGTCTCTCCCCACGTGCATCCCTAGTGATCTAGCTTACCACAACTGTAAGAAATGCTCCCAAACCTAGCTTTGACCTCTCAAGCTCTAGAGTACAAATGATGTGATATTTAGCCACCTCATCCATATCTATTGCCCTCTTTGTCATTTTTTGTAGCCTATTACAGAAGCTTAGGACCTCCATTAACAAAGCCAGAAGAGGCACAAGGATTAGTACCACACCATCTTCATCATGGAACTCTTTGTTCCAGTAATTGCCAAAACTCATTTTTTGGGCCCGCTGCACACTCAAAAACTCATTTCATATATTGCTCTCATTCTTTAATTCATATCATTCAATCAGTCACATATTAAATATATGTTTTAAAAATATTATTTCACTTGGGGTATCGGCCGTGTATATTACAGGTACATCACACACAATCAGCTTCGACCAACACCCCAATAGGAAAATAATAGAGCAGGTATCATTCTCCACTTAGCATGATAGGCTTCCTCTTAAGATTTGCATATCTTGACATCATTTATCCAAAATGAACCATAGGGTCCATCATCTCGACCATGTTTATCACCATCTCTCCTTACATATGGTAAACATCCATGTTGGTCGATAGAGCCCTCCCACTCATGGCTCGCTTTATCTTTGTAAACCCCTATTCACTATCAGAAGCCATGACCACTTACTCCGGCCCAGGAATCAGTCCACTTACATGCCTCTAATTTCATCCTCATTATGCTACATGCAACGCACATGCACCCCATTTCTCGATCCATCCCTAGTACTTTACGCTGGATCAAGATGGATGCACCTCTGCATCCTATATGTGGCCTGTCATTCACTGATATTGCATAGCCCATCTGTGTCACTTCATCCACTTCACCAACCCAACACAGAGACCAACCAATGGGGCCCCAACCCTCAACAAAAAGCACCACACCTATATGCAGGTCACCATTATTATGGGGCACCTGTCTATGTGTCTGTACTTCTAAATCACCCTCATATTCTTTTGGAAAGTGTACAAAGAGTTTTTAGGAAAAATACTCTCACCCACATTTTTCATGTCTTTTACCCAGTGACAGTTTCTAGTCACCCTTAGTTTGATCTTGCACATCACCCACATTCATTTACCATCTTCACTCCAGCCAAAACAAACTCGCACACCCTGGAAATCCTACATACTCTAGGGCCATCCCTATCAGCAAACAAGCTTTTACTGCCGCCATTTGCACAAAAAGGTCTAACCTTGAGCCAATTGTTTATATCCTCTTATATCATCAGCTCTCACTATCATGCCTTATCTGACTCACACTATTACAATCTCTTTACATCTAATATTGATTCCCCAACATAGCAAGTCGAGCGATTAACGCTCATTTCTTATAGACTTCAAAATTCGTATTCCAGGATAAATTTGATACCTTGGATACTCTCCCCTTGAAGGGATATCCTCAGGTGGCACAATGGGTATCACTATTTCCCACTGATGGCATTGTTCCCCTTGAAACTAGACACCAACACAAGTTTTCATGTCAAGGTGGTGTTAGACTTAATGACCGTTATAGTTCTTTCATTTAGTCGAAGACCGCTGCATCACTAAAGCACTTCATTCAACAATGCTTACACCATGATACATAGGAGGTACCCGAAGTCAAAGGCCCATGCATATTGCAGCACCTCATTCAGAAATACTTCACCTCTTTTATGCATGGGGGAACCAAATTCAGTCTATTTGACCAAGAAGAGCCCTTGAGGGTGTCAGCAATTATCATCATTAACCATCAGCACATCAACCACCACAACATTGACAAGACATGACCATTCCCTCTCCAATTATAATAATTCTAGACTAAGTTGTCATAATGAACATGGAACATGCCCGCCTCATATAGACATTTTTTACTCTTTAGGTTTTCACCTGAGCATGGTTATCATTTATACTCAGTCAAGGGGTTTCTCTACTCATCTCCATAATAAGTTATCCACTCCCTTGAAAATTTTATCAAACTCTCCATCAGAATAGAAAACGTGATGTATTTCAACTATATGTTTGCTCATAACCTTGTACACCAGGGGGAAATTGTTAACATAAGAAAATCGTACACATATTTTCACAATCCAGAAGATGCTAAAAGATGTCCAGTAGAAATTGCACAAGTGAAGATTTTCCAGTTGAATACATCATGAAGTTTAAAAAAATAATTTATGTTAAGGTCCAAAGTTTATAAAGATAAAAAACTGAGGTCGTCGTAGTTATTTCTTTGATAACCGTGTGTGCATGAAATATCCTTCAAAAGTCGCGTGGTCGAAGAAATGAATGAATCAGTGATTTGGGACCACTCCACACACTTAGATCTGATTCTCTGACATTATGTCAATCCAAGAGAGTCGAATTCGAGTCACCCTGAAGACATGTGGCCCTCAATGGAATCATCTTTTCCTACTCATGTGTCATTATCATGCATGAACCAAGAGAGGGAAGATAGATTAAAAAATTCTATATAAACAGGCCATGGGAGAGCCAAAATATGAAACATTTTTATGCTATCCAAATTGCTATCAGAGAAAACATTCATTTCATTGTTAAAACCAAAGAAGGGAAGAGCACTAGCATGTTGGCCGCATTTCTTCTAAGCAATCAATCATCTTAGTGAGAAAAGAGGAATCCACCATTGGAGAGTCTTCATACTTCTTTGAGGGAGAGGAGAAACTTGCAAAGAGATTGAGGAAAAGAACTCCCCTTGCTGAGGATTTTTTAGCACCATATCTCAAAGAATTTTCTTCAAGTGTCTAATATTCATCTATTGTATTCAACCCCTACTACCAGCAGTCAATAAAGGGAGTTTTTTCTATTATTTTATTGACTTGTTTGCTACATTGAGCATTTTTTGTGTATTTATCTCTTCGTTTTAGTTTATGTTTATGTTTGCATTATTTCCACTATTTACAATGTTGTGTTTATCTAAATATTTCCACTAACAACACCAATTCTGCTTGTGATCCTTTGCAAGGAATAGTCAACTGTTAAGGAGGTGTCTTTTGGCACACCATTGCCACAAAAACACTGCCACACACTAGACATTGTAAAATTTTGTATTAGATATTTTATTACATATGAATTCTTCGCCACATGATTAAGACAACATGGGATACTTCATATTAATTTGGTTTTTTCGACATAGAAATTCTACCATAGATTATGTATTTGTCACTGAATTAGGATGAGTATAAATTTAAAGTTAAATAGATATTAGTTGAGAATAATTAATATTATTTTGTTATTAATGGAGAAAATAGTTACGTTGTTGTAACTTTCTCCCTAGTTTAGGATTAGTTCCTATAATTATGGGGTTTGGGTGCAACTTCCTATTTCCTAGTATTGTATTTATTGATGTAATCTTTGATTGATTATGAATAGAGTGGACGAGAGTGATCTCTCAAGTTTGGTGAGTGTAGTCTCCAGGTGCAGGCCACACCTGAGAGCTACAACTCTTTCTTTTCAATTCTGTTCACATTTTATCTTGGTATCAGAGCTCAGATTGAGTGAGCCTAATCTTTTGTCACCTGTGAGGCTGAAGTGCCTGTAGTAGCTAGCTTGCCTGTGTGGCTGGAATAGCATGTGTGGCTTGAAGCGCCTTTGTGGCTGTGTACACGAGAGATATGTGCTCGAAAATTCAGCAGGTGGACTGCAGAACACCTGGCTCGGACTCGAAAGTTTTGGCGCGGATTTTTCACGGATTGGCGCAGATTTTGCGATGACAGTCGCGCCAATAGAGGAATTAGCGCGGTTATTGAGGAATAAACTGCGCCAGAGCGCCAAAAAGCCCGATTGGCGCGGGATTTTACCTTGAAAGTCGCGCCAATTTCAATACTCTAACCGATTTTTCATTAGCGCGGATTTTTCGCTCAGGGTTGCGCCAGAGGATCTGTGATAGTGTGAACTTCGTTTGGCGGTCTGCAAACGGTGCAGATCGGCGGAGTTGTAGATTCGTCCGGGAGAAACAGATCGGGAAAGCGCCAGAGGAGATCTGCGGGAAACCTCGACTTCGTTTGACGATCTGTAGGGAGAGCAGGATCGGCGAAGTGGCAGATCAATCCGGGATAGGTGGATCGAATCAATAGTGATCAGATCATTGTTTTTTGCTCATTGGAGCGGGAGTGCCAGACACTGCAGATCGGTGGCAGAGGTGACAAATCGATCTGACAGGTATTGTTTTTGTTGTTAAGTAGATTCACAATGAGTAATACGATGGAATCTTATCTTAATGAGTCTAGTAAACTCAACGGGTCTAACTTCACGAATTGGAAGTTTAAGATCCAGACCCTGCTCGAAGGTGCGAACGCTTGGAATATAGTGACAGGTGATGAGCAGAAGCCGACTGCGAGCACGCAGAAGGAAGACTGGGAAAAACGAGAAAACAAGGCCAAAGTCCTGTTAAAGATGTCTGTGAAAGACAATGTCATTGCACACATCAGAGACTGTAAAACGTCCGTAGAGATTTGGACGAAAATCAAGAATCTGTATGAGACCCAGAATACAAACAGAGTTTTGGCTCTGAAAAGCAAGCTATTTTCAATGAGGATGGACGAAAGGGAGTCTGTTACTGCATTTGTCGTGCGAATTAAGGATGTTAAAGACGGATTGGTGGCCATTAGAGTGGTGGTGGCTGATGAAGATCTTGTTGCAATTACAATGAATGGGGTGTGTGATGATTTCCAAACCTTCATCACTGGAGTCTCGGCAAGGGAGAAAACACCCACATTTGATGATCTCACTGCGATCTTGCAGCAAGAGGAAGAGCGACGGCAGAATCTGAATCTGAACCCCCAAAATGACGATATTGCGCTGGTGGCAAAACGACGACTATCTAAAGGGAAGCAGTCACAGCAGCAATCAGTCCAGAAAGGAGGAACAACACATAAACATCATTGTCATACAGGTATGCTTGCAAATCATTCTGAAAAGAAATGCTTTTATTGTGGAAAGAAGGGTCATATACAGAGAGATTGTTATTATAAGAAGCAGGCTGATGAGGCAAGGAGGAGACAGGTAAATCCAAAACACAGAGGATATTTTGTTGAAGAAGAAGACTTCAGTCATGAATTTCGACCGTTCACAGTCGACTGTGCCCTTTCTGCATCGAATGAAGATGACATCTGGTATGTCGATTCCGGAGCATCCTCTCACATGACAGGTAATAAAGAATTTTTCGACAGTCTTGAAGAAATTATAAATGGATCAAAAATATATCTAGGGGATGATAATGGATATCAGATTAAAGGTCACGGGGTGATTTCAGTTAAGTTACCAAATGGAAAAATTAGTCACCTTTCAAATGTTTTATATGTACCTGGAATAAAGAAAAACCTGATATCTGTATCCATGATGGCTGACCAAGATATGAATGTCGAATTCTTCAAGACTCACTGTGTGATAAAGCATTGCAGGAATGAAATTGTTGCAACAGGCATGCGAGTTGGAAGCCTATACAGATTGGATGCAAAAAGTATATCAAAGCAAGCCATGGTTGCAGGAGAGTCAACAGCTGAACAACTCTGGCATCAGAGGTTTGGTCATCTGAATCTGCAGGATCTCATGTTGTTACAAAAGAAAGGTATGGTCGAAGGTCTCCCCATCTTTCGTAACATTCAGTTAAACTGTGAAGGGTGTGCCTTAGGAAAGATGCACAGAGAACAGTTCCCTGTGCATGATAGGAGGAGGCAAACAGAAATCTTAGAACTAGTGCACACTGATGTATGTGGTCCCATGCAGACAAGGTCGCTAGGGGGAGCATACTATTTTTTGTTGTTTACTGATGACTGCACTAGGTATTCATGGATTTATTTTTTAAACAAGAAAAGTCAGACTTTCCAATGTTTTATAGATTTCAAAACCCTGGTGGAAAGACAGTTTGGAAAAAGTATTAAAATTCTCCGATCTGATCAAGGAGGAGAATACAAATCAAAGGAATTCATGAAATACTGCAAATCTCACGGGATTGTTCTGCAGTATACAGTGCCGCACACACCACAGCAAAACAGAGTTGCAGAGCTTAAAAACAGAACCCTGGTAGAATGCGCAAGGAGCATGCTGCAAGGTAAGGGTCTATCTAATACTTTTTGGGCAAAAGCGATAAATACTGCTGTATATTTGAAAAATAGAAGTCCTACTAGGTTTCTTGGCTTCAAAACCCCTTTTGAAGCCTTGTATGGATTTAAACCAGCAGTAAATCACTTAAGAGTCTTTGGGTCAAAGGCATTTGCACATGTACCCAAAGCTGATAGAAAGAAACTAGACCCTAAGGTAGTCAAATGCATCTTTGTTGGTTATGGCACAGAGTTTAAAGCATACAAACTGTTCAATCCTGAGTCTCATAAGACATTTGCAAGTAGAGATGTAGTCTTTCATGAACAGGTACAGGAAAGGAAAGATGATGTTGGAGATGATTGGCACATTCCATTGCTGCTGGAGGAAAGCAGCGAGGATGAAAGGGAGCAGGAACATGAGCAGAAAGAAGAGAATGAAGAAGAACAGCAAGAAGGTGAAAGAGCAGGCCCAGTTATTGCAGAAGAAAACAAATTTGAGGTAAGTCCCCTACCAAGAAGGTCAGGTAGGAAGACTCAATTACCATTGAAGTTGAGAAACTATGCGTTGATGTCAAAGTTTTTGAACATTATAGAGCCCTCTAATTACAAAAAAAGCTAGTCAATTTGAGGAATGGAGAGCTGCAATGAATGAAGAGATGGAATCAATTCTTAGAAATGATACTTGGGAATTAGTAGAGCTGCCTAAAAATAAAACACCTATAGGAAGCAAGTGGTTGTTTAAACCAAAAATGAATGCAGACGGAAGTATAGATAAGTTAAAAGCTAGGTTGGTTGCAAAAGGATATTCACAGAAGGAAGGTATAGATTTTGATGATACTTTTGCACCTGTAGCAAAGCTAAATACAATTAGAATGCTTATTGCTTTAGCTACTAAATGTAATTGGGAATTACACCAGCTTGATGTTAAATCTGCATTTTTAAATGGTGATTTAAAAGAAGAAATTTACTTAGTACAGCCAGAAGGATATGTAAAGCAGGGGCAGGAACATCTTGTTTGCAGATTGAAAAAGGCTTTATATGGTTTAAAGCAAGCACCCAGGTCTTGGTATGAAAAGGTTGATTCTTTCTTTGTAGAGTATGGTTTCCATAGAAGCTTAAATGACCCAAATTTGTATACCAAGTACAATGATCAGGGGCAGATTATTTTGATTTCTCTATATGTGGATGATATGATTTTAACAGGAAATGCAGAGGATTTAATTAGAGGAATCAAAAGGCTAATGGCACAAGTTTTTGAGATGAAAAATCTCGGAAGCCTTAACTATTGTCTGGGATTAGAAGTATTCAGAGATACTGGGCAAACTTTTCTTACCCAAGGGAAGTATGCTAGAAATCTGTTGGAAAAGTTTGGGATGGATCGGTGTAGATCAGCAGCAACACCTTTGCAGCAAAATCTGAAATTGAGCAGTGACGATGGCACTAAGGAGGTAGATGCCACAATGTATAGACACCTGGTTGGCAGCCTGATATATCTTACAACAACCAGACCTGACTTGGCATACTCAGTTAGTGTATTAAGCCAATTCATGTCAAAACCGCGTGAAAGTCACTGGACAGCAGCAAAAAGCGTGTTGAGGTATCTTTGTGGTACTGTTCATTTTGGTATTTTATACACTGATGTATCTGATGTTACTCTAGCAAGTTTTTCAGACTCAGACTGGGCAGGTAGCCTGGATGATCGGAGGTCCATCACAGGTTATGCATTTAACATAGGTTCCGAGGTAATTGCATGGAGCAGCAAGAAACAAAGTACTGTAGCTTTGTCGTCATGTGAAGCTGAATATCAAGCATTGTGTGCAGCAACATGTGAAGCAATCTGGTTGAGGAGACTTCTTAACGATGCAGGGAAAGAACAAAAGCAACCCACTTCTATCAAAAGCGACAACCAGAGCGCTATCAAATTAGCATACAATCCAGTGTTTCACAAAAACACCAAACACATAGACACCCAGTTTCACTTTGTCAGAGAAAAAATACAGTCAAAAGAAATTGTTGTCAAATATTGTAAAACTTGTGACAATGTGGCTGATATTTTTACAAAGCCTCTTGCATGAGTGAAATTTGAATTGTTTAGAAAGATGCTAGGAGTTCAGGAGAACCCTCTCTCCATTAAGGGGGGGAGTTGAGAATAATTAATATTATTTTGTTATTAATGGAGAAAATAGTTACGTTGTTGTAACTTTCTCCCTAGTTTAGGATTAGTTCCTATAATTATGGGGTTTGGGTGCAACTTCCTATTTCCTAGTATTGTATTTATTGATGTAATCTTTGATTGATTATGAATAGAGTGGACGAGAGTGATCTCTCAAGTTTGGTGAGTGTAGTCTCCAGGTGCAGGCCACACCTGAGAGCTACAACTCTTTCTTTTCAATTCTGTTCACATTTTATCTATATTTTGTTACAATAATTAGCTTTTTAAATAATTATTTATTTTATCTATATCATATATATACATTATTTAATATAAAGGTACTAGACATTGTAATTTCTCCTCCTTATTTGCTCTCATAATTTACAATGTAATACAAGGTGCACAAACACATTTCAATGAACTCTGAACTTTTGTAACAAACAATGATGTTCGCAAGTTAATGTTTTATCCAAAATTATGTATCTGACTATCTCTATTTTGCTCCAATGTTATCTAGTCCACCAATTGTTTTAGCTACTTCTTTCGCCTTATTCAATTGTTTTTTATTATTAAATTTATGAATTTGTTTTTTACATAAAAACAAGTACTAAACAGCAACATTACATATTACAGTTACTTATTATATTTTTGTTATGCTCAATAATAATTAAAATGTCCACAAAATTCTCCACAGAACATTTCACTACTCTCAATAATAATAATAAAAAATACAATTAAAAAAAATAATCCGAAAACTAACCTTCATTCATCATTATGTTAGTTACATAATCTATACCCATATAGCATCTTATGTCCATGAAAATTTTCCATCACAATCAAACCGAGAAGAATCTTCATGTCATTTTTCTAATTAAAAAAGTTATATAAAAGGATTGTTAGCACCATGAGTTAAGATGAGGTGTAATGGTTCTTTATTTTTATATATTCTTTGGATTATATCGGTAAAAAAACTAACAGTTTAGAAATTTATAATCTGGCATTTGAAAGTGTTTCTCAAACGTGTTAGGGGTTTCTTTTCATAATCTGAATTTTGGTTAATTAAGATATTAGGTTCTTTTCCACTAATTTTATTTAAAAATTATTTTTAATACAATGTACTCTCAACCATTCAAACACTTCGCTCACCTTACCTGAATTCGAATATATCTTTGCTTTTTCTTGGTGTGATACGATTCCTTCTCCTTTGAATAAAACTTTCCTTTTTTAAAACATGCACAACCCAATTTGTTGGGTCACTTGAATTCCATGGCTCATAAAGTACACTTCACCATCTTCTAAAGAAAACTAATTGGTTTTCAAATCAATATGTAACTTTTATTATAATCTAAATTTCTTAAAGAATAGGAATTTATATGTTAAAATTTTGACGAATCTCTTAACGTTATAGAAAACATTTTGAATGTTTTCATATTGATTTTGGGATGAGGTAGTTAACAATTGAGAAAACTAAGGATATTGAAGGAAATAAAACTGAAATTTTAAGAATAAGATTAAATTGAAATTTTTATTATAGGAGGGTTTATTTTTATTTTTCACATACATAAGTTCTTTAATTTGGCATCGAAGTAAGGATATTCTAAGTTTTGGACACAAAGCCTTAGTGTACCTATCTTCAGGACTAGGGATAAAATCATTTCTTCTATTTCTAGGACCATTATGATTAGCCACATTTTAGTCAAGTTATATGGTATAATTTTGGAAAATAACATAAATTTATGGCTAGAAAGCCACAGTAAAAGAGCTAAATGTCAAGTTGGGTTTAAAAGATATCATTCAATTGTGGAACACCTTCTTACCATTAGGATCAATGTGAAGGAGTGTAGCAATAATAAAATTGATCTCCTTTATTGTTTCATTGACTTTAGAAAAGATTTTGACATTGTTTCTGAGACAAACTTGTGGGAGACACTAAAAGAGAACAGTGCCTCTAAATTTGAGAATTGATGTGATAAGGTTGTATGATAATGTTATTGCCAATTTTAGTACCATTGAGCATTGGTCAAAAGAAATTAACTGCAATATTGAAGTCAAGCAAGGGCGTCCTTTGTCCCCTGCCCTTTCTAGCATATATATTGATAAGCTAAAAGAGTGTTTGGAAGATGTAGGTTGTGTTATCCCCATGCTCACTACTGTATTGATAACTCTTCTCCTTTATGTTGATGATATTTTTCTTTTGGTGAGGAAGGATTACAACCTTGGGAAGAAATTAAGAATCCTCCAAGAGTTATGTTCCAATATGGGTATGACTATTAATATTGACAAAACAAAAGTTATGATAATTAAATATACAAAAATAACATATGATACTTCCATATATGATAAGAATAACTTGGAGGAATTTTTTTTGTACAAATATCTTGGAGTCGATATCCATCACAAACTTAGTTGGAATTATAACATTGAAAAAAGGATAAATTGAGTTTGGAAAGCTTATTATGGGCTTCAAAACAATTGTAAGTCAATAGATTTGAGGATTTGGGATAAAAAGAAACTCTTATTTGAAAATCCCATCACACTTGTTATTTTATATGGATGTGAGGTTTGGGGTCATAGTGTGATTTAGATCTTGAGGGCTAAGAATCACGAGGCTTGAATGTCAAGAGAGAAAGACAGAAAATATAAAATATTCCATGAAACTATTCTCAAGAACATTGATCAAAATGCACACTCTGAATACATCACAATGTCATATGAAAAGAAAGACATAGAATCCAATTATTTATTAAAAAAAAAAGTATTACTACATTGTGAAGAAGAAGAATATGTCCTAATGAAAGATGAGACTCGATATTTACAGTGTTTCAATGCCTCCTTGAGTTACATCTTTTTATTATTAAACACCACAGGTGCCACAATTGGATACCTTGGGTGGATACCACTTTCCACTCAGATCAACCCCCCTCTCCAAGAAGAAATGGTCCCCATTGTGTCAAGTTCCCTCATGAGAAGCTTTAGTTGAATGTGGCTCATGGTGATCTAATTTTCTTGATGAAAATGATATGATCCAATGAAGAGAAAGGTTTTGTGTGGTTGACCTATAATTGTGGGTGACCCATAACGATGATGATTACAATGTATCAAGTGCAAATGAAGAGAAGGGTATTGTGTGGTTAACCCATAGCCGTGGATTTTTGGATGACCCATAACCAAGTGATTAAAATGTGCCAAGAGCCAACAAAGACAAGGATTTTGTGTGGTTAACCCATAATTTTGGGTTTGTGGCTAACCCATAACTAAGTTGGTAATGATTAGCTTGGAGAAGGGTTGTGTGTGGTATACCCATAACTATGGGTTTGTAGATAATCCATAATCAACATAGTAATGAAGAATAGCATATATAATTTATTTTATTCCTTTAGAACTTCAAACAACTCGTACAACTTCAAATGGCAGACCTAAAAAGTTGATTGTTCTAAAGAAAGACCAAAATTATTCCTGATAGGATAATTAATTCTTCGAGGAAAAGATGAGCGAGCAAATGTAGGAAATAACTAGCATCCCACATCAATGGATTGACAAGCTGAGTATCGAGAATCAACATATTATAGTCATGTATGGGACTCAGACAAATTCCTTGTTGTAATCATTTGATAAATTTTGACAACCATCAAGTATGATAGGGAATAATACTAGTGCACTTTTTCATGACCACAAATGATTTCCCATAGTGTGCATTCATTCACGTACCTCCATTCCATACTCCAAAAATGTGATGAGAAATTAAACCCTATGATGTGTTTAAAATCATGGAGTTTCCCATCCAAAGGGTATGTGAGTTACACCAAATAAGTTTCCCAACCATTTGAGGATATCTTCAAATGTGGATAATTCTAATTTCCCATGAATACATATTAGTACAATCCACTGTTACCACCTCCAACAAATTAAATCTAGAGGGACAAAGAAAAAAAAAAGGATAAAAAATATAAAATCCAAATAAGTTGGTGTAGCCCAATGACACTTTGGACTTGTCATAATTTCACCCTATAATATATATGATTGATAAAATAAATCGTTGTGAATACGGCTAGAGGAAGTGTCACTCCCCTTAACTAGATACAAAAAGAAGAAACAACATCATGGTAGGTACCTCCATATCCAGTCGAGAGGTTGATCCATGTAACATACAAAACTTCTAACATGACCCTGAGAATTACACTAAAATATATCCAAAATGAGGCCTTTTATTTATCGATATCAAAGGCTACAACATCCTCTCCCATGAGCACATCTATTGTGTTATTGGATTGTGTGGAAACTAAATCATTATTCAATTCTTAGCCTGCCTTGGTTTCTCTAGAGGCAACTCACAAGTGTTGGGTATTTTTCTACATTAAAATGCTCAACTAAATATTCATCCCATATGAGGATATAATCAAAAGGTTCCATAACATATGGGTGAAGGAAATTCTTCACAAACCACCATTTCATCCATTTTATTTCACTTATGTGAATTGCATGCTTTTACCACTAAAATTGATCCCATTTATTAGTCTTCCCATCATAATGAAAGAGTAGAATGGTGATATTTTTAGAGAACTTTTAAACTGCATTGTTAACCATTTCCCTCTATGTGAATGTTGAGAAATGGCAACAAAAAATTTAGGTTTAATTTGTCCTTGAATTAAACTGTGAATTAAATAGAATTATATTCTCATAGCAACTTGTAAATAGTTAATTAAGTTTAATTGGCTTAATTAGCTTAGGAATTTCGATTTGGAAGTCTTTCATAGGTCATGTAAGTGTTATCCCTAAATTTTAGGGGTCCAGTGTGAGTTTAGATTGTGTTGTAATTAGATAACTTAGTTTACCGAGTTATAGTCAGTTAAACTAGTTCTAACTGTTTGTTGAACTAATAGAGGATTAGCAGTCAATTAGTGCATTGGTGCATCCACAAGTGCTACTCCAGATAACTGAAGATTCACTCATCAGAAACTCATGCATGTCAATTCTGAGAAAGATTGAATTGAGACTAGAGTGCAAGGATACTGTACTATCAGTTGTGTGATTTACTGAGTTGTAAATATCATGCATGCAATCAAGAAGAGAACCTAATTAGGATTTCGCAGTTTTGGAAGCATGAATTCCCTTTGAGTGTGGGCTATTCATCCTAGGAATTACGCAAGGAAATAGGGGCTTGGCAGGTAGTGGAAATTGGCTAAGTGTTGGCTAATAGTGGGCTTCTGAGGTAGAGAGTTGACCATACTTTTGCATAATTGTTCTTGTGAAAACAAGATTTGTATCTTCAATCATGTTTATGATTAATGTAATACATATAGTAGGGGTTTTGAGCAGTGGCTTTCCCCAAAAAAAACTTATTGTGTTATGTGCCATTGATTTGTCTTCTTCTTATTCATATTGTTTTCATCGATCTATTTGCTTCCACTAGTTGAAAGTAGAATTAGATTATTGTTTCTTGTTTTAGTAGATTACATAAGCTTGTGAACCTACAGGAAAATCCACATGGTATTAGAGCTAAAGAGAGTATACTAGAAGAGATTTCGAAGTTTTGAGTTTTGGGTTACAGGTGAAATTCGAATTTGCAATACATACTACAGGATTGGAAAATGGTTTTTTACGGTTTGCGGCTCAAGTATGCCTTGGAAGGAAGCTCGAATTATATAGCCTGAAAGGATAGAATGGAGGTTGTCATGGACGATAATGTCTTTAAGGAATTCATTGATAAAGACATTCCTAAGCCAGCAACATTGGATGCATAGAATCTGGTTGAATGGAAGAAGTGTGTGGAGAAGGCGAGGCGGATAATCCTTGAGGGACTTCGAGACCACATTGTCTCGAGTCTCCATGGTAAGGAAACTCCATATGCTATGTGGAAAGTATTGATGGAATTGTATTAGAACAACAGTGACCAAGTTCACTCAATGTCGTGATGAACTTGGAAGTGTTCGAATCATGGTTGTCAAGGATGATATGGTGAGTCTTGATCTTCTGGGACAACCAAAGTGTTGGCATAGTTATCAGGACTCTATCAATGGTCAGGAGAAGCTGGCAAATTGGGAACGACTGTGGTCAAATTTGATGCAGGAGGAACACCAGGGATGGCTCTTCATCAGTGACTGATAATAAAGAGAATTGTGCCTTAGCGATTAAGGTGAAGAAGGGGAAATGGAAAGCTTCCCATTCCAAATTATATTCTTGACATGTAAGTAAGAAGAAAGACATGATGAAAGTTAAGTGCTTTCATTTTCATTAGCTAGGCAATTTTGCTACATATTGTCCACTCAAGAAGTTCAAGAAGAAGTCCTTAGGACAAGTTGTGGGTGAGGCTTTGGTCTCTGAATTCGAATTGGAATTTTCCCTCATTTCATGCATGGTGTCATTAATGATGGGAAGTGTATGGTACTTAGATAGTGGAGCTTCATTCCACAAGACTAGCAACAAGGAGTTATTCAGTGACGTGGAGGAGAAATATCTCTAGTTGCATATCGAGATGGTTGATGACGGGAGGTATAGTGCTACTGGATTGGGCATGGTTACTTTTTAGAGGGAGCATGGGGCTCCAGTTACCTTGAATAATGTTATGTATGTTCCCAGGCAAAAGAAGAACTTGGTAACCATTTCCATACTTGAGGATAGAGGCTATGATGTGATCTTCTCTAAACGAAAAGCGTTCCTTTGAAACATAGCCACAGGTCAAGTAAATAAGGTAGGGATTTAGGTGAACAATATATATAAGCTGAAGGTAGAGGATTGTGCTACTTTGAGCACGAAAGTAGAGATGGTGCAGATCTTAGACATTGGCGAGTTGTGGCACAGGAAATTGGGTCACTTGCATCATGGGGCTTTGAAGATCATGCAGCAGATCTCCATCAGTTTGCCCAAAGGAACACTAGAGAAAGTTAATACATGTAAGTGTTGTACTTTGGGTAAATGCACTAGGTCTTCCTTTCACAATAGAGACATTCAAGCAGAGGCTATTCTAGAGAGATTCCATTCAGATGTGTGTGGACCATTCTCGACAGCATCCACAGCCAAACACAGGTAATATGTTATATTTGTTGTCGATGTTTCTCGTAAATGTTGGATATTTTTCATGCAAAAGAAGGATCAAACTTCAATAGAGTTTTGTGAATTTAAAGCATTGGCCGAGAAAGAGTCTGGTAAGAAGGTTAAAGATCTACAAAGTGATGATGGTGGTGAGTATGTCTAAAACGAGTTT
The DNA here is from genome assembly GCA_031772625.1 of Pinus tabuliformis. Lineage (NCBI taxonomy): Eukaryota > Viridiplantae > Streptophyta > Pinopsida > Pinales > Pinaceae > Pinus > Pinus tabuliformis. Next base: position 311,613,271 of record CM062819.1, on the reverse strand, counting down.
AAGAAATGTTGTGTAGTGGAAGGGATTAAATGAAAGTTGACGACACCCCATAACCCTCGACAAAATGGGGAGGTCGAGAGGAAGAACAGAAGCATAGTAGGGGCAGTGAGGGAAATGTTGCATGATCAGTGTCTCCCACTACACTTGTGGGACTAGGCATGCAACACAACGATTTATGCTCATAATCGTAGCCGCATCGAATTCTTGGGATGAAGACACCAGAGGAGGTTTATTCCAGTAAGAGGCCAGATGCTGGTCACTTCAGAATTTTTGAGTCATTAGTATATTGCCATGTGACCAAAGATGCAGGGAAGAAACTTGAGCTAACAGCAGAGTTGGGGATATTTTTAGGGTACACTAATACACCTCACAACTATGAGGTGTACTTGCCAACCAACAGGATGATAATGGTTTGCAGGGATGTCAGATTCGATGAGGAGAATGCCATGTGAGTCTCCCTTGAGAGGGAGATTCAACTACATGAGGTTGAGGAGATTTTAACCTTTAAATTTGAGGATCCTCAAATTGATTGTGAGCAACCACATGCAAAGGATCCGGGAGTGGAGACATCCACTCAGGAAAATTCTTCTAGAGATGGGTAGAAAGATCACCAAAGAGGCGGAAAGATTGTTTTCAGATGCTAGAGATAATATGGGAGCACCCACATCACAGCATAGGCAGAGGAGGTCATCTGATAGGTACACTAGATACATGGCTCTTATGAGTGAATGTGTTATGATAGAGCCATCTTCCTTTGAGGAATCAGTGCAATAGCGGGCTTGGGTTGATGCCATGGTGGACAAGTATGACTCCATCGTGTTTGGGATGTGGTCTCGAGACTGGAGGATAAGTCCGTGGTGAGATCTCATTGGATTTAAAAGGTAAATCAAGATGCAGATGGTAGTGTGAAGAAGCATAAGGCTAGATTTGTGGCCCGTGGATTTTCATGGGTAGAGGGGATTGACTATGATGAGACATTTTCTTGTGTTGCGAGGTAGTCATCGATTAGATCTATATTGGCACTATCAACATAGATGGGTTGGAAGATACATCAGATAGATGTGAAGAAAAACTTCCTTAATGGAACGATTGAGGAAGAGGTGTACACAGAGAAGCTTGAAGGTTTTGAAACCTTCAACTGTGAGTCGCATGTGTGTCGGCTCAAGAGAGCATTGTATGGGCTGAAGCAAGAATCTCGTGATTGGTACACTAGGATAAATATCTACTTCATTGGGGTGGGCTTCATGAATATTAAAGTGGATGTGAACCTGTACCACATAGTTGTGGAAGGTAAATTGTTGATCATTGTATTTTATGTTGATGATCAACAGATCAAATATTGCGAGGACCTTGCAAGAGAGTTTGATAAGAAGGGCTTGGGGTTCATGCATTAATTTATGGGCATGGAAGTATGGCAGGGTGGTGGGGATTTGTTTGTGTCTCAAGGAAAGTATGCCAACGAGGTACTCAAGAGGTTCTGCATGGAGAGTTGCAAACTTATGGAGACTCCTCTAGCTAGTAATTAGAGGAAGGAAGATGCTACTTCGGGAGAGGTAATGGAAGCTACTATTTACAGGGAGCTTGTGGGTTCACTCATGTACTTGGTGAACACATGAATGGATTTATGCTATGCATTTAACCAACTTAGTAAAGCGATGGTTAGGCCTACCAAGCTGTATTAGAAGGCGAAAAATCATGTATTGAGATACCTCAGGGACACTACTCAGTACCGGTTATGGTACAGAGGGATAGAGGGAGTGAAGCTTCAAGGCTTCATGAACACAGATTCTGTGGGGAGTCCATTTGATAGGAAGATCACATCAGGAGGGATTTGCAGTATTGGGTCAATGGAAGTGTCTTGGTACAACAATAAAAGCAAAGATTAGTTGCACTCAGCTCGACAGAGGCAGAGTACATGGTTGCAAGTCATGCATCATGCGAGGCCATATGCATGAGGAAGATTCTAATTGGTATGTTTGGTCAGTAGATAGTTATGACAGTGATTTATTGTGATAATCATAGTTTTATCAAGCTCTCTGAAAATCCAATTTTTCATGATAGGTCCAAGCACATTGATATCTGATATCATCATCTACAAGATTGTGTATTGAGGCGGATCATGTTATTAGAGTACATTCCCATGGGGGAGAAAGATGCTTAAATTTTGAAAAAGGAATTGTCAAGATGTAAAATTGAGTTTCATAGAGACAGGATTGGGGTAGCAGATAATCCCTTTCTTTTTGAGAGGGAGTGTTGAGAAAGGATAACAAGAAATTCTGGTTTAATTTGTCCTTAAATTAAGCTATGAATTAAAATAGAATTGTATTCTCATAACAAATTGTCAATAGTTAATTAAGTTCAATTTGCTTAATTAGCTAATAATTTTGAGTTGGAAGTCTTTTGGTAGTCATGTAAGTGTTCTCCCTAAATTTTAGGGGTCTAGTATGAGTTTAGATTGAGTTGTAATTAGATAACTCAGTTTACTGAATTATAGTCAATTAAACTATTCTAATTGTTTGTTGAACTAGTAGAGGATTAGTATTCAGTTAGTGCACCGATGCATCCACAAGTGCTACTCTAGATACCTAAATATTCACTCATTAGAAACTCATGCATGTCAATTCTAGGAAAGACCCAGTTGAGACTAGAGTACGGGTATAATATACTATTAGTTGTGTGATTTACTGAGTTGTAAATTGTTGATTTTTGGTAGAATCAGATGTATTATAGCCTTGAAATTTGGTGGAGAGGCTAAGGCGCATGAGATCTCCAAGACCCAGAAATTGTTTAGAGAAATTCCACTCAGATGAGCAGTTATTAAAATAATTAATATTTTTAATGGGTTCTTAAGTCTAAACTTAGGAAAATAAAAATATTAATGGGTATTAATAAAGATAAGTGTAAGAAGCTTCTTAAAGACGAGGATGAATTCTATTTTAATCTTAACCATTTATTAGAGACTTAATCTCGACCATTGATTCGTCAATGGGAAAAGTATAAGAGAAGATCTGAGGATCATTTGGAGATACACCGATAGATGCTCAGTATCCCAAGGAAAATCAATTCTCAAAGAGGAGGAGATCGATTTCAGAGGGAGTTGGAGGGTAGAGGAAGAGGAGGGCATCAGTAGTAGTCAGTGACTGAGGAGGTGACACAGGGGCATTGAGAGACAGTGAAGAGGGAGATGCAGTCCAAGGGAAATGCAGCTCTCACACAGGCTGATGCAGAACCACACAGAGTGACGCAGAAGTGGGAGAAGGGTCTCGAGGTTGTCGGAAAGTTTCCAGGGAAAGTCTCAAGTGTTTTCTCTTAGTTTATCTATAAAACCATTCCTTGGAAAGTGATTTTTGCTGAAGATTAATAAAACCCTCATCTGTTGCATTGGTTTTCCCACATTGGGTTTTTCCAGGGATAATTTCCAAAAAACAACCGTGTTGATGTGATTGGTTCTTATGCATGTATATCATTGTTATTTTCTCAGTTTAATTATGTGATAATTGCAATATAATTATTTTAATATTTTCTTAAGTGATTTTGTAAATAACGTATTGTGAAGAATAAGTAGGTGAAATAAATCAGTTGCTGCAGTAGAATTTCAGGTTAGAAATTTTCACATGGTATCAGAGCAGAGATCCGACAACAGGAAAAAAGAGTTGGTTATGGGTCAAGAACATGATGCAGAGGCATCAACTCAAAGGGACTCACGCATATTTCCAGAAGAAATCACGAGGGACATGGATCACAATTATTCTATGTTAGCTTCCACACTAGAAGAAGAAGTCGCTTTCCTAGCAAGATATGCCTCCTCTCAGGTTTGGTATATAGATAGTGGAGCTTCCTACAATATGACAGGAATTCGAGAATGTTTTCAAATTATAAGGAAGAAATGATTAATTTTCAGATCAGCATGGGAAATAAGGCAAAGTTTACCCCCGTAGGAAGAGGTATTGTAGTATTTCAAACTGAAGCAGGAGAGCGGCTTCGAGCAACCAATGTGTTGCATATGCTAGGATTGGGGATGAACTTACTCTCTCTATCTCAACTTAAAGCCAAGTTCTATGATGTTTTCTTCATCAAGGAGAAAGTATATATCAAGCACCTGAGTTGGAAAAACAAGGCCCAGATTGGAATCAGAAGTAACAGGTTCTATAGATTATAGCTAGAGTCTCCAATGGCATTGATAGGCAGCAATGGAGATAAAGATTTGAATGAACTATGGCACTAGAGGATGGGGAACTTAACCCATGGGGATCTAAGAATTCTCAGGAAAACAGTATCAAGGGTTCCAGAATTAAGTACTGAACGAGATGATGTATGCAAAGGGTACGCTCTACGCAAGTATGCCAAAGCAGCGTTTTATAGAAGTAACAATAGAGCTCATAGTGTTATAGGATTGATACACTTAGACATATGCAGACCTATGTCCAAAAAAGCTCTTAGTGGTGTTGAATACTTCATCACCTTCATCGATGACCATTCTAGGAAGACTTCGATCTACTTTATGAAAACCAAGGATGAGGTTTTTGGTCGATTCAAAAATTTCAAGGCTCTAATAGAGAATCTGACAAGAAAGAAGATAAAATTGTTACGCTACTTCACTGATGTTTGCACTAGGAAAGGAATTAGAAGAGAGTGGATAGCTCCCTACAATCTAGAGCAGAATGGAGTAGCAGTAAGGAAAAACAGGATTATTGTGGAAGCAGCTAGGGCAATGTTGTATGATCAGGATATGCCCAAATTCCTAGTGGGCAGAAGCATGTAGCATGGCAGTTTATTTCTAGAACAGGACTCCACACAAGGCATATAGGCAAAATCACTCTGGAAAGGGTCTTCACCAAGAAAACACCTGAAGTCAGTCATTTCAGGGTATTTGGTAGTTTTGCATATTGTCTTATACCCAAAGAAAAGAGAAAGAAATTAGATCAAACTATTGGGAAAGGATATCTTGTGGGATATTGTTGTTGGGAAAAGTATCCAATTCGGAATGCCCCTATCAAAACTCTAAGGTGTGATAGTGCCTTAGCAACAAACAAGGAAACTTATTTGAGTATTTCTTCTTTATGAAATGTAAATGAGGAAGAAGGATGTAACTAACCTGTGTCTTCCGCTAGTTTGTCAATCCAAATCACTCCTCTCTTCAGTAGCTCCCAGCTTCTTGCTCCTTCACCGGCCCAGCTTCACCGAATTCCTGCAAGATCACAAGAGAGAGAAACTACACAAAGATACAGATATACATTCATAAAAAGCTCAAGATCAGATTAAGCTAAACATGTAAGCATAACAAAACATCATTGGTATACAGCATGTAGGAGAAACTCAAATAGTTTATTGACAGAATAAGAAAGTCCAAGAGGAGATACAACCAAGTGAGTTTCGATCCAGCATCTACCTCCCAGCAAAAAAATCCCTTCCTCTCCTCCAACAAAGCATAAATCACCCAATGTACTAATCTCAATCTCAAACCAACAGCAATTCTTTGCAAAGTACAAAATTCCAGCCTTCTTGAACCTCTGGGTGAGAGATCCATATATAGATGTAAGCAGAGAGGATGAGTCAGCTTATGTTTTGACTTGTGGCTTCTCTCTGTCAGTTCTTGCTTCCACTTGGAGGTTGAGAGCCTCTTACTCATCCCTAGTCGAATTCATTGAGGCAAGTGTCATTGGAGAAGATTCTGGAAGCTTCCATGGTCTTTCCACCTCGTTGAATGAGCTTGCCATTTGTCATTTCCCGATCAGCGCATCCTGGTAGTGCTTCCACCTGCGTTGCAGTGCACCTAGCCAGTGTAGTCTTTGCATTTCAACGCAGGTAGCTAGTGGAGCCTCTGAATTGATCCTGAATTGACTATTTCTGAGAGGTTTTTGGTGGAGAACTTTTGGGAGAAGCTGTCATTGGTTGACCTTGTTCCTTTAGGAGTTGTAACAACATCTTTAGGGACTTTGGATCCCTTGAATTATGGACATTTCATGCTTATAGTTGTAAGGCACAAAAATGTCTATAACAGTTGCCCCCTAAAGTATGAGGCCGTTTATCGGGTGAAATGCTTTATTAGGAGGATCCGAAGTTCATTCAATGCTGGGAGGAGACCTGTAATAAGATACAATACAATACATTATTTTTCATACTGTTTTCATGATCTAGCTGAGGCGGGCATTCCCATGCTCAGCTTTATAAATTCATTTTTATGTACATAGGACAGACAATTGTCTGATGATAGACTGATGATTCTGTTGAAATCATCATCCTTTGGTAGGATGATTGTCTGTGCTGCAATGTTGTACATGTCAATGTCTTTACTTTTCCTGAATATATATCGCAGCCCGGATGGATGAAACTAGATCTTGGGTCTTCAAACTCGTTCGATCTTCACTCTAAGTACAAGTCGATCCATGTGAGAAATGTTCTGAAGTCGAACATGGAAAGACATCGCTTGATTACCATTCAATGAGGTAAACCGTTAACAAGCGCGAGAGGAATCACCGATAATGATAATGACCCTCAAGGTACTGTAGTACAATTCACGTGGTGTGAATAAAGGACTTGGCGTCGAACACCACGCAAAATCTTTCGGTCGAAGGTCATTGATGTATACCTGTCGCCGGAAGTGAGAAACTTGCCATTGAGGCATGCAAGCTTCAAAGTACTGAAGGGGTTGTTCCTAGATCAACTTCTTGGATAATGAGCTGATGTCGACAAGAAGCGATCTGTCAAAGGAGGGCCTTAATGTATCCCACATCAGTGACACGGAACGGAGCAAATGATTTTGATGGAGGTGAAAACGATCTGATGATATATGGTTCAGGGTGGCGGTCATGAAAGAATGAAGGATAATGTATGGTAGTGGATGGGACACGGTTGACTTCTCTCGATGACTTCTCTTGAACATATCGGCGACACTTGTGTGATGGATTGGTAGCATTTACTCCAAAGGTGGATGGTATGGCGAGACCATGGTGATGTGACTGGTGAATGAAACAACCCAACCCGACTCAGGCACGGAGCGAAAGTGTCATGTTCAAGAGCGACTTGCTACCAATAAAGTTCTTTGAGTTTCTTCCCAATTTTTCCCCAGTCATTGCTGACCAGTACCTCTTTATTTTTGTCAAGCTTGAGGAGGATAACATATGCTTGTTTTATAATTTGCCCTTCGGGCAAACCCATCGCTATGTTTTAACGAGCCTAGCGATAGTGAAACTCGTTCTCGTCTAAAGACAAGTTTGTCGCTATTTAATGTTTTTAACGAGTCTAATGACAAAGATAACTCGGTCCTTTTCATTTTTAGAGAGTCTGAAAAGGTACGTAAAGTCAACTCTGAAAGTCCTTTTTCATCATCTAATCCCTTAAGTCCGAAAAATTATAAAACAATACAGAAGGGATGAATTTTCGATAGTTTTAACGAGCCGAACAAAACAAGCGCTCGATCTTTTTGTGCAATAATCCCTCAGGTCCAAAAAGATTAAAATCTAGAGGAGGGATAGCACTTTCGGTCGCTTTAACGAGCTGGAAGGCCAAAACTCGGCAATCTTTTCATATTTTCCGAGTCAGATGAAAAGAGCTTAAAGAAGACTCGTCTTTTGAGGAACGAGTGATAAAACGGGTTAGCAGCTGATTCCAGGTAAGGGTTGGAATTTTCCAATCACGGCAGTGTCACAAGGATGGCTAGTGAAATCACCCTTCGCAGTTGTTCCTCAAAATGGGTAAACAATCAAATGGAGGTGAATGATCGGCCAATTGGAAAAGTGGAGGTGACGGTGCAAACACGACCAAGGCTTTAATGGCTGATAATGTTACATTCACGGTGGTTATTTACCAGAGGGTAGTTCATTTTTTAACGAGCTTAAACGCGGAAAAACACTGCTTGGTCTCATGTTTATTTTTTAACGAGCATGAACTATGTGCTAAAACTGCTCAATAACATGGTCTTGTCTTGATTTTTACCATAAATAGCTTTGCTCTTTTCAAAGATAGTACTGTACCCTCAATTTCTGCATCAAACTAGTTAGAAATGAATAACATTTGCTTGAAAATGAGATTAAAGCATTAATATTTCACTTTGAACTACGTAAAAAGTAATTAAAAAGTGTTTTTACCTCTCATTTTACCATTTCATTTGAACTTGGTTTGTTGGAGCTCTGGAGGTGCCTCTTCCCCCTTGATTTTCATCAGCTGATTTTGGGAGATTCTGTGGACGATTCTTGGCGCCGTCTGGACCAGGTAGGAGCTAAACCTGAGCTCTTTCATTTCATGGTTTCCTTTCTGCATTCTGTGCTTGATTTCCTGTTTTTCTGAGCCCCTGGGGTTTGATGGGGTTGCTCTGCCATCAGCGCACCTTGGGCACTCGAAACCTGTGCTGAATGTCAAGCAGTATGAAGGCAGTTTGACCTTCAATGCAGGTGGAACACTGTGCAGGTGCGTTGGGCGCCGAAAAGGATTTTGTTGCACAGTTTTTGATGAAAATTTTTGCCTGTTTCTCATCATAACCAGGATCTAACTCATCTCATGTTTGTTTTTCAGAGATATTGGAGCAAAATGACCCTTACATGGCGAGAACGAGAACATGAAGAAGAGGACATGATTGCCCTACATGATCCGGTTACAGTGAACGCGCTGCGGAACTGTGGTTTGCTGAAGTTCTTCCGCATCTCTGGCATGAGACAACAGATCAACCTACTGCAGTATTTGCTCGATGCTTGGGATCCTATCAACCAAGTTTTCTAGATTAGGGGAAAATCTATCCCTTGACCGCAGTAGACATTTACTTCTTGATTGGCTTGTCGAGGCGGGGTGCCCCCATCTCTTTGTCAGGTTCGGCCCGAGGGAGTGACTCTGTGAGAGATTATGTCCGCCAGTATTGCAGGGAAGGATCTCAGCCGAGTAAAGATGGCAAGATCGTTATCCGTGAGGTTGCTGACAGGTCCCTTAGGTCTATCCTGTACACTATTGGCAGGATGGCTGGTAGTGCGTCTCTTCATGTAGCCACTAGATCTTATATGCAGCATGCCTTGGAGTGCCTCCAACCGAAAATATTCAACTGGTGTGATGCAATACTTCTTCAGATGAAAAGTCAGTTAACCAAGGTAAAGGACAGGAGGCTGAAGAACTTTGGGTTCGGTTCTATTTTGACCGCCTTTGCTTTGGAGAAGATACCACTGATGCAGCCACAGTACATTGCACTCGACTTGCCTTCTCCTACCGAGCCACGCATGCAGAGATGGGTTGACCACATGTCTAGGCATGCTGGTCAATCTCAGATTTCTTTCTCCGATACCTTCTTCACGTGGTTTGAGCGTCAGGAGATGGTCTATTCCGAGTATCCATATGTTGGCATGGACTTCCGGGGTGATCCAGATTTAGTACTGCCAGACGGCGAGCAGTGGGGCGCTATTGGTAAAATCTTCGACCATATCACTGTTTACTGTTTTTATTTATAATGTCCTTGTGCTTTATTCTATCAAGACTTTAATCAAACTCATGTGTGCATGCAGATGTTGGTCCTGTTCGTCCAGTAGTTCGCCTGAGAGTGCCAGCCGCTGCCCCAGCAGGAGAGGCCACTGGGAGGGTTATCCTTCGTGACCTTGACGTGGCCGAGACCCTTACAGCTGTGCAGGAGTAGGTTGAGAGCCTTACTCTTGGTATTCTAGATGTGAGGATCGACGAGTTACCCTTACAGTTGCAGCGGCATACTACTGGTGTGCCTAGACGATGGACTCGTCTCTTACGCATGATCGCACAGGCTGTGACGTGCTATCACGAGCATCACTAGACTAGGGTGCCCCCTAGCATTTTGAGTTTTTGGGTCATGTGACCGATTTTGCCTTGGTTACAGAACATTATATGTAAACCATAAACAGCTTATGTATATATATTTTGATTTTTGGGGTTTTATTCTGGTTGAGTTATGTGATCCACATGTACAACATTGATGATGTGTTTCTTTTATAAATGTCGCAAATGTCTATCTAACACATAGTTTGCTAATGAGTCGGTTAATGTGTTTAAGTTTCTGGAAATATGCTGGTATTGAATTAAATCAAATTGTCTTTCCAAAATCTTAACCCTTAGAAACATGCGATAAATGGCTAAATTTCGGACGGAATATATACCATTGAGTTGTAGTATTACGAGTTGTGAGTCTAGCTTGACGATTAGTTGGCGTATACCATGGGTGATGGCATCAGAGAGAAGTTCTATCAACGCGTTATACTCAGCGATGTTATTCGTTGATTGCCCAATTCATACACCTCTGAAACTTACTAACTCGCCGCTTGGATCAAAAATGGCCCAGGCTGCGGAGGACAGGTTCCGCGAACTACGACTCACTCCGTCGGCATATCCAACACATGTCTCCAAAAGGTTTGACATCTGTAATAAAAGCAAAAAGGTGGATTACTCGACCAAAACGAACACTTTAGCGAAAACAAAATACAACAAAAGCATATTGGTTACTATTTAAGCATAGTAACGCTTGAGGTACAACCCATTACGGGGTTGCGCCAGTGGAATTCCGTCATAATCCATTAACTCGTAGGCTCCTTTCGCTAACACTCGTTTAACAATATAGGGGCCCATCCATAAAGAATTAAATTTACCTGCTCCCAGTTTATCGGATTCTTGGTCATAAAGCAAGACCAAGTCACCTACTGAGAAGACACGGGGTTTGACATTTTTGTCGAACTGCACCTTGACTCGTTTCTTATGGGCTTCATTAGCCAAAGCGGCATCACGACGGGTTTCATCCAATTGGATTAATTCCAAGAAACGGGCCTCTTCTCCTGAAGTTCCGGGGAGGAGATCGATTGCGAGTTTAAGAGACGAGATTTCGCACTGGACTGGTAAGACTGCTTCCAGGCCATATACCAGTTGGAAAGGCGTGAACCCGGTCGCATTCCTTACCGATGTTTGGTAAGCCCACAAGGCTGAGTACAGGATTAGGTGCCACCTTCTTTTGTGAACTTCGATCATCCTTTGCAACATACGCTTCAGGACCTTGTTGATCGCTTCAACTTGTCCGTTGGCTTGCGGATAATACGGGGTAGAGCTGTCGTGAGATAGCCCTAGCTTTGCAGCTAATTCAACCATCATGTGATTGCGAAAATGCGATCCATGATCCGTAACCATAGCCTGTGGTACGCCGAATCTGGCGACTACATGATTGAAAAAGAAAAGGGCAGCTGTTTCACCAGTGTTATCTAATGTAGGCATCGCCTCGGCCCATTTGGTAAAATAGTCAACGGCGACTATAATATACCCATGCCCCCCGGTCGAGGTGGGGTTACATGTCATGAAATCGATTCACATTTGGCGAAAGGCCCAACAGCAACTATTGGCTGTAAAGGTGCGGGTGGTCTTCTGGTTTTGCTATCAAAAATTTGACAAGCATGGCAACTTCTGACTGCGGTTATGCAATCTTTGAACATTGTTGGCCAGAAGTATCCTGCTCATAAGATTTTTTGTGCTGTAGCATATCCAGATTGATGCCCCCCACACGCGCCTGAATGACACTCATTCAGGGCTTTTTCGGCCTCCTCATGGGTGAGGCACCTTCTCAGAACTGTATCGATACCACAACGGTAAAGCGTATCACCGACGATCATGTAGTCTTTTGCTTGGTATCGTATACATTTTTGTTCAGAGTGAGAGGTATTAGGCCTAAACTTTTGGGTTTGGAGATAAATTATTAAATCTCCATACCACTCATTGCTTGTGGATATCAGAAACAAATTCTCGTCCACGATTGATTCTTCGGATGTTTCATCGTTGGACGACAATGGGAGATCGCACAATAATTCTGCGAAAACTAGAGCTTTATTTGATTTGGATTTTACAAATTCCAGATCAAACTCTTGAAGGATTGCTATCCATTTTGAATATTTGCCCCCCAGCAACTGTCGCGACAATATATAAGTCATGGGGTTGCAATCAGACAAAATGGTAGTTTTCCGAAAGAGGACATAGTGTCGAAACCTTTATATCGCTTGAACAGCTGCAAGTGCTAGTTTTTCAACATAAGAATATTTACTTTCTGTATCATTTAAGTTTCTACTTAAATAATATATAGGGTGTTCAATTCCATCGACTTCTTGAACTAAAACCATTGCGATGGTCGTATCTGCTGCAGCCAGATACAGGTTAAAGTCTCTTTGATAATCGGGTGCGTACATTAATGATGCTTTTATTAAGGAAATATTTAAAGCATCAAAGGAAGCTTGCGCAACCTGATCCCAGACGAAGGGTACCTCCTTTTTCAAAAGACGTGTATAACCTTTAGCAAGTTCGGCGTAATTTGGAATGAACCTCCTCAGAACTTTTGCTTTCCCTTGGAGTTTCTGAATCTGAAGCAAATTTGAAGGTGGAGGCAAATTGATGATTGCCTAGACCTTGCAAGGGTCGAGACGAATCCCATCCTTTGAGACTACAAAGCCAAGTAATCGACCAGAACTGACGCAAAATACACATTTGTGCGGATTGAGTCGTATCTTGTAGTGTCGGCAACGTAGAAATATCGCTCTTAAATGCTGCGGATGATCAGTCCGCTTTCGCGAATGAGCCGGGAGGTCTTCGAGGTATGGTTGAACGATGTTCTTGATGTCATGGAAGGCATAATTCATTGCCCTCTGAAACGTCGCCCCTGCATTCTTTAAACCAAAGGGTAATTTCCGATATGCGAATGTGCCCCACGGACAAATGAATGCAGTCTTTGACTGGTCCTGTGGGCGGATATTTATTTGATTATACCCAGAAAATCCATCCATGAATGAAAAGATTTCACATCCGGCACATTCATCAATTATCTGGTCGATGAAGGGTGTAGGGTAGTTGTCTTTCGGACAAGCTTGATTTACATCCCTATAATCGACACACACTCTAATTGTCCCTTGTTTCTTCATAACAGGGACAATATTCGATACCCAATCGGTTAGAGGAACTGGGTAGATGAAACCAGCATGGAGAAGTTTTTCAACTTCTGCCTTAATGGCAGCGGCTTTCTTGGGGTGCACCTGCCTAAGCCGTTGTCGTACCGGTTTGACATCTGGATACATCTTAATTTTGTGTTCAACGATACTCGAGTCAATGCCTGGCATTTCATCATATGACCAAGCAAAGACATCTCTGAACTCGCGAAAAAGAGCATTATATATTTCCAGTTCTGAAGGAGAACAACCTTTGCCGACATAAATATTCTCTACAACATTTGTTTTAGTCAAGATATTTATGGCTATAGTCTCTTCAATATTGGATAAGTTTCGCTCGAAATCCACCGTATTTACAGTATTTGAAAGGAATTCAAAAACTGAAGGATGATAAAAGTCATCTTGAGTATCTTCTTCATATTCTGGAAGAAGGGAACGATGGTGGCAATCATTCCATGGTGCCCCCTCAATCAACATTGATTGTAGAATTCCTTCGTCGGTTCCATGCACTCTCGACCAAGGATCTAAAGGGGTACCATATTCTCTAGACCTATCTACCCAAACGCTTGATGAGCGTTGATTTGGGTTCGCCTCCCATGCCAGAAACATTGATTGCTACAATATTTCTATTGGGCTTGGGGGCAAAACCATTGCATGATCCATGTTGATATCGTCTTCTGAGATCTTCGTGGAAGATATCATATTGCAGGTAATTATCGACGCTACTTCCGCCAAGTCGATTGGAGGTGGAAGAGCAAAAGTTCCCATTAGTATAGGATCTTTTAGTAGGCCTACTCCGATATTCTGAAGCGAATGGGGGCTTCCATGGATCATGGGAATGCTTCCTGTAACTTGTAAACCATTAGGGAGGAAGTTTTGTTGGTCGATGATCGTAATCCACCCTTGAAAGGGGAATGCAATCTTTCTAAAATAGGTCGACACAACAGCTGCCATGGCATAGATCCACGGTCTTCCTAGTAGGATGTTGTAATCAAGATTCCCATCGATGACTTCAACATCTATTTCTACTATTTTTCCCCCTAGTTCAACCTTCAAGTTATTTAGGATACCATATGGGGTATATGTCCTTCCGTCGAATTCTTTTAATGTTGTCGAGGATCGCGACAAGGTTGGAGATCCTAAAGTTTTCCAGCAACTCATCGACATAATACATGTAGATGCCCCCTCATCAATAATTGTTCGATGAACAGTTTTGTTGAGGGCTTTCACTTGGATAAGGAAAGCTAGTTGAGCTGGTAACTGAGGATCGTATCCTTTGTGGTCAAAGGATACAAGATTGGAATCTTTAGGATCAACCCCACCAATGGCTGATAACAAAGCCTGCCTTTGGGATGGACAATTTTGTAGTACTTCAAAAGTCGACATAGCGGATGGCAATTGGGCCAAATCTTCCACTATGTTATAATGCTGCGCTGCTCTGGCGCGAGGATTAAATGTCGACTTGTGTACTACTCCCTTTGGCAGTTTTATTGTTAATTCAGGAATGATGGGTGGTACAACTTCTGTCAAAGTTGTTTTCGAACTGCTTGGTTGATCTTTATCCTTGCCATTTGACAGCTGCGGATTCTCGTAATCTTTGTTCCTTGTCGAAATCAAAGCATCATTTTGCTGCTTTGAAATCAACAACATTAGCACTTGTGAAGGGGAAGCATTTCCCTTTCAACCAGATTTGTTCCTGGATTTGGAAACGGATCAGTTAACGCTGCTGAGGTTTGCGAACTCTTAAAGAACCTTTTAAGCTCAGCTTTGTATGGACATTATTTTCTCCAATGATCCTCATCACATATCTGACACCCTGAGGGGGGTGGTTTCCTATTTCCAGGAGGGTTTAAAGAAGTTTTTTCAGGAGATGACTCACCCTGTTTCTTCTTCTTCCCTTTGCTTTGTTTCTTCTTTCTTCCTGGTTGTTTGGTTTCTTTGCCCTTATCTGCTGATACGGCATTTACTTCTGAAGCAAGAATTTCGTCTTTTGCATTTTGATCTGAAATCTTACGGGCCTTCTTGGAGTTGGCCTTTGTCGATTTCGCGTTTGTCGTGCCAATCACGCCATCACCGGCATGAGAGTCATTGTTTGATTTAGGAGGAGGAGGAATCGAGAATTCCGGTCTAGGGGCGTCAGGTATTTTGTCGTAGAGCATGCCAGACTGAGTATAGACCAAGTCTAGATATTGAGCACGAGCGATAACTTGCTCTTCCGTTACGAATCCCCCCTTTGCCACATCTTCCGTTATGGCAGGAAGTAACGACTTGATAAACCATTCAGCTAATAGCTGATCGGGAACGTATGTTTTTACCATCCTACGACGACGTCGCCACTCATGTATATGATCAGATATGTGAGTGGTCGTTGTCTGTTTGAAGTTGGTTAAGATTTCCGTTCCCATTTCATACCTTATCGGTAATTGAAAATGGGTTAAGAAATTCGTGGCTAAGGTGCTGAAATTGTCGAACAAAGCTCTAGGCAATTCAATATACCATTTTGCCACTGGACCCGTTAACGTCCTTTGAAAAAGGCGAAGCCTTATTGAATCATCGTTTAGGGTGTTCGATGAACACCATAGATGAAATGTCATCACGTGATTCGATGGGTCCTCACCTGGATTTCCATTAAATTTAGGAATATCTTAAGGAAGTTTGTGAGGAATCGATGGCCACCAAGGGGCGTAAGCAATTGGATCGTTTGTTAACCGATGTAAATCGAGTAACTCTAAAGTTTCCACGAATGGTAACTGTTGATTCAGATTAGGTGAATCATACCCAAGATATGATGGAATTGCCTGAGCAGTTGGCCTTTGCATACCAGCATAATGTAATTGATGCTGGTATGATTGATACGGTTGGTGGACATGACCACCGTAAAGTGGTTGATTTTGACCGTTTTGAATGTACGGTTGTCCACTGTTTGCAAAGATCTGCTGCTCAGAACCTTGGTACACTTGTTGGAATTGTGGTTGTTGGTATTGCACCAGCCACGGTTGTGAAGCCATGCTCTATTGCGCTATACTAACCGTAGGACCAAGATGCGGGGTAATTGTACCCGTTTGGACTTGTGTCGCCCCACCAATCGGCGATTGTGGTTGAGTCACAGGGTCAAGGGGCTGTTGCATTATAACCTGAGAAATCTAAGGTTGACATACAACAGGCAACGTTCGAACTTGCGACACTGTCACAATAGCTGGTGTAGTCGGGATGTTCGACATAGGTACACATTGTTGCATAGAATACACAACCCTTGGTTGTTGGGGTAGTATAGGTACCCAACCACTTGATGTAACCCTAGTATAACCTGAATACTGTTGTGAACTCCCGTATGGATATCCTCATAGAGGGGGTGGTGAAAGGGCATACTGCCCCCCATACGGTGGCAATCCGGAACTCAAGGGGATTGTCTGCCCTTGGGGATTGGATTGCCCAAATTGACCTCCAAATGGATCAATTTGGCGAGTCTCAACATAAGAGTTGCCGGATATTATTCCAGAGGAACAAACAAGAATGGACCATACTGTCGAAATAGTCCCTGGATGGACTCCTTCTAGCGGTTGTGAGCTAGTCGGGACAGATGGTATGCCGGCAAACATTGTTGGAGTGACGGCAGGGAGTTCTGTTATCGGTGTGTCAGTCGACACAGTCCTAGATGTTGACGGTTGTTCAGACATTTTGAGTCTATCCAAAATATTACCTAGTGATTCTACAGGAACTTCCACTGGTGGTAGACTAACTTCTGATGTCGAAGGAAATAGAGTGACCCCGACTCTAAAATGTGTTGGAGTACTTGCTTGCGGATCTTCTACAATTTCCTCTATCGCAATCAAACCAGGTGGAAGGGGAAGACCGTCAGGTCCGTAAAATATTTCTGGTGCCGAAGAAGGGGTTCAATCAACAGCGACAGATGTTTGAGGAACAAGACTCTCTGAACCAGTTACAGATGGAACTGGTTCAGTAACACAAGTGTTTGCTCTCAGACTAGGATCAGTATCACTGTCCCTCTATGGCTGTTGAACTTCTTCTGTAGAGGCAGGGTTTCCAAAAATGTTTGGAGTAACCGGAATCTCAGATGGTGTTGTAACACTTGTTCTAACTTTGATAGGAGATTTCGAACCGGTTAAACGAGTTCGCTTTGTCCGTACTGTTTTCGATTCCGGAGACAAAGACGGTTGACTCGTAAGCCTCCGCGAACGACGGGGTTTCAATTGACTTTCTTCCACAATTTCGGATTACTCGATCAACCAAAATACAAAAAGGGGAAAAATGTTTCCGAATTAAATGAATTTTAGACGCTTTAGACACAACTTTCTTTTTCAATTTTAAAGAGTCGAGAAAAAGCAAAAGATGACTCTAGTCTCCTTCGATGTTTTAACGAGCCCAAAGTGACAAATGCTCGGATGGAATTTTTCTATTATAGAGTCTGAAAAAGGCCAAAAGGAACTGCTCTGGAGTTCTAGGTAGAGGGTGTGCCAAACTTTTCGCAAAACCGCAGAATACTTTTTAAGGTACGGGCCGTCAATCTTCTCGAATGCTGTGTTCAATGCATTGCAATCAGTAGGGCGGCCGACACGGCTTCCTAAGGATAAAGGTTTTATGCCTATAGGGGTCTCCCAACATATACTTGATGGTACGTGGGAGCACAATCCGTACTGGCGCTATTGTCTCTCAGGAGGAATCACCCAACCATCAGCGAGATCGACAGTCACCAGGTTTTACGACGCCGGAACACGTCTCTAGCCTAGACCTCTATGTTGTAAGTTAAGTTACAAAGCGTTGTTAAGTCAATTTATTTTAGGTTGATCTTTCTTAGAAGTCTACCTTTTTGGATCACCACGAGAGGTACACTAGATACATGGCTCTTATGAGTGAATGTGTTATGATAGAGCCATCTTCCTTTGAGGAATCAGTGCAATAGCGGGCTTGGGTTGATGCCATGGTGGACAAGTATGACTCCATCGTGTTTGGGATGTGGTCCCTAGACTGGAGGATAAGTCTGTGGTGAGATCTCATTGGCTTTAAAAGGTAAATCAAGATGCAGATGGTAGTGTGAAGAAGCATAAGGCTAGATTTGTGGCCCGTGGATTTTCATGGGTAGAGGGGATTGACTATGATGAGACATTTTCTTGTGTTGCAAGGTAGTCATCGATTAGATCTATATTGGCACTATCAAGATAGATGGGTTGGAAGATACATCAGATAGATGTGAAGACAAACTTCCTTAATGGAACGATTGAGGAAGAGGTGTACACATAGAAGCTTGAAGGTTTTGAAACCTTCAACTGTGAGTCGCATGTGTGTCGGCTCAAGAGAGCATTGTATGGGCTGAAGCAAGAATCTCGTGCTTGGTACACTAGGATAAATATCTACTTCATTGGGGTGGGCTTCATGAATATTGAAGCGGATGTGAACCTGTACCACATAGTTGTGGAAGGTAAATTGTTGATCATTTTATTTTATGTTGATGATCAACTGATCAAATATTGCGAGGACCTTGCAAGAGAGTTTGATAAGAAGGGCTTGGGGTTCATGCATTAATTTATGGGCATGGAAGTATGGCAGGGTGATGGGGATTTGTTTGTGTCTCAAGGAAAGTATGCCAACGAGGTACTCAAGAGGTTCCGCATGGAGAGTTGCAAGCTTATGGAGACTCCTCTAGCTAGTAATTAGAGGAAGGAAGATGCTACTTCGGGAGAGGTAATGGAAGCTACTATTTACAGGCAGCTTGTGGGTTCACTCATGTACTTGGTGAACACATGAATGGATTTATGCTATGCAGATAACCAACTTAGTCAAGCGATGGTTAGGCCTACCAAGCTATATTAGAAGGCGGAAAATCATGTATTGAGATACCTCAGGGACACTACTCAGTACCGGTTATGGTACAGAGGGATAGAGGGAGTGAAGCTTCAAGGCTTCATGAACACAGATTCTGTGGGGAGTCCATTTGATAGGAAGATCACATCAGGAGGGATTTGCAGTATTGGGTCAATGGAAGTGTCTTGGTACAACAATAAAAGCAAAGATTAGTTGCACTCAGCTCGACAGAGGCAGAGTACATGGTTGCAAGTCATGCATCATGCGAGGCCATATGCATGAGGAAGATTCTAATTGGTATGTTTGGTCAGTAGATGGTTATGACCGTGATTTATTGTGATAATCATAGTTTTATCAAGCTCTCTGAAAATCCAATTTTTCATGATAGGTCCAAGCACATTGATATCTGATATCATCATCTACAAGATTGTGTATTGAGGCGGATCATGTTATTAGAGTACATTCCCATCGGGGAGAAAGATGCTTACATTTTGAAAAAGGAATTGTCAAGATGTAAAATTGAGTTTCATAGAGACAGGATTGGGGTAGCAGATAATCCCTTTCTTTTTGAGAGGGAGTGTTGAGAAATGATAACAAGAAATTCTGGTTTAATTTGTCCTTAAATTAAGCTATGAATTAAAATAGAATTGTATTCTCATAACAAATTGTCAATAGTTAATTAAGTTTAATTTGCTTAATTAGCTAAGAATTTTGAGTTGGAAGTCTTTTGGTAGTCATGTAAGTGTTCTCCCTAAATTTTAGGGGTCTAGTATGAGTTTAGATTGAGTTGTAATTAGATAACTCAGTTTACTGAGTTATAGTCAATTAAACTATTCTAATTTTTTGTTGAACTAGTAGAGGATTAGTATTCAGTTAGTGCACCGATGCATCCACAAGTGCTACTCTAGATACCTAAATATTCACTCATTAGAAACTCATGCATGTCAATTCTAGGAAAGACCCAGTTGAGACTAGAGTACGGGTACAATATACTATTAGTTGTGTGATTTATTGAGTTGTAAATTGTTGATTTTTGGTAGAATCAGATGTATTATAGCCTTGAAATTTTGTGGAGAGGCTAAGGCGCATGAGATCTCCAAGACCCAGAAATTGTTTAGAGAAATTCCACTCGGATGAGCAGTTATTAAAATAATTAATATTTTTAATGGGTTCTTAAGTCTAAACTTAGGAAAATAAAAATATTAATGGGTATTAATAAAGATAAGGGTAAGAATCTTCTTAAAGATGAGGATGAATTCTATTTTAATCTTAACCATTTATTAGAGACTTAATCTTGACCATTGATTCGTCAATGGGAAAAGTATAAGAGAACATCTGAGGATCATTTGGAGATACACCGATAGATGCTCAGTATCCCAACGAAAATCAATTCTCAAAGAGGAGGAGATCGATTTCAGAGGGAGAGTTGGAGGGTAGAGGAAGAGGAGGGCATTAGTAGTAGTCAGTGACTGAGGAGGAGGTGACACAGGGGCATTGAGAGACAGTGCAGAGGGAGATGCAGTCCAGGGGAAATGCAGCTCTGACACAGGCTGACGCAGAACCACACAGAGTGACGCAGAAGTGGGAGAAGGGTCTCGAGGTTGTCGGAAAGTTTCCAGGGAAAGTCTCAAGTGTTTTCTCTTAGTTTATCTATAAAACCATTCCTTGGAAAGTGATTTTTGCTGAAGATTAATAAAACCCTCATCTGTTGCATTGGTTTTCCCACATTGGGTTTTTCCAGGGATAATTTCCAAAAAACAACCGTGTTGATGTGATTGGTTCTTATGCATGTATATCATTGTTATTTTCTCAGTTTAATTATGTGATAATTGCAATATAATTATTTTAATATTTTCTTAAGGGATTTTGTAAATAACTTATTGTGAAGAATATGTAGGTGAAATAAATCAGTTGCTGCAGTAGAATTTCAGGTTAGAAATTTTCACATGGTATCAGAGCAGAGATCCGACAACAGGAAAAAAGAGTTGGTTATGGGTCAAGATCATGATGCATAGGCATCAACTCAAAGGGACTCACGCATATTTCCAGAAGAAATCACGAGGGACATGGATCACGATTATTCTATGTTAGCTTCCACACTAGAAGAAGAAGTCGCTTTCCTAGCAAGATATGCCTCCTCTCAGGTTTGGTATATAGATAGTGGAGCTTCCTGGAATATGACAGGAATTCGAGAATGTTTTCAAATTATAAGGAAGAAATGATTAATTTTCAGATCAACATGGGAAATAAGGCAAAGTTTACCCCCGTAGGAAGAGGTATTGTAGTATTTCAAACTGAAGCAGGAGAGCGGCTTCGAGCAACCAATGTGTTGCATATGCTAGGATTGGGGATGAACTTACTCTCTCTATCTCAACTTAAAGCCAAGGTCTATGATGTTTTCTTTATCAAGGAGAAAGTATATATCAAGCACCTGAGTTGGAAAAACAAGGCCCAGATTGGAATCAGAAGTAACAGGTTCTATAGATTATAGCTAGAGTCTCCAATGGCATTGATAGGCAGCAATGGAGATAAATATTTGAATGAACTATGGCACTAGAGGATGGGGAACTTAACCCATGGGAATCTAAGAATTCTCAGGAAAACAGTATCAGGGGTTCCAGAATTAAGTACTGAACGAGATGATGTATGCAAAGGGTACGCTCTACGCAAGTATGCCAAAGCAGCGTTTTATAGAAGTAACAATAGAGCTCATAGTGTTATAGGATTGATACACTTAGACATCTGCAGACCTATGTCCAAAAAAGCTCTTAATGGTGTTGAATACTTCATCACCTTCATCGATGACCATTCTAGGAAGACTTTGATCTACTTTATGAAAACCAAGGATGAGGTTTTTGGTCGATTCAAAAATTTCAAGGCTCTAATAGAGAATCTGACAGGAAAGAAGATAAAAGTGTTACGCTACTTCACTGATGTTTGCACTAGGAAAGGAATTAGAAGAGAGTGGATAGCTCCCTACAATCTAGAGCAGAATGGAGTAGCAGTAAGGAAAAATAGGATTATTGTGGAAGCAGCTAGGGCAATGTTGTATGATCAGGATATGCCCAAATTCCTAGTGGGCAGAAGCATGTAGCATGGCAGTTTATTTCTAGAACAGGACTCCACACAAGGCATTAGGCAAAATCACTCTGGAAAGGGTCTTCACCAAGAAAACACCTGAAGTCAGTCATTTCAGGGTATTTGGGAGTTTTGCATATTGTCTTATACCCAAAGAAAAGAGAAAGAAATTAGATCAAACTATTGGGAAAGGATATCTTGTGGGATATTGTTGTTGGGAAAAGTATCCAATTCGGAATGCCCCTATCCCACTCTAAGGTGTGATAGTGCCTTAGCAACAAACAAGGAAACTTATTTGAGTATTTCTTCTTTATGAAATGTAAATGAGGAAGAAGGATGTAACTAACCTGTGTCTTCCGCTAGTTTGTCGATCCAAATCACTCCTCTCTTCAGTAGCTCCCAGCTTCTTGCTCCTTCACCGGCCCAGCTTCACCGAATTCCTGCAAGATCACAAGAGAGAGAAACTACACAAAGATACAGATATACATTCATAAAAAGCTCAAGATCAGATTAAGCTAAACATGTAAGCATAACAAAACATCATTGGTATACAGCATGTAGGAGAAACTCAAATAGTTTATTGACAGAATAAGAAAGTCCAAGAGGAGATACAACCAAGTGAGTTCTGATCCAGCATCTACCTCCCAGCAAAGGAATCCCTTCCTCTCCTCCAACAAAGCATAAATCACCCAATGTACTAATCTCAATCTCAAACCAACAGCAATTCTCTGCAAAGTACAAAATTCCAGCCTTCTTGAACCTCTGGGTGAGAGATCCATATATAGATGTCAGCAGAGAGGATGAGACAGCTTATGTTTTGACTTGTGGCTTCTCTCTGTCAGTTCTTTCTTCCACTTGGAGGTTGAGAGCCTCTTACTCATCCCTAGTCGAATTCATTGAGGCAAGTGTCATTGGAGAAGATTCTGGAAGCTTCCATGGTCTTTCCACCTCGTTGAATGAGCTTGCCATTTGTCATTTCCCGCTCAGCGCACCCTGGTAGTGCTTCCACCTGCGTTGCAGTGCACCTAGCCAGTGTAGTCTCTGCATTTCAACACAGGCAGCTAGTGGAGCCTCTGAATTGATCCTGAATTGACTATTTATGAATGGGTTTTGGTGTAGAACTTCTAGGAGAAGCTGTCATTGGTTGACCTTGTTCCTTTAGGAGTTGTAACAACATCTTTGGGGACTTTGGATCCCTTGAATTATGGACATTTCATGCTTATAGCTGTAAGGCACAAAAATGTCTATAACAGATATAACGAGGAGGCTAAGGCATATAGAGTCTATATTTGAGGGAGTACGAAGGTAGTAGTTTGGCGGGATGTAAAGTTCATGGAGGACAAATCCTTCAGGAAATCCCGAGAAATGCCTTCCGAGGAGCAGTGAAAAGACAATCTGTTGGTCTTGTTGTAGCTCCCAGAGATAACCTTGGATTGCTTACAAGACCAACGCTTGGGCACATCTATATTTGTGTGTCTCAAATGATTTATAGGAAACTAGAGACATCATGTATGTTCTATAGATACATATATATATAGGACATAGGTTAGTTCATTTATCCAAATAAATAAGATATGGATTTCTGGTACTTCTTTATAGGTTCAGATCTCATAAATATGCATAAAAATAGTGGAGGCTAATTAATTCAAGGGCTTACAGCTTAATAAGATTTTGCAGAGAAGATGAGAGAGGACAAAGAGAAGGAGAAACTCATCACATAGAGCATAAGGCTTCAATAATTCTACACTTAGCACATAGACCTTGAGGCATTAAGGATTTCTATACTTATTTGACTTGCAACCAGAAATAATGGGTGAAGGAGGGGAGGAATGCTACGATTCATGTGTTGCAAATTTAAAGATATGATTTCAATAGCCCACACAAGTATATGCATCAGAAGTATTGAGACAAGTGAATCTGTGATATAATTACAGGCACTTGCATTCACATATAAATACAAATAAATCTATGAGGAAGCTTGAAACATTTTTAGCAACAATAACTTGCATGAACACAGAGAGGAAAGATGAACATAAAATGAGATTTAATAGAAGGAACACATATTGTAATACTCCAAGGGGGAATCAAAACCATATCCTTGATATTCTGAAAAAGATTTGAGTTACAAAGAAAAAATCATCTGAAAATGGCATGTAGTCTTTTCTATAGAATTTCTAAACTTTTTTTAAGTCTTGCTTTCCCCTATTTATATGGAGAGGGGAGCAAGAACATTCATAACAGGAAAATATCTCTAGTCTAGACTCAGTTGTCAAGTTGACTAGCTATCTCAGTCAGAGACGGCTCGGTGGCCCAAAACATTACAGAATTGTTAAAACTAGCAACTAGGGCCAAACTTCATGTGGGTCATCTTATTCATGGCTGATAATATTTTTATTAGATTCCTCTCATTGAGAGCTGTAGAATTGATCTAAATATCATCCGATTCTGATAAGTATTTATGGATATATGAATTTATTTTGATTATGGAATTATTATCAAGCCGACGTACAACTCATGTAGGCTCAGAAGCCCAACAGTCACATCTATTCAAACATCATCATTTGTGTATAAATACAAGAGGACTCTTCCTCATTTTCACTCACTCATTGTTGGCATTATGATACAAGTGTTGTCCTTGATGGAAACTCACTCAGAGGTTGATACAGGTGATGGCAACTTAATCAGAGGACAGATCTTAGTACAGCAGGTCAAGAAAGAGATATACGCAGGTTCATTGTGACAAATCAGCGTATACAAGCGGGTTGGACGTGCCGAAGACGTGTATGCGTATACACGTACTTTCACGCAAGGAAAAGCACATACAGGTGGGAAAACTTATGTCTTGGTCCGTGGTAGTTAGTCCTCGGTATTTGAACCTATGGTTTTGGACCATGGTATCTCGACAAGTGTGTTGAACCCAAGTATTGGGTTCTTGGTATTGATTTATTATGGTTTTGGACCGTGGTATTGAGCAAGGCCTAAGACTATAAAAGGAGGAGAAGATCATTAGGCAAGAATGTGGAGCAAGGAATGGATGTCTGACGAAGTGGGAAGATCTAGTATTGCTGGTTATCTGTTTGTGACGCTTGGCTAAGGTTGGATCTGACAGCAAAGGTATAAGTAATTATCTTTAGATCTGTACGCGGGTTGTCTCTGGTAAAAGCGCGTACACACGCGGTTTTGATATAGTCAAGTAGCATATGCATTATGAGATTTGGTGTTTCAGGTTGCTGTTGGTTCTAGTGGTTGTTGCAGAGTTCTGGGCTCTGGTTTGGGTTCTGTGTCTTTGATGACAGGGTTTTCAGTGATTCAGAATTGGGTGATTTAGAGATTTATGATGCAAGTATAAGTTGATGATTCTATTGCAGCAGTGATTGTTTTGTACTCATGGATCCAGTCTGAAAATTAATGAAACGTGGTCCCTGAAGAAAAGAAGGTTGTAGCCTTCTGTAGGTCAGCACCTACGTACTAGTATATTAGCTAGTACAAGAGCTAAGAGGGTTGTAGCCCTCTGCATGTTGAAACCTGCGTGCTGGTAAAGAACTGCACCAGTACATTGTAAAAGAAGTTTCTTATTAAAGGAAGAAAGAGACGAATTGCTGCAGGTGGTTTTCACCCACATTGGGTTTCCACCTTATATCTTGTGTTCATGTGTGCTTCTTATGTGTGATGATCTGTTCTGTTTTACTGCACCTGATTACTATTATTATAGTTAATAATGTTCTAATAAATTTACTGAAGATAAGCTAACTGATTCATAAGATTACTGCATATACGCTAGTTGCATTTAACACAGTCGCGTATATACTCTGATATATTGAACTGAAGCCGCGTATATGAATCTGAGTATGAAATTGAAAAGTATCTGAGTTGATAATACTGATTTACCACCCCTCTCAGTATTATTTCCAACAATTGGTATCAGAGCCAAGTTCTTCAGAGGTAGCTTGATCGCTTGAAGGAAAAGATCCATCAGAATGACTAATCCAGAAAGAGAGGCACACATCAGGCCACCAATATTTGACGGGAACAATTTTACCCACTGGAAGATAAGAACCATTGCATATCTACAATCACTTGGAGCAGAAGTTTTGGGAATCGTAGAAGGAGGATACAAATTCCCATCAGCAACTCCTACAAATGCAGCAGAGAGAAAGCAATAGGAGCTCAATGCCAAAGCTGTTACTGTCTTATTGGGAAGTTTGACACAATCAGAATTTATGAAGGTCATGCATTTCAAATCAGCTAAGGAAATATGGGACAAAATCATTCTGAGCTACGAAGGAGATGATCAGGTAAAAAGAGCAAAGCTTCAAATTCTCAGAATCCGGTATGAAAATCTTAAGATGCATAGTAATGAAAGCATAGCTAATTATTTCCTGCGTATGGATGAAATTGTAAATTGTATGAGGGATTTGGGTGAAGAATTTAAGGAAGTTGTCTTAGTTGAAAAGGTTTTGAGATCTCTGTCTGCTAAATTTGATTCCAAAGTGTCTGCCATAGAAGAAAAGGAGAATCTGCAGACAATCACCATGTCACAGCTTCACGGAATCTTAACTGCTTTTGAAATGCAAAAAGAGGGACCATCAGAAGTCGCATTCAAAGCGTCAGGATACATGTCAGAGGAAGAAGATGAGGTAAATTTTGTCAAGAATCTTGAATGGGGAACTGGACGGTTCAAAGGTAAGCTACCTTTCAAATGTTTTTCATGTGGTAGAGTTGGTCACTACGCTGCTAAATGCCCTCATAACAAAGGAAAGATGTCTGAAGAAGGTAATAGAAGCTATTATACCTATGTTAAAAGTAATGACTCATTAAATGGTAGTGAAGACATTAGAAGTCTCATGGCCTATGAAAAGAAGAATGCAGAAACTGAGGAAGTTACCAAATTAAACGAACAATTGGAGACAGTAACCAGGGTAAGGGAGAAATTGCAAGATATAGTAAATGATCAGAGCATAACAATTCAGAGACTTGAATCAGAGATCCTCTCTCTAAAAGAAGATCTTGGAAAATCAAGAGAGCAGAACAGAGAAGCTCTTGAAGATCAAGAACATGAAGTGATCAAATTAAAGCAACAAGTGGAAGAAGGAAGAAAAGCTGAAGAAGACCTAAGGAATCAGTATCTGGAAAAGGAAGAACAACATCAGGTTGAGGTAAATATCTTAAAAGGTAAATTAGAAGAAAAGGATAAATTGTTGCGATTTCAAGATAGTACTAAGATTTTGGATGACATTCTTGGTAGTCAAAGATCCCCTATTATCAAAACTGGCCTTGGTTTTTATGAATCCGTTGAAGGTGAATCTAGCTCACAAGGTGAGGCAAGAAACTCTAATGAGAAATCTGAAATGCTCAACAAGGAACAACCAAGGAAAGAAATTCCTAAAGGAAAATCCTTTACTCCTAACTATGGAAGTGATAGACGATTATTTCCTCCACTGAATAATGTTGAATGTTATGTATGTCATAATCTTGGACATGTTGCAGCCAGATGTAGAAGTAGAATGGTTCAAGACCATAACAAAAGATCATCACATCCCAGGTATTTCAGAGGATATTGCTTTGCCTGCAATGCATATGGACACAAAGCAATTGATTGCAATAGAAGGAACATGAAATATGTAAGATGTTATACATGCAACAAACTTGGACATAAAGCAAGGGAATGCAGGAGCAAATTTCAAAATTCAAATCAAGAGGACCATACATCATCACAGTTCCAGGAATTGAAGAAGACAGAATTAGAGACAGAAAGGTGTGACATAACTCAGTTAGCTGACATAACAGACACAGGGGATACTGAAAGTGAAGAAATTCATTATTCCATCTTGCATACGCTGATATAATGAAGATAAGTCGCATATATACGCGAGTTACAGGCTGCAGAGTCGTGTATATAGAGATCAGAAGAAAGGGCAGCAGAACAGACCCAAGAAATGGTTCGGTCATGGTTGGCTCAAGCTCAGGGGGAGCATATACTTCAAATAATGCATTGTTGGCATTATGGTTAGAATTTGTTGCTAAATTCTATGAAGCTAAATGATACATCTTGCTGTTTGATCAAAGGAATGGTATTGCAGGTTTGGATGCTGATGCTTATGGTACAGATCATATATGATGAATGATAGTCATGGTCTTGAATGAATTGTTGGTCTTAGAACTTGCATCTGCTCAGGGGGAGCATGGATGGATTGATACAACTTGGCATATACAAAGGGGAGCTCAATCAGAAATTTCAGCATGTACTCAGGGGGAGTATGGACAGCAAAAGGTATACCAAGGAAGAGAATATCTTGGTCCGCCCTTTTCCCTTGATGTCAAAGGGGGAGAGTGACTTGGTGTGGTGGTTGCCATCAAGTCCAAAGGGGGAGATTGTTGGCATTATGATACAAGTGTTGTCCTTGATGGCAACTCACTCAGAGGTTGATACAGGTGATGGCAACTTAATCAGAGGACAGATTTTAGTACAGCAGGTCAAGAAAGAGATATACGCAGGTTCATTGTGACAAATCAGCGTATACACGCGGGTTGGACGTGCAGAAGACGCGTATGCGTATACATGTACTTTCACGCAAGGAAAAGCACGTACAGGTGGGAAAACTTATGTCTTGGTCCGTGGTAGTTAGTCCTCGGTATTTGAACCTATGGTTTTGGACCATGGTATCTCGAAAAGTGTGTTGAACCCAAGTATTGGGCTCTTGGTATTGATTTATTATGGTTTTGGACCGTGGTATTGAGCAAGGCCTAAGACTATAAAAGGAGGAGAAGATCATTAGGCAAGAATGTGGAGCAAGGAATGGATGTCTGATGAAGTGGGAAGATCTAGTATTGTTGGTTATCTGTTTGTGACGCTTGGATAAGGTTGGATCTGACAGCAAAGGTATAAGTAATTATCTTTAGATCTGTACGTGGGTTGTCTCTGGTAAAAGCGCGTACACACGCGGTTTTGATATAGTCAAGTAGCGTATGCATTATGAGATTTGGTGTTTTAGGTTGCTGTTGATTCTAGTGGTTGTTGCAGAGTTCTGGGCTCTGGTTTGGGTTCTGTGTCTTTGATGACAGGGTTTTCAGTGATTCAGAATTGGGTGATTTAGAGATTTATGATGCAAGTATAAGTTGATGATTGTATTGCAGCAGTGATTGTTTTGTACTCATGGATCCAGTCTGAAAATTAATGAAACGTGGTCCCTGAAGAAAAGAGGGTTGTAGCCTTCTGTAGGTCAGCACCTACGAACTAGTATATTAGCTAGTACAAGAGCTAAGAGGGTTGTAGCCCTCTGCAGGTTGAAGCCTGCGTGCTAGTAAAGGACTGCACCAGTACATTGTAAAAGAAGTTTCTTATTAAAGGAAGAAAGAGACGAATTGCAGCAGGTGGTTTTCACCCACATTGGGTTTCCACCTTATATATTGTGTTCATGTGTGCTTATTATGTGTGATGATCTATTAAAAAAAAAAAAAAAAAAAAAAAAAAAAAAAAACTTCTGCTGCAAAAATTTTACTCTTAATGGGGAAAAAATAGTTCTGATATGACTGGACAGCAAACTCAACTGACAGAGGACGGAAGGATGCAGCGGGGAAGGAACTCGATCCCTGGTCAAATCCTTGAACCTCGAACAGGGCTTGGGTGAACAGCAGAGGCCAGTTTCACGCACAGCTGCCTTCTCGAAGCTTCCCATCAGCTCCTTGCAACTGGCAGTTGGAGGTTATTTCGCGTTTTGGTCTTTCCTAGGGTCGATAAAGACAATTTTTTTATCACTGTCAACTGTCAGCTGTTAGCAGTCTCCGTTTCTTTCGGTCTGTCGGTGGTCTCTCTCCTTCGTTAATAACAACCATGGTTAAGCCCTCCGAGTTTCTTGCACTGGACCTAGACGTCGAGGACATTCTCTCCATGTGGGGCAAAGAAATCAACTCACAGAATGTGGACTATTATTTTGGATCAGTAGATTCCCCCAGCTTGGCGTCAGCTACACAGCCGGAGATCCTTCAGGTTCTTTCCCATGTTCAGGCGCCGGACAGAGAGCTCCAGCCAGAAGATTTTTCGACCGGCCCTTCTCATCAAGCGATAGAGACAGATCTGAGAAGGGCGTTTGCGGCATCAAAGCCTTCGGAGCCAAAGGGTCTTTCTCTGAAACCACGGTTTCCAAACCCTAAAGGGCTCGAAGAAATCTCACAGCTAGGGTTTCCTGCGGTCGACGAGCATTCTAGACCCCCAGGCGCTCCAGGTTCGCTCACGAGGGTTTCTCTCTCCCGAGATTCACAAGGCCTCCCCGAGGTTCAGCCAAGCGATCAAGGCACCTCCTTAGCTGTCGGACCGGCAGGAAATGATGGACAAGGGGCTGAAACTCTGTCCACCGGAAATGTCAACCTGGTTCTTTCAGGACAGATCCCGCCACTATGGGAACCAGATACCATCTTGGGCTCGGCTCAAATAACATCTGATATTACCGAGGACTGTGAAGGAAGAAGACCGGGGGGGGAATGCTCAAGGCCAAGAGGCACGACAAGGAAACAGAAAAGACCTATTGGTTCTCAGATAATAGCGGAGAATCTGGTTCTAGGGATGGAGGTTTCGATGAGAGAAGCCATTGCGGTGGCTGACTGCACTTTGGTAGGAAGAGTAAGAGGTAAGCCATATTCATCAGTTTTTCTTCAAGAATGGGGGGAAAAAAGCTTCACTCCAGAAAGACCCGTAAATTTCGAAGCACAAGTTCTAGCAAAAGGATGGTTTAAGTTCAAATTTGAAG
Organism: Pinus tabuliformis; assembly: GCA_031772625.1. Taxonomy (NCBI): domain Eukaryota; kingdom Viridiplantae; phylum Streptophyta; class Pinopsida; order Pinales; family Pinaceae; genus Pinus; species Pinus tabuliformis. The sequence goes on along the minus strand of CM062819.1, from coordinate 311,582,721 downwards.
ACAAAGACACGGCGGATTGGGTTCTGCAGCGTTTATGGCATATTGATAACATCCCCGTTCTATTCAAAAAATGGTCTCCATTATTTGATGCTATCAAGGAACGTACTGACTCTTTTCCTGTCTGGGTACGCGCTCCGGGTCTACCCTCCCTTCTATGGACTGAGGAAGTTTTCAGAACAATCGGCAACCGGCTGGGGGAATACATGACTGCAGACATGTCCTTCTTAACAACAAACAATTTGGCAACCGCGCGTTTTCTTGTAATGCTCAAACCAAGTGGGGGTTTGGCACAAAAGGTAAACCTTCAATTTGGCGAATATGTCCATGAGCAGCTTTTAGACTATGAATACCTTCCTTTTAGATGCCATTGGTGCCACGAGCACGGCCATTTAGCAAAAGATTGCCCCCATAAGAGAAGAAGGCGACATTTTCGTAGGACTCCTGCTCATAGAGCAAATGCACAATCCGATGCTCACATAAGGATGGAGCAGGACCTGCCGGAGCCACATGAACAAATGAATATGGAGGCAGAGGAGACCGAGAAAGAACCATCGAATACAAACGCAAAGTCTACAAATCTGGAAGCAGAAATTGGTACAGACCAGGCCGTTGTGGAAGGGGCCGTCGAGGTAACAGCCAAAGTCCCGGAAGCAGAGAAATGCTCGGCTGAAGGAACACTTCCAAACCTATCCGACGATCCTGAGAAGGGTAAGTGCTCGGGGACTCCCTCCTCTTTTATTTCTCCTGTGTCTTCAAATGAAAAATGTAACATTGCCTCTTTGTCTTATCTTGAAAAAAACTTAAAAATTGTTGACAATTTGGGCGACCATTTCTCTGAGCCAAATGTGGAATCCCTAACTGAAACTCTGCCCCTCCTGGATATAAACTGTGAAGAAAATTGGCCCCCTCTTCCTCTTCCTATGACTCGAACCCCTTGTCCTTACAATCTGCGATCCCAGGGTGGGATCCAAGTGATTCAGGAGTCTTTAGGTGGGCTGGGCTTGATTCCTTCACAGTCAAAATCCAAGAACAAACGAGGACGGAAATCTGATCTATTCAAGGCAAAACTCAAAGCAAAGATGGATATTGCAGATGGCAAACAATTCTCCATCCAGGGGGTCCTTAGAGCAGTCCTTCCCCCCGAAGGAGTTATCAAATGATATTTACATCCTGGAACTGCAGAGGTTTGGCCAGCAAACCTAAAAAACTGGCCCTGAAAGATTGGATTCTCAACTCTAAAGTAGATGTTATCCTTCTGCAAGAAACCCTTGGGAAGGCCTCTGAGATCGAACCTATGCTTATGGCTCTTCTTCCTGGGTGGTCCTTCTGCGCCATGGATGCCTTTGGTCATTCGGGGGGATTAGCAATTGGGTTCAAAGATGGGAGAGTTAAAGTTCTCAATACTTGGGGGATGAAGAACGTAATGGGAATGGAGATAGTATCCCCTGACTTCCAGTTCCCAATCTCCATTATAAATATTTATGGGCCTTGTCAAGGCAGGGAATTTTTCTGGGATTCCTTGATGGCTACATCTATTATGAAAACTCCATCGATGATTCTGGGTGGTGACCTAAATTTCTCTCTAGGTCGTGCCGAAGCCTGGGGACCCATGGCGAGAGAAGATCCACAAACAGAATTTTTCCACAATCTCATCTCAGCGAATAATTTAGTTGATCCTCTCCCGATCAAGCTAAAGCCAACTTGGCGGAATCGAAGAGTTGGTGCTGACAGGATAGCTAAGAGGCTTGATCGCTTCCTCCTCTCAGATCCTCTTTCTGCTAAAATTCCCCTTATCAGACAGTGGGTTGATGAAATAGGGAATTCCGACCATTTCCCAATCTTTCTAGATCTCTCTTCTCCTCCTCACAAGCCCCCCGCCCCTTTCAAATTTAATCCAGCTTGGCTTCAAGATCCCTCTTTCAGTGATTTGTTTAAAAAAACTTGGATTCACCCTGATCACAATGTAGGAGCGGAGAAAAGCTATTTGTTCATGGAAAATTTAAAAAGAATGAAATCTGAAACAATCTCTTGGGCAAGGGATAGGAAATTGAAACAAAATGAGGAGCTAAACAGTATTAGGGAAGATCTGAAGAAAAAGGAGAGTTTGGATTCTGATGGATATTCATCTCAAGAATCCAAGGAAAGAATTCTTCTTCTGGAGAAGCAGCAAACCAAAATTCTTCTGGAAAAGGAAGAACAATGGAGAATCAAGAGCAGGGCAATCTGGCTTAAGTCTGGGGATGAAAATACAAAATTCTTTCATAATTTTGCAAAAGGAAGAAAATCAATAAATACAATTTGGAGCCTTAAAAATGAAGAAGGAAGAGAGGTCAAGTCCTTTTCTGATCTCTCTGGACTAGGGAAACGACATTTTCATAAGTTATTCTCTGATCAGAGAGAAGCAACTATAGCAGAAATCTTCAAAACGGTGCAATGTTTCCCCAGATTCATTGAGGAAGAAGAATCTGAAGATCTTTCAATTCCGGTCACCAAGGCGGAAACTGAAGCAGCCATGAAGCTTATAGGCAAAGACAAAAGTCCAGGTCCTGATGGTTGGACTATTGAATTGTTTCTTCATTTCTTTGATTTAATTGGAGATGAGATATCCGAAGTTGTTGAGGAGTCCAGATTGAAAGGAGATATTTATAGACCATTTAATTCAACATTTATTGCTCTCATTCCTAAGAAGAACGAGCCAGAAAGCTTTGATGATTTCAGACCAATTTCTTTGTGCAACTGTATTTATAAGATTATTTCAAAGGTCATTGCCCTCAGATTAGCTCCAATTCTGTCAAGGAACATATCTATGGAACAATTTGGGTTCCTAGATGGCAGACAAATTCATGAAGCTATAGGGGTTGCTCAGGAGACAATCCATAGTATCAAATTAAAGAAAAAGAAAGGAGCTGTTCTAAAAATTGACCTTTCCAAAGCATTTGATAGGATTAGCTGGCTCTACCTTCGAATGCTTCTTACTCATGTGGGATTCAACTACCAATTTGTCAGTTGGATCATGGGTTGCATAACTAATGTCAGCTTTGCAGTTCTGGTCAATGGAGCTGCTTCTTCATTCTTTTCTAGCCAGAGGGGCCTTAGACAAGGGTGCCCATTATCTCCACTTCTGTTTCTCCTTGTGGCCGAAGGTCTTAGCAGGCTGATCCATAAAGCCAGAAGTGCGGACAAGGTAAAAGGTATAGAGGTAGCCATAAATCTCTTTATCACCCATCTCCTTTTCGTCGATGACATATTGATCTTTACAAATGGAAATTCCAGCGAATTAAAGGAGATAAAATGTGTCTTTGATCTTTTTCTTAAAGCTACAGGAATGCAGATAAATTCTATGAAATCACAAGTTTGTTTAGCAGAGGTGGACAGAAGGGAAAGGAGCCTTATAGCTGATCTTTTTCCGTTTCCTAGCCAATCCTTGGATGTTCCTTTCAAATATTTGGGGTTTTGGCTAAAACCTGTCACCTACAGAAAAGCAGATTGGAACTGGATCATAGCAAAAATTGAAGCTAGAATATCACACTGGAGCTTTAGATGGCTATCCAGAGCTGGTAGGCTAACTCTCATCAAGTCGGTCTTGCTAGCCATTCCGGTTTACTGGGCCGCTCTAACTTGGATTCCTAAAGGAGTAATGGAGAAAATCAGGAGAATTTGTTGCAGATTTCTTTGGGCTGGTTCTAAGGAATTCTCTGGTTTACCGTGGGTGGCTTGGGACAAAGTGGCCAGATCAAAAGAATGGGGAGGTTGGGGGATCAAAAGACTTCCCGAGTTCAGCACCTCTTTAGCTGCAAAGTCTGGCTGGAGGCTTATAACCACAGAAAATCTATGGACAAGGGTGATCAAAAGGAAGTATATCGATCCAACGCCCTTGGAAGATTGGATCCGGAGTCAAAACAAGAAGGCTAAAAACTCATCTGTAATTTGGAAGGCCACAGTGGATGCTTTCTCATTGATTGAGCAAGGTTTAGCTTGGAAAGTGGGAGATGGTAGACATATCAGGATCGGTAGAGACCCTTGGATCGGGTGCAACGAAGCATTCGCCTTATCTCCTAGGCTTCTTCTACATCTTGATTCCAAAGATATCACCTCATTAAATCAGGTGGCAAGAGTTGGGCAGTTTTCCATTTGGGGCCAGGCCTGGAAGGATGAGGAAGAATTAGGGCTAAATATCAGATGGAAGAACGAATGGACAGGTTTTATAAAAGAATTAAAACGATCCAATGTTAGGATCAAGGAGGAACCTGATAGGTTAATGTGGGCTCACAGCAAATCGGGGGGATATTCACCAAAGGAGGGCTACTCTTATCTTCTGGGAAAGAAAGGTTGGGATGCTCCGGAATGGTGGTCCAAAGCATTATGGAAACTTAAAAGCCCAGCAAAATCAAAGCTCTTCCTATGGTGTATTCTAAAAAAGAAGGCTCCGACTTGGGAAATCCTCCAATCTAGGTTTCTAGTTGGCCCAGGGCGTTGCCCCCTGTGTAAGGATAATGAGGAAACTTTAAATCATCTTTTCATCTCCTGTCCCTTCTCACGGCAGATCTGGGCGGAGGTCACTGGGCTTCTCAAGGTCATTGCACATTGGGGAAATGAGTCTCTAGACGAATCCTGGAGGAAGTGGTGGTATACATACTCAGAGGGGAATATGTGGAACCTTCCGATTATCTTCTGCTGGGGTGTGTGGCTCGTGAGAAATAAGAGCCTGTTCCAGGACCAAATTACTCCGCCTTCCGCTATCGCCTCTAATATAGCAGCCATCTATCATACTCTGCCTCCCCCTGAAGCTAAGAAACCCAGAATAAATCAAAACAATCTCATTTTTCAGGAGGACATCCCTTGTGGCTTCTTCGACGGAGCCTCTCAAAATAATAGGGCTGGCGCAGGCTTGAGTTTACACATCAATTCAGAACACATCCTAAAAGCCTCAGTTGGGTTGGGCCCAGGAACCAACAATTTTGCAGAACTATCCTCTTTGCGCCTTCTTCTTTGCTGGCTTCAACACAGACACATCAACACAATTCAGTTATTTGGGGACTCTCTAAACGTTATAAATTGGGTCAATGGATCTGCTGCTTGTCAAAATCAAATTCTAGTGACAATTGTTGAAGAGATATTATTCCTAAAGACTCTCTTTAATAGGTTTTCATTATGTCATATCTACAGGGAAAGGAACGAAGAAGCCGATCAGTTATCTAAGGCAGGTATACTACAGGATCCGGACAGCTGGGCGATAGAAGAAATTTTCCAGGGGCAATCAGTCAGATCTGACTTGCCTCCTTATGATCAGTAGTACTTTCTCAGTATATGCTCCGCCCCGTTTTTGTTGGCTCATATCAGATTTTATATCTCTCTCTGATTGTACTTTCTGTATATATTCCTCCATAGCACTTCTCGTTTTTTCCGGCTATATATTTCTCGGCTTTCAGTTTATCAATTTTTGTAAATTTTGCTCTTACACAGTGCTGATGGACACTTTTTTCTGACTGTAATGGAGTTGTTTTCCAATATGGAGACTCCAGTTTTTTTTGAACTATTGTAACAAATGGATTCACAACCTCCTCTCGGGAGGTAGACTTTCCCAGTTTCTCAAACAGTAAAAAAGCTCCCTGCGGGTCGAGCTGTGACTGCTTCATTAAGCCCTGCGCGGCTTAAGAACTACTGGATCAAAACTTTTATTATTATAATAAATACTGCTTTTTTCCCTGGAAAAAAAAATGTGTGATGATCTATTCTATTTTACTACACCTGATTACTGTTATTATGGTTAATAATGTTCTGATAAATTTACTGAAGATAAGCTAACTGATTCATAAGATTACTGCATATACGCTAGTTGCATTTAACACAATCGCGTATATACGCTGATATACTGAACTGAAGTCGCGTATATGAATCTAAGTATGAAATTGAAAAGTATCTGAGTTGATAATACTGATTCACCCCCCCCTTCTCAGTATTATTTCCAACACTCATCTCATCACATCTCTCTTTCTCTCTCTCCTACGCAGAAAAGAGGCTCTTCTCTAATGTCTAGAAAAGAGACTCTCTCTCACACATGTGGAAGGAAGTTGTTGAACCTAAAGTTGCAACTGCAGATCCAAACTTTGAACAGCGTTGACCATCAAACCTCCCCTTCTGAACTGTGTTGTCAGTCCATCTGGACCTCCTCTGAAGGCCACAATTTTTGGTCGTGGAATCAAGCCGATTCGATGGTCGTTTGCGAGATATCGACTGCCCTAGTTTTGATGATGAAGCCGCTAATGTTGATGTTGCTGATCTAGGTTTTGTTGATGTTGATATAAATCAGGTTTATTGTACTATTTCTCTTTGCTAAATTATTGAAGATAAAAGAAGATTTGATCAAAGGATTTCCCCACACATTGTGAGGTTTGTCCTTGGCTAGCCGCCACATCTTGTGTCTCTTGTCTTGGCCTGTTTTCTGTTGATCGTTTAATGTTCTATCTGCACTTTATTTATGCACATGTGATTGCTAATCTATGAATAATAATAAGAAAGAAAAGTAAATTTCTCTAATCATAGAACATACCATAACTTAACATGGTTTCAGAGCTGAAGTGAAGACAAAGCCCGCGCAAGAGCAAGATCAATCACTGAAGAGAAGATTGGCAAGGCTATCCTAAAAAAAACTATGGGGTCCTCATCACTCTTTCCTGTCAAGGACAGGCTTCGTGAGAAAGCTGACTATCATGGATGGAAGATGTCTATCGATCTAACTCTAGAAGATCAGGGAGTGTTCGACCATGTGAGAGGAAATATTGTTGAGCCTCCATCAAATGCATCCACTGCTGCTAGGAACAAATGGAAAATCAGAGAAGTCAAAGCAAAGAAGATCATCGGGGACTCTATTGACAAGCGCTTGGTGGCCTACGTCTCCGACCTGAACACCTCCAAGGAAATCTACGATAGACTAGTGAGTTTATTTGAAGTTAATGATACAAATCAAGTTTTGTTTCTTAGAAATATGCTGAACAAAATTAAGAAGGGTAAAGATGAGAGTATGCAAGCATACTTCTTAAGAATCATCGAGATCAGGAACGATCTCCTATCTATTGGGAAGACTATTACTAATAGGGAAATGGCACTCACGACTCTTGGAGGATTACCATCCGAATAGTACATGTTTAGGACTACTTTTCTTAACAATAATGTAATTCCTGGTTTCGAGGAATTAATGGCTAGATGCATCCAAGAAGAATCAAGGGTAGAAGAGCAAGAAATGGCCATGCCTAAAGGTCCTCCTGCTGCATTTTCTTCTCATGCTAAGAAAAGAAATATTTCTGGGACTAAATCAAAAAGAAAGGCAGGACGTAAGGGAGGAAGAAAAGGATGATGTTACATTTTCGATAAAGCAGGTCACTATGCAAGGGAGTGCCCTGATAGAAAGGACTCACACCGGGACGATGATCAAAATCCCTCTCATGGAAATCAAAGGAATGGAAATTTCAATAGCAAAGGTAAAAGGAATGTTGTAAATCAAGGAAGAGGACAACCATTCAAGAAGGCTAGAAATTCCAGGTAATACAATCCACTTAAAAAATGTATTATATTTACCTGACCTCAAAAAGAACATGGTGTCCATCTCGGCAATGGAAGACAAAGGCTACAAGGTAACCTTCATCAATGGCAAGGTACGTGTATGGAGAAATAATGTTAAAGATGCCTTTACTCTTGGTTTTCATGTTGATTCATTATATCAGGTCGGTGGAAGTCCGCTAGGTGTCATGTCGTATGACACATCTCTTCAGTCCGAACTTTTCCATCGGAAGTTTACCCACATTCATTATAAAGCTCTACCCGATGTAAGACAAATGCTGACAGGGATGCCCAAATTCCAAGTAAAGAAAGAAGGTGTATGTCCAGGATGTGCCGAAGGAAAGCTCAAAAGGGGACCATTCCCCTCATGCCAAAGCAAGACCTCCGATATATTACAATTGGTTCACTCAAGCATATCTGAGGTTGGCATTAAGAGGGAAACTAATACACCACATACTCCTGAGCATGAATGGTCGGGCGGAAAGGAAGAACTGTATGATTGTGGAAGTTGTCCGTGCCATGCTCCATGATCAAAGACTTCCAAAGTTTTTATGGGTAGACGATGTAACAATCCCTTATGTGGAGGAACACATGGATCCTATTTATCCACCTGAGCCTTCCTCTTCTAGGAAGAGGCCTTCATGGCTTAGGGGGCTACTTGATGATGCTGAAGGACATGCTGCACCCCAAGGAACCTTCCGTGAAATTAAGAAACCTAACAGGTATCAGGGATACCTGACCATCATGAGCACGATCATACAAAATGAGCCTTCATCATTCTCAGATGTCATCAAGCATCAAGTATGGAAGGATGCTATAACCGAAGAATATGAGTCTATTATGAAGAGTGATGTCTGGGAAGTAGTTCCCAGAACTCAGGACAAGACAATTGTCACTTCTAAATGGCTTTACAAGATAAATCATGTAGTAGATGGAAGTATAGAAAATTATAAGGCTCGTTTTGTTGCTCATGGATTCTCCCAAAATGAAGGTATAGATTATGATGAGATATTTGCACCTATTGCCAGATATACGACCATCCACTCGATCATAGCCCTTGCGGCTTCACAAGGATGGAACCTACATGAAATGGATGTCAAGACCACTTTCTTGCGTGGTTCAATCAAAGAAGAGGTTTGCGTGGAGAAACCCAAAGGATTTGAGATTTATGATTAAAAATCTCATGTATGTAGGTTGAAGAAGGCTCTCTATGGGTTGTAGCAAGCACCCCGAACATGGTATGAGAGGATCGATAGCTACTTGATGAAGTTGGGATTCACTAGGAGTGAAGACAATCCTAACCTTTACTTTAAGGTTGAAGATGACAAACCTCTCATACTGATGATGTATGTGATGACCTCTTTCTAATAGGTGCAGACCCTCTCATTCACAAATGCAAGAGGGAGTTGGCTTCTGAATTTGAAATGAAGGAACTAGGACTAATGCACTATTTCCTAGGACTTGAAGTATGGCAGAAGCTAGGGAAAATTTTCCTATCTCAAGGAAAATATGTGGTGAAGATATTGGAAAGATTCGGTATGGTGGACTGCAAGCCCGTGACTACCCCGATGGAGCTTGACTTCAAGAAGTTAAGCGGTAGTTCTGCTGGACCTGTTTTACGAAATTCCACCGAGTATCGACAACTCGTCGGAGCATTAATATTCTTAGTAAACTCCCGTCCAGATATATGCTTCGCAGTCAACACGTTAAGTCAAGATATGGTTGAACCTCACCACATACATTGGATTGGTGCCAAGAATCTGTTGAGATATCTTCATGGAACAATTACTTATGGGTTAAGATACACTGCCAGAGATGTGAGACTACTTGGATACACTGATGTTGATTGGGTAGGCAATGTGGAGGACCATAAGAGCACTTCTGGGTGTTGTTTCTCCTTGGGATCTACTTCAACATGCTGGATGAGCAAGAAGTAGAAGTTGGTGGCTTTGAGCACCGCCGAAGCATAGTATATTGGTGTTAGCATGGCCTCCAGTGAGGTAGTCTGGTTGCGAAAGCTCTTCAATGAGTTGTTTGGATTTACATTAGATACCACTGTGATGCTATGTGACAACCAAAGTGGGATTCATTTGTCAAAGAATCTCGTATTTCATGATTGCTCCAAGCATATTGATATCAGGTACAACTATATTTGAGATATGGTGCAGCGGGGAGCTATCAGGCTCCAACATATCGGTACAAATGAACAAGTGCCGACATTCTGACAAAGCCCCTAGGAAATGTCAAATTTTTGACTTTCCGAGAACGACTTGGTGTCATTCAAAGACCCTCTGATGAGGGTCCTGTATGATGCATTGAGCTCTGGGAGCTTCGGGGGGTGCGGGGTACTTCTTGGAGCGATATATGACCATAGGATGATTCACCATCCCCTGGTGGTATACATGTACACCCCGTGGTGACTATGTAGCAGGATGATTGGTTCTCCTATGAGGTCTGGATGATATGTTCTCCATGACGACTATGTAGCAGGATGATTAGTTCTCCTGTGAGGTCTGGATGATGTGTTCTCCATGACGACTATGTAGCAGGATGATTGGTTCTCCTGTGAGGTCTAGATGATGTGTCCTCCATAATGATTATGTAGCAGGATGACTAGTTCTCATGTGAGGCCTGGATGATATGTTCTTCATGGTGATTGTGTAGCATGATGATTAGTTCTCCTATGAGGATGGGATTGATTAAGTTGTCCTGTCAAGGAATCCTACCCATGCAGTTAGGGACTCATGGGAAGTACCTCTCATCTGATCAATGAGCAGGGAAATGAAGTTAGGGACCATAGTAGTATAGATGGATGCATCGTTGTATCTACCATACTCCCTATGCTAGGATGACCTTCATTGATCTGGGATCAATGATACTGGTCTACGACCAGTGGTAGGAGTTGTACCCATTATGACACTGACTTCGGGTCAGTTGAGACTGGTCTAGGAGCAGTGGTACATACTCTGAGACTGACCTCGGGTCAGTGTAGTACTATTCTGGGACCAGCGAGAGTGGTACATACTATGACGATGACTTCGGATCGGTTGAGACTGGTCTGGGACTAGTGGTACACTCTCTGAGGCTGCGATACTAGTCTAGGACCAGTGGTAGGAGTGGTACCTACTATGACACTAACTTCGGGTCGGTTGAGACTGGTCTAGGACCAATGGTAGGCACTCTGAGACTGAATTTGAGTCAGTGGAGGATGATACTAGTCTGGGACCAATGGTAGGAGTTGTACTCACTATGAAGCTGACTTTGGGTTGGTTGAGACTGGTCTGGGACCAGTGGTACATACTCTAAGACTGACTTTGAGTCAGTATGATACATCCTCAATCATTTCTTCTTCTTCGTAACTCGGTGTTGTGGGGAAAAGTATCCGACTCGGATGACCCTATCCCTACTCTAAGGGTGACAGTCCTTAGCAACAACTGAAAGTAAAGCTTTGATATTTTCCTTTATGAAAGTACAGAGAAGGAAGAAAAGATTAACCAACCGGTGTCTTTCGCTTTTGTCGATCCTGTCCTTTCTCTTTGTCTCTTGTTCCCAGCTCCTTGCTCCCTTTGCCGGTCCAGCTACACCAAGATCCTGCACAAAACAAGAGAGGGAAACTACAAGAAACATGTACTCATAACTGATGCATGGATTAGAGTGAATCAGATATACAAGTAAATACAATACATCAATGCAATACAAGTATATAGGAGAACATTCAAAGCTTTATTGATAGAAGTAAAAGGGTTCTGAGAAGGTTACAACCATCAATGGCTCCAATCCAGCAGCACGTCCCCAGCAGCAAGAAATCTCCTCTTCACCTCTATAAAAGCAATCACCCAATAGCTCTAACTGTAAACCAACAGCACTTCCTTGCTTTGCACAAAATTCCAGCCTCCTTAGACCTCATAGAAGAGCTCTATATATAGGAGAGAAGAAGAAAGGATGAGTCAGCTTGAGACTGACATAAAGTTGCCTTGTGTCCTCTCCCTCTTCAGTTAAACTTCAGTTCTTGAGTCCACTTGGAGATCCTTGCTTACACATGGAGATCAGGTACCTCTTACTCATCATAGGGCGAATCCCTTGAACCAAGTGTCAGTTTGGAAGCTTCCTGGGCAATTGACACCTTGCAGAATGACTGTGCCACTTGTCCAATCTCGCCCAGCGCAGGTAGCCTTCATTAGATTTGACTTTCAGCGCAGGTACAAGGAGGAGCAGTTGCATTCCAGCGCAGATGCTCAGTGGAGCAGCTGACATGATCCAAAAATAGCCTGTTTTTGAGTGTTTTCAGGTGGAGAACTGATGGGAAGTGCTGTGGTTTGCTGACCTTGTTCTTCTAGGGGTAAGAACAACATGTTTAGGGACTGAGGATCCCTGTAATTATTGACATTTCATGCTTCATGCTGCGAGGCACAAAAATGTCTATAACAGTTGCCCCCTAAAGTATGAGGCCGTTTATCGGGTGAAATGCTTTATCTAGAGGGTCCGAAGTTCATTCCAGTGCTGAGGAGGCGCCCTGTAATACAATACAATACAATACATTATTTTTCATTCTGTTTTCATGATCTAGCTGAGGCGGGCATTCCCATGCTCAGCTTTATAAATACATTTTGGTACATATAACAGACGATCGTCTGATGGTAGACTGATAATTCTCTGCTGAAATTATCATCCTTTGAGTAGGATGATCATCTGCTGCAATGATGTACATGACAAATGCTTTTATATTTCCTGAATATGTATCGCAGCCCGGATGGATGAAACTAGATCCGGGGTCTTCAAACTCGTTCGATCTTCACTCTAAGTACAAGTCGATCCATGTGAGAATTTCGCTGAAGTCGAACATGGAAAGACATCGCTTGATTACCGGTCAATGATGAAAACCGTTAACAAGCGCGAGAGGAATCACCGATAATGATAATGACCCTCAAGGTACTGCAGTACAATTCACGTGGCATGAATAAAGGACTTGGCGTCGAACGCCACGCAAAATCTTCTGGTCGAAGGTCATTGATGTATACCTGTCGCCGGAAGTGAGAAACTTGCCATTGAGGCATGCAAGCTTCAAAGTACTGATGGGGTTGTTCCTAGATCAACTTCTTGGATAATGAGCTGAAGTCGACAAGAAGCGATCCGTCAAAGGAGGGCCTTAATGAATCCCACATCAATGACACGGAACGGAGCTAATGATTTTAGTGGAGGTGAAAACAAACTGTGACATATGATTCAGGGTGGCGATCATGAATGGATGAAGGATAATGTATGGCAGTGGATGGGACACGGTTGACACTTTCAGAATGACCTCTCTTGAACATATAACGACACTGATGCGATGGATCGGTAGCATTACCCCAAGTGTGGATGGTTTGGCGAGGACCATGGTGATGAGACCGGTGAATGAAACAACCCAACCCGATGTGGTACGGAGGAAAAGTGTCATGTTCAAGAGTGACTTGCTACCATTAAACTTTGATGTTCTCCCAATTTTTCCCCAGTGGAGTCGCCAGTTTGTTGTGGGGAAAAGTATCCGACTCGGATGACCCTATCCCTACTCTAAGGGTGACAGTCCTTAGCAACAACTGAAAGTAAAGCTTTGATATTTTCCTTTATGAAAGTACAGAGAAGGAAGAAAAGATTAACCAACCGGTGTCTTTCACTTTTGTCGATCCTGTCCTTTCTCTTTGTCTCTTGTTCCCAGCTCCTTGCTCCCTTTGCCGGTCCAGCTACACCAAGATCCTGCACAAAACAAGAGAGGGAAACTACAAGAAACATGTACTCATAACTGATGCATGGATTAGAGTGAATCAGATATACAAGTAAATACAATACATCAATGCAATACAAGTATATAGGAGAACATTCAAAGCTTTATTGATAGAAGTAAAAGGGTTCTGAGAAGGTTACAACCATCAATGGCTCCAATCCAGCAGCACCTCCCCAGCAGCAAGAAATCTCCTCTTCACCTCTATAAAAGCAATCACCCAATAGCTCTAACTGTAAACCAACAGCACTTCCTTGCTTTGCACAAAATTCCAGCCTCCTTAGACCTCATAGAAGAGCTCTATATATAGGAGAGAAGAAGAAAGGATGAGTCAGCTTGAGACTGACATAAAGCTGCCTTGTGTCCTCTCCCTCTTCAGTTAAACTTCAGTTCTTGAGTCCACTTGGAGATCCTTGCTTACACATGGAGATCAAGTACCTCTTACTCATCATAGGGCGAATCCCTTGAACCAAGTGTCAGTTTGGAAGCTTCCTGGGCAATTGACACCTTGCAGAATGACTGTGCCACTTGGCCAATCTCGCCCAGCGCAGGTAGCCTTCATTAGATTTGACTTTCAGTGCAGGTACAAGGAGGAGCAGTTGCATTACAGCGCAGATGCTCAGTGGAGCAGCTGACATGATCCAAAAATAGCCTGTTTTTGAGTGTTTTCAGGTGGAGAACTGATGGGAAGTGCTGTGGTTTGCTGACCTTGTTCTTCTAGGGGTAAGAACAACATGTTTAGGGACTGAGGATCCCTGTAATTATTGACATTTCATGCTTCATGCTGCGAGGCACAAAAATGTCTATAACACTCGGACAAAAGCAGAGTAGAATAGAACAAAACAAAGCAGAGAAAAACAAATCAGAGCAATACAGATCAGTACAGGGTAGAACAAGACAAAGTAGAATAGGCAAAATAGAGAAGAGTAGGGCAAGGGTTAGACTATACATGGCAGTGCATTTGATGGATGAATAGTAGTGACCGACAGACAAATTGTAGTTAAAGCTCTCCCTAGTTCAGAGGGAGTGTTAAAATTGGCAACTAGGGCCAAACTTCATGTGGGTCATCTTATTCATGGCTGATAATATTTTTATTAGATTCCTCTCATCGAGAGGTGTAGGATTGATTTAAATATCATCCGATTTCGATAAGTATTTATGGAGATATGAATTTATTTTTATTATGGAATTATTATCAAGCCGACCTACAAATCATGTATGCTCAAAATCCCAACAGTCGCATTTATTCTAACATCATCAGTTGTGTATAAATGCAGGAGGAATTTTCCTCATTTTCACTCACTCATCTCATCACATCTCTCTCTCTCTCTCTCCTGTGCAGAAAAGAGGCCCTTTTATACTGCGCAGAAAAGAGACTCTCTCTCACACATGTGGAAGGATGCTGTTGAGCCTGAAGTTGCAACTGCAGATCCAGACTTTGACCAGTGTTGAGCATCAAACCTCCTCTTCTAAACTGCGTTGTAGGTCCATATGGACCTCCTCTAAAGGCCACAATTTTTGGTGGTAGAATCAAGCTGATTTGACAGTCGATTTACGAGATATCGACTACCCTAGTTTTGATGATGAAGCCGCTAATGCTGATGCTACTGATCTATGGTTTGTTGCTACTGACATAAATCAGATTTATTGTACTATTTCTCTTTGCTAAATTATTGAAGATAAAATAAGATTTGATCAAAGTGTTTCCCCACACATTGTGGGGTTTGTCCTTGGCTAGCCGCCACATCTTGTGTCTCTTGTCTTAGCTTGCTTTATGTTGATCGTTTAATGTTCTATCTGCACTTTACTTATGCACATGTGATTGCTAATCTATGAATAATAATAAGAAAGAAAAGTAAATTTCTCTAAGCATAGAACATACCATAACTTAACAAGAATTAAAATCCTCATTGAAAGGAATACATGTTATAGGACAACAATAAGTAAATAACCAGATAGAAAAGTAAATGAAGAGTCTATGTGCCCATTCAGTGATCGCCTCTACTTTGGGTTGTAATTTTCTCATGGTACGACCTCTTGTGTTGCTCAACTGACCCCATTGCTTCTACCTTTATTGCTCGAATGCCTTGTTCTGTGGAGTAGGGTTTGGGTCGACTGTGAGTGCCCGTATTTGCGATCTTTTGCTATGTAGAGGGATGGGGCTCCATGCTAAGCCATTAATCTTCCTAAGTTCCATGTTTTGGTCCATTGTTGCACCATGCTACATTTAACTCTTTAGTTGTTGGCCCATCTTCCCATTCAAACTTTGTCCTTCACTATCTGTTCCTTAATGTTGTGGGTGATATGTATTACAGTATAATAGTGCAATCTCTTAGGCACGGGATTTTTTCCTCTATAATAGGCAAAACAGACACTTTTGATTCCCCCTTAGCCCCCCTTTATTATAGCCCCTCATGTGTATTTCCTCATATGACCGAGGGAGGGACTCAAGGGCTTAGACCTTAAGAGCTAAGGCCATTAGACTCGTGTTTGGGAGCCTTTTACTTTTGTAAAGAAAAATCCCACATATTGGCGCATTACCGTGATTTACCTTAAGCTTCCTCCCTAGACAACTGCTATCGTCGATCTACAGGATCGGGCCCCACCTAGGACATTGCAATCGCACTGTAGGAGAGGGGAACCTTTTACCTTTTTCCTTAGCATAGGATGATAGTCTGAACACGAAATCCTTATATGATATAACAGATTTTGTATCACAGCCAGGGGGATCTCTCGCATATCGCAATCATAAGCACCTTACCTTTAGCTTTTCCCCTTAACAGTAGTGATCGCCAATCTCTGGGGTGACGTAATTTTTACCACATGTCACCCAGTGAGTGGTGACACATGGCACCCAAAAATGACCCCATTTGACCCATGAAAATTCCAAAATTGGGTGACATGTGTCCCCCGTACAGCCATTTCACCCTCTGTACTTCCACATCACTTGTTGTACTACCACGTGGAGGAGAGAGGAGGGGAGCACCCCAACCCTATTTTTGCATAGGTTTCCTATGTAAAATAAATTTGGTCTCCCTGGGACATTTACATTGTATCATAGAATCACCCCCCGCAAGGTCTTGGAATGAAAACCCTGCGGATTCACCGATATTGCGGGATTGCGGGATGTGGGATTTACCGTACCGTCGTACCGCCATGTGGAGGAGAGAGAAGGGAGTGTTCCGGACTTGGTATTTTTCATGATTTTCTTTATTAAACTTTTTCAGCCCTCCTAGGTGATGTCACACCATATCGTACGATCACAACCCATGAGGTCTATTAAGTTAGAACCCTTTCGATCTACTGATATTGCCTGACTGTGAATATGTGGGACTGTGGGATGCGGGATTGTGGGAGTGCGGGATTTGCAGGACTATGTGACCTGTGGGGTGCAGGATTGCAAGGTCGCCAATTCGTGGGATTTACTATGCCCGGGGCCCTCCAATATGCTCTTCTCTTTCATTTCAAGGCAACAAAACCCCCATCTTCAAACTACTCTAACTTCTGATCTAGAAGTCCATATTTGGACTTATATATATCATTGGAAAGCTTATTACAAGCACTATGGATTGGAGAGGGTCCGATTCAACTTTGACAGATTTAGTTTCTTGGGAGATGGCTTCAAAATTCACTGGTTTTCTGCACTCTGGGAAACTGATAACTTTATAAAGCAATGAGTGACAATAGGTCCAACCACTTTGACCAACAGAAACTAGTACCAGCAATTCTTCTAAAGGTAATGATTTAGAACATGAGGAATCTCATGAAGAGGAAGAGATAATAGATGTACCCACTACTAGTGGAAGAACGAGCTGGGAACTTCAACATATTCTACGGCATGCAGAGGACTTCATTGGTGCACCCAGGAATGATAAAAGGGATCGAAGACAGCAAGACAAATACGAGGCCCTAGTAGATCAGTTTGGGGAACCCTATAGTTTTCAGGAGTCCTTTTAGCATCAAGTATGGGTAGATGCGATGGTGGAGGAATACAGTTCTATAATGGTCAATGATGTATGGGAATTGCTACCTAGGCCTCAGGATAGGTCAGTGGTAGGTTCGAGATGGATCTACAAAATTCAAATATGTTGCATATGGGAGTGTGGAGAAATACAAAGTCAAGTTTGTGGCTAAGGGGTATGTTCAGAAGGAAGGGATAGACTAGAAGAAACCTTTGCCCCAATAGCCAGGTATACCTCTATTAGAACTGTGATATCCCTTGCAACATAGATGGAGTGGGAGATTCACCAAATGGATGTCCAGACGACGTTCTTAAATGGGGTGATAGAAGAAGAAGTATACATTCAACAACCAGAGGGTTTTGAGACACATGAGAAGAAATATCATGTATGTAAATTAAATAAACCTTTTATGGGCTTGATTAAACACCTAGAGCGTGGTACAGTCGAATTGATGGCTACTTGCATAAGATGGGGTTCGTCAAGAGTGACGAAGATCCTAATCTCTCTTATCTTGTCATAGAGAATGAGCCTCTAATCTTGGTGTTATATGTGGATTATATTTTCCTGAAAGAATCATCCAGGCTCATCAAAGACTCCAAGAAGGATCTAGCCACAAAATTCTACATGAAGGATTTGGGACAGATGCATTATTTCCTGGGGTAGGAAGTTTGGTAGCATAATGGTGAGATATTCCTTGGACAAGGGATATATTCTATATAGATCTTGAAGAGATTCAGGATGTAGGGCTGTAGACCTATGGCTACTCCAATGATCACCAACTAGAAGAAGATTGATGCATCAGAAGATAAATATGTTTATCCCACCTTGTACAAGAAGCTTATAGGTTCCTTAATGTATCTGGTCAATACCAGCCTAGACATTTGTTACATTGTCAACACCCTCAGCCAGCTCATGGTGGAACCCTAGAGGGCGTAATGGGTAGGAGCCAAACATGTTCTCAGGTATATATAAGCAACATTCGAGGATGGACTATTGTACACCTAAGGCAAGGACATCAGGCTAAGTGGGTTCACTGATGCAGATTGGGCTAGAAGTTCAGTAGATCGGAAATGTAAAATTGGGTACTATTTCAACATTGGATCAAGAATGACCTCCTGGTGTAGTAGAAAACAGAAATTTGTGGCTTTGAGTTCAGCTGAAGCAGAATATATGGCAGCTATCACAACTTCATGCGAACCCATATGGCTTAGGAAGTTACTTGTGAATCTATTCAGGAGAAGGATGGAAGTGACTAGGATTTTGTGTGTTAATCATAGTTGCATCAAGCTCTCTGAGAATCCAATATTTCATGATCAGTCAAAGCACATTGATATCATGTGTCACTTTTTCAGAGACTATGTCCCACTAGGGGTAGTATAGTTGATGTACACTCCTAGAGGAGAACAGGTGTCAGACATCCTCACCAAGGCTATAGGAAGAACAAAGTTTTTTCATTTCAAGGAGAAGATTGGGATGGTGAAGAACCCATTTCAGTAGAATAAATGGATAGGTATCGGGAGTTGCAGTGTAGCAGTGAGCAGTTGTAGTCTAAGGCACATGAGATCTCCAAGCTCGATAAATAGTTTGGATAAATTCCACCCGGATGAGGAGTTATTAAAATAATTAATATTTTTAACGGGTTCCTAAGTCTAAACTTAGGAAAATAAAAATATTAATGGGTATTAGTAAAGATAAGGGTGAGAAGATTCTAAGAGATGAGGATCAAGTCTATTTTAATCTTAGTCATTGATTAGAGACTTGATCTCAACCGTTGATTCATCAACAAGAAAATTATAAGAGAAGACTTGAGGATCATTTGGAGATACACCAACAGATACTCATTATCCTAAGGAAAATCGATTCTCAAAGAGAAGGAGATCGATTTCAGAGGGAGAGTTGGAAGGTGGAGGAAGAGGAGGGCATCAAAAATATTCAGTGACTGAGGAGGAGGTGACGCAGGGGCATTGAGAGATATCACAGAGGGAGACCTAGTCCAAGGAAAACACAACTCTCATGCAGGGCGACGCAGAGTGACGCAGAAGTGGGAGAAGGGTCTCCAGGGTGTCAGAACATTTCAAAGGGAAAGTCTCAGGTTTTTTCTCTTAGTTTCTCTGTAAAATCATTCCTTGTAAAGTGATTGTTTCTGAATATTAATAAAACCCTCATTTTCTGAACCAGTTTTCCCACATTGGGTTTCTCTGGGGACAATTGTCCAAAAACAACTGTGTTGATGTGATTGGTTCTTGTGCATGTATATCGCTATTATTTTCTATGTGTAATTATGTGATAACTACAGTGGAATTTATTTTAATATTTGCTGAAGGGATTTCATAAATAACTTATTGTGAAGAATAAGTAGGTGAAATAAGTCAGTTGTTGCAATAGAATTTCAGGTTATAAATTTTCACATAAATATCATGCATGCAATTAGGAAGAGTACCTAATTATGATTGCACAGTTTTGTAAGCATAAATTACCTTTTAAATAGAGGTTGTTCATCGTAGGAATTGAGTAAGGTGTTGGCTACATGGGGTCTGACCAAGGTTTAGCAGTGAGTTTAGCCAAGCAAATCCCGGTACTACTGGCCCTTTCGACAACAGTCCACGAAGCACGAACTAAGGTCTCACCCAATGTAGTATGGGAGGCTACTAGAACTAGGTTTCTACACCCTAGGGATGTCATGATGAGGGTTCTGAAGGTTCACGATCCTAACTAGGTGTTGTGCTGTTCCACACAGCTTTTCTATTCTTCGCAACTCATGCGCCCTTTGTGAATACCACATTACCCCAATCCGATCCTTACTGCGCTATTATATTATTATTTAACTTAGTTTGTGTGGGCCCAATGTTATTATTAACTAATTCAACTTTCAGATAAGCACATGTATTCGAAAACAATATGAATGCATAAAGATAACAAGAACATAGAAATACAGATCTACAAACAAAAGCACAATATTTCGAATCAAACTTATCTTTATTAATACTCAAGTTCAGTTACAGACCTGACGCCATCCGCGCACATGGTTGCAGACTCTACTGGACCTCCGTGCACTCAGCTGCAAAGCCTCTACCTATCACTACGACCCAATACCTTCAAATCCACTTCTAACTTCTAATCATTCCTTTGCATCTCTCTTTTACTTCTCCAAAACTAGGACTCCCATTTTACACTTAGAGCCTCGCTTTATTTATACAATCCCATCATCTGTGGACCATAGGTAGGCCGACACACTTTACATTAAATTACATTATCTTAGGGCGGACAACCCTAGACTCTTACGCTCTGTGCCCGCATTTTGCGGGGTCTTTATATTACACTTGACCAAAATTCGGTGTTCAAGCCCCAAAAACATGTTATGGGGGGATCCGCTGCCCAACAGGCCCCCAACACAATCATCATGACTCGTCCCAAGTCACCCTACTGGTGCAGTGATCTTTGTGCGAAGTCCATGCAATAGGTCTCACGTAGCTTTGGTGTCCGCAGCACACTGTTTCGCCGCCTGTTGTACTTGTTGCACGTGTATCTCTGAACTTTCGTGAGCAGAGTCACATTCCTGTCCAACCGTATACATGTTTTCATTATGATGCATGTGTTGTACTTGATGGCAACCCACTCGTAGAAGAACATCTCACTTATATATAACTAGATGAATCTACAGAAGAGATATCAAATGCAGGACAGCTCAAATGAATCAGATGATAGTTCTAAGTGTGACAAGTTAGCTTTGCCATCAAGTCCAAAGGGGGAGATTGTTGTCATTATGAGACAAGTGTTGTCCTTGATGGCAAATCACACAAATGACAGATCATAGTGCAGGAGGTCAGCAGCAAGGAATTGATGATCAGACTACAAGAATGAAGAGAAAATATATATACGTAGGTTCATCATGACAGAGACATGTATACATGTGGGATCATCGATCAAAAGGCGCGTATGTGTATACACGCACTTTCATGCAAGAGAAGGTGCGTACATTGGGTTTTGGTCCATGGTAGTTAGTCCTTGGTATTTGAACCTATGATTTTGGACCATAGTATCTCGTCAGATGTGTTGATCCCAAGTATTGGGTCCATGGTATTGTTTTGTTATGGTTTTGGACCATGCTATTGAGAAAGACCTAAGACTATAAAAGGAGAAGAAGATCATTAGGCAAGAGTATCGAAAAAGTCTTGAATATCTGATGAAGGATGAGATCTAGTATGTTGGTTATGGGTTTATGATGCATTGCTTGATCTGAGCTAAGGAGGGATCTCACTAGTTGATGGAGAACAAGATCTAAGGATAGATCGGGATCAAATGGTTTGAAATGAACTATCTCTATATGGTTGATTATGTTTATTCTAGATCTGTATACTGACGCATGTAATGATCTGAACTGGGTATAACTTAAGTTTGAAATCACTGGAAGTCATGATTGAATATTTATAGATATGTACGCGGGTTGACTTTGGTGAAAGCGAGTATGTACGCGGGTTTGGTTCATTGTAGTAGCATATACCATTTGAGCTATGATGTTTAAAGTTACAGGTGGTTCTGGTTGTTGATGAATTCTGATGACAGTTTAAAGGTGTCAGTATTATGCATATCCTGTTTGGTTGATTGTGTTTAGCTTCAGTATTGATGGATGAGAACTAATATTGGATCAGGATCATAATGACTCATATTAATGTGATCTGATGGACTAGATCTGGGTGCTAACACACATATTATCCTTGTCTATGTAATAATCTGGATATGTCTGAAGTCAGGAAGTGCATCAAGTTATAAGTAAGTAATTGATGACATATACGTTGGTTCACCTTGGTGAAGTTGCGTATACATTCCGGTTTAGCACTTCCAAGTAGCGTATGCACTCTGATGCATGATTTTGATGATACATTTGGTTGTGAATATTATTGCCGAGTTCAGTGTTCTACTCAGTGTTCTGGTGACTGTGTTGTTGACAGGGTTTAAATGTTTCAGTGATTCAAAAATTGATGATGCTAGTATTGATTGTTTTGTGCTTCAATGATATTTATGGGTCCAGTGTGAAAATTGGATGAAACGTGGCCTTCATATTATATTGTTGTGCTTCAGGAGTATCCAGTCTGAAAATGTATGAAATGTGGTCCCTGGAAGATGAAAGGAGATTGTAGGCCGGCCCCTACGTACTAGTACATCAACTAGTACAAGAGAAAAGGGGGTAGTAGCTCCCGTCCAGTAGCAGCTAGAGAACAAGTGAAGAATGGAGCATTCAGTATGCAGGCACCTACGTACTAGTAAATGGATCAGCTAGTACAAGAGCTAAGGGGGTTGTAGCTCCCATCCAGGAGAGTCTGGAGAACGAGAGAAGGTTGTAGCCTTCTGCATGTAGAAGCCTGTGTACTGGTATAAGACTGCACCAGTACAGAAATATTGTAAAATGAAGTTTCTTATTAAAAGAAGATAGAGATGACTTGCAGCAGGTGGTTTTCACCCACATTGGGTTTCCACCTTATATCATGGTGTTCATGTGTGCTTCTTGCGCGTGATGATCTGTTCTGTTTTACTGCACCTGCGTACTATTCATATGGTTCATGAAGTTCTGATGCACTAACTAAAGATCAACATTTAATGGATTAACTGAATCATAAGTATTCTGGATATACGCTAGTTGCATTAGACACATTTGTGTATACACGCGGGTTCCATTAACTGAAGTAGCGTATATGTATCTAAGTATGGAAATGAAAAAGTTTTATTGATTTGATAATACTGATTCACCCGCCCCCCCTCTCAGTATTATTTCCAACAATTGGTATCAGAGCAGGTCCTTTGGTAGAAGCTTGATCGCTTGAAGGAGATCCGTGGAACTATGGGAAAGAAGCTTAAGAAGAAAGCACCTAAGAAGAAGAAGACATCTCAGAAGATCTATGACAATGGGTGTATTGATTGGGGAATATGTGGAAGGAGCACATCAGATTCAGAATCACTTCAGAATGAAGATGAACAAGATCTATCAGGTATGAATTTGTTATCCTCTAGTGATACATCTATTTATCCTCTTAAAGATGATGAATGTGATAGCGAAACAACTGAATTTGCACTTATGGGTGAGCAAGAAAGATATCAAATAGAGGTAGAATTTAAAAGGCTTACAGACAAAATTAGAGATCAACAAGATCTATTGAACAGAAAGGAATGTGCTTTCAAAGAAGAAGCTACCAAACTAAAAGCTCAACTAGAGGAAGGAAACAAGGTAAGGAAGTTATTCAAGAACAAGGAAGATCAATGTCAAAAGTTGCAGGATGAAGTGACATCATTAAGAAATGAGGTCAATGAAAGGAGCACACTCATCAAGAAACTCAGAGATAGATCCAGTTATTATGAAAGACTTGAAGCTACAATCCACTCGCTAAAGGAAGATCTTGAAGAATCAAAGAAGCAAAATAAAGATCTACTCCAAGCTCTTGAAAAACAAGAAAACGAAGTTCTTGAATTAAGGCATCAATTGGAAGAAGGAAGGAAAGATGAAGAAGACATGAAGAAGCACTATCGTGAAAAGGAAGAGCATCTTCAGGTTGAGGTAAATATTCTAAATGATAAATTAGAAGAAAAGGATAAGCTCTTGCGATTTCAAGATAGTACTAAGATATTGGATGATATTCTTAGTAGTCAAAGGTCTCCTGCTACCAAAACTGGTCTTGGTTTTTATGAATCCACTGAAAGTGAATCTAGCTCACAAGGAAAGGCCAGAAACTCTAATGAGAAATCTGAAATGCACAACGAAGAGATGAGAAGAATACCCCATCAATAGCCAAGGAAAGAATTCTTCAAAGGAAATATTTTACTCCTCCAATGCATAATGTTGAATGTTATGTATGTCATAATCTTGGACATGTTGCAGCTAGATGTAGAAGAAGAATGGTTCAAGATCATCACACAGAAAGATCATCACATTCCAGGTACTTTTAGGGATATTGTTTTTCTTGCAATGTGTTTGGTCACAAAGCTGTTGATTGCTACAGGAGGAATGTGAAACATATGAGATGTTATGCATGTAACAAGCTTGGACGTATAGCAAAGGAATGCAGGAAGAAGGTTCGGGCACCACACCAAAAGGAGAAAACTTCATCACACTTGAAGATATGGAAGAAGAAGGAAGTACAGTCAGAAAGATGTGGCACAGCACAATATACTCAGACACAGCACAGCACAGACATAACAGACTCAGGGGGAGCTGAAAGTGTAAAAATTCAGTGTCCTAAATCTCATATGCAAGTCTCATAATGGGAAGTCGCGTATATACGCGAATTAGACACTGCACAGTCACGTATATGTCTGTCTGAGGAAAAGCAGTGAGGACAAGCTCAGAAAAAGGGTCTGATATGATTTAGTCCATTACATGCTCTATTGGTTAAATAGTTACAATCTGCTGAGGATGTGTGGAAATGTCTTGATACTTGTAAGATGTCTAGAAGTGTTTTGATCCTAACTTGATGATGATGATGTCTTGATACTTATTGCTGAGATATGCATGATCAGATCTAACAGTAAGCAAATGGCACAGGTTGAGGGGGAGCATATGCCTTTAATAATGCATTGTTGGCATTATGGCTAATAGTCCTTGGTGATGATGATTATATGGCTAAATGATATATCTTGCTATGATGTGGTTATGAGTTGTCCATGATAAAATTTCATATGATTCTTGGGGTTACATAGTTGATGTTCAGATCATATTTGTGGATTGATTCTTAGATGGTGCATATATGATGCTTACATGGTGATCTTCATAAGGATAAGGAAACGTACAAAGCTTGAATACACAACTTCATTACTTGATGATGAGTCTCTCATATGTTGTTGTCGTCATGTGCATAAAGATCATCTAATACAGTTATGATGCAGGATTCCTATAGTTCTTGGTGCTCATGTGGATGAGGATTCTTGATGTTGATGATATTGAAAAAAGATCTTGAGCTCAAGATACATAGTGCTTGATACATGAATGATTACTCAAAGTTCCATTGTTGGAGACATGATGATGAGTTCTTACCTATATGTTGACAGGTTGATACTTACATATGTTGATTGATGCAAATATTCCCAAGTAATGATACATGGATGATCGTGTTGATAAGATGGCTATGGTGTTTTGTAATGTGAATGATTTTATGATGATGAGTTGATATCTATATGCAGACATATCTTGTCATAGGACATTTACAGGTTGTTGATCTGGAAATGGTTGTATGCGAGTTTAATAAGGAGTATCCGTGTATATACTCTTGTTTCTGTGGATGCAGACACATATATGTTAATTTGAAGGAAATCAGTGGGCCAAACTCAGAATGAGAAGAGTCTGATATGGGCATGACAGAAACCATCTGGCATAGATGGAACAGGTATAGAGGGAGAACATGATTGCTGGTCTAGATGTTGTTGAAAGATGCTTATGGAGCAGATCATACATTATGTATGATAGTTTCTAATGACTATCATGGTCTTATTTAGATTTTTGGTCTCATGTAAAGGTCATATCAAGACTCATGATGTAATACTGTGTCTCTATCTATTGTATTCATTTGATGAAATCTCTTCTGGTCACATGATGTAATTTGTAACCCCTCTATGCATAAAAAGGATGATGAAATATTTCAGTCATGTATCAAGGTTATGTAACGGCCTATGTTGGTTTCCCCACTATGCCTGGGATGAATGATGTTATACTCTTGTATTATCATGTGTAAACCTTTGGTAAATCCCCACTTGGTTGGGAGATGAATGTATGTATGAGTCTTTGGTGCTAGGAAGGTCACTTATGATGTATAGAGTCATATTCTTCTTGTAGAACATCTTTTTGCAGATCTTTCTTATAGTCAGGGGGAGCATGAATGACACACTTCAGCAGAGCAGAAACTTCAGCATGTACTCAAAGGGAGCATGGTCAGATTGGTACACCTTGGCATATACAAAGGGGGAGCTCACTCAGAGATTTCAGCAGGTACTCAGGGGGAGTATGGATAGCGGAATGTTTACCAAAGAAAGAGAATATCTTGGTCCGCCCTTTGCCCTTGATGTCAAAGGGGGAGAGTGATTTGGTGTTGTTGCCATCAAGTCCAAAGGGGGAGATTGTTGGCATTATGATGCATGTGTTGTACTTGATGGCAACCCACTCGTAGAAGAACATCTCACTTATATATAACTAGATGAATCTACAGAAGAGATATCAAATGCAGGACAGCTCAAAGGAATCAGATGATAGTTCTAAGTGTGACAAGTTAGCTTTGCCATCAAGTCCAAAGGGGGATATTGTTGGCATTATGAGACAAGTGTTGTCCTTGATGGCCAATCACACAGATGACAGATCATAGTGCAGGAGGTCAGCAGCAAGGAATTGATGATCAGACTACAAGAATAAAGAGAAAATATATATACGCATGTTCATCGTGATAGAGATGTGTATACACGCGAGATCATCGATCAAAAGGTGCTTGTGCATATACACGCACTTTCATGCAAGAGAAGGCGCATACATTGGGTTTTGGTCCATGGTAGTTAGTCCTTGGTATTTGAACCTATGGTTTTGGACCATAGTATCTCGTCAGATGTGTTGATCCCAAGTATTGGGTCCATGGTATTGTTTTGTTATGGTTTTGGAACATGGTATTGAGAAAGGCCTAAGACTATAAAAGGAGAAGAAGATCATTAGGCAAGAGTATCGACAAAGTCTTGAATATCTGATGAAGGATGAGATCCAGTATGCTGGTTATGGGTTTATGATGCATTGCTTGATCTGAGCTAAGGAGGGATCTCACCAGTTGATGGATAATAAGATCTAAGGATAGATCAGGATCAAATGGTTTGAAATGAACTATCTCTATATGGTTGATTATGTTTATTCTAGATTTGTATACTGACACATGTAATGATCTGAACTGGGTATAACTTAAGTTTGAAATCGCTGCAAGTCATAATTGAATATTTATAGATATGTACGTGGGTTGACTTTGGTGAAAGCGCGTATGTACGCGGGTTTGGTTCATTGTAGTAGTGTATACCATTTGAGCTATGATGTTTAAAGTTACAGGTGGTTCTGGTTGTTGATGAGTTCTGATGACAGTTTAAAGGTGTTAGTATTATGCATATCCTGTTTGGTTGATTGTGTTTAGCTTCAGTATTGATGGATGAGAACTAATATTGGATCAGGATCATAATGACTCATATTAATGTGATCTGATGGAATAGATCTGGGTGCTAACACACATATTATCCTTATATATGTAATAATCTGGATATGTCTGAAGTCAGGAAGTGCATCAAGTTATAAGTAAGTAATTGATGACATATACGTTGGTTCACCTTGGTGAAGTTGCGTTTACATTCCGGTTTAGCACTTCCAAGTAGCGTATGCACTCTGATGCATGATTTTGATGATACATTTGGTTGTGAATATTGTTGCCGAGTTCAGTGTTCTACTCAGTGTTCTGGTGACTGTGTTGTTGACAGGGTTTAAATGTTTCAGTGATTCAAAAATTGATGATGCTAGTATTGATTGTTTTGTGCTTCAATGATATTTATGGGTCCAGTGTGAAAATTGGATGAAACGTGGCCTTCATATTATAGTGTTGTGCTTCAGGAGTATCCAGTCTGAAAATGTATGAAATGTGGTCCCTGGAGGATGAAAGGAGATTGTAGGCCAGCACCTACATACTAGTACATCAACTAGTACAAGAGAAAAGGGGGTAGTAGCTCCCGTCCAGTAGCAGCTAGAGAACAAGTGAAGAATGGAGCATTCAGTATGCAGGCACCTACGTACTAGTAAATGGATCAGCTAGTACAAGAGCTAAGGGGGTTGTAGCTCCCATCCAGGAGAGTCTGGAGAACGAGAGAAGGTTGTAGCCTTCTGCACGTAGAAGCCTGTGTACTGGTATAAGACTGCACCAGTACAGAAATATTGTAAAATGAAGTTTCTTATTAAAAGAAGATAGAGATGACTTGCAGCAGGTGGTTTTCGCCCACATTGGGTTTCCACCTTATATCATGGTGTTCATGTGTGCTTCTTGCGTGTGATGATCTATTCTATTTTACTGCACCTGCTTACAGTTCATATGGTTAATGAAGTTCTGATGCACTAAATAAAGATCAACATTTAATGGATTAACTGAATCATAAGTATTTTGGATATACGCTAGTTGCATTAGACACAGTTGCGTATACACGCGGGTTCCATTAAATGAAGTAGTGTATATGTATCTAAGTATGGAAATGAAAAAGTTTTATTGATTTGATAATACTGATTCACCCGCCCCCCCTCAGTATTATTTCCAACAATACAGTTCCTGCATCTATGCCAACTTCCCTTCAATGGTAGCTATGATTGTGAAGACTTCATCAATCCATGGCTGGATGTGTCCTTTAAGCAAGGCTTCCTTTTGGTGTGCAGTGTCTAATCGGTCCTTCAGTGACCTTGCCTGCTGTAGTCTGGTGAGTCGTTGAGTAAGGGAAACTGTTTGCACGGTGCCCCGGACACTGTCACACTCCTGATACAACTCTTGTGCCTTTGTCTCTAGGCGTTGTAGGTTTAGGTCTTCCTGTAGGTGTGTAAGTATGGTTAGTGCTTGCTCCAACATCCCAGTGCACCCCTATGTTGCCTGGCCAATTTGTTCCAACCCCATATGAATAGTGCAGGTGCACTACTCTCTGACTTTGGGGCTGTGGAGGGTCGCGCCTTCAATCATAGCTCAGTAATTTGCAGGTTCAGCTCCAACTGAACCTTTTTTGTTTCCTCTTAGGCCTTATGGACTTCGGCCACCAAACCCCCTCGGTTGCTGGTAGCTCTGCCAGCACGGCCAACTCTGGAATGCTCCTACATGCATCCTCTACGACCTGCTCCAATCCACTAGCCTGCGCAACCAACGCATCTCTCTGGATGCTGAGATAGTCCATGTTGATTTTCTTCTCATGCAGGACCTAGATCGCTTGGCCTTCCCAGGTGCAGAGTTCGACAATGACCCCATCCTGCAACTGATACAATATTTCATGCGGCAAGGTGGCTAAGTTCAAGCTGATGCCTTTCATGCTGCTCATTGCAGCCTAATCATCCTCACTTGCTGCTACTAACGCGCCTTTGAGCATGATGAAGGTGTTACCCATAAGGGCACACAACGGCAGTTCGGCCTCCCTAGTTCCTGCTGCGACATACTGGGCCATCATGCCTATTTGGGGGTATTGTACCTGTAAACCTTGTAGTTGTGTGTTGAGCACCCCCAACTCAGTTTTCTACTCCATTTGCAATCCCTGAAGCGCACCCTCCATGACTTCCCGAATCATTTTATTGATACCCAATAGATCACCTTCTATGAGAGTGGTCAGGTCGTCGAACGTCTTTGTGGCTTTCCCTTTCTTCCTGGGGACAATTTTCTTCGAGTTGCACGGCCGCTTTAGTTTTGTTGATGTCGTACTAGGGTCCGCACAGTCCTCCTCCCTGTCTACTTCCCTGGTCTAATGCCTCGAGGAAATCTCCTGGCCTTCCTCGGTCTCTTTGGTTAGTGCAGTTGTGGTCTCTGTCGTTTATGTTTCTATTATTGCAACGGCCGCCTTTTGCCATGTGGCCGCTTCTTGTTCCTGGCACTTCCTCTCAGCCAGTTGCGTGAGCTGCAGCTTGGTGTCCTTCCTTCATTGATGAGCTGTGACCTTCTCCATTTCTGCCAAGTCTGGGGCACACCACTTCGAAGGCCATGACTCCATCACTGTGAAGATCGCATCATCCGTGGCAATGAATGGAAGCTTCATCCATTTTCGTACTGAATCCTTACGCACCTAGATATGCAAGTTATGCATATCCACCTTAAATTCTGTCATGCTTTGCAAGCTGTTATGAACATTAGGGGACAAGCACGACCTACGGTTTATCCATGTTCAGATGTTCGCCTCTACGAACACCTATGACACCTTTATCTCGCAAATCCTGTTTTCATCTTTTGTAGCCTAGAGCGAGCTGTAACTCGCGGCTTCGGGGAGGTCACGCTCAGTAGTAGGAAACTGGTTGTCCGCCGGCAGCTCCCTTGCAACCAACAGGATGGATAAGAGCAACCATGCATAGTGGCAGGTCTTACCCTACTCGTGGGCCTCCCTGTAGTTTGTCAAGAACTCATCACAGAGGAGCTATGCCCAATTGAACTGGACCCCCTCTGCTCATTGCTTTGTCAACGCAATCACAGACGTTGGTACTTCGTCAACGCGACATTTCCTCATTAGCTTGTCGGCTAGTAGCTGGGTGGCTACGCGCACCCCTTGGTCTTTAATACTTGCTATTGCATACCCCTACTTTCCCTTTTCTAGTTTATACTTGCCCTTCACAGCTTCTGCGATGGCCCAGTCGATGCTTTTTCCTGCTATGGCCATGGGGTCGTTTTCTTTGACTAGCAGTCGAGAAATTTGGTGAATTAAATCAGCCATGATGGGAATCGGCTCCTCTAGCTAGAGATACCCTTCATGCACCAGGCACAGCAGCTGCCTGATGACAAAAATGGTGATGGGCGCAGTGGTAGTTGGGTATCCATCGTAGATGGAGTAACCTAGCCTTCCCCACACCACGCAACCATTTCTGCTTTATTAACTTCTCTGCGGCCAACTGTGGGAACTTCTCACTATCCACGAGGTCCTATTCTTCGAACTTCATAGTAGGAATTTGTCCCAATGGCAGACCCTCAAACCTTATATCATCAAGGAGGAGCGGTGGTTTTATTGCACTCTTCATGGCCTCCAGGTCCTTAGGTACCTTGGCTTTCCCCTTCCATGGAGGGATGTAGGGAGGTAACTTTGTCGTGGAATGCTTTTGGGAGACATCCTCTGTTTCATCATCTTGCACCTCAATTTGGGAAATCAGGGCCTAAAAATCTTCCTCCTCCTCTGTTATTTCAATGGTGACGGATTTTCCCTTCTTCGCCATTGACAATTTGGCAAACCATGGGTTTCTTGGGGATACACAAACTGGCCCCATTTTTTGCTTATCTTTCTGTGGTCGTGACGTGCGTGGTGATTTTGGAACTTTGGGTGCAGTTGCCACCTCTCCAGGCTCCTCATGGGCCATACTGGGCTCTGTGGTAAATTCGGCGAATCGAACTCTTGTTCTAACAGTTGTCATTGTGTCTACACTTGAGGATGGTAAGAGTACGTGGCACTCAATGCTCTGTACTTTCTCAATTCTCAAGCTACCAAGTGTTGCCTTGGAGCTGGCCCTAGGGATTTTATAGCATCCTTTGAATTTGAATTCAACCCTTCCCCCCACTTTTGCATCATTAATGCCTTCTTGGTGGCAGATCGTCCCAAATCTTGTTCTTAATTCGTGTCTTAATTGCCCACCGCCCACTACTTTTTGGCTTAAATTGGACCTCTTGTCATGAAGAGTGACACCAACGGTCACCTCCCAGCCTACCCATGTAGCAGCACAGCCCCTTATGCGCAACCACGACCCTTATGATGTCTCTATCCTACGCGGAGCCTCCATCTCGCGCATCTCCCATATAGACTCCTTTATAGTCCTGTGCTCTCTTTCAACTGCTTGGAGCGCTGAGACTGTGCTCCCTACGGATAGTCAGGTGGTTGCACCACTGGTGCGAGGCTTCAATTTTCATTCCTTAGTTACCCTCACACCAGTCAATGCCTCGCGTTCATCCTTATGCAATGCACTTCCCTGTTTACTTTGTCTAGTAAGGTGCGGTTGCAGCCATGGTAGCAGGGCCATAATTTGTTCTAACACAATTGTATGGCTGGCTATACCTTGTTCCATCGTGCTCAATTTCTCGGAGCAGTAAGCTTGCGTGACTTTGGTTTTCATTTTGTTGATTTCTTCATCTAATATCACGCTTTTCTTTCTTAGTCGTACCCAATCGTCTTCGAGTTCGCAAAGTTTCAATTTCCCTCGCCGAATGGCTTCCTGTAACTGCATAATTCCTTTACCTAGGTCCTCGCGTACTGTCCCAACTGTGGGAGCTATTTTAGGGGGATTATTCTATGTTCTTATGGTTTCATCTCTTCTCGTCAGTGTTGGGATCACTTCCGCACTCCGATTTTTGCATATGGCCCTGTATGCCCATCGAACCACTGGTACATGCAGGTCCCAGTCATTCATCTTGCCTGGTAAACTTTGTTCATGATTCCGCATAGATTTTTGAATGCTTCGATGTGGAATATTTGTGGTGTGTGTCACTTTTCCTACTACCGCATCTGGTTCTCATTTTTTATCCTTAATCTGCAATGTGCTTCCACAGCACACATCTTCACCCATCAACACAAGTGGGTGCACAAGCTGCTTTGTCCTAGCTGACCAGCTCTCATTTGATGTTGGGGGCTTCCAAATCGTAAGTGCATATGTCTTCTACATTAGTGCCAGTTTAAAATGGTCTTCTGATGTGTGCTCCACCATTGTGAGGGTGTTGTGGGCAGTGCCCATTCTAACACACCGTACCACTGCTATTCCAGTACTTTGCTTTCAAAGTTGTCTAGGAATTCATCCACCGTTGTCACCCCATTGTAGGTTGGCAGCTCCCTTTCCTCTATTGTCACATACTGCAATGATCTAATCTTCATGTTGTAATTTAGCGTTGTCACTTCGTGCAACCGGTTCTGCCAGCATTCTGCTTCTTCGTTTGAATCCGAAGTGTAGGATTTATCGCACTCCCACGAGATTCTCCCATTTGCAGTTGGGTTCACCCACTCTTGGTCTCATATGGTTATCTGGTAAATATAATCCAACCCATCGTCCCTTTCATCGACGCTCGCTAGTTCGGTGTAGTGTGCTCCTTCAGCTGGTTCTAGTGCGACTACTACATGTAAGGACTTTTTCTCAAATATCATCTTCCGCTTTTTCAGGTTGATGACTCCATTCGTATCAGTGGCCTAGTCTATTCCTAACAGTGCAGGATAAGGATTGTTGTTATCGACAATCTCTATTACTTCAAAGTCCGTCTGTTGGCTCATGCCTTTGATATTGACTGTCACCCCTTGCAACCTCCCCACGGGACAAAACTTATGTTGGTTCGCCATTCGTAATTGAATAGGGGACAACTGTAATGCGGGCCTTCCCATATGTTCCCATGTCTACTTCGATAATACATTCGCGTCTGAACCCAGGTCTAGGATTACCTGATCCATTTGCCAATCTGCACCATCAATCTCATTTCCCTCCTGTTGTGTAATGTATGCTTTCCCAGTTTATGAACTATGTGCGGTTCCCCTGACCATACGCACTTGGTGATCAATTCCTTCAGTCCCTTAACTACCTTATTGTCATGCAGTAGCTTCATGCGTGTCTCCAGAAAAGTAGTAAGCATAGAAGGATCCATCCCTAGCTCTGGTTGATCCTTACTACATGAAGTAGAGGCCTCTGCGAAGCTCTTCTTAGCTTCCATGAATGTTTCCTTTGTGCGTTCTAGGTCAAACTCAGGTTCCTTTGTAGGAGCCTTACAAACCCATGTATCTTCCCCGGGATGCTTCCCCTTATCCTCCCCTTTGGTCGCACCATTTCTAAGCATCATGTTCACATTTGGGTCTTCTTCACGTGGTTCAGACCTCATCATTTGGATATTCTGAGTCGAACGAGGCTGGAGTACCCCTTTCTCCCGAATCTGTGCGATCAACATAGGAAAATCTTTCATTTCATGATCAAATTGAGCATAGTACAAATAGGATGTCCTTGTCAGGTGGGTACAATCATGGGCGTAGTACCCTGGTCCTTCAAAATTGTAACAAATTAACTATCCACGGCCCCTTCCTAGTCCCATTCCTCCTCGCCCTCAACCTCGCCCCTGAAATCCAGTGTACACTATCCCCACAGTTGGGTCGAGGCCTTGTTTTTCTGTCTGCATTCTATAGGTTGGGGTCTGATCCATCATTAACTCATAGCTCTGACAAGTGTTCTCATCATGGCCTACCGACCTACAGAAATTACAAAACAATTGTTGTGGAGTCTGTGTATAATTCTTCAACCAATGACAATTATTCATCGTGTGTTTTCCTCCTATCTGATAGATCGTGCACCATAACGTGGGTGTCACACTTGGCCCTACCTATGCCTCTGGTCTCAATGGCATTGGCCCCCCTCTTGTCAAGTAGTTCCCAAATACTGGACAGTGGTCTTTGTCATGGCCCTGGCCTTTGCATTTTACGCACCATACTTCCTCGAGTGCCTCTGGCTGCGATGCCCTATCCTGCCTCAAGCTCTGCATCTCCAAGTAGAGATTTTGTAGTTTCACATGGATTTGTTGAACTCCCAGCCCCAGATCTTGTATCGGTGTCTCATGCAATCTCATCGCCATTTCCAATGCTTCGGCCTAGGTAGAAAGTTTCTGTTGTGATAGCGCCATCCTTAGGTGCGATGTCAGAGATGCCATAAACCAGGTGCAATGTTGTGCATCTGTGAGCGTCATATTAGCCTTGTGGATCATACTCTTCAGTTGCTAATCTAGATCCCATGGGGTCTCGCCTTGAAGCATCGCAATCTCTTTGAACCTGATGGTTGACAATGTCTTTGATTTTGGCCAGCTAAATTCCTTGTTCAATGCATTCTGGATCTCTGCTATCCCTGCATTTGGGTGGTCATTAGAGTGCTTGATATACCATGTCAACGCGTGATCCTACAGTGTGCTCACCAATGTAGACTTCTTAATGTTGTCATCTGTGACCCCTTGCACTACTCACACTGCTCTTACCATGAACTAGAATTGGTTCGGATCCTCATTCCCTACTCCTCTGAATAAGGGTATCTTCATCGCGCTTGCCATGCTAAACTACGGGGTTGGTGGAGGTGGAGTGGGTGGAGATGGAGGTGAAGCAGGTGAAGTAGGTGGTGGCGTGGGTGGAGGTGGTAACTGCAAAATGCGTTGTCTTATCAAACTAGATGCACTTCTCAGAGAGA
Source organism: Pinus tabuliformis (assembly GCA_031772625.1). Classification (NCBI taxonomy): domain Eukaryota; kingdom Viridiplantae; phylum Streptophyta; class Pinopsida; order Pinales; family Pinaceae; genus Pinus; species Pinus tabuliformis. The sequence goes on along the minus strand of CM062819.1, from coordinate 311,547,560 downwards.
CTCGAGCGAGCTCCTCCTCGCTCTCTCGCAAAGGTGAAATTAAGGGACTATTTCCTAATTCCCCGCTACCTTTGTAGGTCTTTCTGCATTGCATCGTTCTAAACATTAATGTATTTGCGTAACCCGCTTTTCACATAACAACATCTTAATCCATGTATTCAAAGATTTAATGTACTTACCTCGTGGTCCCTTGAGAAAATGTTGTTCTACTTCACTGTAGCTTACAGTGGTGTCTACCACAAACTCAGTGATAAATCCCCCTATTATCCAGTCAAGCCAATGGTCCATAGCTCGCGCGATCTTATCTTCTAATGCCTCTAGTTTACACACTAATTCCGGAGTCCACAATATCAGTTGGTCAAGTTTATACCTTCCCTGGCTGTCGACTAGCCTCACGATCCACTCATAAAGTTCAGAAGGAAAGGATGAGAAGAAGATCTCATGGATTTTTGTATACAAGTAGCAATCCAGCCACCTTTTCTTGGATACCTACGGAGTTCTGTTTTTCTATGTCAAGAACTCGTGAATCTTCTTGTCCAACCACTCTTCAATTTCCTTCTTTGTAGGGTTCTAGTGGCACGACATCAGACATCCCTTAGGCAGATCCCAGTCCTGGCACCAGAACCATTTTTTGGCTACATGGGGCCTGACCTAGGTTCAGTAGTAAGTTTAGCCAAGTAAATCCTGATACTACTGGCCCTTTCGGCAACAGCCCATAGAGCGCGGACTGAGTTCTCACTTGAAGTAGTATGGGAGGGTGCTGGAACTAGGTTTCCACACCCTAGGGATGTCTTGATGAGGGTTTTGAAGGTTTGTGATCCTAATCTATGCACTGTGTTGTTCCACGCAGCTTTTCTATTCTTTGCAACCCGTGCGCCCTTTGTGAATACTGCGTTACCCCGATCCGATCCTTACTGCGCTATTATATTATTGTTTAACTTAGTTTGTGTAGGCCCAATGTTCTTATTAACTCATTCAACTTTCAGATAAGCATGCGTATTTGAAAACAATATGAATGCATAAAGATAACCAGAACATAGAAATATAGATCTACAAACAGAAGAACAATATTCCGAATCAAACTTATCTTTATTAATACTCAAGTTCAGTTACAGACCCAACTCCACCCTACGCACACAACTGCAAACTCTACTAGGCCTCTGCTCACTCAAATATGGAGCCTCTACCAATCACTATGACCCAATACCTTCAAATCCACTTCTAACTTCTCCAAAACTAGGACTCCCCTTTTACACTTAGAGCCTCACTCTATTTATACAATCCCATGGTCCGCGGACCATGGGTAGGCCGACACACTTTACATTAAATTACATTATCTTAGGGTAGACAACCATAGACTCTTATGCTCCATGCCCACATTTCACGGAGTCTTTACATTACACTTGACCAAAATTTGGGCTTCAAGCCCCAAAAACATGCTATGCGGGGATCCACTGCCCAACACAAGGAAATAGGGGCTTGGTAGGAAGTGGAAATTGGCTAAGTGTTGGATAATAATGGGCTTGTGAGGTAGAGAGTTGATCATACTTGTGTGGAATTGTTCTTCTTAGAAAAATATTTTTATATTCACTCATATTTTTTATTATTGCAATACAGATAGGCGGGGTTTTTAGCAATAGCTTTCCCTAGAAAAAAAACTTATTGTGTTATGTGCCATTGATTTGTCTTCTTCTTGTCCATATTGTTTTCATCTATCTATTGGCTTCTACTGGTTGAAAGTAGAAGTAGATTCTTGTCTCTTTTTTTAGTAGATTGCATGAGCTTGCGAATCTACAAGAAAATCTAAAGTGAAACCAATTGTAAAAGTTACTAGGTACTTTTGGTTGAACAATAAGCACCAGTAAAAATAACCAAAAACAATTCCAAAAACCAAAGTAATAATAAGTCGTAGAGTCTTATTTAACTTTCTCACAACTCCACTATGATTGATAAATGCCATTTTGGTTGTAACTTTTGAACAACTAAACTAACAAGTATGCTACTGATAGAAGTCACTACCCTGATTCATTGAAATTCAAGCTCTCATAAAACAAAATTAGGTAATGTATCAATCAGGAAACTTCCCTCTTTAAACACGTGCAACTTTTGGAAAACACAAGATTTTATCTTCCTTTAGACCATAAATTTTCTGAAATATTTGGACAAAGGTATTAAACAAGGATTGAATATTATATAAGGATTTGGGATTTGCAACAGAACCTAAGAGATTATAAGTAGACAAAAAGCCTTGAACCCTTTCCTGACCTAGGAAGGAAAATTAACAACGTTAACAAATTAGGTTTTAATTGGTTGATGAAGCGGCGCTATCTAAATCCTTCACATGACCTACCCTACATTATATTTTCTTGGACACTATTGGGGCTTGCTACCAGGTTGGAAGTGCTTGACAGTACCTATGTGTTTAAACCCACATTTTCATCCATTATTTGGACCATGTTACTCCTATCAAACTCCAAGGGAGTGCCAAACAAAAATTCCCCATCTTCATATATAAGTTTAGCCTAAACAATTAAATTTCTAATAAAATTACTATTGTGTTTATCACAATTTCCTTATTTTTCTTTAATGTCTGTAAATTGGCCACTTTGCAAATCTGAGCTTGAAATGGGTTCATGGTTGCCATGAGGTCGTAACTTGCTCCAATACCACTAGCCTGGATCTTGGGGGCTAAGATATAAGAGACTTGAATGTCAAGAGAGAAAGAGAGAACACATAAAATATTCCATGAAATTATTCTCAAAAACACTGATAAAAATGCAAACATTGAATACATCATAACATATAAAAAGAAAGAGATAGAATCCAATTCTACATTATATGGAAAAAAACAATTTACTACTACACTGTGAAGAAGAAGAATTTCTCCTATTGAAATGTGAGGCCCAATATTTATAGTATTTTCAATGTCTCCTTGAGTTACATCTTTTATTATTAAATATCATGGGTGAATACAATGGGTGGATACCATGTGTTGATACCACTTTCTACTTGGATCATGTTATCTCCAAAGAGTCATGGAGGAAGGTAGAATGGATAAAAAAGAAGGCTATAACCTACAATCTCAAGATTAAATGAAATAGATTATACCATTCCTCTTTATTGAAGCAAGCTTTTCACCCATTGAAAGCATGGGGGAAAGAATTTAAAAATAAATACAAATAAGAAGAGTTAAACAACATGGAAGATAATAGGTTTCCTAAAATTTCTTCTAACACTAGCCAAAACGACCACTATTATCTCGACCAAGGATGGAATAATGATGCTAAGTCTTCGCTAGACCATTGGGGGGTAAAGGAGGAGATCATTTCGCAGAATGATGGGCCTCTAAATTAGGCATAAATTAAGGCCCATTTGACCATACTTCAGCACATTAAACCTCTCTTTTTGCATTAGATAATTTATTGTTAACTTTAATATGTTCATTAGGAAGGTTTATGGATAATTGCATATTTGTGCCTAATATTATTTATTTTTGTGGAATATTGTAAGAATATTGGGAAGATTATGAAGATTTGGAGGAGGAGATAATTTAGGGACTTGCTCCCTACTACAAGAGGATCAATATTAAATAATAAATCAACAAGGTATTCTGGAATTATGGCACAAATTTTGGAGCTCCAATGATTGAGACAATCTAGGAATGTGTTCCTTGCCATTTAATGTAGATTACTAGTATTCGGAACCAGATCCACTAATCAAGGGATTTTGGTGGGGAAATCTTCCTCCTTTCAAGGGGAATGATTCCTAATAATTTTGTATAAGTACCAAGTCAAATTACCTCTAGGTTTGGATTTTTACTAGTCTTCTTATGGAGAGAACTCGTATTTGTGTAGCTCCATTGTCATTTCTTGCAGGGATGTAATTGTATTGATGGAAATAATGAAGATTGGTGCCATGTTTAGCTTATAAATCTTGGTCTCCTCCATAGGACTCTGATTTTCCTTGTAATTGGCCATCCTAGGAGGCTAGGAGCCCTTTTATATCATTTACTTTTCTTCATTTCACTTCTTATTCACATGCATCTCTTGTTCTTGTTTTTTCCTATTTTTGCATTTAGTATTAATAATTTCTTGTTGTAGGATTAGGTTAAATTGTTGAAATAATTTATTTTGCAGTATCACAAGCATAATTTAATCACTGGAACAACTTTGGAAGGTCATAATAATCATTGAGATACTTGAATTAGTTTGCTTATTTTGAAATCTAGATTTCTAGAAGTCCCTTATGGCAAATAACAGTAATATTTTTCTATTTTCTAGAGCATGCTAACGAGATTCAATCGAGTTGATTCCACTTGAATTAGATCAAAAAAACATTCTAGTTAATAACAAAAATTCCCCCATTTCATTTTCACTTGATTAGGTTAGTCATTTGATAGATTTACTAGCTCACTAGTTCTCGAATTTTTAGATTTTAGACTAGTAATTTTCTACTATTTCTTAGCATGGGTTAACAAAGGTATTTTTGCATGATTCCACTTGAAATGGATACCTTAGAAATCCTAGTCAATAACAAAAAATTTCCCATCCAATGTAGATTTTTTTTTTCTTTGTCATTTGGTGAATTATAGTTTCTTGTAGTAAATTTGTTGTTTCCTATAGTACTCTTCCAGCGTGTATATACTTGTCCAGATTTGCTCAAAAATATTGGTTTTGGTCCCTTAGGATTGAATCATGACCCCTAGGCTCTAAATAAATGGTTGAGAAAGAATAAACACCAATTAGGACATGCCTTTTTACAATGTAGATTAGGCTTATTTATTTGAATTCATGCTCTTAGGATTTCAATTACAATTTGTTGTTCTTTCTTAGGATTAATTTCTTTTCCAAAGTAAAATTTCCATTTATGAAATTAGTTTAGGATTTGATTTCCTTACATTCACTCCAGTACATCATGACATCAAAGGAAGGACACATTGTATGCTGCACATATAATGTTGATTCCTCTTAAGTTTGTATGGACCCCGGGTTGATAATTAGAGTTGGTAGCCTTGGGAGTTGCAACATTATTGTTGCAATACCGAGGCTCATCACTTTTTGGTGTCGTTGTCGGGGAGGTGTCAAAGTATGCATTTTTTCTTCCCTAGTACATTCATTTCTTTCACTTCCTGCGAAAACAAAAAAAATTTGCATTAGGCATATTTCATTTCTCTTTTACTTTCTGCAAAAACAAAAAAAAAATTCATTAGGCATATTTCATTTCAAAAATAGAAAATTAAATTGCATTAGTGTTCTCATTTAATCATAAAAACAAAAATATTATCCAACACCAACCCACCCCCCCATTTGATCACTTGGTGCAGTAAGAGCCACATCACCATTCATTTTTGCAGGTAGAAGAAGAAGAGGCGACAGAAAAGGTAGAAGATATGGATGGAGATGATGACAATGAAGAAGAACCTCTTGGATTTCCCATTCAAGATACTGATGTCAGTGTGCATATGAAGAACATCCCTCCATATTTTCTTCCAAAATTTCATGATCTATGGTTACTTATTAAAAACTCAAAAACCGAGATTGTTTCCGGCAACATTAAAGGATGGAGCTCTTTAATGGTTCATGAGTTTAAGGACTAATTCAATAAGATCATGGAGTGATATGAAAAAGATATTTTTAGAAAAGTATAAAGATTAGGATCTTAAAGAAGAAATATTTAGAATGAATAAAAAAGAAGATGAGAGTCTAGAGGATCTAATATAGAGGTTCATGTATAATGTTAAGAGGTAAAAACTACATCATTTAGGATTCAACACACTAAAAACCCTCTTACTTAAAACAATTAGAGATGAGTGGATTTATCTCCTTGATCTCATGAGCAGAGGTGATGTAAATCGTAAACCCTAAACACATATTAAGAGGAAGGGAAAGAGTAAGTAAATCAACATCAAGATCTGTAAGTCAAGCTAAACTTGGAAATTTGTTTGATGACTTTAAAAAAAAAAATAGCCATCTAACGAAACAAGTAGAAGTTTTAATAATGAAAGATGAGGAAAAAGAAGATGTTGATATTTTTGTTGTTCATGCAAAGTCACATGCTATTAAATATTTCCCCTCATTACCAAGGTTGAAGGAAGTTTACCAAGAGGACAATGGATCAAGTCAGTTTCCAATGCAACTATGTTATGTAACTTCAAGAGGACCATGGAAACCTATTCAACATGATATGATGAAAGAGCCTAATTCACAATTTCAATATTATACAAATCCATCTCAAATTAATTGGAACACACCCTTCCTTGGCAACCTTGGCCATCTCAACCCCAAAAAAATTCTTGGAAACAAGGTTGGCAAGGAACATATGGGAGCCATCCACAATATCCTCAATATTTTCCTCTATAACCTCCATACTCAACTCCATGTTATCCCTACCATCCACCTACACCACCACCACAACCCCAACCACATCCATCTCAAATATCAACTTCCACTCAACTGCATGTACCACCATTTCCAAACCCACACAATGAAATAGTGTAGCCCACTTACAATGTTGAGATACAACACTTCCAAACATCTCCTCTTGATCTAAATGGTATTCATCTTAGATCAGGAAGAGTATTAGAAAAAAGAGATTATCTTGGTATCATTGAAGGACAACATGCATAAAAAGAAGATTCAAATGAGAAGACCAAAGAATCATGGGTTGCACTTGATGAAGAGCAGACATTAGAATCAGAGATTAGGAAAGTTCCCTCATGTTTACTATCAGATCTTGTATGTGTTCAAGAGAATAATCAGAAAAGAGAGGAAGATTTGAAGTTCATGGTATAAGAAGACATGAAGAATGATCTAAATAAGCAAGCAAACCAAATGCATCAAAGTTATATTGAGGTTATGTTCCATAAAATCAACAAGATGGAGCATCACTCTCTTCTTCGACTGTGTTTGATATTTTCAAAGTCAAAGCATTTTGTCTTTGCAATTCAGGTACATGTCAAATCATATATTGCAACCCTACACGTCAATTTATCTATCATCTTGATGTGCACATGGCTCCATTGGCAGTATTCATACACTTGAAAATGATTTGTTTTTTCAAGTAGAGTAGGATATGAAAATAAATAAAAAATGAAAAATAAAAGAAAAAAATAAAATCTCAAGTGAAAACCTCCTTTAAGGCACCTGAGATTCGCTGATTGATTGAAAACCTCCATTAGGAGGTCAATGGATTGGAAAAAAGAGATAAAAATATAAAAATAGAAGATCCTAGGTGAAAAACTCCTTTGAGGCATGTTACACAGCATTTTGTCACTCTCCTTGTACTCCCCGTTCCTTAATCCTAGCGGACCTCTATAGTGAACCCCACATGCTTTGCATTCATGAAGAAACTCCCATTATGTTCCTCTTCATGAGCAGATAATTTCCCTTTTGCACCATTTCCCCTAAAACTTTTGTTTTGCCCAGTTTATAAGAATGACGCTAATGGCCTTTCTCTCCCCTGCATTGATGTACAGAGATTAGCACTACTCCTCGCACTGACTGGAGCGACTGAGCTATGTTTCAGTCTCGCTAGTCCTGTTATGGAAAATTTTTAATATTAGAGCTAAAGCTTCCAACTCTAGAAGCTTTGTAACGGAAGTTTGGTAAATGGTTTGGCCAGATGGGGTCGAGGATGATAGTGTGGGCTCCTTTCCCATATTATGATGGAACTACCTCAAGGGATAAGTCCTTCTCCCATGGGGAGAGGATCCATATCCCATCCATATTTCCTACATAAACCTCCCTTCTTCCCAAGCACAAACTAGTCATAGTTGATAGTTTTGGCAGAGTTATTGTTTTGAGTGTTGATACTATTTTGGAGCAGACAAGCATGCTATTACTACTTGTAGCTATCTAGTTGTGTTGAGGGAGAAATCTGTTTTGCTTTGGAGTGAAGACTAAAGGGAAGAGCCTTTAAACTATTTTTGTTTGAAGCCACCATGGAAGGCTAGTAGAAGTGTGTGGGAACTTGGTATTGTCAAAGGAATACCGCAGTGTCAAGACAAATGTTTGTAATCTCTCTTTGATATTAATATATGCAACTATCGATTGATTTCCTACATGTTTTGTAATATTACATATCCATTTCTTAATGCTTCTTGACTCATTAAGTAGGTTGAATTGAAATTTGTCTATTATTATGTTTGTGTGTTATTGTTGTTTATTTGTTTCAGGAACTTGAAGAAGGAAGCGAGAGATTGTTGGAGCGAGCAAGCGAGGACTTCATCAAACAGGATAAGCAACCAAGAGGTAGGCCATCTTGATTGATTCTAACCTAAGGAAATCTTCCATAGAATGTATCTGTTGTGGCTAGACCCATTATCGGGCTAGAGGAATTCGTTCATGTCCGCACTTATAATTTTAATTCACCACAAATTGGCGACTCCACTGGGGAGATCCAATATTTTTATTTGTTTTGGATTTCATGATTTTGTGAGAACTTTTCTAGTTTCATGTTTTCCCTTTGCTTCTGTTTCTTTTCTCCTCCTTACTGGCCTGAATCTAAAATTTATAGTAGTAGATCTTGTCCCTGTTTTGAAAAAAAAAATATTTTTCCTTAGTTACCTTGGCCAGCATGCTTAATCCACTGACAGTCGTGCCGACTAGCACGAATTGCTGAGGAACAATCACGTTGACCAGCCTCTGATGCTTGTTGTCAGTTAGACAGTCGCGCTGATGCCTGTAAGTTAAGGTTAGGGCTTGACCCCAATCTTGGCCAATGTGTTATGCTCTTGTGTTTTTGACCCCGTAAGCCTTTTTTACTATTTCCTCCCTGATTAGAAAGCTACTTTTCATTTGGTTTTGCTTGCTTGTTGGCTTGTCATCTTTCTATTTGATTGATAGAGTCATTGAGTGGCCCATGACATTAGGGCATCTAGTTGGTCGCCCATTCAGTGGCTTGTGGACTCAATAAGTCTAGTTGTGGGTGTGTTTACTCCTTGCATTTGGTTTTTGGTCCTTTTATGACTTTGACCTCTTTTCGTACAAGTTTGAAAAAGTTTCGTTTACTAGCTTGAATGTCTCTTTCTGACATAGATTACATTGTTGGCCTTCTGTTTGGTAAATTCGATGTTTCATTGATTTGAATGAACTTCTCTTTTCATGTTTTCATCTACTTGAAAGCTCATTGTTTCAAAAAAAGTTTTCATTGAAAGTTTTTATGCAAAGTTTGTTTCGTTGTTTCATGAGAAAGTATGAAATTCTATCCTATTGCATCATTGTGTTACGAAATTCGCATCTTTTTCAAGACTAGAATTGCATCAGCATTTGAAAAAGAAAGAGAAATTTTCCATTTTCAAAGGACTAATAGATAAGTTCTTGTCAAGAAATTAGGAATTGGAATGCATTTTTCAATAGTTTATTTTTTGAAAAATTAAGGTAGTGAAATACCATTTCGCTTTCAATTGCTTGATTGTTTGCATATGATTGAGTAGTTTCTACCCTGTCTAATGAAGGCATTTCATCGAATTGAAGGGTCTTGTCTCATTTAGTTGCATTTTAGGTTTTTTGAGTAGCATCGCTAAGATCTAAAGACTGAAATTTAACTCAAGATCAACTCTAAAATGAATTCAATTAACCAAAGGCAAATTTTACATTAACGATCATATATAGAAGGTATAGGCTAGAGATGTGTTCCGGTGTCTTTAAACCTAGTAATTGTCGTTAGCTTCAGCATTAGACAGCACTAGCATGGGATTTTTCTCCTTGTACCATCGAGTATATAGTGGGAGACCCCACTAGGCTACAATCCTTTTATCCTTAGGAAGCTGAGTCGGCCGCCTTCCAAACGTGATACATCGAACACTGCATTCGGGGAGATTTCCTACTCGTACTTCTTGGTTCGCCAGGAGGTATTCTATAGTTCACAGTTGCCTAGTAATCCTGTTTACCTAGATCATCCAGAGTAGTCATTTGATCTTTTTGACTCACTAAATTTAAAAGATCATTCGAGCACTTGCCCTTTCGAGCTCGTTTCCAATCGAAAGTGATAGACTCATGTTTGTTTCTTTCTCGACTCTTAAAAAATGGAAGAACATCAGTCTTTTGTGCATATTAATAATTGATTACCCATGATCCAAAACATCATGTTAGTCTTTTTGACCAAATTGTGAGTTCCCTTAAAAGGACATTTTAAAGCCTTGAAGTTATTTTTTCTATTGACTAAGACAAGGTCATTGTGGCTGAATCATCTGGTTCACCCAATTCCTCTTCCTCTCCTCCATCTCAAAGATTGTCTGAGGAGTCATTTCCTGAGTTATCAAAGTCACTTGAGGACCAAAATGTTGAACTCGCAATTTTTTTGAGTGTTCAACAATTGTCATCTCGTCCTCCACCTACTTTCGATTCAGGGTCATCTGTTGATCTTGGCCCGTAATCTCTGGAAAATCCCATTCGAACTCCAAAGAACTTGTCGACCACTGATCGTCAAATTTGACTGGTTATCTATCCTCCAAACCCTTTGTTTGATGTTATTGAGATATCACCGTAGCGTCCTTACAGTCCGTACGACTAGTCTGGTGTTTCTTTGGAACTATCCCCTTGTACACATTCAACCATTCATCGTCGTTTGCTTTCAAACATTAAACCTAAACGAGATGCTCCAGTCACATCTCTGGATGAGTCTGAAGTTTCTACTCCACACACTGTTGATGGGGGAATAATTGCAATTACAGTTCCCTCCCACGGGTTTCCCTTATTTGTAAGGTATTCCTCCCAGTTTTCCACCCAGCTATGTGTCTTTGGGGTACTTAGTTTCACGCACACCTAGTGCCACACCACTCTACCATAATCTTGTATGGCCATCAGGCCTACATCAGGTCTATTTGTCATGAACATGACTTCCCAACAGGCTATTACTTCAGTCCTGGTGCAGCCCACTGTTCTGAATACCCTTGTATCATCGATCTCAGTTACACATCAGTCACAACTGGCAATTTCAAAGAATGTCTCTGTCAGTTCTTCTATTCCATTAGTTAGTGGCTAGATTGTGCCACCACCTGGGGGGCAGAACCTGAATGTCTCTATGGTGTCAGGTGCCACTAATGTGAGCAGCTTGAATGCTTGGTATAAACCAGCCCTCTTCTGGTATTATTTATAACCCTATTGATCCTACTAGATCAAGCAATGTCCAGTACCAACAAGTTCAAAATCTCGTTGGTCCATCTGGATCGAGCAATGTTCAGTATCACCAGCCCTATGGGGCTCAAGTCCAATACCAAAATCCTTACATTCCATATGGTTCTCAAGGATTCGTTAATCAACCTTACACCCTCTGGGTAGTACATCTAGCCTGGCTACGGCCAAATTTAGTTTGGTAATTTCCCGGGCACTGTTCAAGTACCCTTGCAACAGAAAGGACATCCTTTACAACAACCAGAGCAACCTTTGTTACCACAAGGGAAATTTTTGTTGCAAAAAGGGCTCTTTGTGTAAAACCAAGGGTAAATTATCCTGCAGCAAGGTATCCTGCAACAACCGCAAGGCCAATCCTTACAAAAGTTGCAGCAAGCCATGCAGTAGCAGATGCAATATGCTCTGCATACCTCTCAACACGTACCCTCGTAGGGCCAACCTCCACAAACCCAGGGACAAATTTTTCAACCACAGTGTCAGCCCTTGCAACAACAAAACGAACTAGGGCAGCAACAACCCTTGTATACATACCAACAAGGTCAACCCTTGCAAGGGCAGGATCAAGGTCAAGTCCTGCAACAGCAGGCCTAGAATCCTCTTATCCTAGGTCAACAAGTTCAGATCCTGTCAGCCAAGGGCACCAGGTACAAAACCCCTACGTCCAAGGGCAACAAGCGTATCAACCTTATGCCCAAGGACTGCAAGTCTAGAACCCTCTTATTTAGGGACAACAAGTTCATCAGCCCTATGTTCCAGGACAACAAGTCCCATATCCATATGTCCAAGGTCAACAGGCTCAACAACCTTTTAACCCATATTATTCCTATCAGGAACCTATGCTTGGATAGTTTCAAGGTGTTCAAGGTTAGAATCCTCCCTATGGTCAAGGTAGTCCGAAATAGGGGTAGCCTCACATGCCATATGGCCAAAATCCCCCACTGTGGGACCAAAATCCTTACCAGCAGGGATGGGCTCCTCCTTATGGGCCCGCCTATTAACCTCCCATGCCTTTTAACACTCAATTACCTTTCTTGGCTACACTCAAGTTGTTGGATGTATCGCACCTTACGAATGATCTGATCCTTCATTCGTTGTACTGGCCTCTACTATCGTCTAAGATACCAAGTGATTGCCCAAAGTTCGATGGAAAAGATAAAGAAGATCCTCATGCCCATGTGATGACATATCACCTCTAGTGCTCATCGAACTCATATGTGGACGATTCCATTCGTCTTCACCTTTTCCAATGAACCCTCACAGGTGCTGCAGTGAAATGGTACATCGAGCTACCTCGGAGCACTTTCCATGACTTTAATTTGTTAGCCATGTCTTTCCTCATGCATTTTCAGTTGTTGGTTCACTATGAAGCTGCCACCTATTTGCTCACATCGCTTAAGCAAGACACTATGACGCACATCTTTGATCATATCCATGAATGGAGACATAGACATTTCCTAATCAAATTGGAGATAGTTGATTAGTTTCTCACTGAATGGTTTACCAAATCATTCGTATCCCCAATTTCTCACGATATAGCTATGGGTGGATGTGTCACTAAAGAGCAAGCCATCGCTTGTGCCCAGTACTTGGATCTGTTTTACTCTCAGTCTAGCACTTTATACGAGTTGTTACCCAATGCTCTGTGGTCATCAACTGATCCTGCAACATGGAAGTCACCAGTTGTTCCTCCTGTTGATGGAGTTGTTGGTTCAGTATCCAAAACCCCTGCTAAAACTTCTTCCAAATAGAATTCAATCTTGAATGTTTCTCCTAATAGTTCATCTAAGAATATGCCTGGCCCTAGTAAAACCTCAGAGGTCCAGGCTGTCCAGTCTACTGCAGTAGACAAATCCTAGAAAGGAAAGAAGAAAGGCAAAGGAAAAGCTAAAGTCGATGCCCCAAAACAAGGTCCTCCCAAATCATATGTTGGCAAATCTTTGCAACAAAAACCATAGTATCCCTGCCTCATTTGCGAGGAGGATCACTACACTAAGGATTTTCCTCAACGATCCGAAGTTAGTTTCCCGCTCAAAGGAACCCCTTTTGTCCTTAAAGAGCCATTTCTATCTCAACAGACCCAAATGGTAGACAAACCCCAATCTACTTCCTCTGAATCTCAAGTTTTCATGATGAAGATGCCCATTAATGTGGCTACCTAATCGAAATATTATCAAACTCCAACTCCGGCAGTTGGAAAGAAAAAGAAGTTGTACCTTCTTCTTCTACCCTGTGTTCTGGCCCTCTGCAAATCAAGTGGCCTAACCCTAATTCCGCTACGTGGCCACCCTCTCGAGGTGTGTTGCAGAAATCCTCGTATAATCCCAATGCCCGAGCTGCTCAACACTACAATATTGTTGAGGATTTGGCTCAGGCACCATCATCCATGTCGGCTCTCAAGGTACTCCAAAGCTGCCCATCACAGCGGAAATTTTTACTGTCAACTATCGGCGACATCAATCCCACCGATTCTAATTTGATATGTTTTGAACTGGAGAACTATGTTTCACGGCTCCCTCATCCGATTTCCTTTCTTATTCACGTAATCATTAATGAGAAGACCATCCACCACACCGTAACCGATAAAGGTGCTTCCACCTACATCATGTCAACTCCATGTTGGAAGGCTATTAGTTCCCCTGCACCGAACCAGTCTCCGAACACATTGGAAGCTTTTGATGGGTGCGATTCATGACCCTTTGGTGTCTTACCTAACCTTGGCATCACCCTGGAAGGAAATATAGTGCAAGTCGAAGTAGAGATTGCTTATGCCAATCTCAATTATAATATTGTACTCGACTGAAGCTGGACACATGCCATTCATGCCATGGCCTCCTCTTTGTTTCGCATGATCCATTTTCCCCATTAAAGGAATATTGTCACTGCCGATCAGTTGTCTTTATTTCTGTTATAGACATTTTTGTGCCTTGCATCACTAAGCATGAACTGTCAATAATCAAGGGATCCAAAGTCCCTAAACATGTTGTTCCTACCCCTAGAGGAACAAAGCCAGCAAACCACAGCACTTAACAAAAGTTCTCCACCTGAAAACACTCAAAAACAAGGCAATTCTGGATCATGTCAACTGCTCCACTGAGCATCTGCGCTGAATGTCAACTGCTCCACTGTCTACCTGCATTGAATGTCAACTGCAAAGAAGGCTACCTGCGCTGAGCGAGTTTGGACAAGTGGAAGAGTCATTCCTCAAGGTGTCAATGCCCAGGAAGCTTCCAAAATGACACTTGGATCAGGGAATTCGACTGGTGATGAGTAAGAGGTTCCAAATCTCCAAGTGGAAGCAAGGACCTCCAAGTGGACTCAAGAACTGAAGTTGGAGAGGACACTAGTCAGTCTCAGACCAGTCTCAAGTTGACTCATCCTCTCTCCAATATCCCTATATATAGATCTCTTCTACATGAGATCAGGGGGGCTGGAATTTGGTATTTGCAAAGAATTGTTGTTGGTTTGTGGCTAGAAATATTGGGTGTGTTATGCTTTGAAAGGAGTTGAAGAAGGAATTCCATTCTGCTGGGAAGGAGATGCTGGGTTGGAGCCCTATGGGTTGTATCTCTTCCTGAACCCTGTTACTTTCAATAAAGCTATCTTGATTCTTTCCTATATGCTGGTGTATTTTGTATGATTGCATTAGTATATCTGATTTACTTCTAATCCTGAATCATTTATGAATATGTATATTTGCCTTTGTATTGTGTCCTTCTGTTGTTGCAAGTAGTTGTTCTCTTGTCACAGGTAGTTGTTCTCCTGTGATCTCGTGGGATTCAAGTAGTTGTTCTCTTGATCGAGCGAGGAGGCAAGTAGCTGTGGACACACAAAGAGAAGAGGATCTAGTTCGAGGGACAACCGGAAGATAACGGTAAGTCTGCCGATCTCCTCTCTTTCATATTTCATAAAGGAAGAAATCATGATAGCAGTATTCGTTTGTTGCTAAGGCGCTGTCACACCTTAGGTGGATAGGATCGTCCTAAACAGGCATTTTTCCCCACAACAAATTGGCGACTCCACTGGGGAAGAACTTATTTATTCATTTCATTTGTGTTTCCTTCATTTGTTTACTTCATAGACTTGACAGCAACTCTTGAACTGCATCTTTCCCGGATGCAAAGTAAAAGTTGCTGCTTTGATCCAGTATGTTGGACTTGTCTATGATTTAAACTAGATCCACAAATGATTTGATTGATCCTTGTGATAGTCTTTAGTACCCTATCAAAGCATCCCTCTGTTTATACCTTGCTTGTGTTTTTGATTTGGCCCGAAACAATTGATTTTTGAGCATTTTGTGACCCAGAAACCAAGGGAAACGAGAGTTTCTCTCTTCAGCGCAGGCACTGTGAAGGCAGTCTACATTTCAACGCAGGTCCCGAAGGGGCTACCTGCGCTGAATGTCAAACTGATAGTGTTAGACCTGCGCTGAACCAGTGTGGCCTTGTGCAGCTGGGGTTCTTTGTCCTCTTTTGCCCTGTTTTGATCTCTATTTTTGTAGCCTTTAACCAGCATAGGTGCTAGTCTGATAACCCTTTTCTTTGCCTGAATTCTGCCACAATTTTTGTACAAAAAGATTGTGAATGTTTTTATGTGTTTGTGGCGTCATTTACAGTCTTCCTTTGCATGAGTAAAGTAGTCTTTCTGTAGCCTTTGATTCAAATCTGATTGAAAGTGATCTTAGAAGAGAGTTCATTCGCTGTTTGTTCAGATTAATTATAGTTTTACTTTTGCTTATTGGTTTGAATTTGTTCTTTTCAAAATATCAAAACGAGTCTTTATTTCGAAAATCGCAAAGTGATTGTAATCTCTTCTACCCTTGTTGATTTCGAAGAAAGTGAACTTGTTTATTTTGATCATTGTAAAAGCAAATTCAAAGTTGTGCAAAAAGCTTTCTTTGTAGGCATTTATACTAAGAAAGTGAAAACAAACACCTGCATTGTGCATTTTGCATTTGATAAGTTTGCATGTTGGATTTAGGGAAAGTGCATTAGAGTGTGCTTATTGCTCTTTGAGAAAAGATAGTCGCTCTCTTTTCCCTTAGTAGCTAGGATTTTCAAAGTTGAAAGATTGTAAAGCTTGCTTATCATCTTAGACTGCATTTAGGAAGTTGTATCATACATCTCGTGGTGAACCTTGAAAGGCAAACTTTAAAAAGATCAACCTAAAATAAACTGAATGAACCTAACAACGCTTTGTAACATAACGCACAACATAGAGGTCTAGGCTAGAGATGTGTTCCGGCGTCGTTAAACATAGTGACTGTCGATCTCGAAGAAGGTGGGTGATTCCTCCTGAGAGTCGGTGGCGCTAATACGGATTGTGCTCCCACGTACCGTCACGTATATATTGGGAGACCCCTATAGGCATATATCTTTTATCCTTAGGAAGCCGTGTCGGCCGCCCTACTGATCGCAATGCAGTGAACACAGCATTCACGAAGATCGACCACCTGTACCGTAAAACGTATTCTGTGGTTTTGTGAAAAGTTTGGCACACCCTCTGCCTAGATCTCCAGAGCAGTTTCTTTTGGCCTTTTTCAGACTCTATAACAGAAAAAGTCCATCCGAGCATTTGTCACTTCGGGCTCGTTAAAACATCGAAGGAGACTAGAGTCATCTTTAGCTTTTTCTTGACTCTTTAAAACTGAAAAAGCAAGTTGTGTCTAAAAGCGTCGTTAACAATTTATTTTAAACGGAACAATCACCCTTTAATCCTGCGTTGATCTTTAGGTTGAAAAGATGGAGCACACCAACCAAGGAGTTCCCTTGGGTGGAAATCCTAGTCCCTTCTCCTCTTGGGGAGATGTTGGTGCGCCCCACATGGCCACATTGTCGCTTCCAGGACTGACAATTGGCCTACCAGTTTGGCTCTTTTCGACCAATGTCGTTCAGAATACCACCACTCCTGAACAGTCGAGTCAATAGTTAGATCAGACAAGAGTTGCCTCCCAGCCTTCCACTTCATCTTCCTCCCCTCCTTCCTCTTCGCTTGACGGAACTGGTCGATCAAAAAATCGGGTTCCTAAGGAGAAGAAGGAGAGAAGAAGAAGGAGCCTAAGGCGACTGGGGGCAAACAAATGTCATCTAACAAAAATCCACACACCGCACTTGTAAGGCCTAAATCGCCATGCATCATATGCAGGGGAGACCACTTCCATAGAGATTGTCCCTGTATCCCACGGATACTAAGAGACTGGTCCCCCCGTTTGCACAATTCGGGAGCATCGACCTCTGATAGCCATGTCGACTGTTCACCGTCAACTAGTGGGAGTGAAGCTCCAGGACAGAATGGGAAAGTTAAATTTCCTTGCAGATTGTGTGAAGGCGATCACGCCATCCACCGTTGTCCCTTCTTAGACGAGGCAAAAAGAGTTCTGGAAGATCGCCCGATTTTACGAGCGAATCTTCCTCCTGGATATCAAAGACTCCTGCCAAGTCCCTCACTAGTTGAGAATCTGGCTGAGCCACTTAGATGGTCAGCCGAAGCACCTGTCATTGAAGAAGAACCGTCTGGATCCATGCCTGACGAAAGTCAAAAGGTTGATACGGCAGTTGACCCGGTTTTGCCTTCAGAGGCTCCATCTTCGAATGACACCATCACAGAGGAGAATACAGACGACACCGTCCAGGTTCTCTTCATCAACACTGACTCTGATGATCAAGGGGGCAATGCCACCATTCCTTTGTCGCAGGAAGGAAGTTCATCAGAGCGCTATCCGGCCGTATATTCGGTCCCACCACCAAGCAACCTGGTTGTGTCCTTTGATTGGAACCAACTAGGCAGATCCCGGTTGCCAGCCAGTGTACCGTTCAGAATTATTTGTCAAACATACAGAATGGTAATGGCTGGCACTATCATTGATGAGGGGGCATCTGTGAGTATCCTTTCCTCTATTTCTTGGAAAGCGCTTGGTTCGCCGGCACTTTTACCTGAGATGAGAAGTCTATCAGGTTTTCATAAAGGAACCAGTCGACCTTTAGGGATCCTCCCCAATGTGCCTGTAACATTGAAAGGGAAGACCGTTCAAATGAACTTGATGGTCGTTCAAGGACCCTTGGATTATAACCTACTCCTTGGATGAGACTATATATATTGCATGGGAGCTGTAGTCTCCTCACTCTTTAGAGTATTGTGTTTTCCGCATGAAGGAAGAATGGTCAAGCTCGTGGACCAACTTTCGTTTCCCGGATCACACATCGCAAATAGTCATGTACCATTCCTAAATGGTCTATTCATGCAAGAAGTGTCTCAACCCACGGTCCGTCCTCCTGATGAGCGCGAGTAATCCGGGAGGATATGACTGGAACCCAGGGGGCATGCGTCCTGGCCTGCTTCGGCTCGAAAAATTTGGGTATAGGGTAGGTTTCCGCGGGAGAATATGACTAGTCTGTACCCCGTCCATGGGTGGAAGAGGGGTTGTTCTAGAATAAGATTCTTTTGTCAAAGTTACGTGTTTGAAAAAGGTCATTCACCCTTGTCTATTTCGGTAGACATTGCCGAGGAAGTGTTTTGTTTGAAAGAGTAACGAGACAATCTTTGGGTAGCCTGAAAGAGGTAAGCCTCTCTCGATTAAAACAAATGTTTTGGCGGAGGGTAAGTAGAGGTAACCTTGAAACTCTGTTTTATACCTGGGGGCATGCAAACCTTTTGGAGTGCAAGCAAAGAGCGGTTATTTATCTGTTTTTTGGGTTAGTCGTTTCCTAACTTGCATAAAGAAAGGATCAGGAGCAGAGCTTAGTGAGATGAAGCTCCATAAAAAATAGAATCTTGATGAGACACTCTTATCAAAAGACTGGGTAATCGAGCAGTTTTAGCATAAAGTTCATGCTCGTTAAAAAATAAACGCAAGATCCGAGCAGTTTTAGCACATAGTTCATGCTCGTTAAAAAATAAATATAAGCAGTGAGCAATGTTTCCTCCAGAGTTTAAGCTCATTTTTAAATAAAAAATGAACCTATCCCGGTAAATAACCGTTGTGATCGTAAATTTATCAGCCATAAAAGCCTTGGTCGTGTTTGCACCTGCCACCTCCACTTTCATTTGGCCGATCGTTCACCTCCATATGATTGTTTACCCATTTTGAGGAACAGCTGCGAAGAGTGATTTCACCTATCCATCCTTGTGACACTGCCGTGATTGGAAAATTCCAACCTGTACCTGGAATCAGTTGCTATCCCTGTTTATCACTTGTTCCTCAAAAGACGAGTCTTCTTTAAGCTCTTTTCAACTGACTCGTAAAATATGAAAAGATTGCCGAGTTTTGGCCTTCCAGCTCGTTAAAGGACCGGAAGAGCTATCCCTCCTCTAGATTTTAATCTTTTTTGGACCTGAGGGATTATTGCACAAAAAGGTCGAGCGCTTGTTTTATTCGGCTCGTTAAAGTTATCGAAAACTCATCCCTTCTGTATTGTTTTATACTTTTTCAGACTTAAGGGATTAGATGACGAAAAAGGAATTTTGGAGTTAACTTTATGTACCTTTTTAGACTCTCTAAAAATGAAAAGGACCGAGTTATCCTTGTCGTTAGACTCGTTAAAATTATTAAATAGCGACAAACTTGTCTTTAGACGAGAACAAGTTTCCCTATCGCTAGGCTCGTTAAAACATAGCGATGGGCTTGCCCGAAGGGTAGGTTATAGAACAAGCATATGTTATCCTCCTCAAGCTTGACAAAAATAAAGAGGTACTAGTCAGCAATGACTGGGGAAAAATTGGGAAAGATTCAAGAAAACTTTGATGGTAGCAAGTCGCTCTTGAACATGACACTTTTCCTCCGTATCATATTCGGGTTGGGTTGTTTCATTCACCGGTCACATCACCATGGTCTTTCCATACCATCCATATTTGGGGTAATGCTACCGATCCATCGCATCAGTGTCACCATATGTTCAAGAGAAGTCGTTCAGAAAGAGTCAACCGGGTCCCATCCACTGCCATACATTATCCTTCATCCATTCATGACCGCCACCCTGAATCATATGTCACAGATTGTTTTCACCTCCATTAAAATCATTAGCTCCGTTCCGTGTCACTGATGTGGGATTCACTAAGGCCCTCCTTTGACAGATCGCTCCTTGTCGACATCAGCTCATTATCCAAGGAGTTGATCTAGGAACAACCCCTTCAGTACTTTGAAGCTTGCATGCCTCAATGGCAAGTTTCTCACTTCCGGCGACAGGTATACATCAATGACCTTCGACCAGAAGATTTTGAGTGGTGTTCGACACCAAGTCCTTTATTCACACCACGTAAATTGTACTGCAGTACCTTGAGGGTCATTATCATTATCGGTCATTCCTCTCGCACTTGTTGATGGTTTACATTATTGACCGGTAATCAAGCGATGTCTTTCCGTGTTCGACTTCAGCGCAATTCTCACATGGATCGACTTGTACTTAGAGTGAAGATCGAACGAGTTTGAAGACCTCGGATCTAGTTTCATCCATCCGGGCTGCGATATATATTCAGGAAAAATAAAGACATTTGACATGTACATCATTGCAGCAGATGATCATCCTACTCAAAGGATGATAATTTCACTAAAATTATCAGTCTACCATTAGACGATCGTCTGTTCTATGTACCAAAATGAATTTATAAAGCTGAGCATGGGAATGCCCGCCTCAGCTAGATCATGAAAGCATTATGAATCATAATGTATTGTATTGTATTTTACTACAGGTCTCCTCCCAGCAGATGGATGAACTTCGGACCCTCCTGGATAAATCATTTCACCTGATAAACGGCCTCATACTTTAGGGGGCAATTGTTATAGACATTTTTGTGCCTTGCATCACTGAGCATGAAATGTCAATAATCAAGGGATCCAAAGTCCCTAAACATGTTGTTCCTACCCCTAGAGGAACAAGGCCAGCAAACCACAGCACTTAACAAAAGTTCTCCACCTGAAAACACTCAAAAACAAGGCAATTCTGGATCATGTCAACTGCTCCACTGAGCATCTGCACTGAATGTCAACTGCTCCACTGTCTACCTGCGTTGAATGTCAACTGCAAAGAAGGCTACCTGCGCTGAGCGAGTTTGGACAAGTGGCAGAGTCATTCCTCAAGGTGTCAATGCCCAGGAAGCTTCCAAAATGACACTTGGATCAGGGAATTCAACTGGTGATGAGTAAGAGGTTCCAAATCTCCAAGTGGAAGCAAGGACCTCCAAGTGGAAGCAAGGACCTCCAAGTGGACTCAAGAACTGAAGTGGGAGAGGACACTAGTCAGTCTCAGACCAGTCTCAAGTTGACTCATCCTCTCTCCAATATCCCTATATATAGATCTCTTCTACATGAGATCAGGGGGGCTGGAATTTGGTATTTGCAAAGAATTATTGTTGGTTTGTGGCTAGAAATATTGGGTGTGTTATGCTTTGAAAGGAGCTGAAGAAGGAATTCCATTCTGTTGGGAAGGAGATGCTGGGTTGGAGCCCTATGGCTTGTATCTCTTCCTGAACCCTGTTACTTTCAATAAAGCTATCTTGATTCTTTCCTATATGCTGGTGTATTTTGTATGATTGCATTAGTATATTTGATTTACTTCTAATCCTGAATCATTTATGAATATGTATATTTGCCTTTGTATTGTGTCCTTCTCTTGTTGCAAGTAGCTGTTCTCTTGTCACAGGTAGTTGTTCTCCTGTGATCTCGTGGGATTCAAGTAGCTGTTCTCTTGATCGAGCGAGGAGGCAAGTAGCTGTGGACACACAAAGAGAAGAGGATCTAGTTCGAGGGACAACCAGAAGATAACGGTAAGTCTGCCGATCTCCTCTCTTTCATATTTCATAAAGGAAGAAATCATGATAGCAGTATTCGTTTGTTGCTAAGGCGCTGTCACACCTTAGGTGGATAGGATCGTCCTAAATAGGCATTTTTCCCCACAACAATTTCCCTCTTCCTCCTCGGATGGAAATGTTCCATACATCAAGCACTCTGGTGCTCCCTATGAGAGTGTGGAGATGGGTCTCTTCAAATATTCTGCCTCAATGGGAATTTTTCCACTCCCACCTCCCCATGTTGCCTTTGTCAACATGATCTCCATCAAATGTGATCCCTGGGTCATACCTGCACCAAATCTTGTTGATACTTGGGGCGAGGTTATGTCGCTTAGTCCCGTCGAAGTCAATTACATGGAAATTGTTTTGGCTTCGAACTCTGCATCCTCTGATTCTCATATGACGAAGACCTCTCTCGATATTTATTCTCAATCCCCTTAGCTTGGCACTTTGGAATCATTTGATCCCTTAGTCGAGACCTTCCTTGCGATGAAGGTATCATGGAAATCATGTCTCTCAAGGAACCACCATGGATCGATACTCATCATCACTCCTCGTTCCTGCCTCGCACAACGATCATGTCTACCGCTTCTGAAGAGTCCTCTTCTCCATTTTCACCACCGACTATTACTCATGAAGTATGGTCGGAAGGAAATCTGGGTAATATTACCCAAATGATGTCGATTGACATTTCTATCAAATATAGTGTCATTGAACATGTTCATATTGGGGTATCTTGTTCTTTTAATGAGATCAAGACATATACTCGTCTATTTTAGGAATTACGTGATGTGTTTGCATGGTCTTACGAAGAGATGCCTAGCATTGATCCTAGAATTGTGGTGCATAAAATACCAATGTATCCACATGCGAAGCCTGTTCACCAATGGCTTTGTCTGGTGCACCCTAGGAAGGCCACTGCTATTAAGGGTGAAGTCGAAAAGCTTCTCAAAGATGGGTTCATTTATCCCATCCCCCTTACAGACTCAGTGTCCAATATTGTCCCGGTGACTAGAAAACAAGGAATTATCCGTGTTTGTGTGGATTATCGAGATCTTAATCGTGCTTTCCTAAAGACAACTATCCTACTCCCTTCATTGCTCAAATCATTGATGAATGTGCCAGGAGCCATATCTTTTCCTTTATGGATGGTTTTTCTGGTTATAACTAGATTAATATTGCATTGACCGACCAAGAAAAGATAGCCTTTATATGCCCATGGGGTACATTCGTGTACAAGAAGCTCCCTTTCGGCCTCAAAAATTCTAGAGCCACATTTCAACAGGAAATGTCCTACGCATTTCATGATATTCGAAACATTGTCCAGCCTTACTTAAATGACCTTCCTACCCATTCTCCTAAGCACCAGGATCACCCAGACCATCTTTGGCATATTTTTCTACGGTACAGACACTATAACATTTGGTTAAATCCACACAAATGTGTTTTCTACATGGAATCAAGATGACTCCTCTACTTCATTGTTTCCAAGGATGGTATTCACCTAGATCCGCTAAAAGTTGAGACATTGTAAATTTACCCCCGCCATCTTCATTGCACCAACTCAAGAGCCTACAAGGAAAGGCCAACTTTCTCCTTCGTTTTATACCCAACTATGTCAGGCCAGCCACAGGATTTACCCGGTTACTCAAGCAAAGAACGCCCTTTGCATGGGACAAGGTGGCCCAAAAATCTTTTGATGATCTTAAGGTCATGCTCATAAATGCTCCTATGTTTCATCCGTCGAACAATTATTGAGATTACTTCCTTTACTTAATCATGGCCCCTAGCACCATTGCTATGGTTTTGGTCCAAGAAGACAACAAAGGAAGTGAACATGTGATCTACTACCTTAGTCGAAATCTCCTTGACACTGAAACGCGTTTTTCACATGTTGAGAAGTTGTCTTTGTCTCCCATTCAGGTTGTTCAATGCTTTCGGCACTATATCCTTTTACATACAACTATAGTGATTTCTGAATGCAACCCTATGACCTATATCCTGACTCGTTAGTTGTTGGGGGGAAAGTATTCTAAATGGATATTTATCCTGCAAGAATTCGATCTGGTCTTCACCACAGCCAAATCCAAGAAGTCACTTGTTTTCACTGAATTGATTTGTTCCCTTCCCTCCAAAGCTCTCCCTGCTGGTGCAGATGAACAGCTTCTAGATGAGACCCTTTTCCTGATTAGCACCCTTGATCCATGGTACGGTGATATCATTGTGTATCTCCAAACCTCCACGTTTCGGTCTGCGTTGACCAAAGATGATCATTTGAAGGATTCGGCATCATTCTCAACCCTACCGTATTATTGGTGATTCTTTATACCGTGTCGGTCTCGATTCTGTTCTTCGTCGTTCCCTCATGATTGAGGAAGCTGAAATAGCTCTCACTGATTGCCACTTCAGGGCATGTGGTGGTCATTGCTGGCTTGATGGGGCTTGACCCAGGTTCAGAAGTGATTTAGCCAAACAAATCCCGAAACTACCAGCCCTTTCAGCAACAGTCCACGGGGCGTGGACTGAAGTATCACCCAAGGTAGTATGGGAGGGTGCTGGAACTAGGTTTCCGAACCCTAGGGATGTCTTGATGAGATCTGGTATGGTCGCTAGCGGCTCCTGCGCACTTGTGTTGCTTCGCGCAGCTGTCTGACCTTTAGGTAGCTTTATACAGAATAAGAAGGGTCGCTACCTAGATCTTCTAACTTTACTGGGTTAGTATTACAAATCTGACTTAATTTTGTGGGTCTAGTAATCTTTATCAATTATTCAGTGTGCACAACCATAACCATGTAAAGAAATGCATCAACATATACCAGAAGCATAAACAACAGATCTATAAAAAGAGGCACAATTTTCCAAAACCAACTTAGATTTTATTAACTTTCCTTTCCAATACAATCCAGTCCACCCTATGAACTCAACTGCAGGGGTCTATGCACACAGCTACGAACTCTACTAGGCCTCTGTGCAAATAGCTGCAAAGCCTCTTTTACTCCTCCTATGACCCAAGACTCAGACTTACAAACTCAAAGTGAATACCATAGTCAGAAACCCATAATACTTAGATCACCACCAAAGCTACCTTCTACACTTAGAGCCTCGCTCTAATTATACATTCCCATGGTCCGCGGACCATGGGTACACTGACACATTCTAGATTAAATTACAATATTTTAGGGCGGACTACCCTTTGACTTAACTCATTACAATTCACACTCTGCGCACTTCATGGAGCCTTTACAATACCATTACCCAAAATTGTGGGCTTTGAGCCCCAAAACCGTTACGCAGGGATTCGCTGCCCAACAGGCCCCCAACACAATCATCGTGACTCGCCCCGAGTCACTTGTCGGTGTGGCGAGGCACGCTACCAAGGCTCTACGATCCACCATCCCTATGAGTGATGCACTACTATCTGTTGCTCCATTCATGCCTCCTACAACGCTTCTTCAAGCTCCTACTCCATTGCCCCTACTAATTCGCTTAGCTAATGATGCTCATTCTGCTCTGCCAAGTTAACAAAAAGCGACCCCTCATAGGATTTTAGCTCTAGCTGAGAGGTCAAATGCATGAACTTTTTGTGCAAGAGTAGCAAGCTTGCGATCTCTAGTCCAGTATACTCAATGTCCGTTGAAGCTTGTGTTGCCTTTTTGCAAGAGAGATGTTGTTTTCTGCGAGGTCCCAATATTCAAGTTTCGTCATGGGCATGCGGCCCATGGACATACTTTTCAATGGAATTCTATCTTTCATCTCAAGATTCACCATCTTGAACCTGCATACGAATTATAAAACATAGAAAATAAACAATGCAAGAGCATAACACATAAAACACATATACACAGAGATTTTCCCCTAGATCCCAAAACTGGGACTACCAGCTTGATTTTTCATTATGCTCCTTTCAATGTTACAATACATATTTATGCATGTCGAAGAATCCAATACCATGGACATAAAACCATCGCATCCAATACCATGGATAGAAAAACCATAGGTAGGTTGGCCCAATCTAATATAGGGTCCAAAAAAAAAATTCTCGAGGCGCTTCCCTAGACCCCGTAGAGGGGGCTACCCACCCCCCTCAAACCCCCGGAACAAGGGGGGCTACCGCCCCCCCATTGCGCAACTGGCGCAATGAAGGGGGAACTCTGCCCCCCCTCTAACCCCCTGGTTCACTATGTAGGTTAGTCGTGGAAATAATATAACACAACCCAACATTCTCCCACTTGTTGTTTTCTTTCCACAAGAGGCCACAAGAGAGCTTAGTCATTTTTCTAGCCCTAAAATGCCCATTGTTTCTCTACACCAGGAGAACTTATCAGAGCTCACATATTTGGTCAATGCATCTGTAGTATTCTTCAAAGTGTCCACCTTTACCAACAACTCCTTTTTGTCTTCTATCATATCCCTCACAAAGTGATACTGAACATCAATATGCTTTGTCTTTGAATGATAAGCAGGGTTCTTTGCCAAGAAAATTGCACTTTGGTTTTCACAGTCTATACTTATAGCTCCCTGTTGTTATAGACATTTTTGTGCCTTACAGCATTGAGCATGAAATGTCCATAATCCAAGGGGTCCAAAGTCCCTAAACATGTTGTTCCTACCCCTAGAGGAACAAGGCTAACAAACCACAGCAATTCACAGAAGTTCTCCACCAGAAACTGCTCAAAAACAAGTCAATTCAGGATCAATTCAGAGGCTCCACTAGCTGTCTGCGCTGAAATGCAAAGTCTGCACTGGCTACCTGCACTGCAACGCAGGTAGAAGCACTACCAGGGTGCGCTGAGCGGGAATTGACAAATGGCAAGTTCATTCAACGAGGTGTCAAGACCCTGGAAGCTTCCAGAACCTTCCTCAATGACACTTGCCTCAGTGAATTCGACTAGTGAGGAGTAAGAGGTTCCCAACCTCCAAGTGGAAGCAAGAACCTCCAAGTGGAAACAAGAACTGAAAGAGGGAGAGGACACTAGTCAGGTCTCAAGCTGACTCATCCTCTCTCCAAACATCTATATATGGATCTCTCCTCCATGAGATCTAGAGGCTGGAATGTTGTTATTGCAAAGAATTGTTGTTGGTTTGAGGTTGGAATCATTGGGTGCTTAATGCTTTGAAGGAAGGTGAAGATAGGAATTTCATTTGCTGGGAAGGAGATGCTGGATTGGAGCCCTCTGGGTTGTATCTCTTCCTGAACCTTGTTATTCATCAATAAAGCTATCTTGGTTTCTCCTATATGATGATGTGTCTTTGATGTATGATTGCATTAGTATGTTTAGTTTATTTCTAATCCAGAACTAGTTATGAATATGAATCTATGTCTTTGTGTAGTGTTCTCTTCTTGTGATCTTGCAGGAACCTGTTGAAGCTGGGCGAGCGAGAAGGAAAGTAGCTGGGAACTCTCAAAGAGAAGAGAAACCGGATCGAGGGACAAACGGAAGACATCGGTTAGTCCATCCATCTCTCTTCATTCTTAATTCATAAAGGAAGAATACTAGAATAGCTGTCTCTGTTTGTTGCTAAGGCACTGTCACACCTTAGGTGGATAGGATCGTCCTGCATGGGCATTTTTCCCCACAACAAATTGGCGACTCCGCTGGGGAGATCTGTTTAGTCATTTTATTTGTGTCTCTATCATTGTTTGTTTCATAGACTCAGCAGCAACAATCGAACTGCATCTGCTATTCTCAGATGCAAAGTAGAGAGCTGCTGCTTTGATCCAATCACTGGATTTGCCTATGATCTGAACAATGGACTCACAAATGATTTGATGATCCTTTGTGATAGATCTTAGCCCTCCCTCAAAGCATCCCTTTGATTGTACCTTGCTTGTTGCTTTTATTTGGCCTAAAACCGTAGATTAATCAGCAAACTGTGACCCAGAACCCAGTGAGAAACTCTCGTTTCGCCTTCAGCGCAGACCCTGTGAAGAGGTTCTGCATTTCAACGCAGGTCCTGTGAAGGCTACCTGCGCTGAATGTCAAAACCCCTGTGTTGAGGGTGCGTTGATCCAGTTAGGCCTTGTGCAGCTGGGGTTCTCTGCTCTATTTTGCCTTGTTTTGATCTCTAATTTTTGCAGCCTGTAACCAGCATAGGTACCTGTCTGATAACTCCTTTTCTCTGCTTAAATTCCGCCTCCTTTTGTACAAAAAGATTGTGAGTGTTTTTATGTGTTTGTGGCGTCATTTACAGTTTTCCTTTGCAAGAGTGAAATAATCATCCTGTAGCCCTTGATTCAGATCTGTTGATTGTGATCTTAGGAGAGATTTCATTGGCTGTTTGCAGTTGATTATACATTTACTTTTGCTTTTGGTTTGAGTTTGTCTCTTTTAAGTGTCGAAACAAGTGTTCATTTCGAAAGTCGTAAAGTGTTGTATTCTCTTCTACCCTTTCTGATTTCGAAAAAGTAAACTTGTTTGTATTTGTCATTTAAAAGAAAATTCAAAGTTGTACAAAAAGCTTTCTTTTTAGGCATCAATATTAAGAAAGCGAAAAACAAACACCTGCATTGTGCATTTGCATCTTGATAGTTTGCATGCTTGATTTAGGAAAAGTGCATTAGAGTGTGCTGATTGCTCTTTGAGAAAAGATGGTGTCTTTCTTTTCCCTTTGTAGCTAGGATTTTCATAGTTGAAAAGATATAAAGCTTGCTTATCATCTTTAGACTACATTTAGGAATTGTATCATACATCTCGTGGTGAACCTCAAAAGGCAAACTTCTAAAAAGATCAACCTAAAATAAATTGAATGAACTTAACAACGCTTTGTAACTTAACGCACAACATAGAGGTCTAGGCTAGAGACGTGTTCCAGCGTCGTAAAGCCTGGTGACTGTCGATCTCGCTGATGGTGGGTGATTCCTCCTGAGGGACGATAGTGCCAGTACGGATTGTGCTCCCACGTACCGTCGAGTATATATTGGAAGACCCCTATAGGCATAAAACCTTTATCCTTAGGAAGCCGTGTCGGCCTCCCTACTGATCGCAATGCACTGAACACAGCATTCAGGAAGATCGACCGCCCGTACCTTAAAAAGTATTCTGCGGTTTTGCGAAAAGTTTGGCACACCCTCTACCTAGAACTCCAGAGCAGTTCCTTTTGGCCTTTTTCAGACTCTATAACAGAAAAAGTCCATCCGAACATTTGTCACTTCGGGCTCGTTAAAACATCGAAGGAGACTAGAGTCATCTTTAGCTTTTTCTCGACTCTTTAAAAGTGAAAAAGCAAGTTGTGTCTAAAGCGTCTAAAAAATTCATTTAATTCGGAAACACACTTTCCCCTTTTTGTATTTTGGTTGATCGAGTAATCCGCAATCGTGGAAGAAAGTCAATTGAAACCCCGTCGTTCGCGGAGGCTTACGAGTCAACCGTCTTTGTCTCCGGAATCGAAAACAGTACGGACAAAGCGAACTCGTTTAACTGGCTCGAAATCTCCTATCAAAGTAAGAACAAGTGTTCCAACAACATCTGAGATTCCGGTTACTCCAAACATTTCTGGAAACCCTGCCTCTATAGAAGAAGTTCAACAGCCACAGAGGGACAGTAACACTGATCCTAGTATGAGAGCAAATACTTGCGTTACTGAACCAGTTCCATCTGCGACCGGTTCAGAGAGTCTTGCTCCTAAAACAACTATCGTTGTCGAATCAACCCCCTCTTCGGCACCAGAAATATTTTACGGACCTGACGGTCTTCCTCTTCCACCTGGTTTGATTGCAATAGAGGAAATTGTAGAAGATCCGCAAGCAAGTACTCCAACACATTTTGGAGTCGGGGTCACTATATTTCCTTCGACATCAGAAGTTATTCTACCACCAGTGGAAGTTCCTATAGAATCGCTAGGTAATCTCTTGGATAGACTCAAAATGTCTGAACAACCGTCAACATCTAGGACTGTGTCGAATGACACAGCGACAGCAGAACTCCCTGCCGTCACTCCGACAATGTTTGTCGGCATACCATCTGTCCCGACTAGCTCACAACCGCTAGAAGGAGTCCACCCCGGGACTATTTCGACAGTGTGGTTCATTCCATTTTGTTCCTCCAGAATAATATCCGGCAACTCTTATGTTGAAACTCGCCAGATTGATCCATTTGGAGGTCAATTTTGGCAATCCAGTCCCCAAGGACAAACAATCCCCTTGAGTTCTGGATTGCCACCGTATGGGGGGCAGTATGCCCTTTCATTACCCCCTCCGGGAGGGTATCCATACGGGAGTTCACAACAGTATTCAGGTTATACTGGAGTTACATCAAGTGGTTGGGTACCTATGCTACCTCAACAACCAAGGGTTGTGTATTCTATGCAACAATGTGTACCTATGTCGAACATCCCGACCACACCGGCTATTGTGACAGTGTCACAAGTTCAAACGTTGCATGTTGTATGTCAACCTTAGATTTCTCAGGTTGTAATGCAACAGCCCCTTGACCCTGTGACTCAACCACAATCGCCTACTGGTGGGACGACACAGGTCCGAACGGGTACAATTACCCCACACCTTGGTCCAACGGTTAGTATAGCACAACAGAACATGGCTTCGCAACCGTGGCTGGTGCAATATCAACAACCACAATTCCAATAAGTATACCAAGGTTCTGAGCAACAGATCTTTGCGAACAGTGGACAACCGTACATTCAAAACGGTCAAAATCAACCACTTTATGGTGGTCATGTCCACCAACCGTATCAGTCATACCAACATCAATTACATTATGCTGGTATGCAAAGGCCAACTACTCAGGCGATCCCATCGTATCCTGGGTATGCTTCACCTAACCTGAATCAACAGTTACCATTTGTGGAAACTTTAGAGTTACCCGATTTAGACCGGTTAACAAACGATCCAATTGCTTACGCCCCTTGGTGGCCAGCGATTCCTCACAAACTTCCTTCAGACATTCCTAAATTTAATGGAAATCCGGGTGAAGATCCATCGAATCACGTGATGACCTTTCATCTATGGTGTTCATCAAACACCCTGAACGATGATTCGATAAGGCTTCGCCTTTTTCAGAGGACATTAACGGGTCCAGCGGCAAAATGGTATATTAAATTGCCTAGAGCTTCGTTCAACAATTTCAGCACCTTAGCCACGACATTCTTAACCCATTTTCAATTACCGATAAGGTATGAAACGGGAACGGAAATCTTAACCAACTTCAAACAGACGACGGCCACTCACATATCTGATCATATACATGAGTGGCGACGTCGTCGTAGGATGGTAAAAACGTACGTTCCCGATCAGCTATTAGCTGAATGGTTTATCAAGTCGTTACTTCCTGCTATAACGGAAGATGTGGCAAAGGGGGGAGTCGTAACAGAAGAGCAAGTTATCGCTCGTGCGCAATATCTAGACTTAGTCTATACTCAGTCTGGCACGCTCTATGACAAAATACCTGACGCCCCTAGACCGGAATTCTCAATTCCTCCTCCTCCTAAATCAAACAATGACTCTCATGCCGGCGATGGCGTGATTGGCACGACAAACGCGAAATCGACCAAGGCCAACTCCAAGAAGGCTCGTAAGATTTCAGATCAAAATTCAAAAGAAGAAATTCTTGCTTCGGAAGTAAATGTCGTATCAGCAGATAAGGGCAAAGAAACCAAACAACCAGGAAGCAAGAAAAAGCAAAACAAAGGGAAGAAGAAGAAACAGGGTGAGTCATCCCCTGAAAAAACTTCTTCAAACCCTCCTGGAAATAGGAAACCCCCTACCACAGGGTGTCAGATATGTGACGAGCGTCATTGGACAAACGAATGTCCATACAAAGCTGAGCTTAAAAGGTTCTTCAAAAGTTCGCAAACCTCAGCAGTGTTAACTGATCCGTTTCCAAACCCAGGAACAAATCTGGTTGATAGTGGATATGCTTCCCCGTCTCAAGTGCTCATGTTGTCAATTTCCAAGCAACAAAATGATGCTTTGATTTCGACAAGGAACAAAGATTACGGGAATCCGTAGTTGTCGAACGGCAAGGAGAAAGATCAACCAAGCAGTTCGACAACAACTTCAACAGATGTTGTACCACCCATCATTCCTGAATTAACAATAAAACCGCCAAAGGGAGTAGTACACAAGTCGACATTTAATCCTCGCGCTAGGGCAGCGCAGCATTATAACATAGTGGAAGATTTGGCCCAATCGCCATCCGCTATGTCGACTCTTGAAGTACTACAAAATTGCCCATCCCAAAGGCAGGCTTTGTTATCAGCTATCGGTGGGGTTGACCCAAAGGATTCCAATCTTGTATCCTTCGATCATAAAGGATACGATCCTCAGTTACCAGCTCAACTAGCTTTCCTTGTTCAAGTGAAAGCCCTCAACAAAACCGTTCATCGAACGATTATTGATGAGGGGGCATCCACATGTATTATGTCGATGAGCTGTTGGAAAACATTAGGATCTCCAACCTTGTCGCGATCTTCGACAACATTAAAAGCATTTGATGGACGATCGTATACCCCATATGGTATCCTGAATAACTTGAAAGTTGAACTAGGAGGGAAAACAGTAGAAATAGATGTCGAAGTCATTGATGGGAACCTTGACTACAACATCCTAATAGGAAGACCATGGATCTATGCCATGGCAACTGTCGTGTCAACCTATTTTAGAAAGATTGCATTCCCTTTCCAAGGAGGGATTACAATCGTTGACCAGCAAAACTTCCTCCCCAATGGTTCTCAAGTTACGAGAAGCATTCCAATGATCCATGGGAGCAACCCTTCGCTTCAAAATATCGGGGTAGGTCTACTGAAAGACCCCACATTAATGGGAACTTTCGCGCTTCCACCTCCAATCTATATTGGAGAAGTAGCGTTGGTAGGAGCCTGCAACATGATATCTTCTGCACAAAAGATTTCAGAAGACGATATTAACATGGATCATGCAATGGTTTTACCCCCAAGCCCAACGGAAATATTGTAGCAATCAATGTTCCTAGCTTGGGAGGTGAACCCAAACCAACGCTCATCGTGCGTTTGGGTAGATAGGTCTAGAGAATATGGTACCCCCTTGGATCCTTGGTCGCGAGTGCATGGAACCGACGAAGGAATTCTACAATCAATGTTGATTGAGGGGGCACCATGGAATGATAGCCACCATCGTTCCCTTCTTCAGGATTGTGAAGAAGATACTCAAGACGACCTTTATCACCCTTTAGTCTTTGAATTCCTATCAAATACTGTAAACATGGTGGATTCCGAGCGGAACCTATCCAATATTGAAGAGACTATAGCCATAAATATCTCAACAAAAGCAGATATTGTAGAGAATATTTATGTTGGCAAATGTTGTTCTCCTTCAGAACTAGGAATATATAACGCTCTTTTCCGTGAATTCAGAGATGTCTTTGCTTGGTCATATGATGAAATGCCAGGCATCGACTCGAGTATCGTTGAACATGAAATTAAGATGTATCCTGATGTCAAACCAGTAAGACAACGGCTTCGCCAGGTGCACCTCAAGAAAGCCGCTGCCATTAAGGTAGAAGTTGAAAAACTTCTCCATGCTGGTTTCATCTACCCGGTTCCTCTAACCGATTGGGTATCGAATATTGTCCCTGTTATGAAAAAACAAGGAACAATTAGAGTGTGCGTCGATTATAGGGATGTAAATCAAGCTTGTCCAAAAGACAACTACCCTACACCCTTCATCAACCAGATAATCGATGAATGCGCCGGATGTGAAATCTTTTCATTTATGGATGGATTCTCCGGGTATAATCAAATAAATATCCGCCCACAGGACCAGTCAAAGACTGCTTTCATTTGTCCGTGGGGCACATTCGCATATCGAAAGTTACCCTTTGGTTTAAAGAACGCTGGGGCGACGTTTCAGAGGGCAATGAATTATGCCTTCCATGACATCAAGAACATCGTTCAACCATACCTTGACGACCTTCCGGCTCATTCGCGAAAGCGGACTGATCATCCGCAGCATTTAAGAGCGATATTTCTACGTTGCCGACACTACAAGATACGACTCAATCCACACAAATGTGTTTTTTGTGTCAGCTTGTTCGTTTACTTGGCTTTGTAGTCTCCAAGGATGGGATTCGTCTCGACCCATGTAAGGTTCAGGCAATCATAAATTTGCCTCCACCTTCAAATTTGCTTCAGATTCAGAAACTCCAAGGGAAAGCAAACTTTCTGAGGAGGTTCATTCCAAATTATGCAGAACTTGCTAAAGGTTATACTCGTCTTTTGAAAAAGGATGTACCTTTTGTCTGGGATCAGGTGGCGCAAGCTTCCTTTGACGCTCTGAAAGATTCTCTAGTAAAAGCATCATTAATGTATGCCCCGGACTATCAAAAAGATTTAACCTGTATCTGGCTGCAGCAGATACGACCATTGCGATGGTTTTAGTTCAAGAAGTGGATGGAATTGAACATTCTATATATTATTTAAGTAGAAACTTAAATGATACAGAAAGTAAATATTCTTATGTTGAAAAACTAGCGCTTGCAGCTGTTCAAGCGATACAAAGGTTTCGACACTATGTCCTCTTTCGGAATACTACCATTTTGTCTGATTGCAACCCCATGACTTATATATTGTCGCGACAGTTGCTGGGGGGAAAATATTCAAAATGGATAGCAATCCTTCAAGAGTTTGATCTGGAATTCGTAAAATCCAAATCAAAGAAAGCTCTAGTTTTCGCAGAATTATTGTGCGATCTCCCATCGTCGTCCAACGATGAAACATCCGAAGAATCAATCGTGGACGAGAATTTGTTTCTGATATCTACAAGCAATGAGTGGTATGGAGATATAATAATTTATCTCCAAACCCAAAAATTCAGGCCTAACACCTCTCACTCAGAACAGAAACGTATACGATACCAAGCAAAAGACTACATGATCGTCGGTGATACGCTTTACCGTCGTGGTATCGATACAGTTCTGAGAAGGTGCCTCACCCATGAGGAGGCCGAAAAAGCCCTGAATGAGTGTCATTCAGGCGCGTGTGGGGGGCATCAATCTGGATATGCTACAACACAAAAAATCTTACGAGCAGGATACTTCTAGCCGACCATGTTCAAAGATTGCATAACCGCAGTCAGAAGTTGCCATGCTTGTCAAATTTTTGATAGCAAAACCAGAAGACCACCCGCACCTTTACAGCCAATAGTTGCTGTCGGACCTTTCGCCAAATGGGGCATCGATTTCATGACATGTAACCCCACCTCGACCGGGGGGCATGGGTATATTATAGTCGTCGTTGACTATTTTACCAAATGGGCCGAGGCGATGCCTACATTAGATAACACTGGTGAAACAGCTGCCCTTTTCTTTTTCAATCATGTAGTCGCCAGATTCGGCGTACCACAGGCTATAGTTACGGATCATGGATCGCATTTTCGCAATCACATGATGGTGGAATTAGCTGCCAAGCTAGGGCTATCTCACGACAGCTCTACCCCGTATTATCCGCAAGCCAACGGACAGGTTGAAGCGATCAACAAAGTCTTGAAGCGTATGTTGCAAAGGATGATCGGAGTTCACAAAAGAAGGTGGCACTTAATCCTGTACTCAGCCTTGTGGTCTTACCGAACATCGGTAAGGAATGCAACCGGGTTCACACCTTTCCAACTAGTGTATGGCCTGGAAGCAGTCCTACCAATCCAGTGTGAAATCTCGTCTCTTAAACTCGCAATTGATCTCCTCCTCGGAACTTCAGAAGAAGAGGCTCGTTTCTTGGAATTAATCCAATTGGATGAAACCCGTCGTGATGCCGCTTTGGCTAACGAAGCCCATAAGAAACGAGTCAAGGCGCAGTTCGACAAAAATGTCAAACCCCGTGTCTTCTCAGAAGGTGACTTGGTCTTGCTTTATGACCAAGAATCCGATAAATTGGGAGCAGGTAAATTTAATTCTTTATGGATGGGCCCCTATATTGTTAAACGAGTGTTAGCAAAAGGAGCCTACGAGTTAATGGATTATGACGGAATTCCACTGGCGCAACTCCGTAATGGGTTGTACCTCAAGCGTTACTATGCTTCAATAGTAACCTGTATGCTTTTGTTGTATTTTGTTTTCGCTAAAGTGTTTGTTTTGGTCGAGTAATCCACCTTTTTACATTTATTGCAGATGTCAAACCTTCTGGAGACATGTGTGGGATACGCCGACGGAGCGAGTCGTAGTTCGCGGAACCTATCCTCCGCAGCCTGGGCCATTTTCGATCCAAGCGGCGAGTTAGTAAGTTTCAGAGGTGTATGTATTGGGCAATCAACGAATAACATCGCTGAGTATAGTGCGTTGATAGAACTACTCTCTGATGCCATCACCCATGGTATACG
This sequence comes from Pinus tabuliformis, assembly GCA_031772625.1. NCBI lineage: Eukaryota > Viridiplantae > Streptophyta > Pinopsida > Pinales > Pinaceae > Pinus > Pinus tabuliformis. Next base: position 311,511,347 of record CM062819.1, on the reverse strand, counting down.
CCGACTAATTTTCAGGCTAGACTCACAACTCGTAATACTACAACTCAATGGTGTATATTCCGTCCGCAATCCAGCTATTTATCGTATGTTTCTAAGGGTTAAGATTTTGGAAAGACAGTTTGATTTAATTCAATACCAGCATATTTCCAGAAACTTAAACACATTAACTGACTCATTAGCAAACTATGTGTTAGATAGACATTTGCGACATTTATAAAAAGACACACATCATCAATGTTATACATATGGATCACATAACTCAACCAGAATAAAACCCCGAAAATCAAAATATATATATATAAGTTGTTTATCGTTTACACATAATGTTCTGTAACCAAGACAAAAATCGGTCGCATGACCCAAAAACTCAAAATGCTAGGGGGCACCCTAGCCTAGTGATGCTCATGATAGCACGTCACGGCCTGTGCAATCATGCGTAAGAGACGAGTCCATCGTCTAGGCACACCAGTAGTATGCCACTGCAACTGTAGAGGTAACTCGTCGATCCTCACATCCGGAATGCCAAGAGTAAGGCTCTCAACCTGCTCCTGCACAGCTGTAAGGGTCTCGGCCACATCAAGGTCACGAAGAATAACCCTCCCAGCAGTCTCCCCTGCTGGGGCAGCGACTGGCGCTCTCGGGCGAACTGCTGGACGAACAGGACCAACATCTGCATGCACACATGAGTTTGATTAAAGTCTTGATAGAATAAAGCACAAGGACATTACAAATAAAAACAGTAAACAGTGATATGGTCGAAGATTTTACCAATAGCGCCCCACTGTTCACCATCCGGCAGTACCAAATCCAGATCACCTCGGAAATCCATGCCAACATATGGATACTCGGAATAGACCATCTCCTGACGCTCGAACCACCTAAAGAAGGTATCAGTGAAAGAAATCTGAGAATGACCAGCATGCCTAGACATGTGATCAACCCATCTCTGCATGCGTGGCTCGGTAGGAGAAGGCAAGTCGAGTGCAATGTACTGAGGCTGCATCAGTGGTATCTTCTCCAAGGCAAAGGCAGTCAAAATAGAACCAAATCCAAAGTTCTTCAACTTCCCGTCCTTTACCTTGGTCAACTGACTTTTCATCTGAAGAAGTACTGCATCACACCAGTTGAATATTTTCGGTTGGAGGCACTCCAAGGCGTGCTGCACATAGGATCTGTTGGCAACATGAAGAGATGCACTACCGGCCATCCTACCAATAGTATACAGAATGGACCTGAGAGACCTGTCAGCAATCTCACGGATAACTATCTTGCCGTCTCTGCTCGACTGAGATCCTTCCCTGCAATACTGGCGGACATAATCTCTCACAGAGTCACTCCCTCGGGCCGAACCTGACAAAGAAATGGGGGCACCCCGCCTCGACAAGCTAGTCAAGAAGTAAATGTCTACCACGGTCAAAGGGATAGATTTGCTCCTAATCTGAAATACTTGGTTGATAGGATCCCAAGCCTCAAGCATATACTGCAATAAGGAGATCTGATGTCTCATACTAGAGATACGGAAGAACTTCAGCAGACCACAGTTTCGCAGCGCATTCACCGTGACAGGGTCATGTAAGGCAATCATGTCCTCTTCTTCATGTTCTCGTTCTCGCCATGTAAGGGTCATTTTGCTCCAATAATCTCTGAAAAAAAAACATGAGAGGAGTTAGATCCTGGATTTGATGAGAAATTGGCAAAGTTTTCATCAAAAACTGTGCAACAAAACTATTTTTCTGTGCCCAACGCAACTAGCCAGTGTTCCACCTGCGTTGAAGGTCAAATTGCCTTCATGCAGCTTGACATTCAGCGCAGGTTTCGAGTGAACCAGGTGCGCTGATGGCAGAGCGACTCAATAAAACCCCAGGAGCTCAGGAAAACAGGAAAACAAGCACAGAATGCAGAAAAGAAACCATGAAATGAAAGAGCTCAAGTTTAGCTCCTACCTGGTCCAGACGGCGCCGAAAATCGTCCGCAGAATCTCCCGGAATCAGCTGATGAAAATCAAGGGGAAAGAGGCACCTCCAAAGCTCCAACAAACCAAGTTCAAATGAAATGGTAAAATGAGAGGTAAAAACACTTTTTAATTGCTTTTTACGTAGTTCAAAGCGAAATATTAGGGTTTTATTCTCATTTTCAAGCAAATGTTATTCATTTCTAACTAGTTTGATGTAGCAATTGAGGATACAGTACTATCTTTGAAAAGGGCAAAGCTAGTCATGGTAAAAAATCAAAATTTGACCATATAATCGAGCAGTTTTAGCACACAGTTCATGCTCGTTAAAAAATAAACGCAAGATTCGAGAAGTTTTAGCACACAGTTCATGCTTGTTAAAAAATAAACGCAAGATCCGAGCAGTTTTAGCGCATAGTTCATGCTCGTTAAAAAATAAACATAAGATCGAGCAAATGTTTCCACCCGCGTTTAAGCTCGTTAAAAAATGAACTATCCCGGTAAATAACCACAGTGAATGTAATATCATCAGCCATTAAAGCCTTGGTCGTGTTTGCACCGTCACCTCCACTTTTCCATTGGCCGATCGTTCACCTCCATATGATTGTTTACCCATTTTGAGGAACAGCTGCGAAGAGTGATTTCACTAGCCATCCTTGTGACACTGCCGTGATTGGAAAATTCCAACCCGTACCTGGAATCAGCTGCTAACCCGTTTCATCACTCGTTCCTCAAAAGACGAGTCTTCTTTAAGCTCTTTTCATCTGACTCGTAAAATATGAAAAGATTGTCGAGTTTTGTCCTTCCAGCTCGTTAAAGCGACCGGAAGAGCTATCCCTCCTCTAGATTTTAATCTTTTTGGACCTGAGGGATTATTGCACAAAAAGATCGAGCGCTTGTTTTGTTCGGCTCGTTAAAACTATCGAAAACTCATCCCTTCTGTATTGTTTTATACTTTTTCGGACTTAAGGGATTAGATGACGAAAAAGGACTTCCGGAGTTGACTTTACGTACCTTTTCAGACTCTCTAAAAATGAAAAGGACCGAGTTATCCTTGTCGTTAGACTCGTTAAATGCATTAAATAGCGACAAACTTGTCTTTAGACGAGAACGAGTTTCACTATCGCTAGGCTCGTTAAAACATAGCGATGGGCTTGCCTGAAGGGCAAGTTATAGAACAAGCATATGTTATCCTCCTCAAGCTTGACAAAAATAAAGAGCTACTGGTCAGCAATGACTGGGGAAAAATTGGGAGAAACTCGAGAAAACTTTGATGGTAGCAAGTCGCTCTTGAACATGACACTTTTCCTCCATACCACAATCGGGTTGGGTTGTTTCATTCATCGGTCACATCACCATGGTCTCGCCATACCATCCATATTTGGGGTAATGCTACCGATCCATCGCATAATTGTCGCCATATGTTCAAGAGAAGTCGTTCAGAGAAGTCAACCGTGTCCCATCCACTGCCGTACATTATCCTTCATCCTTTCATGACCGCCACCCTGAATCATATGTCATCAGATCGTTTTCACCTCCATCAAAATCATTAGCTCCATTCCGTGTCATTGATGTGGGATTCATTAAGGCCCTCCTTTGACGGATCGCTTCTTGTCGACATCAACTCATTATCCAAGAAGTGGATCTAGGAACAACCCCTTCAGTACTTTGAAGCTTGCATGCCTCAATGGCAAGTTTCTCACTTCCGGCGACAGGTATACATCAATGACCTTCGACCGAAAGATTTTGCGTGGTGTTCGACGCCAAGTCCTTTATTCACACCACGTGAATTGTACTGCAGTACCTTGAGGGTCATTATCATTATTGGTGATTCCTCTCGCGCTTGTTAACGGTTTACCTCATTGACCGGTAATCAAGCGATGTCTTTCCATGTTCGACTTCAGAACATTTCTCACATGGATCGACTTGTACTTAGAGTGAAGATCGAACGAGTTTGAAGACCCCGGATCTAGTTTCATCCATCTGGGCTGCGATATATATTCAGGAAAGATAAAGACATTGCCATGTACATCATTGCAGCAGATAATCATCCTACCCAAAGGATGATAATTTCATCAAAATTATCAGTCTACCATCAGACGATTGTCTGTTCTATGTACAGAAAAATGAATTTATAAAGCTGAGCATGGGAATGCCCGCCTCAGCTAGATCGTGAAAGCAGTATGAAAAATAATGTATTGTATTGTATTGTATTACAGGTCTCCTCCCAACAATGAATGAACTTCGGATCCTCCTGATAAAGCATTTCACCCGATAAATGGCCTCATACTTTAGGGGGCAACTGTTATAGACATTTTTGTGCCTTACAGCATTGAGCATGAAATTTCCATAATCCAAGGGGTCCAAAGTCCCTAAACATGTTGTTCCTACCCCTAGAGGAACAAGGCTAACAAACCACAGCAATTCACAGAAGTTCTCCACCAGAAACTGCTCAAAAACAAGTCAATTCAGGATCAATTCAGAGGCTCCACTAGCTGTCTGCGCTGAAATGCAAAGTCTGCACTGGCTACCTGCACTGCAACGCAGGTAGAAGCACTACCAGGGTGCGCTGAGCGGGAATTGACAAATGGCAAGTTCATTCAACGAGGTGTCAAGACCCTGGAAGCTTCCAAAACCTTCCTCAATGACACTTGCCTCAATGAATTCGACTAGTGAGGAGTAAGAGGTTCCCAACCTCCAAGTGGAAGCAAGAACCTCCAAGTGGAAACAAGAACTGAAAGAGGGAGAGGACACTAGTCAGGTCTCAAGCTGACTCATCCTCTCTCCAAAAATCTATATATGGATCTCTCCTCCATGAGATCTAGAGGCTGGAATGTTGTTATTGCAAAGAATTGTTGTTGGTTTGAGGTTGGAATCATTGGGTGCTTAATGCTTTGAAGGAAGGTGAAGATAGGAATTTCATTTGCTGGGAAGGAGATGCTGGATTGGAGCCCTCTGGGTTGTATCTCTTCCTGAACCTTGTTATTCATCAATAAAGCTATCTTGGTTTCTCCTATATGATGATGTGTCTTTGATGTATGATTGCATTAGTATGTTTAGTTTATTTCTAATCCTGAACTAGTTATGAATATGAATCTATGTCTTTGTGTAGTGTTCTCTTCTTGTGATCTTGCAGGAACCTGTTGAAGCTGGGCGAGCGAGAAGGCAAGTAGCTGGGAACTCTCAAAGAGAAGAGAAACCGGATCGAGGGACAAACGGAAGACACTGGTTAGTCCATCCATCTCTCTTCATTCTTAATTCATAAAGGAAGAATACTAGAATAGCTGTCTCTGTTTGTTGCTAAGGCACTGTCACACCTTAGGTGGATAGGATCGTCCTACATGGGCACTTTTCCCCACAACACCTGTACTAACCCCATACTTGAACACAATCTCTGCAACCAAGATGCTTCCTTGCTCGCATGAGTGGCTACCATGTATTCTTCTTCTGTAGTTGATAATTCCACTACAGATTGTTTCTTAATCATCCAACTGACTGCACCTCCAAATAGGTTAAACACATACCCACTTGTAGATCTTCTCTGATCCAAATCTCTAGCCTAGTCTGCATCAACAAAGCCGTGAATATACAAAACTCTATCCATTAATGGTCTTCCTTGGTAGCACAAACCATAATCACTAGTGCCACACAAATACCTGAAAACCTGCTTCACTGTTGTCCAATGCCCCTTCCCTGGTTTTGACATAAACCTACTCAATACTCCCACTGCATGTGCAATGTCTGGTCTAGTACAAACCATTGCATACATCAGGATACGAACTACACTTTCATATGGAAGACGGGACATATCCTCTTCCTCTTCTTTTGTGTTGTGACACTGTTCAGCAGATAACTTTACACCTACAGGAATAGGAACCTTCACCGATTTACTATCCTGCATATTAAACCTCTGTAGTATTGTCTCGACATACTTCCTCTGGTTTAACCAGAGCTTCCTATTTGCCCGATCTCTTTTAATTTCCATGCCCAAAATATAGTTTGTAGCACCAAGATATTTCATGTCGAATTTGGAGGACAATTGGGTCTTCAAATCCTAGATAATTTCTTTGTCATTTCTAACCAGCAACATATCATCCACATACAATACTAGATAAATAACACGGTCACCAATTAATTTAAAATATACACAGTGATCTGCTTTGCTTCTAGTGAAGCCATGTCCCCGTATAAATGTATCGAATTTCTGATACCACATCCTTGGTGACTGTTTTAACCCATACAGAGACTTCTTTAACTTGCATACTAGTTCTATCTTACCCTTCACGGCAAGGCCTTCAGGTTTCTTCATGTAGATCTCCTTTTCTAGATCCCTGTGAAGAAATGTTGTCTTCACATCCATCTGTTCTACCTCAAAATCAAAAGCAGCAACAATAGATAAAAGTAATCTAATAGAACTTACCTTGGCAACAAGAGAAAAACTATCACCAAAATCAATTCCCGGCACCTGGGAATAACCTTTTGCTACCAACCGAGCTTTGTATTTCTCCACCTTTCCTTCTGCATTTTTCTTCTTTTTGAACACCTATTTGTTGCAAATGGGTTTCCTTCTAGTTGGCAACTCCACCAGATCCCAAGCCTCATTTTTATGCAAAGATGCCATTTCATCAACCATGGCCTCTTTCCATAGTTTTCCATCCTCTGAATCTACCGCTTCCTTCATAGTTCTGGGATCATCATTAGTAATAGATAAAGCAAAATTTGAACAGAAAGCAGATGTACTATACCTTTCTGGTTGCCTTCTTTCTCGAACTGATCTTCTTACACTCGGAGTTTGTGGCTCTTCATCTTTTGATTCCTCCTCTACTATAGAGTCTGATTCTTCCTCCTTCAGCTTAAACTCTATCTTCTCAGGTTCCTTTGGTTGGACTTCATATTTAATAACATCTTTTACCTCTCTGAACACCACATCTTGGCTATACACAACCTTCCTTGTTGATGGGTTCCAAAGTTTATAACCCTTTAAACCATCCTTATACCCAATAAAGATGCACTTTTCAGATTTACTATCCAACTTGGTTCGTTTCTCCTTTGGAACATGTACATACGCATCACATCTAAATACCCTCGAATGTAAAAGAGAGGGTTTCTTACCAGTCCATACCTCTTGTGGAGTCTTATCCTCCAGTGCTGATGAAGGTGATTTGTTGACCAAGTAACATGTTGTCTCCACCACCTTTGCCCAGAATTCCTGTCCTAACCCGGCACCACTGAGCATGCTTCTTGCCCTTTCCATCGATGTCTTGTTCATTCTTTCTGCAACTCCATTTTGCTGAGGTGTATATGGAGTAGTCTTCTGTCGTGCTATACCACACTTCTTACAAAATTCTTCAAATTCCTTACTACAAAACTCTCCACTGTTATCTATCCACAACACCTTTATCTTCTTCTCTATTTGGTTTTCCACGAGAGCCTTAAACTCTTTAAACCTGTCAAAGACTTCAGATTTCTTCTTAAGGGAATATATCCATGTATTCCTTGAGAAGTCATTTATAAATGATACATAGTACACAGACTTACCCAGTGATGGAACCTTCACAGGTCCAAACACATCACTGTGCACAAGCTCTAATATATGTTTCGCCTTCTTACCACCAGAGGGGAAACTCACCCAATTCTGCTTCCCATATACACAATTTTCATAGAAATCAAAATCCAGAGAGCTATTACTTATACCTTCTACCATACCTTTACCATGAAGTATTCGAAGGCCCTTCTCTCCAATATGTCCAAGCCTTTGATGCCACAGCATGGTCTTCTCTCCAGAGACCACTAGATTTTCTGCTCCACTTTCAGGAACCATAGAACTATTACACCCATCAAGAACAATGCTACCTTGCAGCTTGTACAGAGTTCCAGTCCAAACTGCTTGCATCAATACCAGTGCTCCTCAAACCATCTTGCAAGTATCCTTCTTGAACACTGTTTTTACACCTGCATCATCCAACTTCTTACAGAAATCAGATTTCTGGCTAATGCAGGAATATGCAGAACACCCGGAAGTGTGCTAACTCTTCCACCTTCAACTTCAACTTTACTTTTCCATGACCAATGATTCTAGCCTTCCTATCATCCCCTAAGAAGACATCACCACCATCGTATTTATCATACTCGCAAAACCACTCTCTATGGGGAGTGAAATGAAAGGATGCACCTGAGTCAATCAACCATGCCTCATGATCTACATGTGTACTTGAAGAAACCAAGTACACATCCCCACCTTCATCTGATGTGGTTTTTGCCTCTACAGAAGGAGCATCATCAGATCCCTTTCCTTTATCAAGAGCTTTAGATTTACAATCCCTTTTGTAGTGCCCTTCCTTTCCCCATTTCCAGCACACCACCTTTATAGGTTTTCTTCAAGATTTAGATCTCCCTCTAGATTTAGATCTCCCACTCGATGACTTATTTTTGTTTCTGTTCTGGGACCGTCCTCGTACAGACAAGGCATCACCATTCTAGCTCTCCATATTTTTCCATCTCATATCCTACGTCAGCATGGATGAGACTATTTCATCAAACTACAAGGCAGTTGCATTGCTACCTATTGCAATAACCAGACTATCCCACAAATCTAGTAGAGAACACAACAAACTGATGCACTTATCTTCATCTGAAATTTTAATATCAACACATACTAACTGACTTACCACAGTATTAAATGCGTTCAGATGCTCTGTCACCGAGTCTCCATCTTTGATCCTTAGGTTATACATCTTTTTCCACATGAACAGTTTATTCACCAGAGAATTAGATTGGTACAAAGTCCCTAACTTGTCCCACAAAGCCTTTGTCGTAGCTTCCCCTAATACATTCAGTAATACTGAATCTGAGACGCACAATCATATTGTGCTCTTTGCCTTCCGATCCAACTTCTTCCATTCTTCATCGGACACTCCCATTGGTTTGGTACCTGGATCTACCACGATCCACTGATCTTTATCCACCAACAAATCCTCCATCTTGAGTTTCCACAACTCAAAACTATGACCATTAAATTTCTCAATCTCTATCTTTCCACTGCTCGCCATCTTCTTTCACCACCAAAATCAATTTCACAGATCTCCCACTGAACAGGGTATACCACAGGCCTGAGCGAAACCCCTCAGCAACAAAGGCGTCCCCTTGTAGCCAAAACTGCTCTGATACCAAATGTAGGTTTTAACCCCGTACAGAAATTACCTGCATACGAATTCTAAAACACAGAAAATAAACAATGCGAGATCATAACACATAAAACACATGTACACAGAGATTTTCCCCTGGATCCAAAACTGGGACTACCAACTTGATTTTTCATTATGTTCCTTTCAATGTTACAATAGATATTTATACATGCTGAAGCATCCAATACCATGGACCAAAAACCATCGCGTCCAAAACCATGGACCGAAAAACCACAGGTAGGTTCACCCAACATAATATAGGGTCCAAAAAAAAAAAAATCAGGGCACTGCCCCAGACCCCATAAAGGGGGCCTACCCACTCCCCTCAAACCCCCTGTGAACCCCCCGCTGTGGAATTGGTGCAAAAAAGGTAGGGCTCCACCCCCCCTCTAACCCCCCGATTCACTATGTAGGTTAGTCGTGGAAAGAATATAACACAACCCAACAGCCCTTATCTTTCATAGAACGCTTACTAGACCACAGGTTTCACGGCAACATCTAGACTGGTCCTACTATCTGTCTGGGGATTCTGGGCACTTCTCCCACCATTGACATTGGACTCAGCATTGCAGCCTTGGCGGTGGACATTACGCTGTCCTGAAGGTCCTACGGCTCTTTTGGCAATGTCACAACCACGGGGCTTACTCTTGAGTCGTCGAAGTTCGACGAGTCCATGCCTATTGGATAGCGCAATAACTTAAGTCTCAAGATGCCATAGTTTGTTTGGTGGATGACCAGCTGTAATTTATAGACCTGATGAAATTCAAATTCGACCGTTCCCCCCTTTTCTGGCTCATTAATGCGATACTGGCGGCAGATCAGTTCAAATCCAGTTCTGACTTCATGTCTTAATTGCCCACCATTCACTCCTTGTTGCATTAAATTGACCATATTGTCATGAACAGTGTCCTCAATGGCCACTTTCCAGCATGTCCACGCAATAGTGCAACCCCTTATGCGCGACCGCGATTCCTGCAATAGACTCGCCCTACGTGGAACCCTATTTCCACGCAGCTTTCCTGCAGACTCGTTTATAGTCCCACACCTACTTTCAACTGCTTGGAGCACTGAGACTGTGCTTTGGTCAGTTAGCCAGATAGCCAGCTCACTCATGTAGAGCTTTAGGTGACTGCCATTTACTATTCCTGGGAAGGACTCTCCATTAAGCATGCTGAGTTGGACCGCGCCTCTGTCTGTGACCTCTTTGACCATATATAGTCCCAACCAATGCATTCAGAGTTTTCTAAGGAATTTTTCAAACTTAATATCATATAGAAATACTAAATCATTTACTTTGAACGTGCACAACTTGATATGGTGATCGTGCCAAGCTTTCACGCGTTGTTTCTATACCTGTTGATGGAATCCCACCAGAAATCGTTCTTCCTCAAGTTCTTCCAGTTACGCGAGCCTCTCTTCCAAGGCTTCATGGTCTGTCATGCCTATCATTACTGTTATCCGCAAACTGGGTACAATGTATTCCATTGGCATGACGGCCTCCATGCCATAGACTGACTTGAAAGGTGTCTGACCCATCAATTCCTTGCATGTGGTTCGGTATGCCCATAGCATGGTAGGTATGCGCAAATCCCAATCATTTCGCTATGCGTTACATACTTTGGTCAACGCAATTTCTAGAATCTTGTTGAATCCTTCTACTATCCCATTCACTTGTGGATGGGAAAATGTACTTTGCTAATGATATACCTAGAATTCCTCAGTGAGTTCACTGATAGTTTCATTTAGGAAGTGTATTCCACGGTCACTCATTAGTATTTTCAGGCATCCAAACCATGTCAACACATTATCGAACAAAAATTTTGTAGTTGTAGCAGCTGTGTAGTCCTTAACTGGTTTTGCTTCCACCCATCAAGTCAAGTACTCTATCGCGGTGATGATATAGCATGCACCCATCTTCCCTCGAGGTGTGATGGGCCCCACAAAGTCTATCACCCATTTTTTGAATGGTTACAGCATCATCTATGGATTGAGTGGCATTTCATCCCTTCGTGATGGTCTCCCGGTCCATTGACATATGTCGCAGGCCCAACAGTATGCTTTTGAATCTTGATGTAGGGTTGGCCACTATAGGCCATCGCAAAGAAACTTTTGTGTCATCGTCCGTCCCACATAGTGTCCTCCTCCAACCCCCCATGTGCTTCTGCAAGGATCTATCCTCGTTCAAATTTTGGTACATATCTTTGTAGTATTTCGTCATTTCCCATTTTGTAGAGGTGCCCCACAATAACAGAAAAATCCGCCGCGCTTACCACCAATTCTTTCTTCTACTGGACTAAATATCCCTGCGGCATAGTTCCTGTGGTTAAGAAATGGAGTATATCTTCGAAGTGGCCATCCGCGATGCGCACTGCATAGAGTTGTGCATCACATCGTCCTCCCTCCAAATTTGTTGGCTTCTCACCGTTCTCAATTCGTGATAGGTGATCTGGGCCTGCATTTAAGTGTCCCGACTTGACAATGACCTCAAAGTCATATTCTTGAAACAGTAACATCCATCTACATTTGCGCCCCCCCCAACACAAGCTTGTTCACCTGGTATTTCAACGCAGAATGATCAGTATACATCTTGAAGTGCCCACCAAGTAGATAGTGGCAGTATTTCTAGAGCACGTATACCATCGCCAATCCCTCGCGCTCAGTAGTGGAGTAGTTCTTTTCAACTTTGGACAACCGTCAACTTGCAAATGCAATCAGGTGATCAATGCCTTCCACTCCTTCCTACGTGAGTACAACGTCGAGCGCGATACACGACGCATCAACATGTACAGGAAATTTGATGTCCCATTTTGGAAAAACTAAAATGGGAGAAGATGCCATTTTTTCTTTAAGGATCTCCAGACTTTTCTTACACTCATCATTCCAACAATATGTGGCATCCTTTTTGAACAATTGTTCCATTGGTGCTATGATTTGTGCATAGCTCTTAATAAACTTCCGATAGTAGCCAGTGTGCCCTAACATGGTGCGGAGTTGTTTGACACTTCACGACGCTTCCAAATTGAGAATGAAAGCAATCTTTGCAGGGTCCACCATCAGGCGTTGTCTGCAGACCACATGCCCGAGCAAATTTCCAAAGGGATGAGGAAGGTGCACTTCTTAAGATTCAGCGCAATTCCATCAAGGGGATGAGGAAGGTGCACTTCTTAAGATTTAGCGCAATCTAGTGTTCTCGGAAAGTATCTAGCATCAACCATAAGCTCGCTATATGTTTCTTGTCTAGCCCAAATATAGTCCAATCATTGAAATGAACCTCCAAAAAGTTGTGGATGAATTCCTTGAATGCAGCCACCACTACACGCGAAAATATCGCTGGTGTGTTCTTCAACCCAAAGTGCATAACATTATACTGAAAACAACCCCATTCGATCATGAAGGTTGTCTTGCTCCTATCCTCTGGCACGATCTTGATCTGATGATACCTAAGAATCCATCTACGAATGTGTAAACTTCCTGTCCGCCAACATTCTCCAAGAATACATCTGTAAATGGTGTCAAGAATGGATCGTGACCACAAGCGTCACTAAGCTTCCTGAGGTCTACGCAGATCCAAATTTCGCCCTTCTATTTTTTCTCTTGCACTATCATAGGACTCACCCAGTCGAATTCTTCCACTGGTTCGATAATTCCTACTGCAAGAATTTTATCCAGCTCTTCACATACCCTTTCCTTATACTTCAGATTCAAACGATAAGGCCGCTACTTAACTAGCTTCGCATCCAGTTTCAGGGTAATCTTCATCATTCCTAAGTCACCAAGGATCCCTTTTAACTTCGTGATTTAGGTTGGGAACAAGTCTTGATATTCGCAAAGTAGCTTGATGACCTTATCCACTGTGGCATCATCCCAATAATCCTCGAGCGTCATGTACTTAGATTCCACATGTGTACCAATGTTTACCTACTTTGTTTTTAGTGGCGTAGTTATGTCGGGGTCCTCAATTGCTGGTCCTTGAACTTCGCAACTCCCTTCAGTTTCTGGAATATTAATATTTCGGGGGTCATCATCATCTTCCTCCACTTATATGTTGTAACATTCTAGGGCCTGGCTTAACTGAGGTGACCATTTTGGTTGAACTATTTCCCATGGTTCCTGTGGTATTTTGAAAATAGCAGTTTTCACGACTTGCAGCGCATCATCAATAGTATCTACCCATAGGTCTTCAAATGAAAATGTTAACAAAAATCATTTGCGTAAGATATCCCATTCGCCCGTACCATGTCAGAGTTCTGTCTCGGTATACCAGTTCTTTGGGATGACATTTAGGGTATGATAGAATAAGTGTACCCATTCACGCTGAGGTTCTTCTCCATAAGCCTTGGTCCATTTTCTGAGGTGTGTGCGTAGATCATCACGTCCATCATATTTTTAGGTTATTCCTAGTTCCAAATTCCGAAACCATAGCCACATCATGATCCTGTAGCCACGCCAATTTTCAAAGTCTCCTTGTTGTGTTCCCCACCAACGCGCAGGTGTCGCCCGCAGTGCCCATTTTAACACATCGAACCATTGGTACTCTGGTACTATGCTCTCAAACGTGTTCAAGAATTCATCCACCACTATTAATCCATCATATATTGGTAGATCTCGAGCCTAGGCCTTTATGCAACGTAGTGATTTAGTCATCATATTACAATTTAGTGCTATTACTTTGCTCAACTGATTACGCTAGCATTCATCTTCTTCGTCTAAATTCGAAGGGGAGGAACCTGTGCGTTCCCACGAGACCCTTCCATCTGCAGTTGGATTTAGCCAATCCTAATGTCGCACAGTTATCTTGTGGATACAATCCAGCTCATCATCACGCACAGGTTCAATGTAGCACTCTCCTTTAGCTGGATCCACTGGAACTACTACACGTAGGAACTTTTTCTCAAAAATCATTTTCCGCTTCTTCAGGTTGATGACTCCATTCATGTTCGTGGCCTAGTCTATCCTTAACAATGTGGGGTAAGGGTTACTGTCATCCATAATCTCTATTACCTCAAAGTCCATTTGTATACTTGCACCTTCAATATCCACTGTTACCCCTTGCAATCCTCCCATGGCCAAAAATTTTTGCTGGTTCACCATCCGTAATTGAATAGGAGACCACTGTAACGCATGCCTGCCCATGTGTTCCCATATTTGTGTTGGTAACACATTCACATTCGAGCCTAGGTCTAGGATGACCTGATCCATCTCATATTCACCAATTTTCACTGTTAACCGCATTTCCCTTCTGGTGTGCAACACATGCTTTCCCAGCTTCCGAACTACACGCAGTTCTCCTGACCCTGCGCACCTAGTTATCAACTCCTGTAATCCTTTAACCGCCTTATTTTCACGTAGAAACTTTATGCATGTATCTAAAAAGGTAGTAAGCATAGAAGGATCCATTCCCAGCTCCGGTTGATCCTTACTACTTGAAGTAGAGGCCTTCGTGAAGCTCTTCTTAGCTTCCATAAAAGTTTCCCTTGCATGCTCCAAGTCAAACTCAGGTTCCTTCATAGGAGCCTTTTGAACCCATGTATCTTCCTTAGGTTTCTTTCCCTTAGCTTCCCCTATGGTTGCACCGCTTCTGAGCACCATGTTTACGTTTGGGTATTCTTCGCGCAGTTCAAACCTCATCATTTGAATATTCTGTGTCGGAGTAGGCTGTAGCACCCCTTTCTCATGCATTTGTGCTATCAGCGTCGGGCAATCTACCATTTCATGATCAAACTGCTCATAGTACAGAAAATATATTCCCGTTGGGTTGGTACAATCACGAGCATAGTGCCCTGGTCCTCTGCAATTATAACAGATTAGCTATCTGTGCCCTCATCCGGGTCCCATTCCTCCTTGTCCTCATCCACGTCCTTGGAATCCACTGCGCACTATTGTTGTGGCTGGATCCTGACCTCGTGCCTCGATCTGCATCCTATAGGTAGGTGTTCGATCCATCAATAACTCATAACTCCGACAATTTCACTCATCCTGGCCCACTAATCTACAGAAATTACAAAATAGTTGTTGCGGAGTCTGTGTATACTTCTGCAATAGGTGACAGTTGTCCGTAGTGTGCTTCCCCCCCATCTAATAGATTGCATACCATAGCGTGGGTGCTACACTTGGCCCTACCTTAGCCTCTGGTCTCAACAGCATGGGTCCCCCTCCTGCCAAATAGTTTGCGAATACTAGACAATGATCCTTATCGTGGCCCTGGCCTTTACATTTTATGCACCATACTTATTCATGCACTTCAAGCCGGGGTACCCTATCCTGCTTCAAACTTTTCATCTCCAAGCATAGGTTATGTATCTACATGTGGATTTTTTGGACTCCCAACCCTGAATCCTAGACCGGTGTTTCTTGCAACCTTATCACTATTTCCAAAGCTTCTGCCTAGGTAGAGAGCTTCTGCTGTGACAGCATCGTCCTCAGGTGTGGTGTCAAAGATGCCACAAACCATGCTCAGTGTTTTGCATCTATCAGTGTCATATTAGCCTCACGGATCATACTTTTTAGCCTTTGATCTAGATCCCAGGGGGTTTCGCCTAGAAGCATCATGATCTCCTTAAATCCAATGATCGATTGCATCTCTGACTTCGACTAGCTAAACTCTTTGTTCAGCACAATCTCAATATATGCTATTTCTACATTTGGATGATCATTCAAGTGCTTGATATACCATGTCAGCGCATGATCCTGTAGTGTGCTTACCAGTATGGCCTTCTTAATGTTGTTGTCTGCAACCTCGTGTGCTTTCCATACTTCTCTTACTGCGAACCGAAACTGATATGGATCTTCATTCCCTACTCCTATGAATATAGGCAGCTTGATCGTGCTCGTCGTGCTGAATAATGGGTTTGGTGGAGGTTGTGTGGGCGAAGATGGAGGTGAAGGAGGTGACGTGAGTGGTGGCATAAGTGGGGATGTTAACTGTGGAATGTGTTGCCTTATCACGCTAACCGCACTCCTAGGAGAAACCCAAGTGCGCTCTTCCTCGCTCGCTTGTGGAGGTGAAATTGAAGGACTGTTTCCTAACCCTTCGATACCCTTGTAGACCTTTTCGCTTCTCGTCATTCCACTCATTAATGTATTCTCATCATCCTTTTTTCACATAACAACATCTTAATCTAGGTATTCAAGGATTTTATGTACTTACCTCGCGGTCCCTGGAGAAAACATCTTTCTGCTTCGTTGTAGCTTACAGTCGTATCTATCGCAAATTCAATGATAAACCCTCCTATTATCCAATCGATTCAGTGGTCTACGGCTCGCGCGATCTTATCTTCTGAGGCCTCTAGCTTGTGCACCAGCCCTGAAGTCCACACTATGGGTTTATCATTCTTACACCTTCCCTGGCTTTCGGCTAACTTTGCAATCCAATCATACAATTCTGAAGAGAAGGACATAAAGAATATTTCATGGATTTCCGTATATACGTAGCAATCTAGCCACCTTTTCTCAGATATTTGCGGGGTTTTGTTTTCCTGTATCACGAACTTGTGAAGCTTATAATCCAACCAGTCTTCAATTTCCTTCTTTGTAGGATTCCAGTGTTCTAACATCAGACATCCCTTAGGTAGATCCTGGTCCCAGCAACGGAACCATCTGTTGGCTTGATGGGGCCTGCCCAGGTTTAGAAGTGATTTAGGAAAACAAATCCCAAAACTACCAGCCCTTTCGGCAATAGTCCGTGGGGCGCAGACTGAAGTCTCACACGAGGTAGTATGGGAGGGTGTTGGAACCAGGTTTCCACACCCTAGGGATGTCTTGATGAGATGAGGTATGATTGCTAGCGGCTCCTACGCACTAGTGCAGCTCCACACAGCTATCTGACCTTTGAGTAGCTTTATACAGAACGCGAAGCGTTGCTACCTAGATCTTTTAACTTAACTGGGTTAGTATTACATATCTAATTTAATTTTGTGGGTCTAGTAATCTTTATTAATTATTCAGTGCACACAACCATAACCATGTATAGAAATGCATCAACATATACCAAAAGAATAAACAACAGATCTATAAAAAGAGGCACAATATTCCAGAACCAACTTAGCTTTTATTAACTTTTTGTTCCAATACAATCCAGTCCACCCTATGCACTCAGCTACAGGGGTCTGCGCACACAGCTGCAGACTCTACCAAGACTCTACGCACATAGCTGCAGAGCCTCTTTTACTACTCCTATGACACAAGACTCAGACTGATAGACTCAGAGTGAATACCATAGTCATAAACCCATAATACTTAGATCACCACCAAAGCTACCTTCTACACTTAGAGCCTCACTCTATTTGTACATTCCCATGGTCCGCGGACCATGGATAGGCCGACACATTCTAGATTAAATTACAATATTTTAGGGTGGACTACCCTTTGACTTGATTCATTACAATTCACGCCCTACGTGCTTCATGGAGCCTTTAAAATACCATTACCCAAAATTGTGGGATTTAAGCCCCAAAACCATTACGTGAGGGTTCTGCTGCCCAACAGTCATATGTCTGGTTACGCTATAGCTCAGAAAATCCTTCGCGTTGGTTATTTCTGGCTCTCTATCTTCAAAGACTGCATTCCTATTGTTCGTAAGTGCCATGAATGCCAAATTTACCAATTCAAGATGCGTGCCCCACCCGCTTACCTACACCCCATCATTACTGTTGGTCCCTTTTCCAAATGTGGCATCAATTATATGACATGTGACCCTCGTTTGGTCGGGGGGCATGGCTATATTATCATCGCTATGGATTATTTCACCAAATGGACTGAAGCGATGCCTACATATTTTGCAGATGGTAAGACAGTGGCTCAATTCCTTTTTAACCATGTTATTTCCAGGTTCAGTGTACCCCAAGCCATTGTCACAGACCATGGCTCCCATTTCAGAGATTACATGATGGCAGAACTAACATCTGCATTAGGCTTATGCCACAATGGCTCGAACCCATATTACCCTCAAGCCAATGGCCAAGTTGAAGCTCTGAATAAGGTTTTGGTCACCATGCTTCAGTGTACTATTGGGATGCACAAGTCAAATTGGCATCTCATGCTCTTTTCAGCTTTGTGGGCCTATCGAACTTCAACCAAAGACACAACTGGTTTAACACCATTCCAGCTGGTCTATGGTCTAGAAGCAACATTGCCGATCGAATGCAGGATTCCTTCACTCAAGATAGTTGTTGAACTCCTCCCTGAAACATCACCTCAAGACGAACACCTCTTATATTTAGAATGACTAGATGAGACTCACCGTCTCATTGCCTTGGTCATCGAAGCACAAAAGAAATGGGTTAAATCCCATTTCGATCAGTCGGTCTCCCCTTGTGCTTTCTCTAAGGGTGATTTGGTCCTTTTATATGACCAAGCTAACAATAAGTTAGGGGCAGGCAAGTTCGAACTTATGTGGCATGGGCCCTTTATTGTAAAATGTGTTTTACAAAAAGGGGCCTATGAGCTTATTGATTATGAAGGAAATCCTCTCGATAAGCCCCGAAATAGGCTTTACCACAAAAAGTACTATGCTTAGGTCATCTTGCATGGTTACTTATGTACATTAGTGTGTGATTCATTTTTGAACAGTTTGGTTTTGTTTGATAGTTTTCAAACAGATTTCCTATTTACTATGGTTTTCTTGCTTTGCAGATGTTTGCGACTCCTCATGTTGTTTTCGCCGATGGTGCTTGCCATAGTACCCTAAACCTATCATCCACGGCATGGGCTATCTATGAACCTAACGGTGAGTTGAATGACCTTCAAGTTATCTGCCTAGGTCGTACAACCAACAACATCGTTGAATACAGTGTGGTCATCGAACTATTGTCAGAAGCCATCCCTCTAGGCATCAGAGAATTGGTTGTCAACCTGGATTCACAACTTGTCATCCTTCAACTCAATGGGAATTATTCCATCAGGAACCCTCAAATATTACAAATGTATCTCTGTATCCATCTATTGGAAATGCATTTTTATTATATTACATATCATCATATTCCTAGATGCATGAATACATTGACAGATGCATTAGCTAATTACTTGTTGGATATACATTTACGAAACATGTAAAAGATAAGAGAAACCATTTGTACTATAATAGACAGGATATATATATATATATATATATATATATATATATATATATATATATATATATATATGATGAGAGTGTTTTATACATTAGAAACCCAAAAATAATATGTGTCTGAAATAACATCAGCAACTCGCAGGCCTCATACATTTGTGGCATGCAGACCTCAAAAAATATGTAAGTGCAGGACCTAGGAATTACTCAGCATGGTGGTCATGGTAGCATGAGACAACTCATGAAACATGACTCAGCAGTCGGTGGCTCTGATCTGATACTACCACTATGTGCCTTTGGTGCCGACCAGGCATGTCTATCTAAGCATACGCTGGGATACCCTGAGTTTAACCCCTCGAGGTTCCTTGCAATCTCCTCCTCGTTGTCGCTCCCTTCCTGATAAGGGGTGACAACATCAATAGGGCAAGGTATGCACCTAACTATCTGGGACATCTCAGTTGGTCAGTCTGGTCCAACATTTGCATAAATAAGAGAAATGTTATGAGCACGCATATACCAAAAACAATTAAAAAATCTCGAAATTAAAAATTTCATTTTTTACCTTCGTCATCGAAGTCCTCTCCATCTGGTGATGGATGCTTGACGATGATGATGAGTCACATTTCAACTCTTTTCTCGACTCATTAAACTCATATGAAAAGATTACCAACTATTTTTTTCCCTTTTTGACTCGTTAAAGAGAATAAAAATGGGGGGTCCGCTTTCAGCTCTTTTCTGACCCTTTAAAAGCGAAACGATGGTCGAGCCCTTGTCGTTTCAAACTTGTTAACAGATGTGAAACGTTGTGCGACCAATATAAGTTTACCCCTTTTTTGGGTTGGGATGCACTATTTACGAAAAAGGTACTCCTTGACTGAAATGGTTAAGCAGTTCTCTCAAGTATTGTCTTCTACCTTTTCGGGCTTGAGAGACACAAATGTACGAAAAGGGACCATTTGGAGTTTTCTTTTACATGTCTTTTTCAAACTCTCTAAACATGAAAAAGATACTGAGTTACACCTTTGTCGGGCTCGTTAAACTATTAAACAACATCAAATTCATCACCATAACAAACATGAGATTCTTCTTCCTATGGCTTGTTAAACATACTAGGTCAGATTTGTCAGAAGGATGACTTATTGTGCAAGCATATGTGTTACACAACATTTTGTCGCTATCCCTGTACTCCCCATTCCTTGATCCTGGAGGACCTCTACAGTGAACCTCACATGTTGTGCCTTCATGGAGAAACTCCCATTATGTCCCTCTTCATGAATAGATCATTTCTCTTTTGCACCATTTCCCCTGAAACTTCTATTTTGCCCAATTTACAAGACTGGTGCTAATGACCTTTGTACTCCCCATGCCGATTGGTGTGACTGAGTTGTATTCCAGTCGCATCGATCCTGTTATGGAAATTTTTTCTAATTAGAGCTAAAGCTTCCAACTCTAGAAGCTCTGTAACGGAAGTCTGGTAAATGGTTTGGCCAGATGGGGTCGAGGATGACAGTTTGGGCACATTTCCCCTATAATTATGGAACTACCTCAAGGGATAAGTCCTTCTCCCATGAGAAGAGGATCCATCTGCCATCCATCTTTCCTATATAAACCTCCCTTCTTCCCAAGCACAAACTAGTGACTAGTGTGAAAATCAGAGATAACGTTTTGGCTAATATACTAGACAAGGAAGCTATTACTAGTTGTAGCCATCTAGTTGTGTGAGGGAGAAGTTTGTTTGGTTTGGAGTAAAGCCTAAAGGGAAGAGTCTTTAAAATATTTTTGTTTGAATCCATCATGAAGTGCTAGCAGAAGTGTGTGGGAACTTGGTCTTGTCAGAGGAAGACTGCGACGTCAAGACGAATGGTTGTAATCTCTCTTTGAATATTAATATATGAAACTATCAATTGATTTCCTACATGTTTTGTAATATTACATATTCATGTATTAATGCTTCTTGACTCATTAAGTAGGTTGAATTGCAATTTTTCTATTATTATGCTTGTGTGTTGTTGTTGTTTACTTGTTTCAGGAGCTTGAAGAAGGAAGCGAGAGATTGTTGGAGTGAGCAAGTGAGGACATCATCAAGCAGGATAAGCGACCAAGAGGTAGGCCCTCTTGATTGATTCTAACCTAAGGAAATCTTCCATGAAATGTATCTATTGTGGCTAGACCTGTTATCGAGCTAGAGGAATTTGTTCATGTCCGCACTTATAATTTTACTTCACCACAAATTGGTGACTCCACTGGGGAGATCCCATCCTTTTGTTTGTTTTGGATTTCATGATTTCATGAGAACTTTGCTAGTTTCACATTTTTCCTTTTGTTCTGGCCTAAGTCTAAAATCCATAGTAACAAATTTGGTCTCTGTGTTGAATTTTTTTAATTTTTTCTTAGTTTCCTTGGATAGCACATTTAATCGATTGATAGTCATGCCGATCAGTGCAAATTGCAGAGGAACGGTTGCATCGACCCGCCTCTGGTGCTTGTTGTTAGTTAGGCAGTTAAACAATCCCTGTAAGTGAAGATTAGTGCTAGCCCACAATTTTTCCTAGTGTGTTCTGCTCTTGCGTTTCTGACCTTGTGATCCTTTTCTACTATTTTCTCCCTGATTAGAAAGCTACTTTTTGTTTGGTTTTTCTTGCTTCTAGGATTGTCATCTTGTTGCTTGATTGATCAAGTCATTGAGTGGCTAGCGACACTGGGACATCTTGCTAGTTGTCCATTCAGTAGCTTGTGGACTCATCGAGTCTGGTTGTGGGTGTCTTTGCTCCTTGCATTTGTTTTTTTTCCTTCTTACGACTTTGGCCTCTTTTTGCACAAGTTTGAAAAAATTTTGTTTACTAGTTTGAACGTCTTTTTCCGGCATAGACTACATTGTCAATCTTGTGTTTGGAAAAGTCAGTGTTTCATCGATCTAAATGAACTTCTCTTTTCATCTTTTCATCTGCTTGAAGAGCTCATAGTCTCGAAAGAAAATTCATTGAAAGACTGTATGCAAAACTTTGCTTCATTGTTCCATGAGAAAGTGTGAAATTCTAACTTGTTGCATCATTATGATTCGCATCTCTTAAATACTAAAATTACATCTACATTGAAGAGGAAGAGAATTTTTTTCATTTCGAAAGGACTAATAGATAAGTTCTTGTCAGGAAATTAGGAATTGGAATGCATTTTTCATTAGTTTATTTTTTGAAAAAGTGAAGTAGTGAAAAATCATTTTGTTTTCAGTTGCTTGATTTTTTGCATTTGATTGAGTAGTTTCTACCCTCTCTAGTGTAGGCATTTCATCAAATTAAAAGGGACCTGTCCCATTGAGTTGCATTTTAGGCTTTTCGAGTAGCATCACTAAGACCTGAAAACTGAAACTTAACCAAAGATAAACTCTAAAATGAATTCAATTTACCTAAGCCACATTTGACATTAACGATCACATCTAGAAGGTTTAGGCTAGAGATGTGTTTCGGCGTCTATAAACCTAGCAGCTATCGTTAGCTTCGGCATTAGACAGCGCTAGCATGGATTTTTGCTCCCCATACCATAATGTATATAACGGGATACCCCACTACGCTACAATCCTTTTATCCTTAGGAAGCCAAGTCAGCCGCCTTGCGAACGTGATACACCAAACACAAATTCAGGGAGATTGCATGCTCGTACTTCTTGGTTCGCTAGGATGTATTCTGCAGTTCACGATTTCCTGGTAATCCTATTTACCTAGATCATCAAGAGTAGTCATTTTATTTTTTTGACTCATTAAACTTAAAATATCATATGAGCACTTGTCCTTTCAAGCTCATCTTTGTTTCTTTCTCGACTCTTAAAAAATGAAAGAACATCAGTCTGTTATACATCTTAAATAATTGATTGCCCACGATCCAAAACATCCTGTTAGATTTTTTACCAAATAATGAGTTCCCTTAAAAGGAAATTTTATATCCTTGAAGTTATTTGTTCTATCAACTAAGACAAGGTCATCATGGTTGAACCATCCGATTCACCCATTTACTCTTCCTCTCCTCCATCTGAAAGATTGTCTAAGGAGCCACTTCTTGAGTTATCAGATCCATTTGAGGACCAAAATGTTGAAATCAAAGTTGTTTTGAGTGTTAAACCATTATCATCTCCTCCTCCGCCTACTTTCGATTCAGGGTCGTCTGCTAGTCTTGACCCAGAATCTCCGAATAATCCCGTTCGAACTCCAGAGAACTCGCTGACCACTGAAAGTCAGCTTGGACTGGTTATCTATCCTCTGAACCCTCTGTTTGACACTGTTGAGATATCACCATAGTGCCCTTATAGTTCATCCGATCAATCAGATGTTCCTTGGGAACTATCCCCCAGTACACGTTTGGTTGTTCGTCGTCGTTTGTTTCTAGACATGGAAACCGAAGGCGATGCTCCAGTCACTTCTCCAGATGAGTCTGAAGTCTCAACTCCACACATTGTTGAGGGGGAAGAATTGCAATTGCAGTTCCCTTCCGAGGGTTTCCCTTATTCAGAAGGTATTCCCACCAACTTTCCACTCGGCTATGTGTCTTTAGGGCATTTAGTTTCAGGAACGCCTAGCACCTCACCACTCTACCATAACTCTATTTGGGCATCAGGAATCACACCTGCGTCAGGTCTGTTTGTCACGAACATGACTTCCCAACCAGTTTTTACTTCAATTCCGGTCCATCCCATCGTCCCGAACACTCTTGTATCATTGATCCCAGTTACATGTCAGTCGCAACCGGCAGTTTCAAAGATTGTCTCTGCTAGTTCTTCTATCCCGTTAGTTAGTGGCCAGATTGTGCCACTGCCTGGGGGGAAAAATCTAAATCTCTCTAGGGTGTCAGGTGCCACTAATGTGAGCGGCTCACAACCTGACATGTTTGGTATAAATCAACCATCTTCTAGTATTATTTACAACCTTGCTAACCATGTTGGATCAAGCAATGTCCAGTACCAATAGGTCCATAATCCTGGTGGTCCGTCTAGATCGAGCAATGTTGAGTATCAACAACCCTATGGGGCTTAGGTCCAATACCAAAATCCTTACGTTCCATGTAGTTCTCAAGGATTGGTTAATCAACCTTACACCATCCCATCTGGGTAGCACATCTAGCCTGGCTATGGCTAGATTCACTTTGGTAATTTCCTGGGCACTGTTCAAGTACCCTTGCAACAGCAAGGAAAACTTTTGCAACAACCAAGGAAACCTTTGTTACAGCAAGAGCTTTTCGCGCAACAGCAAGGGAAGATTATCCTATAGCAATATCACCAGCAACAACTGCAAGGTCAGTCCTTTCAATGGTTGCAGTAGGTTGTGTAGTAGCAGATGCAATATGCTCTACATACCTCTCAACCCATACCCTCGCAAGGCCAACCTCTGCAAACCCAAGGACAAATTTTGCAACCGCAAGCTCAGCAAAACCAACTTGGGCAGCAGCAACCTTTATATACCTATCAACAAGGGAAATCCATGTAGGGACAATTTCAAGGTCAAAGCTTGCAGCAACAGGTGTAGAATCCTCTTGTCCAGGGCCAACAGGTTCAAAATCCTGTTGGCCATGGGAACCAGGTATAGAATCCCTACATCCAAGGGCAACAAGCGTATCAACCTTATGCCCAAGGACTATAGGTCCATAACCCTCTTGTTTAGGGACATCAGGCCCAACAGCGCTATGTTCCAGGACAAAAATTACATCACAAAGCAAAACTAGTCAAACTGGCCGAATTTCTGAGCTGGAGGATGAAAAATTGGGCAAAAAAACTCTGTGCGACGCGCCAATTTCTATAAGCGCCGTGCTACTTTGGTGCTGATTTTGAGGCACTTGTTGAAGTCCAAATTGATCCCAAGTGTTCTTGTTGGAAATCCCTACCTGTCTACTTTCCAACCCAAGTGGAATTTCTGAATTTGGTTCCCATTTTCCCCTCCAAAACCTTAATCTACCAAGACTGCTTTCTGTGTGTGATATTAGGGGCAGAGAGGTCATTTTTAGGGTTTTTTGCCCTCCTGAGGACTCAGAACTTGCCCAAATTTCTTGTCCAAGTACCAACAGTCATGATTTTCCATGCTAAATCTAAAAATGCAAACCATTTGTGATTTGGAGCTCCCAATCCTAAGCGCCACACCTGTTATAGACATTTTTGTGCTCTACAACCCCAAGCATGAAATGTCCATAAACCAAGGGCTCCTAAGTCCCTAAAAGTGTTGTTCTAACCCCTAAAGGAACAAGGTCAACAGATTACAGCTTCTCCCAGAAGTTCTCCATGAGAAACTACTCAGAATTGGTCAAAACAGGATCATTGCAGCTGCTCCACTAGCTAAGTGCGTTGCATCTCACCTAAATACACTGTGAGGGTGCGTTGCATTTCAAAAGCCCCTTCTGTGGGGTGCGATGGGCGAGAAATGACAAATGGCAGTGTCATTACACGAGGTGGAGAGGCAATGGAAGCTTCCAGAATATTCTCCTGTCACACTTGCCTCACTGAATTCGACCAAGGATGAGTAAGAGGCCCTCAGTCTCCAAGTGGAATCAAGAACTGTCAGAGAGAAGACACTAATCAAATCACAAGCTGACTCATCCCCCTTACAGGTATCTATATATGTATCCCTCATCCCAAAGATCCAGAGGCTGGAATTTTGGATATTGTAAGGAATTGTTATTGGTTTCTAGAGACAAACATCAGATTGTTGGGTGATCTAAGCTTTGTTTGAGGTGAAGAGGGGTTTCTTTGCTGGGAGGTTGATGCTGGGTCGGAACAACTGGTTGTAACTCCTCCTGGATCTTTTCTTGTTTATCAATAAAAACTATTTGAGTTTTCCTCCATGCTTTTGTATCATTGATTCGTGTTACATTTGTATGGTCAATTTACATCTGATCCTAGATTGTTTATGATTATAGATCCATGTCTTTGTATAGTGTTATGCTTCTGTGATCTTACAGGTACTTTGTGAAGTTGGGCGTGCAAGAGAGCAGGTAGCTGGGGACTATCAAAGAAGAGAGGGATCGAATCGAAGGATTAGCGCAAGATAGAGGTTGGTCTTTCTGTTCCTCTCTATCTATAATTCATAAAGGAAAAACAAAAGTAGTTTTTCTCTGTTTGTTTCTAAGGCAGTTGTCACACCTTAGTGGGATAGAGCAGTTCTAACTAGACACTTTTCCCTGTAACAAAATGGCGACTCTGCTGGGGAACTAATTAGTTTGTTTGTTTATCATTCTTTGTTTTTTGTTTCATAAACTTACAAGTATCATTCGAACTGCATTTGCCATAACAAATGCAAAGTAGACAACTGCTACTTCAATCCGTCTACTGGATCTGTTTATGATTTAAACAAATCATTCACAAACTATTTGATTTCCCTTGTGATAGCTCTTAGATCCTCCTTAGATCTACCCCTGATTGTTGCATTACTGATTGCTTTTTACTCGGCCAAAACCCAAGAACTGAACTGCAAACTGTGACCCAGAACCCGAACAGAGTCTCGTTTCTAGCCCAGCGCAGGTACTGTTCAGAGATTCTGAATTTCAGCGCACTTCTCGAGTGGACAACCTGCGCTGCATTTCAGATTCTCTGTGTTACAGGTGCGCTGATCAGACTAGCTCTGTGCAGCTGTGGCTTCTGTGATTCATTATTTCCAGTTCTATTCCTTAATTTTGCTGCCTGTGATCAGTATATGTCTGTTTGAAACCCCTTTTCCTTACTATTATTCCGCCTCCTTTGTACAAAAGAACTGTAGATGTTTTTGTGTGTTTGTTGAGTCGTTTACAATTCTCCTTTGCAAAAGTAGCATAATCGTACTGTCGCCCTTTGATTTGAAATTGTCGCAATTGTCGATTTCAGTCCTAGGAAAGAGTTTGATTGCTATTGATGGTCGATTATCCTGTTACTATTGCTTTTGGTCTGAATTTGTAATTTTCTAGTGTCAAAAACAAGCATCCATTTCAAAATCGTAAGGTGTCGTAATCATCTCCATTTTTTATTTCGAAAAGAAGCTTGTTTATATTTGTCGCTTGAAAAGAAATTCATATTTGTGCATCAACTTTCTTTTTAGCATTCATAAACTAAGAAAATCGAAAAACAAATACATGCATGTGCATTTGCATATAGACAGTCTGATTGGCTTGATTTAGGAAAGTGCATTTAGAGTGTACTCTTTGCTCTTTGTGAAAAGATTATGTCTTTCTTTTCCCTAGTAGCTAGGATTTTCATTGCATAAAGGAGATAAAAAGTTTGTTTATCATCTTAGATTGCATTTAAGGAATTACATCTACATCTCATGGTGAACCCGAAAGTAAAACTTCATAAACAAGATCAACTTAAAATAAATTCAATGAATCTAACAACGCTTTGGAACTTAACACACAACATTTAGAAGTCTAGGCTAGAGACGTATTCCGGCGTCGTAAAGCCTGGTAACTATTGTTCTCACTGATGGTTGGGTGATTCCTCCACTTTGAGACGATAAGTGCCAGTACGGACTTGTGCTCCCACGTACTGTCGAGTATATTTTGGGAGACCCCAATAGGCTTAATCCTTTATCCATAGGAAGCCATGTCTGCCGCCCTATCGATCGCAATGCACTGAACATAGCATTCAGGAAGATTGACTACCGTACCGTAAAAAGTATTCTGTAGTTTTGCGATTGGTTTGGTACTCCCTCTACCTAGACTTCCAGAGTAGTCCCTTTCGTTCCATTTCAGACTCCTTAACGGAAAAGGTCCATCTAAGCACTTGTCACTTCAGGCTCATTAAAAATCGAAGGAGACTAGAGTCATCTTTTTGTTTTCTCGACTCTTAAAAACTGAAAAAACAAGTTGTGTCAAAGCGTCTAAAAATTATTTTAAACGGAATATTCATTACCTTTTCCTACGTTGATCTTGGGTTGAGAAAATGGAATCCACCAACCAAGCGATTCCCCTTGGAGGAAATCCTAGTCCCTTCTCCTTCTGGGGAGATGTTGGTGCACCCCATATGGCCACATTGTCGCTTCCAGGACTGACAATTGGTTTACCTGTATGGCTCTTCTCAACCTCTATCGTTCAAAACACCGCAATTCCTAAACAATCAAATCAGCAATTAGATAAGTCCAGAGTTACCCACCAACCTTATACTTCCTCTAATTCTTCCTCTCCTCCTTCCTCTTTGCTTGATGGGCTGGTAAAGCCAAAAGTCAAGTACCTAAGGAGAAGAAGGAAAAGAAGAAGAAAGAGAAGAAGAAGAAGGAGCCAAAAGCGAATGGGGGCAAACGAGTGTCGTCTAGCGAAAATCCACACACTGCACTGACCAGGCCTAAATCGCCATGTGTCATTTGCAAAGGAGACCACTATCACAGAGATTTTCCTTGCATCCCTCGGATCTTAATGGACTGGTCTCCTCGTTTGCACAACCCGGTGTCGTCAACCTCTGATGATCATGTTGAAAACACACCGTCAACTAGTGAAAGTGAAACCCCAGGACAAAAAGGAAAATATAGATTTCCTTGTAAACTATGCGAAGGCGATCATGCCATCCACCGTTGTCCCTTCTTAGACGAAGCTAAAAGATTTTTTGACGATCGTTCGGTTTCACCATTACGACTTCCTTCTGGATATAAAAAACTCTTGCCGAGTCCGTCACTAGTTGAAAATCCAGCTGGCCCGCTCAGGTGGTCGGCCAAAGCATCTATCATTGAAGATAAACCATCTGAACCCATACCAGACGAAAGTCAAAAGGTCCATGCGGCAGTTGACCCGGTCTTGCCTTCAGAGGTTCCATCTTCAGATGATACAGTCACTGAAGAGAACAAGGATGACACCATCCAAATTCTTTTCATAAGCACAGACTCCAACGAACATGGGGGCAATTTACCTGTTCCTTTACCGCAGGAAGGAAGTTCATCAGAGTCGTACCTGGTCATCTATTCAGTCCCACCTCCAAGCAAACTAGTTGTCTCCTTCGACTGGAATCAACTAGGCAGACCCCGTTTACCAGCTAGTGTACCATTCCGAATCATTGTTCAAATATATACAATGGTTATGGCTGGTACCATCATATATGAGGGGGCTTCTGTGAGTATCCTTTCCTCGACTTCTTGGAAAGTGCTTGGTTCGCCATCGCTTTTGCCTGAGATGAGAAATTTAACAGGTTTTGATAAAGGAACCAGTCGACCGTTAGGGATCCTTCCCAATGTGCCCATAACATTGAGAGGGAAAACCGTTCACATGAACATTATGGTAGTTCAAGGAACCCTGGATTACAATCTACTCCTTGGACGAGACTATATTTATTGCATGAGAGCCATCGTCTCATCACTCTTTAGAGTGATGTGTTTTCCGCACGAAGGAAGAGTGGTCAAGCTCGTAGACCAGCTTTCATTTCCCGGATCACACAGAGCAAATAGTCATATATCATCCCTGAATGGTCTTTTCACGCAAGAAATGTCTCAATCTCCAGTTCATCCACCCGATGAGTGCGAGTGATTCGGGGGGACATGACTGAAACCCAGGGGGCATGCACCCTGGTCTGCTTCAGCAGGAGAACTTTGGGTATAGGGTAGGTTTCCGCGAAAGAATACAACTAGTCTGTACCCCCGTCCGTGATTGGAAGAGGGGGTTATTCTAGAAAAGTCTTCTCTTGTCAAAGTTATGTGAGTAGAGTAGCCTCCTTCGCTCACCTTTGTCTATTTCGGTAGACATCGCCGAAGAAGTGTTTTGTTTGCGCTGTGAATAGAACAATCTTTGGGTAACCTGTAAGAGGTAGGCCTCTCTCGGTAAAACAAATGTTTTAACGGACTAAAGTAGGGGTAACCTTGAAACTCTGTTTTATACCTGGGGGCATGCGAACCTTTTGGCGTGCAAGCAAAGAGCGACTATTTATTTTTTTAAATTTTTAGGACCTCTAACCCTTTAAACTCGTAGGATTGGTCGTTTCCTAACTTGCATAAAGAAAGGATGTGGGGAAAAAATCTAAAAGTTGTCGTTTTTATATGAGACATTCTTATCACACGACTGGATTAATCGAGCAGTGTTACCGCAAGGTTCAAGCTCGTTAAAAAATAAACCCGCATCGATCAGTTTTAGCACATAGTTCAAGCTCGTTAAAAAATAAACATAAGATATGAGCAAATGTTCCCCCCCCCCCCACATTTAAGCTCGTTAAAAAATGAACTATTGCCCGGTAAATAACCATCGTGAATGTAGTACTTTAGCCGTTAAAGCCTTGGTCGTGTTTGCACCATCACCTCCACTTTTTCATTGGCCGATCATTCACCTCCATTTGATTGTTTACCCATTTTGAGGAACAGCTGCGAAGAGTGATTTCACTAGCCATCCTTGTGACACTACCGTGATTGGAAAATTCCAAACCTTACATGGAATCAGCTGCTACCCGTTTTATCACTCGTTCCTCAAAAGACGAGTCTCCTTTAAGCTCTTTTCAACTGACTCGTAAAATATGAAAAGATTGCCGAGCCATTGGCCTCTCCAGCTCGTTAAAGGGATAGGAAGTGCTATCCCTCCTCTAGATTTTAATCTTTTTGGACCTGAGGGATTATTACACAAAAAGATCGAGCGCTTGTTTTGTTCGGCTCGTTAAAAGTATCGAAAATTCATCCCTTCTGTATTGTTTTATACTTTTTCGGAATTAAGGGATTAGATGACGAAAAAGGGATTTTGGAGTTACCTTTACGTTCCTTTTCAAACTCTCTAAAATTGAAAAGGACCGAGTTATCTTTGTCGTTAAACTCGTTAAAAAGATTAATAGCGACAAACTTGTCTATAGACGAGAATGAGTTTCACTATCGCTAGGCTCGTTAAAACATAGCGATGGGTTTTCCCGAAGGGCAAATTATAGAACAAGCATATTTATCCTCCTCAAGCTTGACAAAAATAAAGAGGTACTGGTCAGCAATGACTGGGGAAAAATTGGGAAGAAAACTCAAAGAAACTTTGTTGGTAGCAAGTCACTCTTGAACATGACACTTCCACTCCGTGTCCGAGTCGGGTTGGGTTGTTTCATTCACCGGTCACATCACCATGGTCACACCATACCATCCACATTTGGGGTTAATGCTACCGATCCATCACATCAGTGTCGCCGATATGTTCAAGAGAAGTCATTCAGAGAATTCACCTATGTCTCACCACTACCATACATTATACTCCATTCTTTCATGACCGCCACCCTGAACCTTATATCACCAGATCGTTTTCACCTCCATTAAAATCATTTGCTCCATTCCATTTCATTAATGTGGGATTCATTAAGGCCCTCCTATGATGGATCACTTCTTGTTGAAATCAGCTCATTATCCAAGAAGATGATCTAGGAACACCCCATTCAGTACTTTGAAGCTTGCATGCCTCAATGGCAAGTTTCTCACTTCCGGAGACAGGTTTACATCAATGGCCTTCGACCGAAAGATTTTGCGTGGTGTTCGACGCCAAGTCCTTTATTCACACCACGTGAATTGTACTGCAGTACCTTGAGGGTCATTATCATTATCGGTGATTCCTCTCGCGCTTGTTAACAGTTTACATCATTAACTGGTAATCAAGCGATGTCTTTCCATGTTCGACTTCATAACATTTCTCACATGGATCGACTTGTACTTCGAGTAAAGATCAGACGAGATTGAAGACCCCGGATCTAGTTTCATCCATCCGGGCTGCGATATATATTCAGGGAAATAAAGACATTAAATGTACATCATTGCCGCACAGATAATCATCCACTCAAAAGGATGATGGCTCTATCAGAATCATTAGTCTACACTCAGACGATTGTCTGTCCTATGTACATGAAAATGAATTTATAAAGTTGAGCATGGGAATGCCCGCCTCAGCTAGATCATGAAAATATTATGAAGATAATGTATTGTATTGTATCTTATTACAGGTCTCCTCCCAGCATTGAAAGAACTTCGGATCCTCATAATAAAGCATTTCACCCGACACCAAAAGGTTAACGGCCTCATACTTTAGGGGGCAACTATTATAGACATTTTTGTGCCCTACAACCCCAAGCATGAAATGTCCATAAACCAAGGGATCCTAATTCCCTAAAAGTGTTGTTCTAACCCCTAAAGGAACAACGTCAACAGATTACAGCTTCTCCCAGAAGTTCTCCATGAGAAACTACTCAGAATTGGTCAAAACAGGATCATTGCAGCTGCTCCACTGGCTAAGTGCGTTGCATCTCACCTAAATACATTGTGAGGTTGTGTTGCATTTCAAAATTCCCTTCTGTGGGGTCAAAGAGGCGTCAGCCAAGATTCGAAGCCGATCTTGCTCTTTTGCCTCTTTTGTCTTTTTGTCGCCTTCCTAGATTTCCCCTTTAGGCTCCTGATTTGAGCCTTGGAACTCATATTGCATGCCCTATAATGGACAACCATATGCCTCAATAATGCATTGTCCTTGTCAGCCTTCTCGGCACATTGAGCTCAGTGGATGAGTCACTTTGAGTTTCTACTTCATATTCAGATGAATGACCAGACGACATCACTGCTGATATACAAACTGCCTTGAATGACTGCTGATGTATGAATCTACTGTTAAGATGTGTTGAAAACTGCCACCAAGGGAAAATGTAACCAGGGAGTGTTAAGAAAGGGAATGATATGAAGGGAATAGGGGTTATGGGGGGAAAGTTTGTTCAAGGATATGTATGAGGGTTTGGGGATTTTATAAGGTAGGGTTTAGGAGATGTTTATAGGGGCAATGGTTTAGGAGTTTTGGGATTTGAATGCAATGTTGGATTGATGAGCTTGATGGGGGGGGTAGGAAATGAGGAAACAAAAGGGAAATGGGGAAAGGGGAGAGTCCTTGGTGACCAATCAATAATTCAAGACCCCACAGCAAATTTCCTTTGAATGTATTTTAAAGGGAGGGTTTAGATTTTGTTTCAAATACTACCACCCATGAACCACTCACACTTATTACCAAATTCAAAGCAACAGCAAGAATGAGGGACTTCCTGGTGAATTCATGCAAGGTATGGGAGAATTGGTGAAATTCCATGCAAGTTTCGGGCTTGAGGCTATATGCGTCGCGCTCAAAACCCAGTGCGTCGTGCTCTTTATATGCGCTGCGCCCGTTATAAATTACACTGGGTAAAAACTCCGAGTGCACTGCGCGCTCTATGTGCGTCGCACCACCTGCTATATGCGTTGCGCTACCTCCAAGTCACACAATTGGCCTCTTCCACTCACTATTTTTCTCTTGCACTTTCAAAACACAATTTCTCCCTTAGACTATGAAAGACACTTGTTGCAAAGGGATAAATAGCTTGAGAAATATCCTGACAAGAGATGGTTTTGATTTTTACTTCTTCAAAACCCAATTTGCAATGTTTTTTACTATGGCACTTTGTCTTTTAATGAAACTCTGTCCTTTGGCTTTCTCGTTGATTTTCTGGACTCAAAATGATGAAATTGGTTGATCTTTTTCAGGGATATAGGCATGATTTGACAAAGGAAAACCAGAGCCTGCTTTGAAAACTCCATGGCGGAAAATACATGATTATTATAAAAAATGAATTCGATAATTTCTTATTCAAAACAGATTTTTGAACAAGAAATGTCCTCAAATGTGTGTGATGATGAAATTTTGAACTAAGAACCTCTTCGAAAACTATCCTCATGGCCTGCGAGCATTATTCGACATATTTGAAGACCAACCACTAGACCTAGACTCTTAAAATAACTCTTTTTGACCAAAATGACATAATGACTATGAATGACTGAAATGAACTTTGATGAACATAGAGAAATTTTAACTAGCCCAGGCAGGTACAAGCATGAGGGAAACAAGAACACCAAACCCTTCCGTCAGACAATGGCATGCCCCTAGCGGAATGCAACAAAGTGAATCGAGCGAGACACCTAAACATGAAATGCAAAAAGAGTTTTGATCTTTGACGGAGGGATGACCAGACCGACTCTAGCACCTAGTACTTGGACCTGGTCTACTCCTAGTCTGGCACCTTATATGAATTATTACCCAATGCTCCACGGCCATCATCTGATCCCATGACATCAAGGTCACCTGTTGTTCCTCCTGTTGATGGAGTTATTGGTTCAGTATTTTAGGCCCCTACCAAAACTTCTTCCAAACAAAAGTTGGTCTCAAATACTACTCCCAATAGTTCATCTCAAAAGCCTCCGGGCCCTAGTAAAACCTCAGAGGTCCACACTGTCCAATCTACCCCAGCGAACAAATCCTCAAAAGGAAAAAAGAAAGGCAAAGGAAAAGCTAAATCTGATGCCCCAAAACAAGGTCCTCCCAAATTGTCTGTCAGTGAATCTTTGCAACGAAAACGTAAGTATCCCTGCCTCATTTGCAAGGAGGATCACTATACTAAGGATTGTCCACAATGATCCGAAGTTAGTTGTTTGCTCAAAGGGACCCCTGTTGTCCTCAAAGATCCTTTTCTGTCTTAGCAGACTCAGATGGTAGACCAACCGTGATCTACTTCCTCTGGATCTCAAGTGTTCATGATGAGCACGCCCATTAATGTGGCTACCCAATCAAAATATTATCAAACTCCAGCTCCCACAGCAAGAAAAGAAAAATAAGCTCCACCTTCTTCTTCTACCCCAAGTTCTCGCCCTCTGTAAATCAAGCGCCCTAATCCTGATTCCACTACATGACCACCCTCTTGAGGTGTGCTACAGAAATTCTCATATAGTCCCAACACTCGAGCCACTCAGCATTACAATATTGTTGAAGATCTGGCTTAGGCGCCATCAGCCATGTCGGTTCTCGAGGTACTCCAAAACTATCCATCGCATTGAAAATATGTGTTGCCAATTATCGGGGGCATCGATCCCACCGATTCTAATTTGATCTGTTTCGATCTAGAGAACCATGTTCCAAGACTCCCTCATCAAATTTCCCTTCTTATTCAGGTAATCATTCATGAAAAGACCATCCACTGCACTGTCACCAATGAAGGTGCTTCTACCTGCATCATGTCAATTGCATGCTAGAAGGCCATTAGTTCCCCTACACTGAACCAGTCTCTGAACACTTTGGAAGCTTTCGATGGGTGCGATTCGTGACCCTTCAGTGTCTTACCCAACCTTGCCATCACCCTGGAAGGCAAGATAGTGCAAGTCGAAGTAGAGATTGTTGACACCAATCTCAACTATAATCTTCTACTCGGTCGAAGTTGTACCCATGCCATGCATGTCATGGCCTCCTCTTTGTTTCATGTGATTTATTTTCCCCATCAAGGGAGGATTGTCACCATTGATTAGCTGTCTTTCTTTGCCTCTTCCTCGTCTGATGGAAACGTTTCGTATGTCAAGCACTCTGGTACTCCCTTTGAGAGTGTGGGGTTAGTTCTCTTCAAAGATTCTACCTTAATGGGAATTTTTCCTCTCCCACCTCCTCATGTCACCTCCGTTAACATGATCTTGGTCAAATCTGATCCTTGGATCATACCTACGCCAAATCTGGTTGATGCTTGGGGCAACGTAATGTCGCTTAGTCCCGCCGAAGTCAATTACATGGAAATTATTTCAACTGCGAACTCTCCATCCTTTGATTCTCATATCTCGAAGACCTCTCTCGATATGTATTCTTAATCCCCCTAGCTTGGCGCTTTGGAATCATCTGATCCCCTAGCTGATACCTTCCTCGCCGATGAAGGTATCATGCAAATCATGTCTCTCGAGGAACCACCATGGATCGATACTCATCATCGCTCCTCCTTCCTACCTCATCAGGAAGTCATGTCTATCACTTTCAAAGAGTCCTCTTCTCTATTGTTTATGATGTGTCAATTCATCCTGACATAATCAAGATCCTTCAGTCGAGGGCACCTTTATCCCTTCATGGATTCAATACTTTTCAACCTCCCCGAGTTTTCACTGATTGTCCTCTAACTCGTAACCGTCCCTCACCCAGGGGGCATCGGGGCAAAGCCGTAAATGAGTTTTACTCTATTATTTGGCCGATTCGATGCTTACTCATCATGGCAACGGTAAAACTCTAGTACCCATTTGTGTTGATTGATTACCCAAGTCCCAGCATTGACTCTTAACCTCAAAAAGTACTATGCTTAGGTCATCTTGCATGGTTACTTATGTACATTAGTGTATGATTCATTTTGGTACAACAGGGTTTTGTGTGAAAGTTTTCAAATAACCTTCCTGTTTACTATGCTTTTCTTGCTTTGCAGATGTCTGCGGCTCCTCACATTGGTTTCATCGATGGTGCTTGCTAAAGTACCCGGGACCTATCATCCGTTGCATGGGCTATCTACAACCCTAGTGGTGAGTTGATTAACCTTCAAGGTATCTGCCTGGGTCATACAACCAACAACATTTTTGAATACAATGCGGTCATCGAACTGTTATCAGAAGCCATCGCTCTGGGCATCAGAGAATTGGTTGTCAACCTGGATTCACAGCTTGTTGTCCTTCAACTCAACGGGAAATATTCCATCAAGAACCCTCAAATATTACGAATGTATCATTGTATCCATTTGTGGGAAAGGCATTTTGATTATATTACATATCATCATATTCCTAGACACATGAATACATTAACAAATACATTAGCTAATTACGTGTTGGATAGACATTTGTGAAACAAGTAAAAGATAAGACAAACCATTTGTACCATAATAGACAGGAAAATATAACATATATACATATGTGAGAACATTTGATACATCAAAACCCCAAAAAATAATATGTATGTCCATAATAACATCGGTGGCTCATAAGTCTCGCACATCCGTGGCACGCAGGCCTCAAAAAATATGTAAGTATTGTACCTAGGAATTACTTAGCATGGTGCTCATGATAACACGAGAGAGCTCGTACTACATGACTCAGTAATTGATGGATCTGATCTGAGATTCCTACTGTGTGCCTCTGGTACCGCTGAGGCATGTCTCCTATCTGAGCATACTTAGGGATACCATGAGTCAACCCCTCGAGGTTCCTCGCAATATCCTCCTTGTTATTGCTCCCTTCCTGATAAGGGGCAATAACATCAATAGGATGGGGATAGCACCTGGCTATCAGGGACATCCTGGCTGGCCACTTTGGTCCAACATCTGCATACACAAGAGAAATGTTATAAGCATGCATATACTAAAAAGAATTTAAAAACATCAAAATCAAAAATTTGGTTTAGTTTTTACCTTCATCATCAAATTCCTCCCCATCTAGCAAGGGCATATCTGGGTCTCCATAGAAATCAGTGCCATTGTATTGCAGTCCTCCACGATGATTTTCTATCATCGTAGCCATGAAAAGAATGTTGGTCGATAGCACATTTGTTGACCCCTAGTGATCCTGGGCATCAAACGACTCTAGTGGGCCATCCGTGGATCACATGGTGCAAGAGGATCAACCTCAGTCAACTGATACTGGAGCAATGACACTCATTCTAGGAAAAAGGTCACAAGTATTGATCTGAATCCTATTTTCTTAAGATTTCCCACCTTGGCCTTGGACAACTAGCGCTTGATATTCATCTTCATGGCCTCTTCCCAATTGAAGATCATAGGAGTTGTGCAGTCAATAGCATAAAGGAACTTTGATTTATTAGTCTCATGTGCCACTTGGGACCCCGCCGCTCTATTTATGGTCAACAGAAGCACCCTCAGTGTCAAATCCCACACAATGGAAATCTTCATCTTCCCACTTTTGGATTTCATGGCCTCAGGATAATGCGTGGCAAGCAAGGAAGATATTATTGCCCCAACCGGATGCGACCCATTCAAATTCATTGGCTCACCTCTACAAGACAACCCAGTGATGAAGTAGATGTCTAAAGTTGTCAACTCCACCTCTTGGTCCCCAATGACAAAAATCTCATGATTGATGTCCCAAAGGCTTATCAAATACCGAAGCAATTCAAGTTAAGCCCACCTCCCTAGTGTAAGGAAAATTTGAGGAGCTTGCAAGCCCTCAAAGCCTCTAGGGAATTTGGATCATTCATTTCCTAGGTGTCCACATCTTCATGTTCTCTTTCCTTCCAATCCACCATTTTCGGTGATTTCTCTCCTGCAAAAGCCATTTATTTGAGTCAATCATCAATTTTGACACAAAAAATTCAAGTTTTAACGATCAGTTCTTGAAAAAAATTTGTTTTTTCCCTATTCATGGTGTCGGCGTGTCTGTTTTAGAAACAGTCACACCGGTCGGCGCAGATGGTCGTGAAAATAACCCTCAGTCGGCACAATCCCGTGCCCGGAAATCGCACCGACCGAGGGCGAAAATATTTCCCAAAACCCTCACTAAAAATCCTAAGAAATGGCTAAAAGCATAAATAAATGGCATGAAAATGGAGCTCAGGGCTTTGGCTGTTACTTGGAACTGACGGCTCATTGATTGACCTCCCAGATCTCCCGCAATCCGCTCCGAAAAAACTAGGGAAAAAGTGGGTAAAAAGTCTTCACTGCAAAGGTAAAATGGTAAATGGTAAAAGTATATTTACTTTTCCCCTTTTTATTCATTTTTTCATGAAAATATTAAGTTTTGTAAATATTTTTGACCTATTTTACCTCAAGGACTCGATAATACACTTTGCCTTACTTGTGCAGCAACAGGTGATGGATGTTTGACAATGACGATGAGTCATATTTCAGCTCTTTTCTCAACTCGTTAAACCCATATGAAAAGATCATCGAGTAATTTTCCCTTTTTGACTCGTTAAAGAGAATAAAAATGGGGGATCTACTTTCAGCTCTTTTGCAACCCTTTAAAAACAAAAATATAGCCAAGCCCTTGTCGTTTTGAACTCGTTAATGGATGTGAAACGTTGTGCGCCCAGTACAAGTTTACCCCTTTTTCCGCGCTGGGAGGCACTATTTATGAAAAAGAAACTCCTTAACTAAAAGGGTAAGCAGTTCTCTTAAGTATTGTTTTCTACCTTTTCGGGCTCGAGAGACACAAACGTACGAAAAGGGACCATGTGGAGTTTTCTTTTACGTGTCTTTTCCAAACTCTCTAAACATGAAAAGGATACTGAGTTACACCTTTTTCGGACTCGTTAAACTATTAAACGACATTGGATTCATCACCATGATGAAAACAAGATTCTCCTTCCTAGGGTTCCTTAAACTTACTAAGTCGGATTCACCTGAAGGATGAACTTATAGTGCAAGAATATGCTATCCCCTTCAAGATTTCAATTAAAAAATAATTGGGGTACTCACCAGAAATGGTGGGGGGAAAATTTGGAAATCTATCAAGTCGTTTCGGCAGCTTACTCTTGAAAATGACACTCTTTACTTCATGTCAGGTTGGAATATCCTCCTTTGTATCATTGACCTTCTTGGTTTGGGCTTTCACTTTTTCCCTCCATTTGATCTCTGCCACGTCATCATGACCATCGATCCTTTGGATCTAAAAGCTTCCAAACTTCCAGTTGTGTCGCTGATATGTTCAAGAGT
This sequence comes from Pinus tabuliformis, assembly GCA_031772625.1. Lineage (NCBI taxonomy): Eukaryota > Viridiplantae > Streptophyta > Pinopsida > Pinales > Pinaceae > Pinus > Pinus tabuliformis. The sequence goes on along the minus strand of CM062819.1, from coordinate 311,471,764 downwards.
TTTCCATCTGCAGTTACACTTACCTTTGTTTCTTTGTATCATCCAAAATCATTTTGCATCCTCTCGTCTCGCGTCGATGATGTGGGATTCATTATGGCCCTCCTTCAACACGATCGCTTTCCATCGACATCAACTCATTATCCGAGAAGTTGATCGGGAGACTCCGTTCCAGTACCTTAGAGCTTTCATGCCCTAATGGAAAGTTCTTCACACTCGACAACAAGTTCACATCATTGGCTTTCGATCAAGTGATTTCACGTGTGTTCAACTTCAATTCCTATATTCAAATTCCATGAACTGCACTGATAGTACCTTGAGAGCCATTGTCATTATTGGTGGTTTCTCTCGCACTTGTTAATAGTTTACATCATGGATTGGTAATCAAGCGACTTTCTAGCATGTTCAACATCAACACATCTATTCACATGTCAGAATTTGCACTTTGATCGGGTCGTGTTAGAGCGCAAGACCCCGGGCTCAGATTACAAAAATTCCAGGTTGCGAAGTAATGTAACATGGTTATGATGATATGCATGTCTCTTTCAGATGGTTGGCTATGACCAGACCATGAGTTATCATATGTGATCCTTAGCATTATTGGATGGCTACAACCATACCTTGGTTTCATTATGATCCTCTTTGACAGATGGTTGCACCCATTCCTGGATCCATTTACATGATCATTCTCTTGAGGGATGCATCCATGCCATGATTCATGTATCATTTGATAGAGATCTTAGTTTATGTATATGTATCTATACTTTCTTGCAGGTTTTATGATGGCATACCGATTCCTCGCACTGATTTATAAAGCATTTCATCCCTCACTCTAGCTCGGCCTTCACGCTTTAGGGGGCATCTGTTACACAACATTTTGTCACTGTCCCTATACTCCCTGTTCCTTGATCTTGGAGGACCTCTACAGTGAACCCTGCATGTTGTGCATTCATGGAGAAACTCCCACTATGTCACTCTTCATGAACAGATCATTTCCCTTTTGAACCATTTCCCATGAAACTTTTGTTTTTCCCAATTTACAAGACTAGCGCTAATGACCTTTGTCCTCCCCGTGCTTATGTGTAGAGTTTAGCACTATTCCCCATGCCGATCGATGCAACTGAGCTAGATTCCAGTCATGCCAGTCCTTTTATGGAAATTTTTTAAAATTAGAGCTGAAAGTTCCATCTCTAGAAGCTCTATAACGGAAGTCTGGTAAATGGTTTGGCCGGATGGGGTCAAGGATGATAGTTTTGGATTCTTTCCCCTATAATGATGGAACTACCTCAAGGGATAAGTCCTTCTCCCATGAGAATAGAACCCATCTCCCATCCATCTTTCCTATATAAACCTCCCTTCTTCCAAAGAAAAACCTGTGACTAGTGTGAAAACCAAAGTTAGAGTTTTAGCTGAGTGTAAGTATACTAGATAAGCAAGCTATTACTAGTTGTATCCATCTAGTTGTGTGAGGGAGAAGCGTGTTTGGTTTGGAGTGAAGCCTAAAGGGAAAGTCTTTAAACTATTGTTGTTGTTGTTTGAAGCCATCATGAAGTGCTAGCAGAAGTGAGTGGGAACCTGGTCTTGTTAGAGGAAGACTACAACATCAAGATGAATGGTTGTAATATCTCTTTGAATATTAATATCTGCAACTATCGATTGATTTCCTACATGTTTTGTAATATTACATATTTGTGTCTTAATGCTTCTTGACTCATTAAGTAGGTTGAGTTGCAATTTGTCTATTATTATGTTTGTGTGTTGTTGTTGTTTACTTTTTTTAGGAGATTGAAGGAGGAAGCGAGAGATCGCTAGAGCAAGTAAGCAAGGACATCATCAAGCAGGATAAGTGACCAAGAGGTAGGCCCTCCTGATTGATTCTAACCTAAGGAAATCTTCCATGGAATGTATCTGTTGTGGCTAGACCCGTTATCAGGCTAGAGGAATTCGTTCGTGTCCACACTTATAATTTTACTTCACCACAATATGCTATCCCCTTCAAGCTTGTGATTCAAAAATAATTGGGGTACTCACCAGAAATGGTGGGGGGAATTTGTAAATCTATCAGTCGTGTCGGCAACTCAATCTTGAACATGACACTCTTTGCTTCGTTTCGGGTTGGGACATCCTCCTTTTCATCATTGACCTTCCTAGGTTTTGGCTGTTCATTTTTTCCTTCCATTTTATTTTTGCCATGTCATCATGACCACCAATCCCATGGATCCAAAAGCTACCAAACTTCCAGTTGTGTCATTGATATGTTCATGAGTTTTCCTTTTGCAGTTACACTTACCCCTGATTATCTGTATCATCCAAAATCATTTTTCATCCTCTCGTCTCGCATCAATGATGTGGGATTCATTATGGCCCTCCTTTGACATGGTCACTTTCCGTCGACTTCAACTCATTATCTGGGAAGTTGACTGAGAGACTCACTTCCAGTACCTTACAGCTTGCATGCCCTAATGGTAATTTCTTCGTACTCAACGACTAGTTCACATCATTGGCTTTCGATTGAGTGTTTTCACAGGTGTTTGACTTCAGTTCTGGTATTCACATTCTATGGATTGTGCTGATAGTATCTTGAGGACCATTGTCATTATTTTTGGTTTCTCTTGTGCTTGTTAACAGTTTACATCATTGACTGGTAATCAAGCGACTTTCTAGCATGTTCGACGTCAACACATTTATTTGCATGCTAGGATTTTTACTTTGATTGGGTCGTGTTGGAGCACAAGACCCTGGACTTAGATCACACACGTCTAGGTTGTGAAGTGGTGTGACATGGTTTATGATGATATGCATGTCTCTTTCAGATGGTCGGTTGCGACCAGACCATGAGTTATCATATGTGATCCTTCTCATTATTAGATGGTTGTGACCATACCTTGGTTTCATTCTGATCCCCTTTGACGGATGGTTGCGCCCATTTCTGAATCCATTTGCATGATCATTCTCTGGATGGTTGCATCCATGTCATGATTCATGTATCATTTGATAGAGATCTCAGTTTATGTATATGTATCTATACTTTCGTGCAGGTTTTCCAATGGCAAATCGGTTCCCCGCACTGATTTATAAAGCACTTCATCCCTCACTCTAGCTCGACCTTCATGCTTTAGGGGGCATCTGTTACACAGAATTTTGTCACTATCCCTATACTCCCCATTCCTTGATCCTAGAGGACCTCTACAGTGAACACCACATGCTTTTCCTTCATGAAGAAACTCCCATTATGTCCCTCTTCATGAGTAGATCATTTCCCTTCTGCACCATTTCCCCTGAAATTTTTGTTTTGCCCAGTTTACAAGATCGACGCTAAGGCCTTTGTCTCCCCCATGCCGATGTGTAGAGATTAGCACTATTCCTCATGTTGACCGGAGCGACTGAGTTGTGCTTCAGTCGTGTTGGTCCTGTTATGAAAGGTTTTTAAAATTAGAGTCGAATCTTGCAGCTCTAGAAGCTCCGTAATGGAAGTTTGGTTAATGGTTTGGTCGGATGGGGTCGACGATGACAGTTTGGGATCCTTTCCCCTGTAATGATGGAACAAACTCAAGGGATAATTCCTTCTCCCATGGGAATAGGATCCATCTCCCATCCATATTTCCTCTATAAGCCTCCCTTCTTCTCAAGCACAAACTAGTCATAGTTAATAGTTTTCGCAGAGTTATTGTTTTGAGTGTTGATACTATTTTGGAGTAGACAAGCAATCTATTACTAGTTGTAGCTATCAAGTTGTGTTGAGGGAGAAGTGTGTTTTCGTTTGGAGTGAAGCCTAAATGGAAGAACCTTTAAACTATTTTTGTTTGAAGCCACCATGGAATGCTAGCAGAAGTGTGTGGGAACTTGGTCTTGTCAGAGGAAGACTGCAGCGCCAAGACGAATGGTTGTAATCACTCTTTGATATTAATATATGCAACTATTGATTGATTTCCTACATGTTTTGTAATATTACATATCCATGTCTTAGTGCTTCTTGAATCGTTAAGTAGTTTGAATTGAAATTTGTCTATTATTATGTTTGTGTGCTGTTGTTGTTTACTTGTTTCAGGAACTTGAAGAAGGAAGTGAGAGATTGTTGGAGCGATCAAGTGAGGACTTCATCAAACAAGATAAGCAACCAAGAGGTAGGCCCTCTTAATTGATTCTAACCTAAGGAAATCTTCCATAGACTGTATCTTTTGTGGCTAGACCCATTATCGGGCTAGAGGAATTCGTTCGTGTCCACACTTATAATTTTACTTCGCTGCAAGGTGCCTAGGTAGACCTACTAGTCAAAAACCTCATAGAGGTAGCTAGTAGCCCTAGAATAGAAAAATAAGAAAAAAATAAAAATATTTATTCCATGTATCTCTCTGATGAATGTAGGTGCTCTCCAACCTCTGAAAGCAACAAAAACAAGTTGGCACCAAAGAAAAGAAAAAAATTGGTCAAAATTCTATTTAAAGGAAGTCAAACTTAGACTTCCTCCTCCTTTTCTTAAATGCTCCAAAAGGGCCAAGGCCATGCCAATACATCACCCTCATCTATTTCCACCATCCACCCATCATTCCAAGTTTTTCCCATTCATTTTCCTTCTTCTCCTAAAATACTAGAGGAATGCTCTGTTTTACTACAGGAAACAAAAATACATAGAGAATAAAAAAAAAAATTCATATATTGAAAACCATACATCCATTGTCCAAGTTGTTTCAAGTGGAAATGCATATGGATGATAGTAACATGCTCAAGCAATTTCAGCAAATACCAGTGCACATTTTTCGAGCAATCGACCTCCATCACCTACAACCATTTTTAAATTTTTTCTTAATATTCGTGCATCGATTTTCAAATCTATTTCATGGGGAGATGCATCAGGATGATGGTAACATGCCCAAGAAATTTCAGCAAATTCTAGTTTACAGTTTCCAAGAAAGTGGCCTCCATCAACTTCAACCATTTTTAATTTTTCTCAAGGTTCGTGCATCTATTGGCCAAAAAAAAATTATCGAGAGGTGCATAAGGATGATGGAAACATGCGCAGAAAATTCCAGGTCAATCCATTCTACTGTTTGGGAGATTTTGACAAAACAAGGATGCTATAGGGTTCCCTGTAGTACTACAAGAGTCCTAGTTTACTAAAGGAAACAGGCTGAAAGATATAGGATGGTATAGAAGGTGAAATAAAGTGTGGGAAAGGTGTCTAATGGTGGAATAAGGTATAGGGAAGGTGAACATCACCCATGGCCAAGCCCATCACTCCAAGAATGCCAGATTTTACTAAGATAGCTTGCTCATGGTAACAGGAAGAGAGGGGTTTAGAATCATTAAGCAATGAAGACCTGTGCAGAAGCAAACAAAGGAAACTATCACCTTCAGAGGATAATAGTTCAATCATCAAATCAGCAACAACATGGATGTCTCTCCAACAACCATCAAGTAGGTAAAACTATGCAATATTATGGACCTCTTATCTCGAGCATATTATAGTTATAAATTTGTTGTCAATGCATGAGGGATGAGGGTTTATAAGCTAAGTATGGTTCAGCACTCTCGGCCACCTTCAACTAGCTAACTCCAGCTCACTCCTTCACTCATGCAATGTAGAAAAGACAAATTATGAAGGGTGATCATTTCAAGGAATGGGGACAACAGTTAAAAGAATAAATTTTTGCAAAGTCCAAGTCACCATAGGACTCCAAGCCCTCCATCCACTTCATATCCATTATCTATCCATCATTCATCCATCCCATTTCATAAGAAAAAAACCCTACGTTCTATCTCACCCTGAAAATTTCTTGAAAAAACACATAGAACACATCCAATCCATTTTCACAAACCTACACTACTCCCCCTGACCCCTAGCATAATATTCCAAACCCTCTACATCATTTTTCATCTCTCCCATACAGTTAGAAGACCCTGAAATAGGAGGAATGACTACTACAGGAAGGCAAAATGTTGCTACAACAAGGAATAAAGGAACAAATTGTGCTAAAACCCAAAATGGCAGTGCCTAAGAGAGACCTTATCAAAACAAAGAAATCTAAGGCCATTAGAAAATCATATAGGCCACAAAAGAGAAGAAGAAGGAAACAAAAGGAAAGAAAGCATTCACCATCAAAATAAAACTCAAACTATAGTGATGAAAATAGGTTTTCCAAGAGGTCTCTAATCTCTGTCTAGATTTTGTCCAAGGCCTAAAAGATGTTATAGAAATGGGAGAAAGGCATGGAAGTCAAGTTAAGGGTCTACCCTAGGCTCAAACTATCATTTCTACTCGAAAAAGGTTTAAACAAGCGTTCCTGTAGTACTAAAAAAACCGCTATAGGGTTTCATGTAATTAGTACAGGAATTATTATAGAATGTCATAGTTCTCTTGTAAAGACGTTTTGAAGGTTTCAGAGGTGTCCAAATGGTGGAAAAAGGTAGAAGAAGTTTGGAAAAGGATGTGGAAGACCTTGCAAAATTGAAAAATATTCAAGAACCTATCTTGAATAAGGGAAAGAAGGCAGGTTAATGGTCTCAAGAAACACTATGATTTTTTCTATGCACAAACAGTTTTGGAAAGATGAGTGAAAATGTAATGAAGGTTTAAATGAATAGGATATGAATGAAATGGATCTACAGGCCAACAAAGTTCACTTGCAAAGAGGAAAGTTATGTTTTTCCTTGAAATACTATTAAACAATCATGAAAAGAACAACTACATTTTTGTGCTTGTCCTTGCATAACTTATAGCCTAAATTATTAAGAGAAAGTGCTAAGGAATGCACAAGAGAGAGGCCATCAGGGCCATGAATGAGGCACAATGATGTCACTAAGTTTCTTAGAGGATGAACAACACTTTCAGCAGGGGGTATGATGGGCCTCTACATTAGACATAAATTAAGGTCCATGCCTCTAAATTAGACATAAATTAAGGCCCATCTGACCATCCTTCAGCGCATGAAACCTCTCTTTTTGCATTAGATAATGTATTTTTAACTTTAATATGTTCATTAGGAAGGTTTGTGGATAATTTCATATTTGTGCCTAATATTATTTATTTTTGTGGAATATTGTGAGAATATTGAGCAGATTATGAATATTTGGAGGAGGAGATAATTTAGGAGCTTGATCCCTACTAAAGGAGGATCAATATTAAATAATAAATCAACAAGATATTCCAGAATTATGGCACAGATTGTGGAGCTCCAATTATTGAGAAAATTTAGGAATGTGTTCCCTACCATTTAATGCAGATTTCCAGTATTGGGAACCAGCTCCACTAATCAAGGGATTTTGGTGGAGAAAGCTTCTTCCTTTCATGGGGAATGATTCCTAATCATTTTTTATAAGTACCAAGTCTAATTTTCCTCTAGGGGTGTATTTTTATTAGCCTTCTTGTGGAGAGAACTCTTGTTTGTGCAACTCCATTGTCATTTCTTGTAGGGATGTAATTGTATTGATGGAAATAATGAAGATTGGTGCCATGTTCAGCTTCTAAATATTGGTATCCTCCATAGGAACCTAATTTTCCTTAGGCTTGGCCATCCTAGAAGCCTCATAGCCCTTTTGGTATCATTTACTTTTCTTCATTTCACTTCTTATTCACATGCATCTCTTGTTCTTGTTTTTTCTTATTTCTGCATTTAGTATTAATTATTTCTTGTTATAAGCTAGGGTTAAATGGTTGAAGTAAGTTATTTTGTAGGATAGCAAGAATTATTTCATCATTGGAACAACTTTGGAAGGTGATAGTAATTATTGAGCTACTTGGATTAGTTTGCTTATTCCCAAATCTAGATTTTTGGAAGTCCCTTGTGGCAAATAACAGTAAATTTCTGCTATTTTTTATAGCATGCTAATGAGCTTCAATCGAGTTGATTCCACTTGAATTAGATCAAAATGAATTATAGTTAATAACTAAAAATTACCCCATTGCATTTCCACTTGATTAGATTAGGCATTTGATATATTTACTAACTCACTAGTTCTCGAATTTCTAGATTTAGACTAGTAATTTTCTGTTATTTTTTAGCATGGGTTAATAGAGGTATTTTTGAGAAATTCCACTTGTAATGGAGACCTAATACATCCTAGTCAATAAAAAAAAGTGTCCCATCCAATGTGGATTTCATTTTATTGGTCATTTGTTGAATTATAGTTTCCTGTAGTAAATATGTTGTTTCATGTAGTACTCTTCTAGCATGTATATACTTGTCCATATTTTCTCAAAAAGATTGGTTTTGGTCCCTTAGGATTGAATCATGACCCCTAGGTTGTAAATAAATAGTTGAGGAAGAATAAACACCAATTAGGACATGCCTTTTTACAATGTAGATTAGGCTTATTTAATTGAATTCATGCTCTTAGTATTCCAATTACAATTTGTTGTTCTTGCTTTAGATTAATTTCTTTTCCAAAGTAAAATTTCCATTTATGAAATTAGTTTAGGATTTGATTTCCTTACATTCACTCCAATACATCATGACATAAAAGGAAGGACACATTGTATGCTACACATATAGTGCCGATACCTATTAATTTTGTACGAACCCCGGGTTGATAATTAAAGTTGGTAGCCTTGGGAGTTGCAGCATTTTTGTTGCAATACTGAGGCTCATCATAGAATAAGGATAATATTAAAAATAATAGTACATCAAAATTTAGGGAGGAAATGTGGAGTGATAAATAGTTTGAGGGGAAAAGGAAACTAAGATATCATAAGGAGGTCATCAACCCAAATCTCAAAAACCAAAAATATCTATGTCTTGACTAGTAAAATGAAGAAAATAATCATTGCTAAAATAATAACACGATAGGATAAAAGATTGTCACCATTGTGACACTAAGAGGGTTGAAGATGAAAAGCACTTTCACTTATATTTTCTAGCTTATACTCACATTAGATCTAAAGTTCAAAATATTTGTTATGCTACTAACCTTATTGGCCTTTTAAGCCAGGAAAACTATGGTGATCTTGGAATGCTTCTCTTAATGCTTTTTAAGCATAGAAAAAAATTGTTAAATAATGCAAGGTAATTTTTTACCTTCTTAAGGTTTGATAGACCATTTTGGTCTTAGTAGACACTAATCATTGTCATCACCAATAAATCACATGGTTGTGTAATTTGTTATAAGAATTCTCATTTGCTCATTTCTTTCAAATTAACACTACTCACACTTTATATGATTATGAGTAGGAGTTAGAGTTTAATCTTAATTTTTTTTTTACAAATTATTTATGAACATAATACTTTTCAAGAAGTGTAAAAATGGTTTTTTAAGGGTTTAGGAGTGATTTTACTTGTTATGGGTAAGTGTAAAAGAGTGATTTTAGAAGTTAAGAATTGATTTTATTTTTAATGGGTCAATTTTTTTCAACAAAAATCATCATCTCTCTCACCCAATGGCAAGCGTGAGGGTAAATACAACAATATTCATAGCCTTATAGCCATTACAACAATATTTCTCGTCATCATGTCACTTGCAAGGAATTGAACCTAGGTGGGGGAGATAACATTTTTTGCCCAACCACTCAAGATAACCCCAATTGACTTGTTTTTAATGACTAACATAACTATATAGTTAGTCTTCATTTTATTTCTTATGTCTTCATTTCCATCTAATTATTTATGAATATTAGTTAAATATTATTCAAGTATAATTTACTAGAAGAAGTTAATTACTTTAAGAAGTTAAGAGTGTAAAGACTTAAAATGGTAAGAATCTTGAGATTAAATAATTTATCCTAGCTGAGTTTCAGTCTCCTTCACATTCTAAATATTTACTTATTAGTGAAAAGTTTCCATATTTGCACCTTTGGAAAATACAAAATTTCCCTTATTACACCATGATCTATCAAAGTGAAAAAGTGGCAGGTTGTCATTATCTGAGGGGTGTAAAAGCTAATTAGGTATGAACATGATGAAGATTAATGAAAACTTAGTAGCTTAAAAAAAATCAATGCTTTGGCACAAAGTTTATACTAATTTTTTCCCATTTTTTTCCTCAATAAGTGGCAAAATTTGGTTTTGATTTTTGATTTGAACCAACATAAATGTTGAAATTTGCAACTCACTAAATTTTGGATGGTATTATAAATAGGTCCAATTAAATTATATTATCTAGAAATATCTTTCAAAAGAAAACAAATATGAAGATATAACTTTCCAAAAAGAATATAAAATTTCCCAAGAAAACTTAGTAAAAAAGGACCTTATAGCTTTATGTGATTGAAAATTTGTCCATTTCCATAGGCACAAACCTACATACATGAGATGATAAAAAAAAAATTATGATCTTGGTGGATATTAGTTGCCACCCACCTCTTCCACTAACCCAATGGTTATTTATATTCTTGGTAGTTTTTCTATGGTTTTTTGGGTCCCAAACTTCCAAGTCCATTTGGAGGCCCTCAATGATGTTTTTGGGTAATTCAAGGGGGGGAGGTATGTTGGCCCTAGCCAAAAGTTGTAATCCTTGAATAATTACTTCTACTTGTCTATTGTGCACCGGAGACAATCATGGTATGAAAAAGTTGTGTCCCCAATAAGTTAATGTACCAACTAAGCACCTCAAGGCCTATAAACATTTTGCAATGTCATCTTCTAGAGCTAGGGTTTTGGAACTTTAGGGTTCTCTCTTTATGATAAATTTTCATTATGTTGGACTCTTGTAATAACTTTAGGAACATGCATGTCAATGCCATCTCTCTTCACTTAGAGACATATACCACCATTCCAGCCAATTTGTTTTCTACGTTGTTCTATTATGTTATTTATCAATATAAGTTAGGGTTTCTCTATATTGATATGATCTCTACTATATTTATTTTACATTTTTTATTTACTTTCCTTCATTTCATTGCATTCCTTGTACAACCCATATCAATGATATCAAAGTAATATGCTTCTTATTGTTTCTCAATTCATGTCCCCAACTAGATTAGCTTACAAAGAGTTGGGCCTCAAGCTAGTTTCACTTAGGAACGATCACTCTCAAAAACCCAAGTGGCCTCCCATGGTGCAAGAAAAGAGAGATGATGGAGGAGGATATCTTCAATTTTTTTCTTAAGTAAGCACTCACACAACAAAGTAATGATATGATGGACAATTTCTCCCAAATCATTTGATGATTGCCTACAGTAGCTGAGGCACTTTCAACAAGGGAAAATTTTCGAGGTGAAACTACCTTCAAGGTACAAGTTAACTTTGATATCAAAATATTCAATGAAAAAATAGATTTATATGCTTTGGGTAAATGGTTAAATATATTAGAGGGTTATTACTTTGTACTATTTTTTTCTAACAATGACAAATCACCTTCACACTCCTAAAAACCCTTCCCTATATCAAAGATTGATGGGAAGGTTACTAGGATAGACATAATGAAGAAAATTATATGTTATTCAATGTAGGAACCACTTGGGACACTTTTTTTTATTCCCTCAAGAATTTATTCTACCCTATAGGGAACTATTATGACTTTTATAAGAGATAGATCTAGAACAAGTCAGATATTAGCCTAGTTTCATAGTACCCAAATAGTTTCCATACCTTGTGCTCAAATTTTTGTATCAAATACTCCGAGTGACACTTTGTTTTGAAGTACCATTGTTTCCTACATAGGTACATCCAAATATATATGGATGTCTTGGACATCTCCTTATTGGGATCCACCTATAGATATGTTGTCAAAATTGAGCAAAAATTGAAGTAGTGGAATAAGCAGTAGGTCGGGTCTGTAATTATGCCATCAAAAAATCCTGGAAAAGGTGGTTGTAACTCTTAGAATAAGAGAAAAATCAATTATATCTAACCTTAACACCACCATCCCAAGTCGCAAAAAAATAAGGGTAATGGAAAGTAGAAGGATGACTCTAGAAAGTGTTGTGAATTCCATAAAGGAACTTGGCACAAATCTAATGAATGTCACTCAAAAAAGTCATTGTTGGCTATGTTTAAAGAAAAAGAAGAAGATTTTGGCTTTCATTCTACTTTAGAAAACAATATATGAAAGTGGATCATTGATCTAGAACCTAGTGCTACCATCGCAACCACAATGATCCAACTAGAAGAGTTAGAGGAAACTGAGAAGGGGAAGTGCTTCTTCGATTCATAGATGTGGGTGAAGGGGACTCCAATACATTTCATTGTTGATAATTCGAGCTAGAAGAACATTATCTCAATCAAGATAATCAATACATTTAATCTTTCAATAGTGTCACACCCCCAACCATACGTCATTGGTTGGTTGAGCCATGGATGAGACATTTGTGTCACCTAGCAATGCCAACTATCATATGGCATCAACCCCTTCAAAGATTATTTACTATATGACTTCAGCCCTATTGAAGTTTTTGATGTTCTTTTAGGAAAACCATATATGTTGAAACATCATGTTTTTTATATGTGTCATCCATTTAGTGTCATTGTTACTCTCATGGGTCAACTCTACACTATATCAGAAGTAATTCTAAATACTACAATTTCATTGATCTCAGCAAAACAATGTTGAAAGGTAATATCTCAGACTACAAATTTTGTCCTCTTCAAGGTTAGGTCAAAGGGTAAAAGGAAGGTCACTACAACTACGATGGCCTTAGCATAAGGGCTCCCCATAAAATAGTAGGTGGACAAGATTATAAAAGCATATATAGATAACTTTTCTTCACTTATGGGGGTGCCTCTACACTACTAGGTCAAACACTTTATTAACTTGATACTTCATGCTCCTTTACCTAATGGCCAGATATATAGACACTCTCTTATACATATTGGATCATTTTATTATTTTTCACCCATATAAATATTTTCAAAGTAGAAAAAATGGAGGAATCAGCTCACAAGACTATTTTTCCCAACATGACTTAGTTTTACAAATTGTAGTTTGAAACCTTCAGAAAGAATTTTGAGGCACCAAATGGTGTACTTTGTGGATAAAACTTTTTTTCTTAAGTGTAGCACATATTTTCACTATTCTACACATAGATACCTTTCCAACAACAAAATAATCGCCTCAACTAGAGATCACATGAAAAATGTATGTCATTCGGAAGTTGAGCTTCTTGTTTTGACCACCATAATTTGAGAGGATGCCACACCAGCCCCCATTACTAATGGAAAATTGGATATACACTTGATCATGATGAATACAATTCTAGAAGATTTAATATTGTAACTATATTCAAGAGTTGAAGTAGTAAAACTTAACCACTAGTAGGCTATCGGGTTGTGTTATATCCAGACCATTATGAGGAAAAGTGATTCCATTCTATTTGAGTGCATTTTCTTCCATAGATTAACAAAGTAGCTAAGGGTAGATAGAGAGAGAGAAAATAGAGAGAATTTTTTCATTGTAGCAGTCCACAAGAAACAGACCTTAATTCTTTGTACTTGCATCTATTTTCCATTTAGAGAAAGAGAGTAGAATGACCTCACCTTCCAACTAGGTTTTCTCTCGAAAGGGCTTCCTAGTATATATCATGTGTTAATTTTTGGTTTGTGAATCAGATTTCACTATTCTCTATTTTGTGCATAATTATAATTTGCATTCATATGCAATAAATAATACTTAACATATCCTAAAATCAAAGGAGAAATAAACCCTCATAGTGTAAACTTATGGATTTTCTAATATATTTTAGTAGATATGTTGTAACATATTGTCTAGCAGTATATACATGGTAGTTTATGGATCATATTGGTATCAAAAAATATTTTTTATGGTATAATTCTAGAAGTTACAAGGGATCCATACCAACTAAGTCGAAAGTTTTAAAACGTTGACAATTTCCAATGAATCTATCAATAACCCTTAAGATCCTACATAGGAGAGGTTTGTGTGGTTAGAAACATAGGTCATAGATATAAATCATAATGTGAGCCTCCTCATGGAATCATTGGCCAGTAATATTGGGATATTGAAAGAAGATGGAATATTTATCATAGATGTCAAACCATAGGGGAAATCAATAGATCAAGAAGAATCAAAGAGGGAATCTAGAAAAAACCTAAAAAGGATCAACCTAGTTCGAGTGCCATGAACCATTCAAAATCCCTCTTCAAAATGGAATTAAAGGTTTACATAAAGCTATATCAATTTGAGATTGACGCTTTCAAGATAAATTACTAGTTGTAGCAATTATAATATTATTTTAGTGTTAATCATATAGAGGAAGAACATAAGTTTTTGTTTGCTTGGATGAGATTAGAGGTCCATGCCCTAACTTGGTAGGAAATCCACATGGAGACCTTGAAGTTGGAGGAAGAACCTCCAATGACTATGTAAAAATATTTCAAAACCCTCATAAAGCCGCAATTTTACCATATCAGGTATGTAGAGGATGAGTGGATCCTATGGCATTACTTTAGATAGAAGTAAGGTAAAAGTGTATAGAAGTACACCATAGAATTTAGAAAGATGGCCATAATGTTGGGTATATTCCCAAAGAACATAAACATACTCCTTAAGTATATGAGGGGTCTACATAGCCATCTGAGAAAGCAAGTGATGTTGTTTAAGCCCAGAGTGATGGTTGAGGGTTTTGTACAAGAACAATACTTGGATAATGTAGGCTAGAATAAAGGGAAATTAAGTGGGTCAAAGAAGAATCGGGAAGCTTCCAAGGAGGGGAAGAAGTAGTGGAAAGGGGTAGAAAACAAGAAACCAGCAACCGCATGACACTAGTTCAAAGATATCAGCAACCACTATAACATTGACAATCATATAGAGAAGAAGTGTCAGAAATTGCATCCAGAGATCAACCCAAAGAATGAAAAGAAATATAGTAAGAGGAAACTTATCATGGCCATAGATAAAGTGGAAAGTAGATTGGACGTGGATGAGAAAAATGCATATATATCAATTCAAAAGGAGGTGAATTTGAGTAGCCTTTAGCAATATGGAGAGAATGAAAATATTGGATTCTTCCATATAAAGGTACAAGTCAAGAATAAAAATATTGATGTTATGTTTTACTTAGGATCACAAGTGAATATCATTGTAATAAAGATTTTCAACAAATTGGGATTTTAATTTCTTGACCATTCAAGCTCATATCCATTAGTATGGGTAAATAAGGATGCAAAAACAAATGGTACAACCAAATAGTGAAAATTTATATTTGTTATCAATGTTGATTTTATTGATGAAGTATAACTAGATATAGTTCCCCTTGATGTATTTGGAGTGGTGTTTGGAAGGTCTCGTGTGTGCATATGGGATGTGATCTTCCTGCAGAGAGCCAACTAGTATGACCTCATCAAGAATGGAAAATCCTTCAACATCAACACACACAATGGTAAGTCCAAAATTTTATCAATAAGTTCCAACTAAGTAAAGAAATTGATCAATTCTAGCAAGATGTATATTTTACTACTTTTAAGAGAAAAGAACACTGTAAAAGAGTCGTTGAGAGAAAACTCATCCTGTAGGAGTGTACTAAGAAATATAAATAGCAATTGGAATATTTTTTCTAAGAATTTAGGGTTGTTTTCTGAGGAGCCTAAACAACTACCACCCAAGAGGGAAGTGGAGCATTAGGTCTATCTATTGCGAGACTCCTTGTTGCCAAACATTGGGTTGTAAAGGTAATATGTTATAGAAGCAAGTAAGGTGAAGAATCAATTTTAGTAGCTACTAGAATAGGGTATCATTGAACCAAGTACCTCACCATGTGGGTCACCTATCATCATTATTCCAAGGAAGGATCGGACATCGAATATGTGTGTCAATTATAGGCATTAAACAAACTTACATTCAAGAATAGGTACCCCCTACCCAGAATAGATGCTCTTCTTAGTTAATTGCAGCAATCCAAATACTTCACTAAGCTTAACTTAAATATGGATATCACAAGGTTTGCATTAGAGAAGAAGATACCTAGAAGACTACCTTCAAAACCAACAAAAGTTTGTATGAGTGGTTAGTCATGGTGTTTGGCCTATGCAATGCACTAGATACATTTATGAGGTTAATGAATGAAATATTGCGTCATTTTATAGACTCATTTGTTATTGTCTATTTGGATGATATATTGGTATGAATTATTACTTGGGAGGACTACATCTCATATTTGTCACAATTGCTAGAGACATTAAAGAAGTTGTAATAGACCCTAGTTGATTTTCCATGTAAATAAAATAAGACCAAGGTCATGGGACACATATTCCAACTTGAATGGTGGGGAAACATTAAAGTGGGTATCACTTGTTATTTATCAACGTCTATGGCAATTGATAGAGGCATTGACAAAGACAAAGCGGCAATAATTGGCATTTAATTACGAAAATAAAGGAAAATAGGAGAAAAGGGAGATGAACAGACACAAAATTGCATGCAAGTGAAATTAGAGGGAAAATGCCGGAAACTAAAGAAAATAGAGCCATCAATGATAAAAAGGATTCTAAGAAACAATTGCTAGCCTTTTAATAGTTTTGGTTTTATCTATCATTCACTCTCTCTCTCTCTCTTATACACTCTTGCACACGTAGAGAATTCTTGGAGAATTCTTGGATCACTCTAGTATTCAATTGGATTTTAAGTAAGAAAAGGGAAAGAAAAGGAGAGCAAGGAAGCGAAGGGAGACATTTGGATAAGTGGGTATAGCTAGATTTCTTTGCAGGTAAAAAGTTGCATGTATGATCTCCTTTTTTATTTTTGGGTACATGGTATATGCATGTTAGTCCTTGGTTATATGTTGTCATTGGCATGGTGATTTTCCTAGATGGACTGTGGTTTTAGCCTTGCCTTTCCATTTCCTGTATTGCCATGGTGTTGTGGGTTTCCCCACTTGTTTTTTATTGGTGCTTAGTTTCCCTATGGCTGTGGGTTGGGACAAAGCCCTGGAATAGCTTGGGTTGAGTTACTAGTTCCTAGATCCATAGGTTGGGACAAATTCCCTATTGCCCTTGGTTGGTTGAGTTACTAGTTCCTAGAGCCATGGTTGGAACAAACACTCTGGAGCCCTAAAAGATTGTGGGTTGAGTTACTAGTTCTTGAAGCCCTAGACAGCTTAGGTAGAGACAGGTCTAGTTGATTTTAGTTACCTCTGGACCATAGAGGTGGAATCATTGTGGTTGAGGGTTGAGGTGGTTTGGCCTCTAGAAGCCCTGCTTGGTTTGGTCGTGGTTTATTCCATGAGATCCCACATTCATGCTTGGAATATGGTGCGAGGTTGATTAGCTGAAAGAGAGATTTGGTTGGAATTTCCATATGTTACTATGAGATATTTTCCTATTGTGATCTATGAGCACATGTGTTTATTATGATGGTTATCGTATGGTTTATTTTCCATGGTTTCTACTTTGGTTATTTCCTGGTTATATGTTGGTTAGATGATGTATACTTTTTATGTTTCTTGTTATGATTTGATATGTTAATGAATGGTTGATGAATGCATGGGCTAACAAGTGTTATTATAGCTATCATGAGAGAGAATTATACCTTCTTGGTGATTCTCATATGAAGTTCAGACTCATAAGTTCATATATGCATTCATGACCTATAGCTTTTATGTCTATCATATGTTTGAAGAAATTCCTGTCATGGTTAGGCATGGTTAGGTCAAGCTGTTGTTCAAGTTATGAATGATTAGCATTGTTTTCATCTTATTTATACTTCTGGAAAGTTACAGGTTGTTTTGGATAGTAGATATTGGTCATCATTGAATTGTTCTCGAGTAACCTCATCCCTGCCTAGTCACCTTATCAGATTTGATAATACAGCCTTCATCGGATCTCTGGGAATATTGATGGTCAAAGACACTCTGGGTTGGAGTGCTAGTACTCTCTCAAAGAAAAATAAGAAATGTATGCTACCATAGCCGAAATTCTTTGTCTCCCCTCATTTCACTAAATTTAGTTTCTTTTTCATACAGTTTAGAATCTTGTGCACCAATCAAATACTTTCGGGTGAACGCACTCTACTGCCAAGAACATGGCTAGTCAAGAGGCCTAGTGTAGAGGTGTCAAGCCTACCACTTTGACAATGGTAAAGAGAATGATCTTGACGGGAAAGCTTCTCACCTCCTTGATCAGAATTTGAGATATGACCTTGTCTTTCCCTGGATTGTAGTAGATGTCTTTGTAAACAAAGACACTTAAGCCTCCCCAAGCCCTCTCTTTTATATCAACTGCATCCCCTTTTCAGGAAATCCATGTAATGAAGTAAATATCTTCTACATGAATTGGTAAAGGCATTTGATCTATCATAAAGAACTCATGGTTTGGTCCCAGAAATGTACAAGCATTTCTAGCAACTGAGTTTGGGTTTTCATGTTTGACAACATGTAAAATTTGAAAAATTGACAATTCCTTAATGCATCTAATGCCCCTGGATCTCCTAAACCTCAATGTCAACTTCACTATGCTCCCTCTCCTTCCAAATAGTTTACATCTTGCAATTTGAGGAATTGTCATCCATTAGAATTTGGGTTTTTCAAATATGGTTGTGTGTATGTGACTTTTCTAAATGGAAGTGGCGTGTACACATGGATTTGCCTTTGAAAACTCATGTGTATGGCTTTCTACAAACCAATTTCAAAGGGTCAACTCGCATACACGTAGAAGAAAACTTTAAGTTAAATATTATATGGTGAAGAATTACTTGAATTTATTCAAAATACATAAATTGGATCACAAGATGAGTTTATAACTACCTAGAAACCTTTGGTTGACGAATTGGTTGAGGAAATCATGGAACAGGATTGCCCAATTTTTTCTCCCAAGCTCTCAAAATCTCAACACTTGCAAGTCAAAATGAATTGTGGTGAGTTGAAATGTATTTTTATAATGAAATTTAAAAAAACCCACTTTTATAAAGTTCATATTTTTTAATTTTTATTATTTCATGAACTTTTAATTTTTGGCTTGAAATGTTGGGGAAGGTTGTTTTTTAGGGTAATTGAAGACTTTGAGACATTTTTCAACACTTTTAATCCATGATTATAGGCCTATCGTGGCATATAGGTTAGGATATATCACTTTTTCCACTGCATTATCCGCTTTAACCTCATACTGCAATATTTTTCCATACGGTTGTCCCCATTATGTTGCGGTTTTCAACCACTTTCACTTGTCTTCTTATAAAATTGTAACATAATGGTAGAGCCATTCCTTACATGGGCTTCCTAGTTAGATCCTCACTAGAATATGTTTCCCATGCTGCAAAAAATTCTTAGGCTTGAGAGTCCTCTTTAGTCCCACCATGACTTTGCAATGAACCTCATTTCTCTTCTTTTTCAGTATTATACTGGCTTTATACCCTAGAGGCTCCCATGTGTTAAGTTGTTTTGCTGCATTGCATATTGAGTACTTGTACCTTTTTGTCCTTATGCTGGCTTCATTTGGACTCTTTTATAAGCCTCTTTTGACCATGACCATTCTACAGTTCAAAACCATGCATTCATTAGCCTCTGTGACTTAACACCTTTTACTCATGGAAAGAACATTCCTTTGAGTGTTGATGACCAATGTCACCACCTTCCATTGAGCATAGGAATGTTCCAGCCCCATGAACTAGAGCATCTATTTTTGGACACTCATTCTTTCCACTCTACTATAAGAATTATTTTATCCTTTTTCAGGTTTTAAATATGAAAAAGAAAAAAAAAATTATATATTCCAAAAAGAGTGGGAGCAGGAAATTTACTTCCACATTTGATGGCACCAAGAGTCAGTTATGTCACCCTTGAAAAAAACACTCAAAGTAAGACTTTCCTCCATTTGGGATGGGACTAAGTTCAACTTTAGGAGAGCCATAACCTTGTTTTTGAGTCAATCCTCCTCTGGTTAGTTATCTCTTCCAATCATATGGAGAGCTTGTTAATGCCTCTTTCATTCCAAACTTATACAAAATTATTTTATGTTTCCATATAGTCACATATGAGTGGTGCTTTTGTTCAAGGGAATTCAACCTATGCCACCCATTTTGCAGTGTCTCTTGACTCATTTTTTGTCGGCCATACCCATTCTTTCAAATTCATCTTCAGTATCACATCAGTTATTTTGTCCTTTTCTCGTGTTGGTTAAGAAGGTCTCCATTGACTTCTTGCTAGTGGGTATACTCTTATCGACTCTAAAAATTTTCCTTGAGAGTAGGTCTAGAGATGCACCCTGGCCCTATTACATTATTGATAGGTGACCTTGTGCACAACATCGTTCAGTATCATGGTCTTTGTCTGAGCGGTTTCCCTTGTGTTCGATGTTAGCTTATATTATCACACATTAGGATTCGTGTAGTACCTTGGTTTCCATCTGACCCTATTCATGGATTCCTTTCCTCTGTGTCAGCTTTCATTATTGGTTGTTTCAGAGGGTTTCTATCATGCACTAGCCATATCTTGTGTATGCCAGAAATGTACTTTGGAATGGTTACTTCATCTCTTTTCTTCCGAGTTCTTCCAAATTATTGGCCTACAGGTTACACTCGCCCTGGTTGATGTGGGATGCCTTAATGCCTTCCTTCTAGAAGATTCTTTCCCATTGACTCCAACTCATTTCACTGAGAATAAGATCTAAAGTCCTTTTTTTAGTACCTTAGGGTTTGCAGTCATCAGTGGTAGAATCCTTCACTATCAATAGTGAGAATACATCAATGTCTCTTGATTGGTACATTCTCTCAAGTGTTCAACTTCAACATATTTATTCACACTTGTTAGATTTTACTGGGTTATCTTCACTCCCATCATCATTATCGATGAGTTGTCTCATGTTTGTGAATGGTATACATCAATGACCAGTAATCAAATGATTTCTCACATGGTCGACTTCATCTCATTTATTCCCATAGTGTAGAAGTTTAACATATGTAGTTGGTGAAGACCTCGATTTGTGTCAACATCTTGGTTTGCTTGTAAGTCCTTTCAGTTTTCTTCCAATGCTACCAGCCACCCTTATATGTTTCAGTTCATCTCAATGGCATTTTATATGTTGACACCCGATTTTTATGCAATACCACCATTCCACCTATATGACATGGTACTATTATGAGGATCAATTATGCATCATCAGTGATAAGAAATTCTTTGAGAATCATTGATTAGTTCTTGTCTATGTGATATTGAGGCATAGCTACATTGTGTTCCTTTACGACTATGATCAAACTATCCACTATGTATTCTCCAGTATTCTTTGTACACTTATGTATACATGATGGATCCGCTTTGTACTTGATCAGTAGACATTCTTTACTATCTCTGAGCATGGTTATGCCAGCCTAAGACATGATTCTTCTTTCTAATTCCTTCTATAGTTATTTAGCAAGATGGAATATGGTGATCTCTTCTTAGGTTCTCAAATGATCTCTCTTTATACCTAAATATTCAGCCATCATGTACCCATTATGACCTCATATATTATGGGGCATCTGTTATAGCATCATTCAACACTCTTGTAGTTATGATGCTCTTAGATGACCTTGGGTAGCCCTTTCCAATTTAGAATTTATCACTTATTAAAAAATAAAATTTCAAATTCCATACATAACTCTACCCTTATAAAAGTGTGTGTGCACATGGGTACCATAATATCGAACCCACATACATAATTTAAAATATGAAAAAAAAAAAAAAAAAAAAATCCTATTTCTCGAGCGGGGTTTACGAGTTTCACCAAAAGCCCACCTATAGGAGCTTATGGCCTGACTGAATCAATCGATTTCTAGTGCTATTTATACACCTCATGGGAAGTCCTAATCATAGAAGGAAATGAAATATCGACATTATAGTCCCTTTGTCCCCAGATATAGTCTAATTTTCTTTGTGCCTCCTACACTCCCAATCATAGGAAACCCTTGTTTCCTTGCAGAGATGTTCATCTTCCATTATATGACATTCTTTTACACACATTGAGAGGTGACCTTTGAGGCTTGGTCTGGACAGATCCAAAGGAAGGTTTCATTGGTGTCGTGGTCGGATCAGGTTGTATTCTTCCACTCCTATTTCCTGATATCAATAAAGAAGCTATGTCTTATTCCTGAAATGTTATGTTCTCATGTTTTTTATGATTCATGTCTAATATATCATGATTTATATGGTGATGATTGATGATATAACATGTTTACTATGCATGTTCTTTGATATACTTTCTATGTATATGCTTCTCTGAATTGTGTTACAGGTCTGATCACTTTGGAAGAAGCGAAGAGTTTGGAACCTACAGGAT
Organism: Pinus tabuliformis; assembly: GCA_031772625.1. Lineage (NCBI taxonomy): Eukaryota > Viridiplantae > Streptophyta > Pinopsida > Pinales > Pinaceae > Pinus > Pinus tabuliformis. The sequence continues at coordinate 311,449,640 of CM062819.1, read as the reverse complement.
TGAAATCAAACGTAGAACCTTCGAGTACTTTTCACAAACCCAAATTTGGTAGTTTTAATAGTTTTCTTGCTTGAATGTATGCTTCTTGTTGATATTCTGACTTTGATCTGTTGAGGTTGTCAACCCTTAACTTAGGGAAGTTTTTCCTACAAATAGAACTAGCGACTCCATTAGGGAATATAGTCTCATATTTACTAGAAGGGTTGTTTTGTCCTTGATATGGGATTTTCTATATTGTTTCTTGATTTTTCCAGTCTTATTGATTCATTTGCAGTGTCAAAAATCAGTTTGACCTTTTGGATCAGGCATATACTTTTTATTTTTCCCTATATTTCTATATAAACGTTTTTTTCTTTTTGCACATGCGTGTTTCTTCAGACACAATCATGTGTAAATGCAGATTTTCTTACACACATTCATGTGTACACGTGGATTTTCTTATACATAGTCGCGTATATTCACAACAATTTGAATTTTTCAAATTTTTTACCTTCTATTTGGAGAGTAGCCTAAATTCCCTGCTTTTTTAAGAGTCATTTTTTGTCTAGAATGATCCTATTTCTTGCTAATGTCGGTTTCTTTTTATTTGTTACAAAAAGATTGTGTCAACCTAGGGTTTGTGGTTTTCTTGAAGTTTTTTAATCTTGAGTTTGGATTTTAGACCTTTTGGTAAAGTGTTTGACTGTTCTATGCATCTAGAACAAAGAGTTGTTTTTCAACTTCCCTTATGATCCAATCTTTCAATTGCTTCATTCACATTCTTGAATTTGTTTATTTTTATTTATTCTTGCTTGTTTGAGAAAGGTCTTTGCAATTTTGGTCCAATGAAAGATTTTGGTCCTCTGAAATATTTTGTTTCCTGAACCTTTTATGTGTCTTTCAGATCAAGTTGTTCAAATTTTTCTGACCTCTTACTCACTTTGGTCTTATCATTTTGGTGATTGTTTATGGCTGGTGAACTGTGGTGTATTTTTTCTTGCTTTTGGTCTTAATGTCATTGATTCCTTTGCTTTATTAAATCTTTTATTCAAAGTCCTTAAAAGAAAAGAAAAAAACATTTGTTTTTTGCCTTTTATTTCTTTTCGTTTTTGGTTTTTATCTTTTTTTTATCAACAAGTGTGTAAATATTTGTTTGAAGTTGGAATTTTCTTTGCTTGGGAGATCTTTTTCTTGGATGTTTGTTTCTCCTTGTTTGGTCAAATTTTGACTTTAGGATATGTTGTAGCTAAATATTGCACCTGGAGCACAAGTGCAGTAGGAGACAGAGAAATCTCGCTAGAGATAGCTTCTAGATTGATTGTAGACCAATGCCTAAGACATCTTAAATAGAGGAGTGCTTACGAGATTATCCATGAGGGGTTATCATCACTGCAATTGTCACGTAAAAATGTAATAAGAGGGGCTTGGTTCAATAAACCTTCCCTGAGGTAGATTCAAACCAACTCATGGATCCAAATGTTAGGGGTATAAGTGGATAATCTCAAAGAGAAATGGCTTCTTCCTCCAATGGCTGACACACAGAAATGAGACAGCTTAAAATTGAAGTCGTAGTAATGATGGACATGAGGAAGGGAAGGAGGGAAAAATATGCACACATATGTACAAATAGAATCCTAAGAAACAATGTTCCCGCAGAAAGTGGAATTTGATGGATAGGGCTGTAAACAACACAAAATCCTAAACCACGATTTTCCAATGGAATGATAGAAATAGAGGCATGCGAAAGAAGGTTTCAGATCAAACACGACATGGGTATCATTCTCTACCAAAGCTAACATAGATATGGGCTAATATCAGTGATACAAGTTAATCAAATACACAATTAAATCTGTAATTTTATAAGTAGTGCAATGCTAGTGAATAACACATGTAGGTTTGTGATAAACACAGGTATTGTCTTCTATGAGAAGCTAAGATAAATCTATAAATTGAAGAGGAACCAACTGCATTCATTATACTATTTCAAAGGAGGAAAAACACAAATTAAATGAGATTACTGAGAGGAACATGGTGCACATTAATCATGCTTGGAATCAACAAGGAAATGCCATTTATCTTAAAGGGTCCAAATAACCAGTCCATACATTCAACACAATATCAACAAAGCCCCCATAAGTAAACAAATTAGAACCAAAGTGACGTCGTAGAGTTCAAACCGCTCGTGTGAGAAATTATAGAACCAGTGAACCTTTGTTAAATTGTTGCTTCTCCATTTTTATAAGAACAGGAAGAGCCGCAATTACAGTTTACAAAAGATCTAAGCCAGAGCTCTAGATGTTTGCTAGACTAGCTATCTCATCCCATGTAAGGAATTGTTGCCCAAAATTATTACAATTTGGATTCGATCCCTTCTTGGAAATAAATAGAAATTAATGAATAGAGAAAGAAAATGGAAAGAGGAAGGAGTAGGTGTCCCTCTATTGTCCCAGTGAAGGTATATGGTCAAGGCAAATCTTAGCCGTGATGTGATTCCCCTGCTGCTCGGTCATTTTTTGTCAATTCTGCCTTTGTTGCATAAATGATTGATTCTATGGGAGTAGGGAGTGGGTCGACTGCAATTTCCTGCCTCAGCGGTCCTTTGTTGTGTAGAGGAGTGAGACTCCATGTCGACTCATTAAGTTTTTTGAACCTCGCATACTGGTTTAATGCTTCCCATACACTATTTAATATCACAGTTGTTGACCCATCTACCTTAAGAGCTCTACACAATCCTTTCGGCGCTCTGATACACCTGGGATTGTGTTTATGACGTAACAAGCAGTCCTTTAGATGTGGACCTCTATCACTGAAATATCATGAAATAGGCACACTCTAATTTCCCCTTGGGCCCCCGTTTGCTTTAAGCCCTTTCTGCTTATTCATATCACCTGACCGTGGGCTGTGACTGAGCGCTTAGCCCTTGGGGACCTTGGTAAATCTACAACTGAGTGCGCAGGCCCCTGCAGCTATGTGCATAGGGTTGGAAAAGAATATAATTGAAGATATAAACATAATAAAGGCTTGTTTTGAAGAATTAATTATGTATCTGTGTATTACTGCTTCTATCTTAATTTATTGTATTTTTGACCTATTGAATGCAATTAATCAGGAAAAGTACCTAATAAATTCTCAAAGACTTAAATCTGCGTAGTTATATGATGTTATGAATGTTTAGCGTAATAGGAAAATGGCATAAATATACTAATTGTTAATTGTTGCAATTTCTGGGTTTTAAGGGTTAGGGTTCGCGAAGGTTGAGATAGGCCCTAAGTTTGAGAGAAACACATCATATAGTCCTTTGGATGCAGAAACCTGGTTCTATCATCCCCCAATACTACCTCGAGTGAGACTGCAGTTTGTGCTACGTTGGTTGTTGCCGAAAGGACTGGTAGTGTATGTTTTTGTTGGTTAGCGTAGCTAACTCTGAACCTGGGTCCAAGTCCCCTCAATCCAACACTTGCATGATTTTATCATTATCTTCTTTGCAACTCCTTATTTCTTCCTGAAAGCTTCTCAATGTGTCTACCAACCTAGATCAATTCCCCACACCATGTTTCTCATCTTCTACATAGGGAGATCCTATGTAGTTTGCCACCTTGCTAGCCATCTGATCTCTTTCCTGCAAGGCATACTATGTCAGCTAAACCAATTACAATAAACCAATGTATCTTAGCATAATTTGGGGAGGATATCTTGTCTAGAGTATCATGAAATCAATGTGATACATATATTGCATAATCATAATAGCATATAGACATCTATCAAATAAATTCATCAACACATAAACATCCTTCTATTTAGGGACTAGTCATCAATACAAGGCCATATCAACAATGTATGTTATGACCTTATGCATGACAACAATTGTTATTCCATAGTACACATTGCCACATGCAACCATAAACAAGTATAAGCAATGCCTAATCAACTACACATACGCATAATTGCATTTAGTTGAGCGTAAGAAATCAATTCTTGTAATCAACGTACAAGACTGATACATGTGATAAAACAATCAAGAGTGCAACCCAACATACAAGGATGTAATCAAGTTGCGTATAAGCTACATATAATTAAGAAACTAGTCATATACTTCTGACGATACATTCCAAAAAATCACATCAAGTTCCTCATGATAACCTTACTACACCCATGATCAACATGATGCAATGCAACAAGCACATGGAACACAAGCATAAGATACACACATGCAACTGACATCCATGCATGACTAGAACACACCGCCCATCCAGTCTGATGGGTGAACCATGCTGTGATACCAATCTATAACACCCCCTCCCTTGGTCTACCAAAAGTAACCATACCAACCGGGATAAACATGAGAAGAGAGGCTACAATTATCAGATTTGACCTCCTATGTGACCTTAAGGAAGTGGAATCGACGGAACATCACATATAGTCATCCAAGATCATCAACATAACCCTCAGGAGATAAGTCAGCCACTTAGACAACCTATCCCTGGGTCCCATTGCTATTCTGGATCTCTTAGGCCATAGTCAGTCTCATGCCATGGGCAAGGGAGTGCCCAGCAGCCTAAATTTTCTCTCACAAGCCTGCCTACCAGTAACTATGGACCAAAATTGTTAGTTTTGTGCTAGCAACCCAGGATTTAAGCCACTTTTCTAGCCCAAAATCTCGACCTTTGCGCAAAACCTACTACAACCTTCAGAATTCATTAAAGACATTATAACAATGTTGATCAATCAAAACAACCTCTGGATTAGGCCTGAGCATCCCCAACCAGGACTGACATTCTGTCAAACACTTGGCATCAATGCAACCTACACGTCTAGGATACAAGATGGATCATAAATGACTAAAACAACTTATGAAACATAAATAGAAGGACCACATCCTTCCCCATTGAACTACTACATCATCAATTAGGCCCTGCATCCATCCAGTTAATAGTTACAAGTAAATACATGAAATAACCATGAGATGAACCTGTCATTTAACCATGCTTATAACCAACATAAAACCTTGTAAATATTAGAGATAAGACAACCATTTAATCCACATATAAATCAATGCAAAAGTAAGATAACTTAGCTTTTATTAATTATATTCAAATCTGACCAGGTTCAGGACTTCCATGTACCACCCAACCACAAACATGGTTGAACCAAATCTCTCTTTAGTTGGTCATCCCCGTGCCATATTCAAGCATGAATGTGGCATATCATATAAAAACCAATGGAATCCATAGGTTAAACCACCTCCACCCTCATCAAACCATGATCACACCAAAACTGGTTTTTCGATCACAACCGAAAAAAACTTGAAACACCATCTAAAATCCATCACTATCCTTGAGGAATTTTCCATCTCCTTGTCTCTCAGGCTTTACCGCAATCCAAACCTAGATCGCTAGGCCCTAAACCGAGACATCTCCCTTAGGCTTTACCGTGTATCCCACCAAAACCGTTCTAATGTTTCCTAGCCTTTGGGAATGGAACTTGAGACCACTCTGCCCCTGTTACACAATAATTTGTCACCGTCCCTGTTACCCCTTCTCCCACACATTGGAGGACTTATTCTGGGACCTGTGAGAAGTGACATAACCTGAAAACACTTGCATCGTATCCCCTTGAGTATGTACTTCATATGCCCTGAAGACACCTTCCACAAAATACCCATAAAAATAGCCCTTTTTCCATTGGCGTGGTTCCACTATGTATCACTCGCGCCAATGGGGGAAATCCTCCAAAGAGGGCGCGCCAGCTGGCGCTCTGTCTCAGAGTCGCACTCGCGCCATCCCAGTTGGGTAAAGTTTTTAATAAATAAACTTATGAAGGTTCTTCCTAACCTATTCATGAACCGATTCCATCTTGAGTTAGTTCAGTTGGGCTTCGAATCTCCATAGAAGGGAAGTAGTTCTCCACCTCTCATGGAAGCTTCTTAGTGATAAAGCCAATCCCATGAATCTTGTGGATGACCCTAACTCCTTCTCCTCTATCTATAAAAGCTTGTCCTTTTTCCTTTGACAAGTTAGTCTCCAAGTTCCAAATTCTAAGTCCCAAAGTCTGAGAATTGCCAAGTTCATGCTACAAGGAGCCTTATTCATTCCCATGAGGCTAAATCTTAAGTGAGGAGATTCTTGTCCAAGTAACCAAGGAGAGAGAGGCTTGTTCCCCATTCCCAACAAGTTTTGCAAGGCATGTGCTGCTGATCACCCAGCCAAAGGAGGATTTGACGTCAGAACTATGGTTGTATTCTTCTTTGTTTATCAATAACAGACGACTATCATTATGGTTCCACTCTTATTGTCTTTTGTAATGATGTTGAGTTATATCCTTTCTGACTGATATATAGTTGCATCTATTGGATTTTATGCTTGTGTTTGTGTCATTCTTTGCATGTGCAGGTGTCCATTCACGAGGATCGTGGGGATTGTGACCGGCCGGAGCCAAGGAACGGGAGCGACGACTCTTCTACAAATATTAGCGTTGGAATCCAGGTAGGCCCTCATCATCGGTCTTTGATTTTCAATTAGGAACCTGTGTGTTAGTGTTGTTTGATTGTTGCTAGACCCCATTTGGGCTAGTAGGGATCGCCTCTGTCCGCAGAGGGGATTTACCTCCACAACAGCGCCGGATTCCAAAACCCATCTGGCAAACCAAAGCTCAAAAACTGAAATAAACATCCCAGCACCGTGGCATCTGAAAAGGTGCAACGCTGGGCTAAAATCACTATCATAACGAGGGAAAACCATGCCACCAACAGCAAGAGAACCATAGACCAACATGCAAAGCCATGCATGTCCAAACCAGCTAGGAAATCACACATGCAAAAGGTTACCTACAACTATTCCTGCTGAAGTTGCTTGATCCTGATTTCCTTTCCTTGATCCTTGCTTGCCTTCATTTCCCCTTGCTTGCTTTTCCTTCCTTGATCCAAAGTTAGAGTGCTCCAATAAAACTCTAAGTGACCAAGAGTGAGAGAGAGGCAGAAGAATGAGAAATCTCCAAACTTGAACTTGACAAAAGCCATGAACTGATCCTCAGAATCCTTTTTATGCATGAGGCCTCTAATTTCTTCATTTTCCATTATTTTCCTTCAATTTCCTCCTCACATGCAACCCATGATCTTTCACCTTACTTTTCTCCTAATTTCATTTATTTTCATAAATGAATGTACCAAAATTTCCTTTTTTCCTTTTAATGCCTTTTCCTTAGCCTTTGCCAATTTTCCTTAGCCAAAACACATATCCAATGATTCCCACTAGGATATCTTACCCAACACTCAGCTTGGAATAAACGTCCCTTAACTGTGGTCTTATTTTTCCTTTATTGACTTTTACTACATGAAATTTTCTTCAAGGTTGTTCATATATATCACCTTTTATGTTGCCTTATCCACTTTAACCTCATACTGCAATATTTTTCCATAGGGTTGACATGATTATGTTGCGGTTCTCAAGCACTTTCACTTTTCGTCTTATAAAATCATAACATAATGGTAGAGAAATTCATTACATGGGCTTCCTTGTTAGATCCTCCCTAGCATATGTTGTCCATGCTACAAAAAGTGATTAGACTCAAGAATCCTCTTTGGTCTTGCCATGACTTTGCGATGAAGCCCCATTTCTCTTCTTCTTCGTTATTATTATGTATTTATACCCTATAGGCTCCCATGTGTTAAGTTGTATTGCTACATTCAAAATTGATTACTTGTACCTTTTTGGCCTTAAGTTGGCTTCATTTGGACTCATGTATAAGCCTCTTCTGACCATGACCTTTCTGCAAGTTCAAAACAATGTATTTATTAGCCTTTGTGACTTGACCCCTTTTATCCATGGAAAGAACATTCCTTTGAGTGCTAATGACCAGTTTCACCACCTTGTATTGAGCATAGGAATATTCCAACACCAGGAAATAGAGCATCTGTTTTTAGACAATCATTCTTTCCACTGTACTATAGGCATTATTTTATTCTTTTCCAGGCTTTAAATATGAAAAAGAAAAAATAATTATATATTCCAAAAAGAGTGAGAATGGGATATTTACTTCCACATTTGATGGAAGTAAGAGTCAGTTATGTCGCCCTTGAACAAAGAACTAAAAATAAGTCTTTCCTCAATTTGGGATGGGACTTAGTTAGACTTTAGGAGAGTCATAACCTTGTTCTTGAGTCATTCCTCCTCCGATTGGTTGTCTCTTCCAATCATATGGAGAGTTTGTTAATGTCTCCTGCATTGCAAACTTATATAAAGTTATTTTATGTTGCCATATAGTCACGTATGGGTCATGATTTTGTTCAAGGGAATTCAAATTGTGTCAGCCATTTTGCAGTGTCCCTTCACTCATTTTCAGTTATCCATACCCGGTCTTTCAAATTCATCTTCGGTATCACATCAGTTATTTGATCCTTTTCTCACATTGTTTAAGAATGTCTCCATTGACTTCTTTCTAGTGGGTCTACTCTTATTGACTCCAACAAATTTTTCTAAGAGTAGGCCTAGAGTCGCACCCTAGCCCTATTTACATTATTGATAGGTGAGCTTGTGCTCAGCATTGATCAGTATCATGGATCTTTGACAGAGCGGTTTCCCTTGTGTTCGACGCCAACTTACATTATCACACATTGAGATTCATGTAGTACCTTGATTTCCATTTGACCTTATTGGTGGATTCCTCACCTCTATGTCAACTTTCATTATTGGTTGGTTCAGAGGGTTTCTGTCGTGTGCTGGCCACATCTTGTGGGTGCTAGAAACGTACTTCAAAATAGTTAATCTCTTTTTTTCTGACTTCTTCCAAATTATTGGATTGATGGTTATACTCGTGTTGTTTGATGTGGTATGCCATAATTCCTTCCTTCCAACAAATATTTTCCCATCGACTCCAACTCATCACCCTGGGAATAAGATTTATAGTCCTTTTTTAGTACCTTAGGGTTTGTAGTCATCAGTGGTAAACTACTTCGCTCTTGACAGTGAGAATATATCAATGTATCATGATTGCTAGATTCTCTTAAGTGTTCTACTTCAACACATTTATTCACACTTGTTAGATTGTACTGGGGTACCTTGACTATCATCATCATTATTGGTGAGTTATCTAACATTTGTTAACAATATACATCAATGATCGGTAATCAAATAATTTCTCACATCGTCGACTTCATCTCATTTATTACCATAGTGTAGAAATGTATCATCTACGGTCGGTGAATACCTCAGGTTGTGTCAGAATCTTGGTTCACTAGTAAGTCCTTTCAGTTTTCTCTCAGTGCTACCAGCCACACTTATATGTTGTAGCACATCTCAGTAGCATTCTATATGTTGACACCCAAGTTTTATGTAGTACCACTATTCCACCTATATGACATGGTACTATTATGAGGACTAGTTATGCAGCATCAATGATCAGACATTCTTCTAGCATAATTGATTAGTTCTTATATATGTGACATTGATACATAGCTCTATTGTGTTCCTTTAAGCTATGATCAGATGATCCACTATGTATTATCCAATCTTATTTTTACACTTATGTCAACATTATAGACTCGCTTTGTACTTGATCAACGGACATGCTTTACTATCTCTGTACATGGATATGCATGCCTTAGACATGAGTCTTCTTTCTGATTCCTTCTATAGGTATTGAGCAGGCTGGAATCTTGTGATCTCCACTCAGGTTCTCAAATTATCTCTCTTTTTACTTAATACATTTTCGCCATCATGTACCCTTTCTGACCTCATATATTAGGGGGCATATATTATAGCATCACTCAGCACTACTATACTTATGATGCTTTTATATGGCCTTGGGAAACCCTTTCCCATTCAGACTTGATCATTTATTTAAAAAAAAAAATTCAAATTACATACATAACTCTTCCCTTATAAAAGCGCGTGTACATGCGGGTACCATATATCGAACCCACGTGCATAATTTAAAATATGAAAAATTAAAATATTTCCTATTTCTCAGGTGGGGTTTAAGGGTTTCACTGAAAGCCCACCTACAGGAGCCTGAAGCCTAACTGAATCAACTGATTTATGATGGTATTTATACACCTCATGGGAAGGCCTAAATCATAGAAGGAAATAGGATACCGAAATTATACTCCCTTTGTCCCTAGATCAAGTATGATTTTTCTTGTGCCTCCTACACTCCTAGTCATAGGAAACCCTTGTTTCCTTGCAGAGATATTCATCTTCCATTATATGACATCATTTTGCACATGTTGAGAGATGATCTTTGAGTATTGGGATGGATGGATCTCGAGGAAGGTTTTGTTTGTGTCGTGGTTGGATCAGGTTGTATTCTTCCACTCATATTTGTTGATATCAATAAAGAAGCTTTGTCGTGTTCCTTAAATGTTATTAATCTCATGTTTTTTATTATTCATGTCTAATATATCATTATTTATATGTTGATGATTGATTATCTAAGATGTTTATTATGCATGATCTTTGAACTACTTGCTATGTATATTGTTCTCTGAATTTTGTTGCAAGTTTGTTCACTTTGGAAGAAGAAGAGGATTTGGACCCTACGGGATCGACATCTAACGTAAGACCTTCGGGTACTTATCACAAACCCAACTTTAGTAGTTTTAATAGATTTCTTGCTTGAACATATGCTTCTTGTTTATATTATGCTTTGATCTATTGGGGTTTTCAACCCTTACCTTAGGGAAGTTTTTCCCGCAAACACCTACATCAGTGAGAATGGTTACAGTTATGCAGACTAAGCACAAGTGTAGGAAACGATGCTTATCTTTTGTAGTACACATCTCTAGTGACAAAGGGAAGTATGTTGAGGATGAGGAAGTCTTGAAGAGGTATCATGTGTTGTAGGAGTTTCAGGATGTGTTTCTTTCAAAGATTCCAGAGTTACCACCTCATAGGGAAGTAGACTTATCTATTTAGTTGATTCCAGGAGAAACATCAGTATCAAAAGCATCTTACAGGATGAGCACTCTAGAATATGTAGAACTAAAGTTGCAACTTAAGGAAATTCTTGAAAAATGATACATAAGGCCATGTTTATCACCTTGGGGTGCATCAATTTTTTTTGTAAGGAAGAAGGATGGTACTCTCATATTCTGCATTGACTACAGGTATTTGAGAAAGGTAATGATTAGGAATAGGTATCCATTGCCACTGATTGATGAATTGTTTGATCAGTTAAACGGAGCAGAAATGTTTTCAAAGGTTGATTTGAGATCAAGATATCATTAGGTGTGCATTAAGTAAGATTACATCTACAAGATTGCAATCCATACCAAGTGTGGGAATTATGAGGTTGTGGTGGTTCCTTTTCATCATATTAATTCTCTAGCTACTTTGATGTGTTTGATGAATAGTTTGTTGTGTCCTTATCTAGAAAAAATTTTGATAGTGTTTATTGATGACATATTAATATATTCTAAGAATGAGGAAGAGCATGCAAAGGACCTGGAAACACTATTGATATTGTTGAGACAACGTCAGTTGTATGCCATGCTCAACAAGTCAAATTTCTTTAGACTGAAGTTCATTACTTGGGACATGTTGTTTCCAAGGAAAGCATAACAATGGACCCAACAAATATTAAAACTATCATAGAGTGGACAACTCCTAGGAATATAGATGAAGTGAGATCATTCATGGGATTAGCAGGTTGCTATACGAGGTTCATCAAGAACTTCTAAAAGATTAGTTATCTCATTATATATTTGCGTAGAAAAGGAAATAAGTTTGAATGGACAGAGGAATGTGAAACCAATTTTCAGTAGTTGAAGCGTTTGCTTACAAATGCTCCATTCTTAAATATTGCAAATCCTAAGAAATAATTTGTAGTTTGTGTGGATGCTTGCAAGGAAGGCCTTGGTGGAGTCCTAATGCAGGAAGGATAGGTGGTATGGTATGATTCAAGGAATTTGAATGGACATGAGCGGAACTATGTGACTCATGATCTTGAGTTGGAAGCTATCATTCATGCCTTGAATATGTGGAGGCACTCTCTTCTTGGAAGGAGGTTTATTTTGATGAGTGACCATAGTGAACTGAGGTATCTATTTAACCAACCTAATCTGAATTTTAGGCAATCTAGATGCTTAGATACCCTCAGTGAGTTTGATTTTGAGATTGGGTACATAAAATGCAAGGGGAACAGGGTTACAAATGCACTTAGCAGGAGAGTAAAAATGAACCACATTTCAGCTATTAGTTAATATGGTACAGACTTGCAAGAGCAGCTCTTACATGCAAGGAAGGATGATGATAGGTAACAGTAGTTGAAGCAGAGGTTACAAAAGCAGGGTGAAGGTAATAGGGATGTGAGGAATCACCTCACGACATATGGCTTGGTAAATTTATGAACATGATTTATGTGTCAGATGACAGTTAGTTGAAGAAGATTCTCTTGAGGGGGTTTCATTTCAATCCATATTCAGGTCACCCAGGATATCATAAGACTTTGACAATCGTGAAGAAGTTCTATCATTGGCCGAATTTGAAGAAAGAGATGGTTGAGTTTGTTGCTAGATGTTTGGATTGTTAGTGGTTGAAAGTTGAGTGTAAGAACCAAGCTAGTTTGTTACAATCAATTCAGATTCTAGAATGGAAAGGGAGATCACTTCCATGGACTTCATTACAGGTTTTTCGAGGATATCCAAAGAGCATGATTCCATAATGGTTGTGGTTGACAGGTTGAGCAATGTTTCTCACTTCATTATTGTTAAGAATATTAATTCATCTAGTGAGATAGCTCTAGTCTTCATTAGGGATATAATGAGGTTGCATGGTGTTCCCAAGAATATCATATCATATAGAGATGCCAACTTCACTTCTATGTTTTGGAAGGAGTTACTTGCAGGCTTGGGGATAGAGTTATATTTTAGTACAACTTATCATCAGCAGAAATATGGGCAGATAGAAAGGGTTAACAAGATTATTGAGAATATGCTAAGAATGTATGTCATGCATCAGCACAGAAAGTGGGTGGATTATCTTCCACTGGTGGATTTTTCATATAACAATTGGTACCAGGAATCCTTGAGGATGAGTCCATGTGAGGCTCTTTATGGGCAGAGTTGCAATACTTCAATAAGCTAGATTGGTCCAATCAACAAGGTGTTTATTGGAATGGACATATTGGATGAGATGGAATAAGAGACGCAAGTTATCAAAAGGAATTTAAAGGCACCATGGGACAGGCATAAACATTATGTGGATTAGCACAAGGCATTCCAGGAGTTTCATGTTGGGGAGCATGCGTACTTGCACATCGAGCCCAAGAGGATTTCCTTGTGGATTGGGTCATGTGCCAAGCTAGCAACTTAGTATTGTGGGCCTTTTGAGGTCTTTGTGAGGATTGGACTAGTGGCCTACAGACTTGCACTGCCGCCAATAGTGAAAGTCTATGATGTTTTCCATGTTTCATTTCTTAAGAGATATGTCAAGGATATTGATCATATGATTGACTATTTTGTATTGGAGGTGGAATCAGAAGGAGAATTCCAGCTAGAACCTTGGTGCATTTTGCAACGGAAACATCCCATGCTTTGGAACTTAGTAATTGAGCAAGTTAAAGTACAGTACAAGCACTTTGGGCCCGATGAAGCTACATGGGAGATGGTTGATCGAATGCGGGCTATGTATCCTTCCTTGTTTTCTAGTTGAGCAGTTGTGTTGGTACATGTGTTCTGGTTGTTAGAAAATTATATATTACGGAGCAATGGAACACATAAAATATTGCAGAAATATAAACACAGAAAATGCACAAAACAAGAGAGACATAGATATACGTGGTTCACCCAGTTTGGGCTACGTCCACCCCGAACAGCCAGTCCTTCCTTTCTATTATCCAGCAAAATGAAGAGACACAACCTACAGCAAATCCACTGTAATATCCTCTGTTTTCTCTCACAGTCTCACCTCTCTGTTTCTCTCTCACAGAATACACATCTATCACACAGCCTCAAATACAATACCCTCATACAAAGAGAGGGGTTGCCTTCTAGGGAAAAAGACCCTAAACTAAACATAAGTTCTACCATCAGATCATTTGCCTAACGAACGGCCCAGATTGACTAGAAATTACTATACTTTTACAAGGCAATTTTACAGTTGTTTTTAGCTTCGGGGGCGCTGCCCCCGAAACCCCCTGCCAGGGGGGGCTCCCAAAGGTCGCAGCCACCCCCCCTGGACCCCCCCTGCAGCGAATATTTTACGGGCGGCGTTGCCGCCCCCATTTCGAACTGGGGTCCTATGTGGTGATACCTTTGAATATAGAAGATAATCAAGCTCCACACCCAACAATCTCCCACTTGGAGACTGATTGTAGCAACTCCACCACTGCTCCATTTGCTGGACAATGACTCCTTTTGGACCTGGCTGTTTCTCATCTTCATCGTCATCGTTGAAGACCAACTGAGCATATTCTCAGTTTCTCCCTGGTTACAACTTTTGTTAGCATATCTGCATGATTCTGGCTAGTGTGTATCTTTTCCAGCTTCAACTCTCCATCTTCCGACACTGATCGTATGAAATGGTACTTGAGCTGTATGTGTTTAGTCCTAGAATGAAATGCTGAGTTCTTTGCAAGATGAATGGCACTTTGGCTATCACTGTATAATGTGCCCATATCATGCGCCTTACCCCATTCACCCATAAACCTTTGTAACCAAATCATTTCTTTACTAGCCTCTGTAGCAGCAACATACTCTGCCTCTGTTGTTGAAAGTGCAACAACACTTTGGATTTTTGAAACCCAACTGACAGTTGTTCCTCCAACAGTAAATACATATCCTGTAGTGCTCCTCCTGTTATCTCTGTCACCTGCCATATCTGCATCAACATATCCTTGTAGGGAGACGTTTGAACCACCAAAGCATAATGCTTGATTTGTGGTACCTTTCAAATATCTGAGAATCCATTTCACTACCATCCAATGTTCCTTTCCTGGATTGTTCATGTACCTGCTTACAACTCCCACTACATGTGCAATATCAAGCCTTGTGCAGACCATTGCATACATTAAGCTTCCAACTGCTGATGCATATGGAACTTTAGACATATAATCCATGCCTTCTTGGGTCTTTGGGCACATTTCCTTGCTAAGTTTGAAATGGCTAGCAAAAGGTGTACTAACTGCTTTTGCATTGTGCATGTTAAATCTTTTCAACACCTTTTCTATGTACTCATTCTGAGACAATGTTAATTTACGATTTTTCCTGTCTCTAGTTATTCTCATACCAAGGATTTGTTTTGCAGCTCCCAAATCCTTCATTGCAAATGAATTTGCCAATTTTCTTTTGAGCACATTTATTTCCTGCATGTTAGATCCTGCAACAAGCATGTCATCTACATACAATAACAATATAATATAGCTGCCATCATTTTGCTTTTTCAAATAAACACAATGATCAGAGTGACATCTAGTATAAACTTGTTCAGACATAAACTTGTAAAATTTTAGATACCACTGCCTTGGAGCCTGTTTTAAGCCATACAAGCTCTTCTTCAACCTGCACACTAGTTTCTCCTTCCCTTTCACCTCATATCCTTGTGGCTGCTGCATATATATCTCTTCCTCCAAATCCCCATGGAGAAAGGTTGTCTTTACATCTAACTGCTCAAGATGCAAATCTTCAGCTGCTACAAGACTTAAAATTGTTATGATTGAAGTCATTTTAACAAGAGGAGAAAATATTTCATCAAAATCAATACCTTTCTTCTGTGCAAACCCCTTCACCACAAGTCTAGCTTTATACCTCTGTTTTCCTCCATCTTCTTCCTTCAGCCTGTAAACCCATTTATTCTTCAATGTAGTTTTTCCTACAGGCAACTTGACTAAATCCCAAGTTTGGTTATGCATTAAGGATTCCATCTCTTCTTCCATGGCTACCTCCCACTTCTTCCTGCTTTCAACCTGCATTGCTTCTTCATAACATTCGGGTTCACCGGAATCAGTCAACAATAAATAATATAATGAAGGAGAGTATCGTTCAAGGGGTCTACCTATCCTGGTAGATCTTCTAACACCACTTTCAGGTGTTTGGGGTGCCTGTTGTTGTTGTGGTGGTTGTTGTTGTTGTGGTTGTTGATTATTATTATTTTCAGGCACCTTTACTTTTTCAGTGATTTCATCAAGAACTGCGTATTCCTTGTTTTCCTTTGCCTGTTTCTTTTCCTGCAACTGATTCTTATACAAGACCTTTTCATTGAATATTACATCTCTGCTCCTAATGATTTTGTGATTTTTGTAATCATATAAGCGATAACCAAAATCATTAACACCATATCCAATAAAGGTACATTTCTTTGACTTTGCCTCAAGCTTTGTTCTATTTTCTTTATCAATATGGACAAAGGCCTCACAACCAAAAGGCTTTAAAATAGAGTAGTTTACCTTTTTACATGTCCATGCTTCCTCTGGAACACCACCATCCAAGGAACTTGAAGGCCCTCTGTTTATCAGATAAACAGCAGTATCTACAGCATCTGCCCAAAACTGTAAAGGCAATCCTGCATGCAATCTCATGCACCTTGCACGCTCCATGATTGTTTTGTTCATCCTTTCTGACACACCATTTTCTTGTGGTGTTCTTGGAACTGTCTTCTCTCTGCGAATTCCATGCTCTGAACAGTATCTATCAAACTCTTTGCTGCAATATTCACCTCCATTGTCTGATCTAAGACACTTCAATTTCTTTCCTGTCTCAATCTCAACCAAAGCTTTCCATTTCTTGAAAGTATCAAATACATCAGATTTATTCTTAATACAATAAATCCAAGTTTTTCTAGTCGCATCATCAATAAAAGTAACATAATAACGAGAGCCACCGAGAGATGATACCTGAGCAGGTCCCCATACATCTGTATGCACAAGCTCTAATTTTTCATTCTTCTTTTCTTTCCCAACTCTGAGAAATCTGACTCTCTTCTATTTTCCATAAATGCAATTCTCACAGAAGTCCAAATCAACAATCTTCAAACCAGGCAACAAATTCCTTGAGTGAAGAACCTTCATCCCCTTTTCACTCATGTGTCCGAGCCTATGATGCCATAATGCTGCATCTGCTCCTTTGGAAGTTAAAGCATTAACAGAGTTAGAAATACCATTGCATAAATACAATGTACTAACCTTTTCACCTTTTTCTATTACCAGGGCTCCTTTGGTGACCTTCCAAGCTTTATCTGTGAAAGTTGTCACACAACCTTCACCGCCTAACTGCCCTGTTGAAATCAGATTTTTCTTTAGATCTGGAACATGCCTTACCTCCTTTAGTAGCCATTAGTTTCCATTCTGTTGTTTTACAATAACCTTACCCATTCCAACGATTTTACAGGGTTTATCATCACCCAGACGAACTTGTCCAAAATCTCCTTGAACATAGTCATGAAAGTATTTCTTATCAGGTGTGGCATGGAATGAAGCCCCTGAATCTACCACCCAGGAATCAGTAATATTTTCGAAAGAAGGAATCAGAGCATCTTGTAACACCTCACCTGTCACATTTGCTTCATGATTGTTTTCTTGCTGTGCATCTCCTTCTTTTCCCTTCCGAGATCTACAGTCTTTCTTTAGGTGTCCTTTCTTTCCACATTTCCAGCACACTATCCCCGATCTAGACTTGGATCTGCCTTTCCTTGATTTACTGCGATATCCTGAGCTCTTTCCTCTTTCCATTTTTCTTCCTCTAGACTCTGCACTTAAAGCATTTCCCGATGTCTCACCGGAGCTTTTCCGTCGCATTTCCTCGTTAAGGATAGCACCGACAACATCATCAAACTTTAAAGTACTAGATCCAGAAACAGAGTTACTAATGGCCATTACCAAACCATTCTAACTTTCTGGTAATGAGCACAAGAATAACAGAGCTCTAACTTCATCATCAAAGTTTACCCCTACAGAACTTAACTGACTTGTAACTGTATTAAAATCATTTAAATGGTTTGCAACAGATCCACCTTCCCACATATTCATATTAAATAACCGTTTCATAAGAAATACCTTGTTTGAGGCCGAGGGTTTTTCATATAGTTTCGACAACGTCGGCATCAAACCCTCTGTCGTGGTTTCCTTCGAAATGTTGAAGGCGACTGACGCAGCAAGGCACAACCGTATTGTTCTGAGTGCCTTTCTATCGAGAAGGTTCCATTCTTCGTCTTTCATACCGTCGACATCTTTGTTTTTCCGCCCAATGGTAGGTATAGATCTTTCTGATACAGATAATCTTCCATCTGCATCTTCCACAGCAAGAAGTTTTGGCCGTTGAATTTCTCGACCCTAAACTTACCATCTTCTGCATTGCTCCCACTCGGACCAGGAACCCTTCTTTCCTGCGAGTTTATCAGCCAAATAGACCTTCGGCTCTGATACTAGTTGTTAGAAAATTATATATTACGGAGCAATGGAACACATAAAATATTGCATAAATATAAACACAGAAAATGCACAAAACAAGAGAGACATAGATATATGTGGTTCACCAAATTTGGGCTACGTCCACCCCGAACAGCCAGTCCTTCCTTTCTATTATCCAGCAAAATGAAGAGACACAACCTACAGCAAATCCGCTGTAATATCCTCTGTTTTCTCTCACAGTCTCACCTCTCTGTTTCTCACTCACAAAATACACATCTATCACACAGCCTCAAATACAATACCCTCATACAAAGAGAGGGGTTGCCTTCTAGGGCAAAAAACCCTAAACTAAACATAAGTTCTACCGTTAGATCATTTGCCTAATGAACATCCCAGATTGACTAGAAATTACTATACTTTTACAAGGCAATTTTACAGTTGTTTTTAGCTTCGGGGGCAGAAACCCCCCGCCAGGGGGGGGCTCCCAAAGGTCGCAGCCACCCCCCCGGACCCACCCTGCAACGAATATTTTATGGGCGGCGTTGCCGCCCCCATTTCGAACTAGGGTCCTATGTGGCGATACCTTTGAATATAGAAGATAATCAGGCTCCACACCCAACACTGGTTTATGCTTATATATTAATTTATGTATTGCAAATACTATAGTGAGTTGTGTTATAAAGCTCCAATAAGCACTATGGTGTTCCATTAGAGAAATTTTGAAGTTGATAATGGGCCTCAAAACAAAAATATGCAACGAAAATCAACTTTAGAAGAACCAATAGGATTCATGATCATTATGTCAAACATGGGGGATGATTCACCATTTTTGGAGTAAAAAAGTAAAAAATAAAAAATATACTTTTAATCTTGGATGATCAACTTATTTCCCTATGGTTTTACTCAAATTATGAGTGAGAGCACTCTTTTGATGTAGAATTTAATTCCTCATCTAAGGATCACCCATGTTGCATTATTTCGATGGAATATGCTACACGAAAAAGGAGAAATACATGAAAAACGTGATTGAAAACATGTTTTTTCATGTATTTATCATTTTTCCTATAGCAGGGTCCATTGAAAGTATGCAACATAGGTACTCTTTGGATGAGGAATTAAATTATACATCCAATGAATGCTCCCACTAGAAATTTGAGTAAACCCGCAAGGAGAAAAGTTGAAAATATGAGTTGAAAAAGTAGTTTTTTATTTTTTCCCTCTAAAATTTGATGATGTAATCTAATCCTATTTTATTATTTTCAACTATTATTTTATAATATTCCTTTGGATGCCCATTTTAGACCTAAAAATTTCTCTAATGCATGGTTCAACAATTTGGTTCAACATGGGCAACATGTTTTGTTGGTTATAAGCATCATTGAACACCAAGGATGGTGTTCCCCCAAGGGGGAGGGGTTTGTAACAACCCCTCGTTGATTTTACATATAAATAAAATAATACCAAGCTCATAGGACATGTATTCCGAGCTGAATGGTGCAAAAAATTAAAGTGATCATCACTTGTTTTCTATTAATGGCCATGGAAATAGGCAAAGGAAAAGAGGAAATAATTGGCATTTAATTATGAAAATAAAGGAAAATAGAAGAAAAGGGAGATGAATAGATAAAAAAATTGCATGCAAGGTAAATCAGAGGAAAAATGAAGGAAAATGAATAAAATAGAGGCATCAATGATAATAATAATAAAAAAGGCTTCTAAGAAACAGTTGCTAGCCTTTTGACATTTTTGGTTTGAGCTCTCATTCACTCTCTCTCTGTGTCTTATACACTCTTGCACACTTAGAGAATTCTTGGAGCACTCTAGTATTCACTTGAAATTGGATAAAGTAAGAAAATGTAAAGCAAAGGAGAGGAAGGAAGCAAAAGGAGATAGTTGGATCAATAGCTACAATTGGGTTTCTTTACAAGTAACAGGTTGGATGTATGATCTCCTTGTTGTTTTTTGGATGCATGGTATATGCATGTGATTCCTTGGTTATGTGTTGTCATTTGCATGGAGATTTTCCTAGATGGATAGTGGTTTCATCCTTGCCTTATCATTTCCTGGATAGTCATGGTGTTGTGGGTTTCCCCACTTGTTTTTAGGATTGGTGCTCAGTTTCCCTATGGTTGTGGGTTAGAACAAACACTCTGGAAGCCCTGGAAGAAATTGGGTTGAGTTAGTCTCATACTTAGTTGAGAATAGATAAGAGACATTGATGCCTCAACATATAACTACCATTTAATCCATTAGGTCATAGATACATTGATCATTAATTTACAAGTAAAAACATGATGAGAATTATACATAGCTATTGTCATAAAACACATATATAACTAGCATAATAGCAGCATAAATACCAATGAAATCACAACCATGTAAACCACATATAATCTAGTATAATACTCATAGAAATACGAGAAATAACATCATATTGATGATGGAAAATCCAAACCTGGGATGGGACTTACACATTCCACCCAACCATAGAATGGTTGAGCCAAATATCTCTTCAACCATTCACCCCTATGCCATATTCCAAGCACGAATGTGGGATCTCATACAACACATCAATCAAAAATCATCCAGGGCTTCCAGATGCCATCCACCTCAATCCATCAAATAGTGATTCCGCCTCATGGTTGGACATCACAAACCCATCTTCATATTGGTCTCTATCTAAGCCTTCCAGGGCTTCCAGAGCATTTTTCCAACTAAGGCTTCTAGGACTAGTAACTCAACCCACATTGTTTATCGAGCTTCCACGGTGTTTGTACAACCAAGGCTTCTAGGACTAGTAACTCAACCCACCAAGGGTTGCCAAAGAATTTTTCCAACCAAGGCTTCCGGGACTAGTAACTCAACCCAAGCAGTTACAGGGCTTCCAGAGCATTTGTCCAACTAGGGCTTCCGGGACTAATAACTCAACCCAAGCTACAGAAAGATGAGAAACAACCAAAAAAAATAAGGACAACAAATCCGCAATCACCATGCCTATCCTATTAGGATATTCCGACACATAGGAAATAGTTAAGTATAACTTGGTCTAGTGTAGAGTTAGGTAAAGTGTGTTTCTTTACTATGTACTTTTGTAACTTACAATCTGATGGTCACGATATGTTCTAGACATGAAGTGATCCAACGGTTCATTCTCTCCTTGGTATTACCGACACTTGATCCATGGCTTAACACCCGATTGGTCAATGATCTCTATTTAAAGAGCATGGAGGGTCATTTGTAGGGTAACTGTTCATGAGAGAAGTTTATGTAAATTTTCATTCTTTTATTAATAAATTGCCTGAAGTGGCCACGTTTTCTCAAGTCGTGGACTGTTTCCCTCTTTGAGAGTTTTAACCACGTCAAGAATATTGGTGTATTGAAATATGATCTATTTGTGAGCAGTGTCCTTTGGTGTTCTGTCTAACGAACTTACCCTGTAAATTCCTACATGGTATCAAAGCTATTTGAGGGCCACATCCATTGGTGATCCAAATCTAAAGCTGGTACAACTGCATCTGACTGTCGTTTCCTAGATCTACTATTTCTAACTGCTTTCAGGCTGAGAGGACTATTCTATTGTGTTAGGAGCATCTGTTCTAGTGAGGAACCCCTTTAGTTTCACGCGAAAAGGTTTCCGGTAGGCCTAGCTACATCATTTTAAAGATCTGGACGTATACAGTCTTTATTTGCAGTTCTAGCTATTCATCTCTCTGTTTATTTCAGTTTATTTAGCTCTCTGTTTTTTATTACTGGATCTATACCTTTCATTTCTGTGTATGCTCTTTGCCCCACGACTCTATGCAATCTAGGCAAATCAGAAACAGAAAGGAAGGATTTTTCTCATGCATGTGCTCTTTTCCACCGTGCCTTAGTGTGATCTCAGAAAATCAGAACATTGAGGAAAATATTTAGTTTCTGGATTAAGCTAACTTCAAGCCATAAGGTTTGTTTTTTTTTTGTATGTCCGTGTTGGGTTTTGTGGTTTTTGTTTTGCAGGCAAGAAAGAGCTTTTTCAAGTAAGCATGCACCCCAAAACTTCAATGACTAAACCCCCCCACCTTCCTCTTTTCCAAAAATTACTAACCTTTTAAACTAGCTCACTTGGTCCATGTAGAAATTTCACCATAGATCACCTGATAATGCAATGTAACTAAAGCAAAATACTTGATCTACTTCTACAAATAAACTTGCAGAAGCTTAATCGATTTTGAGCAAGATCAATTGGAACACATATAACAGAGAAGAAGAAATCATACACACATGAAACACAGAAGAATACTCTAGGGAAAGCCTCAACTAAAATCCATGCTATTTGTATTATCATACAAGTGGAAATATCTTAGGATTACACAAAGCTTTAGCTCACAAGCTATCCAGATCTCAGTACAATCCCTCACTGTTACTCATATATAGTCAAAGGCTTCTCACAAACCTTCTCCTCTGCCCTCCAAGCCTCCTATTTCCTTGTGCAGTTTCTCCTCAGTCCTCAAGCTACCACCTGTGTGTAATAATCCCTCACACACTGCTCTGACCTCTAAAATAACTGCACAAACATGAAGGAGATACATCCTTCTGTATGGATGAGATTCCTTTATAAGAAAAATTCATCCAACTGATAGTGCATTGTCCCTCCTCTCATCTCAACTAGGTCTCTAACTAAATTGACATGCATGAGATATTTATGAGAGAATATTTAGTTATCTGAAGTGTAGCAATTACATGCATGCAAGCATTAACTAACTAAACTCACAATTAATTCAAAAAAATGATTGAATTAATCTAACTGGACTTGACTCAGTAAACTGGGCCAACTAATTACAACTCATCCTTATCTCTTTAACTGATGGATAAATTCCTCAATTAATGGAGAAACTATTGCATGTCCCCACATAGACTTCATGTTTGATTTTCCTTAACTAATTAACTCAAGATGAATTAATTAATTATTTTACAAACAGCTGCTAAGATCAAATTCAAATTTTACTTCTCTATTTTAGTTAAGGGACTAACTAAAATAGGAATCTATCCCGAACTGTTATTTATAGCAAATCTATTTTTAGCACTTCCATTTTTCATTCCTTGTTGCTATGTCCAACACTGGTATCTGAACTGCTATTTATAGTAGTGCTATTTTTAGCACTTCTACTTTTAGTATTTCTTGTTGCCATTTTCAACACTCCCTCTCAATAAGAAATGCATTCAACTCGAACCTGATCTTGAACCTTTGGAATGTTCTACATGCAACACTACTCCCTAGTGTTGTTTCTCCAGCAACTCGAGAAACAAAAAAATCTCCCAACTGACCTCCCTGTTGGGCTAGAAACATCCTCTGATGTTGAAGCTTCCTCTTCCACTCACAAGTACTCCCTCTATGACCTCTGAACTACTACAACACTCCATGCATCTTGCACCGTTGCACACCTCTCTGTGCCATCCTATACTGGTGCAGCACTCCTGTGCCTCTCGCATTGTTGCATTCTGCTAGCTCTGCATTGTCTTGGGATTCTTACACTGTAGCTCTCTCTGTCACTCCATCTACATCTGTCTCTACCCACTCATCTAGTCCTGCTACTCCTCATCGGGGCTTCTGTAGCAAGGTTTAATCAAATAGGTTGGGTACCTCAAAGATCCTGCCCCTATTTCAGCCTTCTTGGGATTGTCAGTCCACATCACCCCACCTCTGACCTAGAGGTATGGATGCATGTGATCCCTCTGCCTACTTGGCTCAAACTTTCCCCCTACTGGAGGTCTCTGCATGAGTGGATGCCTCCACTGGGTCTCCTCTTGTGATCTGAAATCACCCCTAGGTGACCTCAGGAAATTAATGAAGGTATTACAGACTCATGTGCTGGTGTGTGTGTCTATGTTATCTTAGGCAATGGATCGATAAGATTGCAAAATAAACAGACACTTGAAACAGTAAGAGATCACAGTAAGCAAAACAGAAACACAACAAAATTTAATAAGGAGTTCACCCAATCCTCCTAGGCTACATCTCTTGGTCGAGCTTTCATTGGTGGCCTTTTTATTATGTTTCAAAGAAGAGTCTTACAATAAGGAGCTCAATATGAGTCTCTCTTGACAGAGGATATCAGTAGGATGGCACTTGGAATTCCCAATTCCTTAGAGTTCACAGACTCCCCTTACTGAATTTCAACCTCAATTGGTCTCTATCTGCTTAATGTTTCCCTTACTCTGATGGTCAGCTCAGCTTCTCTGTCCTCTGCAATTTTTCCTTTCTTTCTGTGTCTCTCGGCCTTTGGCTTCTTCACTGCTTCTCTACCTCACTGTCTCTCTCTCTTGTCTCTGTCAGCTCGTGGCTTTAAAGCTAGTTCATTCCCTGATTGTTTGTTTCGGCTTCCCGGCTCTCTGGATCGCCCGCCTCTGTCCTCTAGGACTTCTCTACCCTGCATCATTATTGTTGTGTAATGCTTTGCAGAGAGGTGGCCACCTATCTTCTTGCGAACTGAGTGTTAGTTCCTCCTAAACGGTCATTTTTTTCCGTTACTTCCTAGATTCCTGCGAAATGGATCCTTCTGTCGACTCATTGGTCAAATCAGACTTCAAATATTTATGTGTCGTAGCTTATTTCTCCCTTGGGTCTGATCATCCATCAGGTTGAACCTCCGTCGTTTGATCTGGAGCCCCCAGATCCTACAGTCTTCTCTTATATCGCATGGTTGAGTTGCTCGACCATTATTCCACGATGTAAGTGGTTTTTCTCTCTCCCCGCTGAACACACGTCACTCGGTGTATGGAATCACTAGGTCTTCGGCCAAACCCACTTACCGCCGGAAATGCCTTCGATATTCCACCGATTTTGAGTGCGGGACCCGCCTGTCGATTTTAGTGCTTTCCCACGGTTTTTTGGTTTCCCTTGTGACTGAGCACTCAGGGCTTTTCCTTCTTGAGGTGTTTTTCCCAGTGTTTGCACTAATCGCGTATCAGAAATAGCCTTTGTTTCTGGGTTTGAGCTTCCCAACTGCCATTTTTGCGCCATGCGCAATATCCATGGGCCAACAGTTAATGCGCTTTGACCGAAGGTCCTCGTTGCTCTGTGCTGGCTGCAAATTATCATTATTCAGAGTTTACTTATGATAACTATAATATTTCTTGAAGTCTGTCATTCATTCTTAACAATCATGGAATTGTTTGAGGATCTAATTTGGATCATCTCGGCTTCTCTAGTTGTGGCTGCTCCATAACCTCCTGAAGTTGCTTCACCAATTGTGGCTCCTGCATAATTGTCTGAGACTTCTTCTAGCACTGCATGATCCGGATTTAAACAGGAACGCAAAAAATTACAGAGATAACCATATACACAGATGCAGCGGAAATAATACTTCATTTCATTAATGGAAAACACTGAAATATGCTTACAACCAGAAATGGAAATAAACCAGCTAGGGCGATGGTAGCTTATCTCTGAGAAGAGATGTGATGGCTACATGCCTCTGAACTGTGTTACAATGAGGCTCGAAGGCCTATTTATTGTTGAGAAACAATGGAAAACCCTTAACATTCCAAAACCTAACCCTAGGAGATGAAACGTTAAACTGTGGGCCCTGTTTGGGGTAAATTGGTACATCAACTTCCCGGGGGCGTAACTTTGGCATATGATCTTCGTTTGACGCATACAATAGCTCGTTAGAAAGATCTATCCGAGCACTACCATTGTTGGAACGGGCAACATCAATCCATTCCATGGACCCATGTTGCCCCTGGATTCCCCAAAAAACGTCGTTTAGGGCCTCAAAACGGCTCCGGAAGTTCAGGACCCGAAAAACTGCTAAAAATAGTAAGTTGTGCTACAATTAAGGAAACTGAAAATGCTGAGAAAGACAATGGTGGGGGTCCAGGTGGACTTGGCAGGTGGCCACCAATATCCACCTGGATCATTCCTCCCCCCTTAGGAAGCAATGGTCCCCATTGCGTTGAGCTCCTCCATGAGATGAGGAAACTTTTGCTGAACTTGTTCCCTGGTGAGCCACTTGCCCTGCTGAAGGAGTTGGCCTGCTTTGACAACTCGATACAGTTGGATATTCTGTTGGCGAGTGTTCTTGATCTGTGTGTCCATGATCCGATCAGTTGTAGCTTGTTCCATGCAATCTGGATTTAATTCTGTGGGTTTGAGCTGTTCTGCAATGTCGGATGTGTCTAGCAATGGTGTGAAGTATGGCCGAAGGCGGTCCACATTGAACACTGCGTGCAGGCCAAGGAATGGGGGAATGCTGAGCTCAAATGCATTGTCTCCCATAGCCTTAGTAATGGTGTAAGGACCATATCGGAGTGGTCTCAATTTCCGATAGGCTCCAGTAAGGCGTTCCTTTTGCAAATGCAACCAGACTTTGTCGCCCACCTGAAACTTGTGTGGCACCCGATGTTGATCATGTCGCTGCTTGTACTTGGCATTTGATTTCTCAAGAATGTCATGGACCTGCTGGTGAATATGTTGGATGCACTCAATGAAGCTGGTGGCCTTATCTGTTTCGGACTGGACATGAGCTGAATTCATGTGAGTAGCTGCAAGTGGCATGGCCACATCAATGGGGCATAGTGGCTGGAATCCCAAACCCACCTGAAAAGGGCTATGGCTAGTGGAGCTGTGAAGAGCTCGGTTGTAGCTGTGCTGAACATAGGGGAGGCTCTCGTCCCATGTGCATGGATGCTTTGAGTTATACATGCGCAGAATATGCACAATCATCCTATTGACAACCTCTGTCTGGCCATCAGTTTGAGGATGGAAGGTTGTGGACTTCGTGAGTTTGGTGTCCAGCATTGACCAGAGACTGGACCAAAATGTGCTGAGAAACCGACTGTCCCGATCTGAGATGATAGACTGTGGGATCCGAAAGTGCACCCACACTCGTTCAAAGAAGAGTTTAGCAGTGGCTTCTGCTGTGATATTCTTCTTGCAGGCCACCATAATGGCCATCTTCGAGAACCTGTCGACGACCACAAAAACACAGTCATTTCCATGCTTAGTGGAAGGAAGGCCTGACATGTAATCCATGGAGATGGATTCCCAAGGTCGACTAGGGGTAGGAAACGGGGTATAGAGGTCGTGCTTCTTAATGGTCGGTTTGGCAATGGCACAGGCATTACATGATCGGATGTACTTCCCAACATCCTGTCGAAGATTCGGCCAATAGAAATAATTTTGCAGTACTGCCACTGTTTTCTCGACCCCGAAATGCCCAGCAGCCCGACTGTAGTGTGATTCCCAAATCATCTTGGCGCGCTCGCTTGAAGGAACACAAAGGTGACCGAGGTGGCATAATAGGGCATCCTGGAGGTGAAAATCTGCAACATGCCGACCCTCCAAGAGTGTCTGGTATGTGTGGCCGAATTCTGGGTCGCTTTTGTAGAGAAGTGGCCAATCAGAAGTCTCGTGCCCACAAGAGTTGAGCACGGTGGTTAACGCCATGATCGGTGGTCGACTGACGCAATCTGCAACATTATTGGTGCTGCCCTTCTTATACTTGATATTCAAGTGGAACTGTTGCAGGTATGTAGACCACTTCTGATGGCGATCATTCTGCAATTTCCCTTGGGTCTGCATGAACTGCAGGGGTCGGTGGTCTGTGTGGATGACCGTTTCCTTCCCCAAAATGTAATGCTTCCATTGTCGGCAGGCCTGTACAATGGAATACATTTCTTTATCATAAGTGGGGTACTTCCGGACTGTGTCTGAAAGTGTTTCACTGTGATATGCCACTGGATGTCCATGTTGAGTAAGGACTGCCCCAATAGCATAGTCAGAGGCATCTGTCTCGACCTCAAATGGTTGTTGTAAATCTGGTAACGCGAGCACTGGTGCCGTGCAGAGGCGATCCTTCAACTCCCTGAATGCCTTCTGTTGAGATTCAGACCAAAAGAATTTTGCTTTCGCCCCTCCCTTGGTGACTTGACTCAAGGGCCAAGAAATATGAGAAAACCCCAACACAAACCTGCGGTAGAAGTTGGCAAGACCTAGAAAGCTGCGGAGCTCTGTTAGAGTGGTTGGAGAGGGCCAATCCCGAATGACTTGGATCTTGGCTGGATCGACATGCACCCCCTATTCATAAATGATGTATCCCAGATACTGAACGTGGGTCATGCCAAAAGTGCATTTCTCCAAATTGGCACATAGCTTGTGTTGCCGCAGTGTTTGGAGAACCTGTCGGATGTGGTGGAGGTGCTCTTCCCAACTCTGGCTGAAGATCAGAATGTCATCCAAGTATACTACTAAAAAGGAGTTGGTGAATGGCCGCAAGATGTCATTCATTAGCCTCATAAAGGTTGCAGGAGCATTCGTCAATCCGAAAGGCATGACCAACCATTCGAAGAGGCCCTCCTTGGATTTGAAGGCAGTCTTCCACACATCAGAGGGTTCGATTGGTACCTGGTGATATCCTGACTTCAGATCGATCTTGCTGAAATATTTCGCCCCCTTTAGTTGGTCTAGGAGGTCATCAATCCGCGGGATCGGGTACCTATTACGGACAGTGATCTTGTTCAGCGCCCGATAGTCAATACAGAGTCTCCACGTCCCATCCTTCTTCTGTACCAACACGATCGGGCTCCCACAGGGCGATGAACTCGGACGGATGTGACCTTTCTGCAGGAGCTCCTGAATCTGCCTCTTAATTTCATTGTTCTCCAGAACGGAGCGCCGATAAATTGGTCCATTGGGTAGCGGCGCACCTGGGGTCAGATCGATGGAGTGCTTGACTTGACAGTGCAGAGGAACCCCTACCGGGGAGGTGAAGATGTCCTCGTACTCCTCCACAATCTTGTCCATCTGTAGTTGTCGTGCAGAGGGACCCCGTTTGGAGGCCGCGGCCACTGTCTTCTTCTTTCCTTGAGGGCGTATCATCAGGAAAACAAATTTCCTAGTTTTGGAAATGATCTTACTGCATTGTTTTGCAGTAATCAAAGAGATGGCAGCAGGTGGTGCTACCTCTGGTATCCTGAACAACTTATTTCCCAATGTAATAATAACAGCACGGGGCCTTGATTCATACACAGCATGTCGCTTCCACAAGTATGGTTGTCCTAGTAATACATCACAAACTTCAAGGGGAGCAATGTCACACAATACCTCATCCGTGAAGGGCTTGATGTTGTATGGAAGGCGACACTGCTGGCTCACGCGAAGATCTCGTCCTTGGTGAAGCCACCCAATGGTGTATGGTTGTGGATGTGCTATGGTCGGTAAGCCCAACCGCTTCACGACCTCTGCCGAAATGAGTTTCTTTTGACTCCCGCTATCAACAATGAACTGTATCGAGGAGCCCTTTACCCACATCTGGGAGTGGAAGAGACGCTCCTCCTCCTCTGGATCTTCGGGTTCATTTTTCTGGATCTTTGCGGTAGCAACAGTGGTGCTGGGATCCGCATCAATGATCTGCTTCCCTTTTTCATACCCCTTATTGGGTTCTGACTCAGAGTCGGAACATGCATCTGATTCTGAAACCTTTAGCTCAGCCACCAGTGACTGCTTGGCCCGACACTCACTTGTGTTGTGAGTGGAGCTCTTATGGAACTCGCACCATTTTCCAGTGTCCTTTCTCGGCTTCGCGGCGCTGTTCTTTTCTTGCAGCTTCGGCTGGTTGTCTTGGGTTGTCCCGCCTTGGCTTTGTCCTTTGTTCTGTGGTTTAGGGGCACCTTTCCCCTACTTTGGATTCGCAAATCCAAAGTCTCGCTTCTTTTGTTTAAACTTCTGCTTGACCTTGACGGCATATCGGTATGCTGCGCCGAGCGAGGGGATGTTTAGGAATTGTATTTCTTCCTGGATATACTTGTGCAGGCAGCCACGGTATTTGAGTATCAAATGTTGCTCTGAATCCTTGATACCCAACTTTGTGCGAAGGGTATGGAAAAGATTGGTGAACTCCGGCACGTCTTGGTCCCTTCCCTGCCGCAGCGTGGTCCAATTTATGTATTCATCCTCATAGCTTCCAACAGGGTAGTACTGCTCCTTGATGGCATCCCGGAACAAATCCCAGGTGGGTGCGACTGAAAATAGTGAGCCAGTACTTTCATCCTTCTGCTCGCAGTAGGTTTCCCACCAGTCCTTGACGTGGGGGGCTGCTTTGAGAAGAGCAAAAACAATCTTTTCCCGACTCGAAAATTCATGAACAGAAAAATAACCCTCTAGCAGATTTAACCATTTATCTACGGCATCTGCGTCTATCTGACCCTCGAATATGGGGATTTCAAAATTAACTTGTACCTTAAAGGGTGTGGCGTTTCCAGAGTAGCTGCTAGAAGCCAATGCGTTGCTTCTCAGTAGCCGCTGAAGGATCTAATTTGGATCATCTCGGCTTCTCTAGTTGTGGCTGCTCCATAACCTCCTGAAGTTGCTTCACCAATTGTGGCTCCTGCACAATTGTCTGAGACTTCTTCTGGCGCTGCATGATCCGGATTTAAACAGGAACACAACAAATTACAGAGATAACCATATACACAAAGATGCAGCGGAAATAATACTTCATTTCATTAATGGAAAATACTGAAATATGCTTACAACCAGAAATGGAAATAAACCAGATAAGGCGATGGTAGCTTATCTCTGAGAAGAGATGTGATGGCTACATGCCTCTGAATTGTGTTACAATGAGGCTCGAAGGCCTATTTATTGTTGAGAAACAATGGAAAACCCTTAACATTCCAAAACCTAACCCTAGGAGATGAAACGCCAAACTGTGGGCCCCGTTTGGGGTAAATTGGTACATCAACTTCCCGGGGGCATAACTTTGGCATATGATCTCCGTTTGACGCATACAATAGCTCGTTAGAAAGATCTATCCGAGCACTACCATTTTTGGAACAAGCAACATCGATCCATTTCATGGACCCATGTTGCCCCCGGATTCCCCAAAAAACGTCGTTTAGGGCCTCAAAACGGCTCCGGAAGTTCAGGACCCGAAAAACTGCTAAAAATAGTAAGTTGTGCTACAATTAAGGAAACTGAAAATGCTGAGAAAGACAATGGTGGGGGTCCAGGTGGACTTGGCAGGTGGCCACCAATATCCACCTGGATCACTGCATGTTGAGAGGTAATTTACTCTCCCTCTCAACCACCAAGTATCTAAAATTTTCCTTTCTCCTCGATGCTTTGCATGCATCTTGTACCTCAAATGCATACAGGTTCTTGGCTAGCACACCAATCTATTTCATATTTCCCGTCATCATGAAATTTTCTAGAGAAATAGTTGATTTTAAATCAGCGATGTCTCCCTCATCCGAACTCCGATTCAGACAATTTTTTTTTGAATTTGGGTATTTTTCTACAAAGAATCTAGATCTTTTTTTTGTTTCTGAAAATTTTGCACAAAAATTTTTAGATCTACTCTGAAAACTCGTGGCCCAATTTTTTTCTTTTACTTCAAATTTTCTTCTTCATATACTATTCATAGCTTTGATCACCTTTTCTCTGATACCATGTAAAAATTTCACCGTAGATCACCTGATAATGCAATGTAATTAAAGCAAAATACTTGATCTACTTCTACAAATAAACTTACATAAGCTTAATCGATTTTGAGCAAGATCAATTGGAACACATATAACAGAGAAGAATACTCTAGGGAAAGCCTCAACTAAAAACCCCGCTATCTATATTATCATACAAGTGGAAATATCTCAGGATTACACAAATCTTTAGCTCACAAGCTATCCAACTCTCAGTACAATCCCTCACTGCTGCTCATAGACAGTCAAAGGCTTCTTAGAAACCTTCTCCTCTACCCTCCAAGCCTCCTATTTCCTTGTGCAGTTTCTCCTTGGTCCTAAAGCTACCACCTGTGTGTAATAATCCCTCACACACTGCTCTGACCTCTAAAATAACTGCACAAACCTAAAGGAGATAAATCCTTCTGCATGGATGAGTCTCCTTTATAGGAAAAATTCATTCAACTGATAGTACATTGTCCCTCCTCTCATCTCAACTGGGTCTCTAACTGAACTAACATGCATAAGTTATTTATGAGAGAATATTTAGTTATCTGAAGTGCAACAGTTACATGCATGCAAGCATTAACTAACTGAACTCACAATTAATTCAACAAACTGTTTGAATTAACCTAATTGGACTTGACTCAGTAAACTGAGCCAACTAATTACAACTCATCCTTATCTCTTTAACTGATGGATAAATTCCTCAATTAATGGAGAAACTGTTGCATGTCCCCACATAGAATTCATGTTTGATTTTCCTTAACTAATTAACTCAAGATGAATTAATTAATTATTTTACAAACAGCTGCTAAGTTCAAATTCAAATTTTACTTCATTATTTTAGTTCAGGGACTAACTAAAATAGGAATCTATCCCGAGCTGCTATTTATAGAAAAGCCATTTTTAGCCCTTCCATTTTTCATTCCTTGTTGCTATGTCCAACACTGGTATCTAAACTGCTATTTATAGCAGTGCTATTTTTAGCACTTCTATTTTTAGCATTTCTTGTTGCCATTTTCAACAATCCAAAGTTACTTTATGAGAATAGAGGTCTTGAGTCAAGTCTTTCTTTTTGTTGAGTTACTTTTTCAAAAAGCACATGTAACTTATGTTTTAAAGTTACTTTAGGTAAAAGTGTTCTCACCCATTACAAAAAGTGAGTCACTTGTAATTCTTAAGTCTCTTTATCTTTTATTTAAGTTACAATTTAGCAGGTAGCTCATAAAGTACCATTGCAAAAGTGACTTTCACTTATTTATAAAAGTGATTCACATAAAAAAAATAAAGTGAGCTAATTAGATTAAGTTTGAAAAGGGGGGGATTTTTTTAAATATAACATTATCATTCATTTCCGCACATTCACGCACTTCGTTGGCATCTTCAACAACTTTTCTTCAAAAAGCCATAACTTCTTCATCTGGAAGCCTTATCTTCATCTCAAGGTTTGGTTTAGAAGTAAAGGTCTTTACAGAATAGCCTCAGGCCAAGAAACCAAACCTCGAGATGAAGATAAGGCAGCCAAATGGGAAAATAGGCAAGATCAAACACGTGGGTTGATAGGGATGTCTATTTCTCTAGACCTTAGATTCCATATCACAGAACTTGATACTCCTAATGAAGCAATGAAACAGCTCACTAAATTTTTTGGAATTAAAAATGAAATTAGAGCCCATCAACTCGAAAATGAGTTGCTTACATTGGACCCCAATAATTTTTCTTCCATTGAATATTTTTTGTCCAAGTTCAAGACCCTTAGACTTCTCTTGGAAGGTGTTAAGGTTAAGAAAGAAGATGGTCACCTTATCTATTCCATTCTTACTAAGTTGGGACCAACCTACTCTGCATCTGTTTCTACCTTCCATTCTACTAGAGAAGCCTTTATTTCTCAAGGACAAGACTACAAGTCCCCCTCTTTTGATGTCTTTTGTGATTCTTTAATAAGAGAATAATAAAATATCTTATATCTTGGTCTTCTTAATCTTGGAAGCTCTTCTAAGAAAGCCTTAGCTGCCTAGTAGCAACCAAATTCAAAGAACCCTAAGAAACAATATCCTAAAAAGAATGGTCTTGAACC
The DNA here is from genome assembly GCA_031772625.1 of Pinus tabuliformis. Lineage (NCBI taxonomy): Eukaryota > Viridiplantae > Streptophyta > Pinopsida > Pinales > Pinaceae > Pinus > Pinus tabuliformis. Next base: position 311,415,811 of record CM062819.1, on the reverse strand, counting down.
AAACAAGGGTCTAAGCAATTTCAGTCTCAAAATGAAAAATCATTTCAACAAAATGATAAGGCAAATAAAAACAAATGGAAGAAGACTGATAGACATTGCCACTTTTGTAATCGAGATGGCCACTTAGAATCCAAATGCTTTAAGAAGATGGAAGCCTTGGAAGCAGCAATGAAGAAGCATAACATCAATTTGGAGCACACTTCAACTTCAACTTCATCTTCAGGAATAGCACTTTCTGCATGTGATTGTCAAGCATCTTGGTTTGGTTATGCACTAAATGTATCTTCTTCTTCTCATTCTCATGAGTGGCTCATTGATTCTGGAGCTTCTTATCACATGGCCAAAAACAAAGCCATGTTTTCTTCTTTAAATGATTGAAACACCAAAAATATATATGTTGGTGATGATAGATCTCTTAGTGTTGTAGGGACTAGAACTGTTCATCTAGACAATGGTCAATTTAATGATGTATTATGTGTTCCAACTGTTATCACTCAAATTTTCCTTAGAAGTAATTTGAAAGAAGGAAAGGATCCAAGGTAACCACAAACCAATCTTTTAAGTACAAATCCTAGCCGATCTATACTCAGAGAGGGCTCTCTCTTTATGATTTATCATTATTTTGATATGATGTTAGGCTAGTTATTAATGCTCAAGGGATTTGTTGTGATTTTTTTGGTGGAATTAAAGGAAATAGATGGGCCAGATATCTGGGCCATTGGGCTATGGAGTCAAGTAGGAAATGTTTATCATGATTTGATTAATCACCGAGGTAAGAGTTCACAAGGCAAGGTAGCACAGCAAGGACAAATCTAAAGGCTTCAATGGATAGAGGACTTAACCAGGGCCAAGGGCAATGAAGAATCCTTAGCAAGGATCAAGTTGAAGAAGGGAGGAATGGCAAATAGCAAGGGAAATTAAGAATCCTATACCAAGGGCCAATAAAGGAATGAATTACAGAAATAAGGGAGCAATTAAGAATTCCCAAACTTAAGCAATTTAGTAGAAAACATTAAATGAGTAAACAGTTAAAACAGAGAGTATTTAAGCTAATTCTAATAGTATTATTACTCATTTGCTTTTAAGAATTATAAGAAACACATAAGATATTTAATAACATGAAGGAAAACAATATTCAAACTCAGAGAAATGATACTTATTTGTTTCCCACAGTGCACATGAATCGAGTGAAATGTCCTCAGCTTTATTTAATCCAGTAAACCAGTCCAGCCTTGATTACAGTAGCTCCTTTAGCATCAAAATAAAGTCTACAGATATGCTTTTTAATCCACCCTAATTACTTCGTTTTGTGAAGTATTTATACAAAAAATATTACAAAATATCTCATAACTATACGAGATTTATTATAGGAAACAAAAGATATCTTCCACATGAAGATAGAGACAGATGGAAAACAGATTGTTTGTTGTCCCTCTATTTGTGAATGTGTTGGCTGCTAGAACTCGAATTTGTCTCATGCAGTTGTCTTGGTAATTATATGCCGGATTTCACTCTTATCTTCACCTACTGATACTCTTTACCTATGTTGATACTCTCTACCTGTATTTACCAGACTTTACCATGGTAAATATTTTTACTCCATGGATTTACTAAAGTAACTTTATAGTATATCGGTCATATCGGTCCAACATTCATCATTTGGTATTTTCATTCTGATCATTTTCCTGTATACTTCATCAGCTTCTATGTACTTAACAAAATTGGGCCTATTGGTGAAAAGGTGTTTCACTTCATGTTCTATGTAAAATAGTCTTTCCAAGCCATCATAAAGCACCTTTCCTGTAGGTATGCTTTTACTGCTGAAGAGTTGGCTTGGCTCTTGGCCTGTTTGTTTAGTCTCTCAATGTAGTCATCATGTGTCATCAACTTATCATTTATGACCAATGGGCTTGGAAGGCCTTTCTCTCTCAAGATGCCATACTTCAACATGAAGTCATCTATATTTGATTGAATACTTTGACACCTTTTCTCCAAGTTAAGCATCAAGTTCCTCTTAGTAAGAACTTTCTGAATTTCAATGATGGTGATTATTCTATCTTGAATTTGCAATGCATCCAGTTGGTACTTGTTGCTGTTGTTCAAGAAATCAATTAATTGATTTGCCTCTTCGAGCTTATCTCCTAATTCTTCTTTGGTCTTCTGTATAGATTCTACAACTATCTTGACTAGTTCAGTGTGTTGAAAAATTATCTGGATAGAAGGCCAAATATCATTGATGGAATCAATGATATTGGCCCACAATATATTTCTCATATCTCTCAGTGGTTTTTATAGTGTTAAGTCCTTCTCTAGGACTCTGATTCTCTCTTCCATTATTGTGTTCTTCCTTTCTTCTTATTTGTTCTTAATTTGTGCCAATTCATAATTTGTTTCCATACTTGATATTTGTTCTTTGAGCCTTTTTAATTTTGTAGCCTAGATACTCATCTGTTCCATAGCTTTGATCACTTCATCTATACTTTTTGTTGTTGACTCCACACTAGTTCATGCACCTGTAGTTGGAACAGCCTCTGCCACTAGCAGGGCTATTACTAGCAGAAGTTTTGGTGCCAAAGAAGCTGCCAAAGTGGAGGGTACTACTATAGAAACTGTGGGTATGACATCCTAAGGAGCAATGGCCAACTCACTCTGCTTAGACTGTATTGCTTTCTCTAATTCATGTTCAGTTTCTTTTAATTCAGTATTTAACTTAAGGACTAAGTCCATCAGTTCTTCTTCCTTTTATTTCTCTATGACTTCTGCAATTTGAGGATGATGGAGAAGAGGGATCTTAAGCTGCTTCCTCAATGCAGCTATATCATCATCTTCTTCTTAATCAATTGTTCAGCTGCTTTGACATCTTTGGGATCATGTCCCAATTCCATCACCAGATCTTCAAGGAATCTCTAGACTGCCGAACAACTTACTATCACTAAATTACTTGATTTTCACAACAATTTAGTCAAAGTTGAATACAAAAATAGGGTTTCTCAATAAAATGGGTAAATACTTGGTTATGGTCGGATAAAGGGACTAATGGATCTGGTGCACTATTTGCATGAAGCGCACAGGTCTGTAATGGAAATCTGGAGTTCAAAAGCAACTGAAGATATATGGTTGGAAGCAGGGTGGCGGCCCGAATGTACTCTGAGTGTGCATGGAGAATAAAACGTTCTTTTCTTGGTAAAACAAAATAATGAGTATTTTTGTTTTTATTTGGCAAAGTCAATGTTTTGGCGGGTATACTGAAAACTACAGTTGGCGCTAGTTAACAGATGGGACATTTTGTCATATAGCGAAGGTGGTAAGCAGGGGCGGTAAACGAACTCTATCGCACCGCTTATGAGGGTGTAGTGGTATTGGGAGAGGTCCGCCCGATGCCATTCATTGGGTGACACGTAGTGGTGGGGTGAATAGTGAAATCGCTCATATCAGGCGGGTAAAGTTCGGCATCGGAGGCCACCCGATATGGGTGTCAGCCATGAGATCTAAAGGTGTCAGATCATACGGTGGTCGGGGAAGGGACTTGATCAAGATTTAATGGAGGGGCTCGAGGGGGTACTAACTGCGGATTAGGGAGATTAATGACGTCGGGGGAGATGCAATTGGAGGAAGGTTCTTAATTAATCACAGGTTGATTAATTAATTCCTTTTTAATGCAACGGATGGTTATAGGTCTTGATTGATCGTGGATAGATTAATTAATCTATCGATTAATCAATCTATCCAATTATTTTATTTTAGGGTTTATATTTCAAACCAGGGTAGGATATTAGAATAAGGGATTTTAATAATATATAGGGGACGGGGTGTATTTTGCGGGAGCTAACTATAATAAATTATGTTAATATGAAATAGATGTGGAAATGAGAATACGCTAAGTAAAATGTTTCGAAATATATTACATTTCCACATTTAAACATTTATAACTTAGGCTTAGATGCATTTTGTGGGTTTTTGTGGGAAAAAGGGGGTTTTATATAAGGTTAATTACTTTCCCTAGGCAAATAATGATTTCACCTTAGGAAAAGGGATTTTTTAGATGAAATGGATGAATTATGGAGGAGTGAATGTTGATGAGTTAGCACTTGGAACCTGTAAATCATTGGGCCGAGGGTCCGGTCCCTCCAAAAGTCAGAGAAATGCTCTAAGCCCCTTTGATTTAAGGTTTTTGGTGCTTTGATTGTTATTTGTGGGAAATTAGTGACATTAGGGGTAAAAGAAAATGAGGAAATTAATAACCTGACTTTGTAAATGTCTCTGTTATCCATATTTTCAAAGTAATATGATGATGAAAGTAAATGATATGAGCTTCAACTAATCATTCGTCATATACCATTCTGCAACCATCCTGTTGGCATTATGATGCTTGTGTTGTACTTGATGGCAACCCACTTGTAGCAAAAAAACTCACTTATATATAACTAGATAAGAGATATCAAATGTGACAGAATACATGGGATGCAGGGCAGCTCAAAGGAATCAGTTCAGATGTAATGTACAATGGCAATGACAGTTCTCAGTATGGCAAGTTAGCTTTGCCATCAAGTCCAAAGGGGGAGATTGTTGGAATTATGATACAGGTGTTGTCCTTGATGGCAACTTACTAAGATGACATATCACAGTTCAGGCTCATGGAATGAAGAAGAAGAGATATACGCAGGTTCCCCTTGATAAAGCCACGTATACACGTGGGTTAGCCAACCAAAAGGTGTGTATACATATACATGCACTTTCATGCAATGGAAGGCATGTACATTGGGTTGTGGTCCATGGTATTTGGACCATGGTATTGTGATCCATGGTATTGGTCCAAGGTATCTTCTCCGACGTGATTGGTCCAAGGTATTGGTTCTAAGTGGTTTTGGACCATGGTATTGAGTAAGGCCTAAGACTATAAAAGAAGGAGAAGATCATTAGGCAAAGGCACCAAGCAAGTCTCGAATATCTGATGAAGTATGAGATCTAGTATGCAGGTTATAGGTTTATGATGCTTTGCTTGATCTGAGCCAAGGAGGAATCTCAACGGTTGATGGAGAACAAGATCTAAGGATAGATCGGGATCTAATGGCTTGGAATGAATCATCTCTATACGGTTTGATCATGCCTATTCTAGATCTATATACTGATGCATGTAATGTCCTTTAAATATTATGATCTGGGTATAACTCAAGTTTGCAATAGCTGCAAATCATGAATGAATATTTACAGATGTATACATTGGTTGACTATGATAAAAGTGTGTACATACGTAGGTTAGATACATCTAAGTAGTGTAACCATATGAACTATGATGTTTGAAGTAACAAGTGGTTCTGGTTGTTGATGAGTTCTGGTGACTATTTACTGGTGTCAATATTCTGCATATTCAGATTGGTTGATTGTGTTTAGCTTCAGAGTTGGTGGATGAGATCTAATAATGGATATACGCTGGTTCTCTTTGGTGAAGTTGCGTATACATGCTGGTTCAGCTCTTCCAAGTAGCGTATGCACTCTAATGCATGATTTCTGATGATACAATTGGATCTGAATATTGTTGCAGAGTTTTGAGTTCTGCTCTGTGTTCTGGCGACTGCATTTTGTTGACAGGGTTTCAGTGATTCAGTATTGGGTGATTCAAAGATTAATGATGCAAGTTATGATTGATTTTGTGCTTTAATGATATTGATGGGTCCAGTATGAAAATTGGATGAAAAGTGGCCTTCAGAATATGATGTTGTGCTAGATGAGTATCCAATCTAAAAATTTATGAAACGTGCTACCTGGAGGAAGAAAGAGAAGGTTGTAGCCTTCTGTAGGTCAGCACCTACGTACTAGTACGTCAACTAGTACAAGAGCTAAGGGGGTTGTAGCTCCCTTCGAGGAGAAGTGGAGAATGAGAGAAGGTTGTAACCTTCTGTAGGTCAGCACCTACGTACTAGTACATCAGCTAATACAAGAGCTAAGGGGGTTGTAGCTCCCTTCCAGGAGAAGCTAGAGAACGAGAAAATGATGTAGCCTTCTGCAGGTAGAAGCCTGCATACTGGTATAAGATTGCTCCACTACAGAAATATTGTAAAAAGAAGTTTCTTATTAAAAGAAGATAGAGACGAATTGCAGCAAGTGGTTTTCTACACCCACATTGGGTTTCCACCTTACATCATGGTGTTCACGTGTGCTTCTTGTGTGTGATGATCTGTTCTATTTTACTGCACCTGTTTGCTGTTCATATAATTAATGAAGTTCTGATGCTCTAGTTAAGGATCAAAATTTAATGGATTAACTAAATCATAAGTTTACTGGATATACGCTAGTTGCATTAGACATAGTTGCGTGTACAGGCGGGTTCCCTTAACTGAAGTAGCATATATGAATATGAGTATGAAAAGAAAAAGATTTTGATTTGATAATACTGATTCACCCCCCCCCCCCCCCTCTCAATATTATTTCCGACAATTGGAATCAGAGTAGGTCCTTTGGTAGAATCTTGATCACTTGAAGGAGATCCGTAGAACAATGGGAAAGAAGCTAAAGAAGAAAGTGCTTAAGAAGAAGAAGACATCTCAAAGGAACAACGACAATAGGAGAATCAATTGGGGAATATGTGGAAGAAACAATTAAGATTCAGAACCACCTCAGAATGAAGATGAACAAGAAAAAGAGCTATCAGGTATGAGTTTGTTATTCTCTGGTGATACATTTCTACATCCATTTGAAGATGATGAAAGTGATAGCGAAACAACTGAGTTTGCTCTTATGGTTGAGCATGAAAGATTTCAAATAGAGGTAGAATTCAAAAGGCTTACGGACAAAATTAGAGATCAATAAGATCTACTGAACAAAAGGGAATGTGCCTTCAAAGAAGAAGCTACCAAACTAAAAGCTCAACTAGAGGAAGGAAACAAGGTAAGGAAGCTATTCAAGGAAAAGGAAGATCAATGTCAAAAGTTGCAGGATGAAGTGACATCATTAAGAGATGAAGTAAATGAAAGGAGCACAACAATCAAGAAACTCAGAGATAGATACAGTTACTATGAAAGTCTTGAAGCTAAGATCCTCTCACTAAAAGAAGATCTTGAAGAATCAAATAAGCAGAATAAAGATCTACTCCAAGCTCTTGAAAAACAACAAAACGAAGTTCTTGAATTAAGACATCAGTTGGAAGAAGGAAGAAAATCTGAAGGAAACATGAAGAAGCAGTATCTTGAAAAGGAAGAGCAACATCAGGTTGAGGTAAATATCTTGAAAGGTAAATTAGAAGAAAAGGATAAACTATTACGATTTCAAGACAGTACTAAGATTTTGGATGATATTCTTAGTAGTGAAAGGTTGCCTGCTATCAAAACTAGCCTTGGCTTTTATGAAACTATTGAAGATGAATCTAGCTCACAAGGTGAGGCAAGGAACTCTAATGAGAAATCTAAAATGATCAACAAGGAGATGAGAGGACAACCCCATCAACAGCCAAGGAAAAAGATTCCTCAAAGAAAATATTTTGCTCCTAACTGTGGAAGTGAAAGATGATTATTTCCTCCGATGAATAATGTTGAATGTTATGTATGTCACAATCTTGGACATGTTGTAGCCAGATGCAGAAGTAGAATGGTTCAAGACCGTCACACAGAAAGATCATCACATTCCAGGTACTTTAAAGGATATTGTTTTTCTTGCAATATGTTTGGTCACAAAGTTGTTGATTGCTACAGAAGGAATATGAAACATGTAAGATGTTATGCATGTAACAAGCTTGGACATATAGCAAAAGAATGCAGGAACAAAGTACGGGCACCATACCAAAAGGAAAAAACATCATCATACTTGAAGATATGGAAGAAGAAGGAAGTACAATCAGAAAGATGTGGCACAGCACAATGTACAAACATAATAGACTCAGAGGGAGATGAAAGTGTGGAACTTCAGTGTTCTAAATCTCATACGCAAGTTTCTTGAAGAGAAGCCGCGTATATACGCGAGTTAGACATTGCACAGTCGAGTATATGTTAGTTTGAGGAAAAGTAGTGGGACAGACTCAGGAAAAGGGTCTGATATGATTCAATCCATTATTTGCTCTATTTGATAATTGTTATCAGGAAAACTAGTGTCTATGCAGAGCTACTAGTCCCACTAAGGCTCGTAGCTACCTTAGAAACAAACAAACTAAAACTACTTTTGTTTTCCTTTATGAGAAATATATAATAGGGGAATAAGGAGACCAACCTCTGTCTTGCGCTTGGTTCCTTGCTCGATTCCTCTCCCTTCTGATAGATCTTTGCTACTCGCTTCCTCATCTACCCAGCTTCAAAGAGCACCTGTAGAATCGAAGCAGCATAACACTATCCAAGAACATAGATCTATTATCATAAACAATATAGGACCAGATATATATTGACCACACAAATGCATATAACATCAATCATACAAGAATGTGGAGGAAAACTTGAATAGCTTTATTGATAATCAAGAAAGAGCAAAGAGGATTACAACCAATTGTTCTGACCCAGCATCATCCTCTCAGCAAGAAAACCCTTCTTCACCTCATGAAAAGCTTAGATCGCCCAACACTATCATATTGCACCAAGAAACCAGCAGCACTTCCTTACGAGATACAAAATTCTTGCCTCTGGATCTCTGGGATGAGGGATCCATATATAGATGTTTGCAAGGGGGGTGAGTCAGCTTTTGAGAGTTGATTAGTGTCCTCTCTCTGATAGTTCTTGATTCCACTTGGAGATTGATGATCTCTTACTCATCCCTGGGCGAATGCAGAGAGGCAAGTGTCACAGGAGAAGTTTCTAGAAGATTCCATGATCCTCCACCTTGCAGATTGACCCTGCCATTTGTCCACTCTCGCCCATCGCACCCCATAGAAGGGATTTTCAAGATGCATCGCACCTACTGTGTGTATTTAGGTGGGATGCAGCGCACTTTGACCATGGAGCAGGTGAGATGGTCTAGTTTTGACCAGTTCTAAGCAGTTTTTCATGGAGAACTTCTGGGAGAAGATGTAATCAGTTGACCTTATTCTTTTAGAGGTTGGAACAACACTTTTAGGGACTTAAGAGCCCTTGGTTTATGGACATTTATGATTGGGGTTGCAGTGCCCAAAAATGTCTATAACAGTTGCCCCCTAAAGCATGAGGTTGTTAATCTGTTGATGTCAGCTGAAATGATTATCATGAGGATCTGAAGTTCTTTCATGCTGGAAGGCAACCTGTAATAGATACAATACAATACATTATCTTCATAATATTTTCATGATCTAGCTGAGGCGGGCATTCCCATGCTCAACTTTATAAATTCATTTTCATGTACATAAGACAGACAATGGTCTGAGTGTAGACTGATGATCCTGGTAGAGCCATCATCCCTTAGGTTGGATGATTATGTGTGCCGTAATGATGTAAATTTGATGTCTTTATTTTCCTAAATATATATCGTAGCCCGGATGGATGAAACTAGATCCGGGGTCTTCAATCTCGTTCGATCTTCACTCAAAGTACAAGTCGATCCATGTGAGAGATGTTCTGGAGTCGAACATGGAAAGACATCGCCTGATTACCAGCCAATGATGTAAGCTGTTAACAAGCGCGAGAGGAATCACCGATAATGATGATGACCCTCAAGGTACAAGAGTACAATTCACGTGGTGTGAATAAGGGACTTGGCGTCGAACACCACGCAAAATCTTTCTGTCGAAGGCCATTGATGTAAACCTATTGTCGGAAGTGAGAAACTTGCCATTGAGGCATGCAAGCTTTAAAGTACTAAAAGGGTTTTTCCTATATCGACTTCTTGGATAATGAACTGATGTCGACAAGAAGCGATCCATCATAGGAGGGCCTTAGTGAATCCCACATCAATGACTCGGAATGGAGCAAATGATTTTAATGGAGGTGAAAACGATCTGGTGATATAAGGTTCAGGGTGGCGGTCATGAAATAATGGAGCGTGAATGTATTGTAGTGGGTGAGACACAGGTGAATTCTCTGAGCGACTTCTCTTGAACATATCGACGACACTGACATGATGGATTGGTAGCATTAACCCCAAATATGGATGGTGTGACGGAACCATGGTGATGTGACCAGTGAATGGAACAACCCAACCCGACTCGGATGCGGATCGAAAGTGTCATGTTCAAGAGTGACTTGCTACCGATAAAGTTTCTTCAAGTTTTCTTCCCAATTTTTCCCCAGTCATTGCTGACCAGTACCTCTTTATTTTTGTCAAGCTTGAGGAGGATAACGTATGCTTGTTCTATAATTTTCCCTTCGGGCAAACCCATCGCTATGTTTTAACGAGCCTAGCGATAGTGAAACTCGTTCTTGTCTGTATGGACAAGTTTGTCACTATTCGGTTTTAACGAGTTTAACGACAAGGATAACTCGGTCCTTTTCAATTTTAGAGAGTCTGAAAAGGGACGTAAAGAAAACTCCAATAGTCCTTTTTCATCATATAATCCCCTGAGTCAGAAAAAGTATAAAACGATACAAAAGGGATGAATTTTCGGTACTTTTAATGAGCCGAACAAAACAAGTTCTCGATATTTTTGTGTAATAATCCCTCAAGTCCAAAAAGATTAAAATCTAAAGGAGGGATAACACTTCCGGTCCCTTTAACGAGCTGGAGAGGCCAATGGCTTGGCAATCTTTTCATATTTTACGAGTCAGTTGAAAAGAGCTTAAAGGAGACTCGTTTTTTGAGGAATGAGTGATAAATACGGGTAGCAGCTGATTCCAGGTAAGGCTTGGAATTTTCCAATCACGGCAGTGTCACCAGGATGGCTAACAGGATCACTCTTCACAGTTGTTCCTCAAAAGGGTAAACAATCAAATGGAGGTGAATGATCGGCCAAAACAAAGTGGAGGTGATGATGAGAACATGACTAAGGCTTCAAAGGCTGATGGTAATACATTCACAATGGTTATTTACCGGAGAATGGTTCATTTTTTAATGAGCTTAAACTCTGGGGGAACATTTGCTCATTGCTTATGTTTATTTTTTAATGAGCTTGAATTTCGCGTTAAAACTGCTCGATTAATCTAGTCGTATAATAAGGATGTCTCATATATAAACGGCATTTTTTTAAAGCTTTGCCCCGCATCCTTTCTTTATGAAAGTTAGGAAATGACCAATCCTACGAGTTTAAAGGGTTAGAGGACCTATAAATTTAAAAAATAAATGGTCACTCTTTGCTTGCACGCCAAAAGGTTTGCATGCCCCTAGGTATAGCAAAGTAGAGTTTCCAGGTTACCCCTCAATTTGCAGACAAAACATTTGTTTTATGGGGAAAGGCCTACCTTTTCCAGGTTACCCCTCAATTTGCAGACAAAACATTTGTTCTATCGGGAAAGGCCTACCTTAACAGAAGTATCTTATTCCGGCATAATCCCATTTTCCAAAATGGATGGGTGTGTTAGCCAGTCATATATCCTCTGCGGAAACCTACCCTATACCGAAGGTTTTCCTATCAAAACAGGCCAGGGTGCATGCCCCCTGGGTTTCAGTCATATCCTCCGAATCACTCGCGCTCATCAGGAGGACGGACTGGGGATTGATGAGATATTCCTTGCATGAAAAGACCATTCAAGGTTGGTATATGATTATTTTCTATGTGTGAACCGAGGAATGAAAGCTGGTCTACAAGCTTGACCACTCTTCCTTCGTGCGGAAAACACATTACTCTAAAGAGTGAGGAGACAATGGCTCCCATGCAATAAATATAGTCTCATCCAAGGAGTAGATTATAATCCAGGGGTCCTTAGACTACCATTACATTCATGTGAACGATTTTCCTTCTCAATGTTATCGGCACATTGGGAAGGATCCCTAACGGTCGACTGGTTCCTTTGTCAAATCCTGTTATATTTCTCATCTCAGGCAAAAGCGATGGCGAACCAAGCGCTTTCCAAGCAGTTGAGGAAAGGATACTCACAGAAGCCCCTTCATCTATGATGGTACTGGCCATGACCATTCTATATATTTGAGCAATGATTCGAAATGGTACACTAGTCGGTAAGCAAGGTCTGCCTAGTAGCTTCCAATCGAAGGAAACAACTAGGTTGCTTGGAGGTGGGACCGAATAGACGGCCGGATACGACTCTGACAGACTTCCTTCCTACGGTAAAGGAATGAGTATATTGCCCCCATGTTAATCGGAGTTTGTGCTTACGAAAAGAATTTGGACGGTGTCATTCTTGTTCTCTTCAGTGACTGTATCATCTGAAGATGGATCCTCTGAAGGCAAGACCGGGTCAACTGTCGCCTCGACCTTTTGACTTTCGTATGGTGTGGATTCAGATGGTTTATCTTCAATGATAGATGCTTCGGCCGACCACAAGGGCATGTCAGCCGGATTTTCAACTAGTGACGGACTTGGCAAGAGTTTCTTATATTCAGGAGGAAGTCGTAACGGTGAAACCGGACAGTCGTCCAAAACTCTTTTAGCCTCGTCTAAGAAGGGACAACGGTGGACGGCGTGATCGCCTTCACACAATTTACAAGGAAATTTACATCTTCCTTTTTGTCAAGGGGCTTCACTTTCACTAGTTGACAGTGTACTTTCAACATGACTATCAGAGGTTGATGACACCGGATTGTGCAAACGAGGAGACCAGTCCCTTAAGATCCGAGGGATGCAAGGACAATCTCGATGATAATGGTCTCCTTTGCAAATGACACATGGCGATTTAGGCCTGGTCGGTGCAGTGTGTGGATTTTCGCTAGACGATGCTTGGTTGCCCCTTTTCACCTTTGGCTCCTTCTTCTTCTTCTCTTTCTTCTTCTTCTCCTTATTCTTCTCGGTTACTTGATTTTTGGCTTTACCAGCTTCATCAAGCGAAGAGGGAGGAGAGGAATAATTGGATGAAGTAGAAGGTTGGGGGGTAACTCTGGTATCATTTAGTTGCTGACTTGATTGTTCAGGAATCACGGTGTTCTGAACGACAGAGGTTGAGAAGAGCCATACGAGCAAGCCGATTGTCAATCCTAGAAGCGACAATGTGGCCATATGGGGCGCACCAACATCTCCCCAATAGGAGAAGGGACTAGGATTTCCCCCAAGGGGAACTCCTTGGTTGGTGGGTTCCATTTTTCTCAACATAAGACCAACGTAGGAAAGGTGATATTTATTCCGATTAAAATAAATTTTAGACACTTTGACACAACTTGTTTTTTCAATTTTTAAGAGTTGAGAAAAAACAAAAGATGACTCTAGTCGCCTTCGATTTTTAATGAGCCTGAAGTGACAAGTGCTCAGATGGACCTTTTCCTTTAAGGAGTCTGAAAAGGAACGAAAGAGACTGCTCTGGAAATCTAGACAGAGGGATTACCAAACCAATCACAAAACTGCAGAATACTTTTTACGGTACAGCAGTCAATCTTCCCGAATGATGTGTTTAGTGCATTACGATTGATAGGGCAGCAGACACGGCTTCCTATGGATAAAGGATAAAGCCTATTATGGTCTCCCAATATATACTCGACGGTACATGGGAGCACAAGTCCGTACTGGTACTTATCGTCTCAAGGTGGAGGAATCACCCAACCAACAATGAGAGCAACAGTTACCAAGATTTGCGACGCCAGAATACGTCTCTAGCCTAGACTTCTAGATGTTGTGCATTAGGTTCCAAAGCATTTTTAGATTCATTAAATTTATTTTATAGTTGATCTTGCTTAAGAAATTTGCCTTTCAGGTTCACCGCGTGATGTAGATGTACAATTCCTAAAATGCAATCTAAGATGATAAACAGTCGTTTAAACTTCTTTTTGCAATGAAAATCCTAGCTACTAAGGAAAGATAGATGGCGTTCTTTCAACATAGAGCAGAGAGCACACACTATATGCACTGTCCTAAATCAAACCAAAAAACAGTCTAAATGCAAATGCACGTGCATGTATTTGTTTTTAGCCTTCTTAATGTGTGAATGATAAAAAGAAAGCTAAGCGCAAATCTGAATTATTTTTCAAAATGACCTTACTAACAAGTTTCTTTTCAAGACAAAATGAGGACAATGACGACACTTTGCGATTTGGAAATGAAAACTTGATTTTGACACTTGAAAAACTACTAATTCAAATCAAATACAAGAGTAACAGTGTAATCGACTATCAAGAACAATCAGATTCCTTTCTATGACTGTAAACGACACTTGTGACACTTTCAAATCAAGAAATGACAGTACGATTACGCTACTTCTTTTTAAAAGAGAACTGAAAATGGCTCAAAATACATTAAAAAATTTACAATCCTTTGCACAATGGAGGTGGAATAATGGCAAGGAAGGTGGTTTCAACAAAGTTGTACTGACTACAAGCAGCAAAACTCTTGAATAGAGCTAAAAAGAGTGAACACAGAAACCAAAACTAGGAGCAGGAAAGGCCTTGTCTTATCAGCACACCTGCAACACAGTGAACTAGAGATGCAGCATGCCTACTACACTCAGAAGTACGCTGCATCTAGAATTCACAGAAGAGACAGTGCGTTGGACCAGAGACGAGACTTTAACTGGGTTCTGGGTCACATTTTGCAGCTCAGTTTAGGGATTTAGGCCGAGCAAGTGGCAATCAGTAAATCAATCATAGGGGTAGATCTAAAGAGGTTACTAGAGTCACCACAAGGGCAACTAGAGAGCTTGTAAATCAATTGTTCGGTTCATAAACAAAACCCGGAGATAGACTGAAGCAGCATTGATCTACTTTGCACTTGCATAGCAAATGCAGTTCGAAGGCTAGCTGGCTTAACTTCAGACTCTGTCTGTAAGTTTATAAAGTAAACAAATGAAGATAAACAAACAATCTATTCGCTCCCCAGCGGAGTCGCCATTTTGTTATCGGGAAAACTAGTGTCTATGCAGAGCTGCTAGTCCCACTAAGGCTGGTAGCTACCTTAGAAACAAACAAACTAAAACTACTTTTGTTTTCCTTTATGAGAAATAGATAAGAGGGGAATAAGGAGACCAACCTCTATCTTGTGCTTGGTTCCTTGCTCGATTCCTCTCCCTTCTAATAGATCTTTGCTACTCGCTTCCTCGTCTACCCAACTTCAAAGAGCACCTGTAGAATCAAAGCAGCATAACACTATCCAAGAACATAGATCTATTATCATAAAAAATATAGGACCAGATATATATTGACCACACAAATGCATATAACATCAATCGTACAAGAATGTGGAGGAAAACTTGAATAGCTTTATTGATAATCAAGAAAGAGCAAAGAGGATTACAACCAATTGTTCTGACCTAGCATCATCCTCTCAGCAAGAAAACCCTTCTTCACCTCATGAAAAGCTTAGATCACCCAACACTATGATATTGCACCAAGAAACCAGCAGCACTTCCTTACCAGATACAAAATTCCAGCCTCTAGATCTCTGGGGTGAGGGATCCATATATAGATGTTTGCAAAGGGGTGAGTCAGCTTTTGACAGTTGATTAGTGTCCTCTCTCTGATAGTTCTTGATTCCACTTGGAGATTGATGATCTCTTACTCATCCCTGGTCGAATGCAGAGAGGCAAGTGTCACAAGAGAAGTTTCTAGAAGATTCCATGATCCTCCACCTTGCAGATTGACCCTGCCATTTGTCCACTCTCGCCCATCGCACCCCATAGAAGGGCTTTTCAATATGCATTGCACCTACTATGTGTATTTAGGTGGGATGCAGCGCACTTTGACCGTGGAGCAGGTGAGATGGTCCAGTTCTGAGCAGTTTTTCATGGAGAACTTCTGGGAGAAGATGTAATCAGTTGACCTTGTTTTTTAGAGGTTGGAACAACACTTTTAGGGACTTAAGAGCCCTTGGTTTATGGACATTTATGATTGGGGTTGCACTGCCCAAAAATGTCTATAACAATAATGATTACAATCTGCGAATGATGTGTAGAAATATTTTGATACTCATAAGATGTTTAGAAGTGTTTTTTACCCTAACTTGATGATGGTGATGCCTTGATGCTTCTTACTGATATATGCATGATCAGATCTAACAAGTAAACAAATGGCGTAGGTTCAGGGGGGGTTTATGCTTTGAATAATACATTGCTGGCATTATGGTTAGTAGTCCTTGGTGATTATGCTTATATGTCTAAATGATACATCTTGCTATGATATGGTTAGAAGTTGTCCATGACAAAATATCATATGATTCTTGGGGTTATATAGTTGGTATGCAGATCAGATTTGTGGTTGATTCTCTGATGATGCATATATGATCTTCATAAGGATGAGGAGATGTACAAAGATTGAATACACAACTTCATTATGAGTCACTCATATGCTGCAGGATTCATATAGTTCTTGGCACTCACATGGATGAGGATTGTTGTTGTTGATGATACATAGTGCTATATATAGTATGCTGGATACATGGATGATTACTCAAAGTTGCATTGTTGGAGACATGATGATGATGAGTTCTTCCCTATATGATGATAGGTTGATACTTCTACACTAATGGACATATAGAGTTTGTTGATCTGGACGTTGTTGATAGAATGGAGCAGAACATACAGTGTGTATGATAGTTGTTGATGACTATCATGGTCTTGTTTAGATATTTGGTCACTATTATAAATATCATATATATCATTCAATGTAAAGGTCATATCAAGACTCATGATGTAATAGTTTTTCTCTATCTATTGTAGTCATTTGATGAATCCCTTTTGGTCATATGATGTAATTTGTACCCCCACTATGCATGAGAAGAATGATGTAATATTTCAATCATGTATAAGCTTTTGGTGTATCCCCACTTGGTTAGGTGGATGAGTCAGTATTGGTATATACCCACTTGGTTGGGAGTTGGATGTATGTATGAGTCTTTGGTGATAGGAAGGTCATTTATGATGTATAGAGTCATGTTCTTCTTGTAGAACATCTTTTTGCAGACCTTGCTTACAGTCAGGGGGAGCATGAACAGCACACTTCAGCCGAGCAGAGATTTTAGCATGTACTTAGAGGGAGCATGGATAGATTGGTACATCTTGGCATATACAAAGCAGGAGCTCAATCAGAAATTTACAGATACTCAGGGGGAGTATGGACAGCAAAATGTATATCAAGGAAGAGAATATCTTGGTTCACCCTTTGCCCTTGATGTTAAAGGGGGAGAGTGACTTGGTGTGGTTGTTGCCATCGAGTCCAAAGGGGGAGATTTTTGGCATTATAATGCATGTTTTGTACTTGATGGCAACCCACTTGTAGCAGAATAACTCACTTATATATAACTAGATAAGAGATATCAGATGTGACAAAATACATGGGATGCAGGGCAGCTCAAAGGAATCAGTTCAGATGTAATGTACAATGACAATGACAGTTCTCAGTATGGCAATTTAGCTTTGCCATCAAGTCCAAATGGGGATATTGTTGGCATTCTGATACAGGTGTTATCCTTGATGGCAACTTACTAAGATGACATATCACAGTTCATGCTCACAGAATGAAGAAAAAGATATATACGCAGGTTCCCCTTGATAAAGCCGCGTATACACGTGGGTTAGCCGACCAAAAGGTGCATATATGTATACACGCACTTTCATGCAATGGAAGGCGCGTACATTGGGTTTTGGTCCGTGGTATTTGTACCATGGTATTGTGATCCATGGTATTGGTCCAAGGTATCTTTTCCGACATGATTGGTCCAAGGTATTGGTTATAAGTGGTTTTGGACCATGGTATTGAGTAAGGCATAAGACTATAAAAGGAGGAGAAGATCATTAGGCAATGGCACCAAGCAAATCTCGAATATCTAATGAAGTATGAGATCCAGTATGTAGGTTATGGGTTTATGATGCTTTGCTTGATCTAAGCCAAGGAGGAATCTCAGCTATTGATGGAGAACAAGATCTAAGGATAGATTGGGATCTAATGGCTTGGAATGAATCATCTCTATACGGTTTGATCATGCTTATTCTAGATCTGTATACTGACACATGTAATGTCCTGTAAATATTATGATCTGGGTATAACTCAAGTTTGGAATAGCTGCAAATCATGAATGAATATTTACGGATGTATACGCTGGTTGACTATGACAAAAGTGCGTACATACGCAGGTTAGATACATCTAAGTAGCGTATACCATATCAACTATGATATTTGAAGTTACAGGTGGTTCTGGTTGTTGATGAGTTTTGGTGACTGTTTACTGGTGTCAATATTCTGCATATTCAGATTGGTTGATTGTGTTTAGCTTCAGAGTTTATGGATGAGATCTAATAATGGATCAGGATCATAAATACTTATCTTTATGTGATCTGATGGACTAGATTTGGTTGCTAATACACGTACTATCCTTGTATATGTAATGATCTGGGTATGTCTGAAGTGAGGGACTGCAGCGAAGTTATAAGTAAGTAATTGATGACATATACGTTGGTTCGCTTTGGTGAAGTTGTGTATACACACTGGTTCGGCTCTTCCAAGTAGCGTATGCACTCTGATGCATGATTTCTAATGATATAGTTGGATCTGAATATCGTTGCAGAGTTGTGAGTTCTGATCTGTGTTCTGGTGACTGCATTTTTTTGACAGGGTTTCAGTGATTCAGTATTGGGTGATTCAAAGAATAATGATGCAAGTGATGATTGATTTTATGCTTCAATGATATTTATGGGTCCAGTATGAAAACTGGATGAAAAATGGCCTTCAGAATATGATGTTGTGCTCCAAGAGTATCCAAACTGAAAATTTATGAAATGTGCTACCTGGAGGAAGAAAGAGAAGGTTGTAGCCTTCTGTAGGTCAGCACCTATGTACTAGTACATCAGCTAGTACAAGAGCTAAGGGGGTTGTAGCTCCCTTCCAGGAGAAGCTGGAGAACGAGAGAAGGTTGTAGCCTTCTGTAGGTCAGCACCTACGTACTAGTACAAGAGCTAAGGGGGTTGTAGCTCCCTTCCAGGAGAAGCTGGAGAACGAGAGAAGGTTGTAGCCTTCTGCAGGTAGAAGCCTGCATACTGGTATAAGACTTCTCCAGTACAGAAATATTGTAAAAATAAGTTTCTTATTAAAATAAGATGGAGACGAATTGCAGTAGGTGGTTTTCTGCACCCACATTGGGTTTCCACCTTACATCATGGTGTTCATGTGTGCTTCTTGTGTGTGATGATCTGTTCTATTTTACTGCACTTGTTTACTTTTCATATGATTAATGAAGTTCTGATGCTCTAATTAAAGATCAACATTTAATGGATTAAATTAATCATAAGTTTATTGGATATACGCTAGTTGCATTAGACACAGTTGCATGTATACGCAGGTTCCCTTAAGTGAAGTAGCATATATGAATCTGAGTATGAAAAGAAAAAGTTATTGATTTGATAATACTGATTCACCCCCCCCCCCTTCTCAGTATTATTTCCACACATCCATCTACTTACTCACCTACACATCCTACCATTTTTTCTACTCTTTATTAGGGTGCACTTAAATTGGCAAACCCTTATGAAACATTTTTCTTTCCGTTTACAATGGAAGTCTATCTAAGTCTGTCCTTATTACATCCAAGGGCTCAGATTAAACTTTTGAGCTCCTTTATTTACTCTACCTATCTACTTATCTACCAAGATTAAACAGTTTGGTCAAATTTTATTCTCTATCTCTAATCATGAAATTGAAAACATGGAATAACCAAGATTAAACTATTTGGTTACCATGGATTGTGGCATAACAACACTTTGCACAAAATCATTATTGTACAGAAAGTAAAATAGTAGTGGCATTTGGACTTGCACACTCTCATGGTCTTTTTTTTTCTTTGGGGTTCATATTTTTCATCTTTTTTGACCTTTTCTTTATTTATTTTTTTGTCCTTTGATCTTTTTTTAAGGACATACCCTCTTTACATTTTTTTTTTTTTTCAAATATGGAAAACATTTGTAGAAGCAAAGGTATGTACATATTTCATAGACAACAAGTCAATCATAAATTATGACACCTATTGGTATAGGAACATAACAGTGGTTCCACTTGGGGATGACTTTCCTTGGTTGAAAGTCAAGAAATGTAGACCAATGGCCTTCTGAAAGACTGTGATTTCACTCTGCAATTTCCTTCAATTCTGCTGCTTTATTGATATTTATTACAGTGATAATCTTGAAGCTTAGGGCCTTCTCTTTGGGCTTTAACTCCAAAACTTAACCGTCCAACCAACACTTATACTTTCGAAGGATATATTATGTACAACTGAAATGAGTAGAATTAGTAGTTTGGATCAATGTAATGTTTCAACATTCGACCATTGACTAGTCCTCCTTCTATCTCTGCACCATTTAAATCTTTGAGAAAATAAGAATTATTCCCTCTAAAGGCATATATAATGTATGGACCTTTCCACAGGAAGTCAAACTTCCCATGTTTCCCTTTGTCTTCTCTTCTGGAGTCCCACTTTGAAACTTTGTCACCAAGATAGAATTCTTCTGCTTTGGTTCTTTTAGCAAAAACTTTCTTAAGTTTTTCCCGCAGTATTTGGGCTCTGATGTATACTTCCTCTCTGGTTTGCTACAAATGAATGGTCTGATTGATTTTCCTCTGAATATCATTTGGCTCAACTTGGGATTCCTAGAGTAGTTTCATTACTGGAATTCCTAATGATGAAGGTAAAATAGCTTCCACCCCATAGATTAATTGTAGGGACTGGTTCCATTAGTTCTTAGTTGTAAGCTTGTCTGCCCACAAAGCATTGATTAGTTTTCTGTTGCATGTTTTCTTATTGTCTTCTAGCAATTTTTTAATTATATTCATTAGGCTTTTATTGGAGGATTCTACAAGTCCATTTCCTGGGGATAGTAGGTTGTAGAGTGACCAAGGATTATATGGTATTTATGGCAGAAACCAATCATCCTTTTTTATTTAAATGCTACAACATTATCTGTGATAAATTTGTCTGGACAGCCAAAGCTAGACAGAATATTAGCCTCTAGAAAACCTATGATGACAGTATCAGTGACTTGTCTAGAGGGAATGGATTCCATCTACTTTGTAAAGTAATCTGTGGTAGTGAGTATCCATCTATGCTGAGCAGAAGAGGGGGTGTGAATTTTGCCAATGAAGTCTAGACCCCATTGTTGAAATGGTTTTTCAGTAGAAATGGGTTTCAAAGGTAAAGGCGGAAGCTTTCCTTTTCCTTCAAATATTTGACACTTGTGGCAGGACGTTACAAACTTTTTCACATAAGAAAACAAAGTTGGCCAATAGAATCTGGCTCTTAGGATTTTATCAGATGTCGTCTTCCAGTAGAGGTGCCCTCCGCAATCCCCTACATGAAATTCTCGAAGTACTTTGTCAGATTCTTCCTTTAATAAGCAATTTAACATAATGCCTTCATGATTTTTCCAAAATAAAGTATTATCCATTATGCAGAATTTCAAAGATTTCATTTTCAAGAAAATACTTTTCGTTCTGGACAACGTTGGAGGAGCTTGTAAATTTTTTAGAACGTATATTATGTCAGCATACCAAAGTGAGTCTAAAAAGGCTTGGCTGATTTGTGGAGTCACCATCTCCTCTTCGTTGTTCAGTATTGCTATAAAATTTATGCCTAAGGCTTGACAATTGGTTTCACCCATAAGTTTAGCCAACCCTTGGCCTTTGATTAACTTTATAGGTTTAATCTCTATGTCATACTCTAATATGATAGCTATCCACTTTCCTCTTTTGCCATCAACTCCATTCTATGTTAGAATGTCTTTCACTATGGCATTGGGAACATAAGCTACAATGTGAGAATACAAGATATAGACTCTGAAATATTTGATGGCTTGTATCAAAGCAAAAGCCTGTTTTTCCATTATGTTATACTTTAAGGATGCATCTCTTAGAGCTTTACTAAAGAAGCCTATTGTTTGCTCAAATCCCTAATTGTTCTTATGTAGTAAAACTGCAACAATACTATGTTCTGATGTAAAAGAAAAAATGATAAATTCTCTGTCAAACATTGGACTTATAAGGACTGGTGTTTGAATCAAGGCTAGTTTTATGTCTTCAAATGATTTTTTAGCCTCTACTATCCATTTAATAGCCGAATCTTTCTTCAACATGTTATTTAATAGTCTAATCAGTTCAGCTAGATTTGAGATGAATCTTCTTAAGAAATTTATTTTTCCTAAAAAAGCTTGAAGTTCTTTAATGTTCCTGCGGTGAGGTATTTGCAAAATAGCTTCAATCCTGGTTGGATCAATCTGGATTCCATCCTTGGAGATAATGTGACCCAATAGTTTGCCTTCTTCCAAACCAAATAAATACTTTTTAGGATTTAACAAGATGCCATATTTCTTGCACTTAATAAAGACCTGCCTAAGATGATCCAAATGTTGTTGATTTGATTTGGAAAATACTGTGATATCATCAAGGTATATAACTAAGAAATCATGGATTTCTTTTTCAAAGGCAATACTCATTGCCCTTTGAAAGGTGGCCCCTGCTTTTTTCAATCCGAAAGGCATTTTAACATACATAAAGGTAACCCATGGGGTTGTGAATGCGGTTTTTTCTTGATCATTAAGATGGACTAGGATCTGGTTGTAACCAAAGAAACCATCTAACAATGAGATCCTTGTGGAACCTACTACCCTTTGCAATATGTGATCAATTTTAGGTAGGAGATAGTTATCTTTGAGCGAAACTTTGTTTAAATTCCTTAGGTCAACACACAGTCTTATTTATCTTGTTTTCTTTCTTGTGGGGACAAGATTAGATACCCAATCTGAAAACCTAATAGGCGCAATAATTCCTGCTTCATACATTCGTTTGATTTCCTTTTCAATAGCTGGTAGTAGAATAGGGTTAATTCTTCTAAGCTTTTGTCTAAAAGACTTTTGATTTTCTTTTAAAGGGATAGTGTGTTGTATAATGTTGGTATCATAGGATTTTAGATCCTCATAACTCTAGGCAAAAACATCCTAGAATTCCTTCATAAGTTCCATATATTTTAGTTTTTCATTTTGAGGCAATGATTTAGACAGTTTCACTAGCTTGGGATTCTCTTCAGATCCTATGTTACACTCCTGAATGTCTGATTTCAAAGGTTCCATTTTAGGCTTTTTAGGAATATCATTTGAGTCAAATAAGTCCTCCAAAGGAGTTAATCCTTTGGGTAAGAAATTGTCTTTAAGGTTTATGACTTCGGTTTCATCATCAAATATTTCATCAATTTCCATTTGTTTTAAATTTCGAATATCTGTTTTTGGGAATTCTATAGGATAAAGTCTGGATTTTATTTTATTTCCTTCTAGTTCATTTATTTCTACTTCATTAGAGCAATTAAAATCTACTTCTATGCCAGTATCTATGTTGGTATTTACAAATTCATTATCTAAAGTTAAGAAATTGTTAATCTATTTATCATTTTCAAATACTTGCCAGTTCTTTAAGTTGTTAGGAATAGCTGGTCTGTGCCTGACCTCAGCAATATACTGATGGTTGGGCTGGAAAGGAAACTTGCAGGTACTAGAAAACATGGCCAGACTGTGAGCTTGCATGTTATGTTTTCTAGGGATAGTAGCAAGCTTGGTTTCCAAAAAAGTGTTAAGGATTTCTACAACTGTTCCTCTGTAAAATCCTAATCTAGGGTCTCTAGTTAAATAAGCACCATTAATTTGTTTAACTATCAATTCAGAATCTCCCATAATTGATACCCTTATAGCTCCTAATCCTTTGACCAGTTTAAGACCTAATAGGAGTGCTTCATATTCTGCCATATTGTTTGTGCATTTAAAATTTAACCTATAGGCATGACCTTCTACATGATCATTCTCTAAGTTATAAATCCATACACCTGCTCCTACACCTAGCTTGTTTACTAAACCATCAAATTCCAGATGCCATAAGATTTCATGTTCATAATTTTCATCTGGGGTGGTGGAATCTTTCTTAACTAGGGCATCCAGATTTTCTTTGTCATCTGATATCTCATGAATTTGGACATTTGAATTTTCTTTTACAATTTCTTTTGGTTCTGCTGTTATATCACTTGGAGTATCTTCTTGATTAATTTTAGCATTATAAAGAATAAAAGAATCCATGTTTGAATGTACTGAATATATAGGGAAGTTTTGAGGCCTCTCCTGACTACTCACTACATACTTCATCAAAGTTTCTCTATATAATTTCTTGGGATGTCCAAAGACTGAAATGGTAGCATAAGACATATCTAATTGCAGAGATCCTTGGAGTTTGGCACCCCAGGATCTAGACAACAGCATACCATACTTGGGTGGTATATCAGCAACAACAATATCCATGAGTATGGTTTTGGCAGGGTACTAAACTAGGGAGACACACAAATCTTTTATAAGCCCCAAGAATTTAACTTGGCTTGAATCAAAGGAGAATAGATCTTTATAAGCTCGAGTGATATCCAAGTTAAGATTTTCCATTACAGACTTAGGCATAAGATTGTGTGAGGCTCCAAAGTCTAACATGGCATTGTGTAGGATTTTGTCGTGGATGTTAAGACTAATGTAGAAAGGTGGTATCCCTCCTTCAACTGGTTTTCCAATGACATCTGGTCCAAAAAGTAACTCAGGTTGGTCATCAAAGAGATTCACAAAATCTTCATTTTAAACATAGTTCAAAGATTTACTAATTTGAGATCTGTAAGTATCATGTTTCACCAATTCTGTCAAAGGTACTGAAATTTTGAGCTTGGCCACTTATGCTCCCAAATTGAAAGACAAAGGAGATTTATCTATTTGAATATTTGGAATTTTAGAGCCAAAGCTTTGGGTAGTGTGTTTTTCTTTTTCATTATTAGGAGTATTTTCAATTGGATCTTCTGGAGGCTGTTCCACTATTCCTTTGAGGGGAACTGAAGTGGAAGGGTGCTCATTAGAAGGCTGGTTATCTATTACATCTTCAATGGTGGGGTTAGGAGGATTTTGATGTGGTCTAGAAAGGATTTGTAAGGTTTTTGTAACTTGAGGATTCTGATTTGAAGCTTTTCCTTTCTTAGGCTAGCTAGGAATTGTTTTCTTGTTTTGTTCTGGGGCATCGATATTCCTTCTGCTTCTTAAGTTGTACTGTTTATGTACTTCAAAAATAGTAGAGTCATACCCCTATTTGAAATCAAACAATTCCCCTATTTGGGCTCAAAACTGTTGGAGCACGTGTGACTCTTGGTCATCCTAAGTTAGGAAAATATCTTCATCACCGTCTAAACCCATCAAATATATCTGAATGTATTTTTCAGGGTCTTCTAATTGTGAGGTCTCTACATAATTTTCTTAGAAAGGTGGTCTGATATTCTGGTCAGGGATATTATTTCCAGTATTCTAGTTTTGGTTTTTCCTAAAATTAAGATTTCTCACTGGATTAGCCTATTGGTTATCCCAACGAGGTTCCCTTTCAATAATTTAAACTCTGTCCAATAGTCTTTCCATCCCTTTAGCTAAAGCATCAATTTTTGGTTCAAAGAGTGTAGTTTCCTCTTTCAAGAGTATCCTTCTCTCACTCCTATCTCTAGCTCTTTTGGCAAGCAGGTTAGTTTCAACACTTATTGCTACGCTCTGCATTTCTTCTAGAGTGGGGGGGTTTCTTTATCTTAATTGAAAAGCCATATCTGAGTCAAATCAATCTGGAAATTTGATCAGGGCTAAACTAGGTGGAGGTCTAAGGTCAAGTGGAATGGCATTATATATAGTATTATACCTGGTACAATAGTCCTGAACAGTTTCATGGGGACCCCTTTTAAGGTTTTCATATTCAGATAAAATTTGAAGGGGGTCCTTCTTTTCCCACCTATTCAATAATTTTTGGTAAAGGACTCTTAGACTATCTATGCTCTGAGGGGCCAAGTATCTAAACCATGTTCTCACTTCCCCAGCTAGACTTTGAACAAAAATTCTCATTTGGACATTAGCTACATCAATCTCATAAATTTCAAAGTAATCTATCATTTTCCTAGTGTTTTGTAGGGCTGTGTATGTTCCAGTACCATCAAAGGTAGCAATTTTACTCTCATAGTCCTATGGCATTGCACCTTGGGGGGCACGCATCACGAGGGGGGCATATCTATTGGCCATGATTCTAGGTTGGGTACTAGTGTGAACAGGAGTTCGGGTAACAGGAGTTGTTTGGGTTGAGGAGGAAGAACTAAAGGTGGTGGTGGGATGTTGGGTGATGATTGGTTCGAGAGGAAGTGAAGGGATGAACGGAGGGGTGGAGTGGACTTCAGAAAAGTGAGGGAATAATGATGAACTAGTAGAAAGTGACATTGTTTCAGAAAGTTCAAGGGTTCTATCAGTGGTAAGGAATGATTGAATGGAGTGTTGCAGATGTTGATCAACTGACAAATTGGCTCGTTGGGTTTAAAGTTCTCTGAGGAATTCTGGATCTTGTACTAAGTCCAATAGTTCACTATCAGATGTGGTTCTAAATAGAGAAAGTTCAAAAAGTTCATGAAAAGGAAGGTCTTCCAAGAACAACCACTCAACAGGGCAGGAATTTGATCTGAACAAAGGTCTAGGGCTGACTGAACTCTCTTGTCTTCTAAGGATTCTTGGAATCAGGTTGGGATTTTCAAACACAAAGGAGAGGATTTGGATCAGGGTTAGCCCTGGTGTAATGAGTTCTTCCTGAAGCCAGATTTTAAGTCTTTTAATGATTTTCCTTTATGAATTTTCACAATAACTTCTAATAATCCTTCAAGACGCTTTAAATTAAACTTTTAGGTTTCTAAAAGGTTTATTTTAACTGAGTATTTGTTCGGTCCTAGTATGGTCACCACTATGTTATCACTCAGATTTTCCTTAGAAGTTATTTGAAAGAAGGAAAGGATCCAAGGTAACTACAAACCAATATTTTAAGTACATATCCTAGCCAATCTATACTCAGAGAGGGCTCTATCTTTATGATTTATCGTTGTTTTGATATGATGTTAGGCTACTTATTAATGCTCAAGGGATTTGTTGTGATTTGTTTGGTGTAATTAAAGGAAACAAATGGGTAGAGAAGATATCTAGGCCATTGGGCTATGAGGTCAAGTAGGAAAGGTTTATCATGATTTGATTAATCACCGAGGTAAGAGTTCACAAGGCAAGGTAGCACAGTAAGGACAAATCTAAAGGTTTCAATGGATGAAGGACTTAACCAGGGCCAAGGGCAATGAAGAATCCTTAGCAGGGATCAAGTTGAAGAAGGGAGGATTGGAATATAGCAAGGGCAATTAAGAATCCTATACCAAGGGCTAATAAAGGAATGAATTACAGAAATAAGGAAGCAATTAAGAATTCCCAAACTTAAGCAATTTAGTAGAAAACATTAAATGAGAAAACAGTTAAAACAGAGAGAACTTAAGCTAATTCTGATAGTATTATTCCTCGTTTGCTTTTAAGAATTATAAGAAACACATATGATATTTAATAACATGAAGGAAAAAAATATTCAAACTCAGAGAAATGATACTTATTTGTTTCCCACGGTGCACATGAATCAAGTGAAATGTCCTTAGCTTTATTTAATCCAGTAAACCAGTCCCGCCTTGATTACAGTAGCTCCTTTAGCATCAAAACAAAGTCTACAGATATGCTTTTTAATCCACCCTAATTACTTCGTTTTTTGAAGTATTTGTACAAAAAATATTACAAAATATCTCATAACTATACGAGATTTATTATAGGAAACAAAAGTTATCTTCCACACGAAGATAGAGACAGATGGAAAACAGATTGTTTGCTGTCCCTCTATTTGTGAATGTGTTGGATGCTGGAACTCGAATTTGTCTCATGCAGTTGTCTTGGTAATTTTGTGCTGGATTTCACTCTTATCTTCACCTACTGATACTCTTTACCTGTGTTGATACTCTTTACTTGTATTTACCAGACTTTACCGTAGTAAATATTTTTACTCCATGGATTTACTAAAGTAACTTTATAGTATATCGGTCATATTGGTCCACCATTCATCATTTGGTATTTTCATTCTGATCATTTTCCTGTATACTTCATCAACTTTTGTGTACTTAAAAAAATTGGGCC
This sequence comes from Pinus tabuliformis, assembly GCA_031772625.1. Lineage (NCBI taxonomy): Eukaryota > Viridiplantae > Streptophyta > Pinopsida > Pinales > Pinaceae > Pinus > Pinus tabuliformis. The sequence goes on along the minus strand of CM062819.1, from coordinate 311,387,855 downwards.
TATTGGTGAAAAGGTGTTTCACTTCATGTTCTATGTAAAATAGGCTTTCCAAGCCATCATAAAGCACCTTTCCTGTAGGTAGTGCTTTTACTGCTGAAGAGTTGGCTTGGCTCTTGGCCTGTTTGTTTAGTCTCTCGATGTACTCATCATGTGTCATAAACTTATCATTTATGACCAATGGGCTTGGAAGGCCTTTCTCTCTCAAGATGCCATACTTCAACATGAAGTCATCTATATCTGCTTGAATACTTTGACACCTTTCCTCCAAGTTAAGCATCAAGTTCCTCTTAGTAAAAACTTTCTTAATTTCAATGATGGTAGTTGTTCTATCTTCAATTTCCAATGCATCCAGTTGGAACTTGTTCCTTTTGTTCAAGAAATCAATTAATTGATTTGCCTCTTCAGCCTTATCTCCTAATTCTTCTTTGATCTTCTGTATAGCTTCCATATCTATCTTGACTAGTTCATTCTATTGAAAAATTATTTGGATAGAAGGCCAAATATCATTGATGTAATCAATGATATTGGCCCACAATATATTTCTCATATCTCCCAGTGGATTTTCTGGTTTTAAGTCCTTCTCTAGGACTCTGATTCTCTCTTCCATTCTTTTGTTATTCCTTTCTTCTTCTTTGTTCTGAATTTGTGCCAGTTCATAATTTGTTTCCATACTTGATATTTGTTCTTTGATCCTTTTTAATTTTGTAGCCTAGATACTCATCTGTTCCATAGCTTTGATCACTTCATCTGTCCTTAATGTTGTTGACTCTACACTGGTTGATGTACCTGTAGTTGGAATAGCCTCTGCCACAGGCAATGTTGTTACTGGTGGAAGTTCTGGTGCCAAAGAAGTTGCCAGAGTGGAGGGTACTACTGTAGAAACTGTGGGTATGACAACCTGAGGAGCAGTGGCCAGCTCACTCTGCTTAGACTGTATAGCTTTCTCTAATTCCTATTCAATTTCTTTTAATTCAGTATTTAACTTAAGGACTAAATCCATCAGTTCTTCTTCCTTTTGTTTCTCTATGACTTCTGCAGTTTGAGGATGATGGAGAAGAGGGATCTTAAGTTGCTTCTTCAATGTAGCTATATCATCATTTTCTTCTTAATCAGTTGTTCAGCTGCCTTGACATCTTTGGGATCATGTCCCAATTCTATCACCAGATATTCAATAAATCTCTAGACTACCAAACAACTTACTATCACTAAATTACTTGATCTTCACAGCAATTTAGTCCACATTGAATACAAAAATAGGGTTTCTTAGTAAAATGGGTAAATACCTGGTTATGGTCGGATAAAGGGACTAATGGCTCTGCTGCACTATTTGCATGAAGTGCACAGGTATGCAATGGCAATCTAGAGTTCAGTGGATTATGAAGATGGATGGTTGGAAGCAGGGTGGCAGCCTGAATTTACTCTGAGTGTGCATGGAGAACAGAAGGTTCTTTTCTTGGTAAAACAAAATAATGAGTATTTTTGTTGTTTTTGGCAAAGTCAATGTTTTAGCGGGTATAATGAAAATGACAATTGGCTCTAGTTAACGGATGGGACATTTTGTCATTTAGCAAGAGTGGTAAGCGGGGGTGGTAAGCAGACTCTATCACATGGATTATGAGGGTGTAGTGGTATTGGGAGAGGTCCGCCTAATGCCATTCATCGGGTGACATGTAGCGGCGGGGTGAATAGTGAAACTGCTCATATCGTGCGGGTAAAGTTTGGCATCGGAGGCCGCCCGATATGAGTGTCAACCATTAGATCTGAAGGTGTCAAATCATACAGTGGTCGGGGAAGGTACTTGATCTAGATATAATGGAGGGTCCCGATGGGGTAGTAACTGCGGATTGGGGAGATTAATGACGTCGTGGGAGATGTGATTGGAGGAAGGTTCTTAATTAATCACAAGTTGATTAATTAATTCCTTTTTAATGCAGCGGAGGGTTGTAGGTATTGATTAATCGTGGATAGAATAATTAATCTATCGATTAATCAATCTATCCAATTATTTCATTTTAAGGTTTATATTTCAAACCAGGGCAAGATATTAGAATAAGGGATTTCAATAATATATAGGGGACGGTCTTGATTAATCGTGGATAGAATAATTAATCTATCGATTAGTCAATCTATCCAATTATTTCATTTTAAGATTTATATTTCAAACCAGGGCAGGATATTAGAATAAGGGATTTCAATAATATATAGGGGATGGGGTGTATTTTGTGGGAGCTAACTATAATAAATTATGTTAATATGAAATAGATGTGGAAATGAGAATACACTAAGTAAAATGTTTCGAAATATATTACATTTTTGCATTTAAACATTTATAATAGATGCATTTTGTGGGTTTTTGTGGGCAAAAGGGGGTTTTATATAAAGTTAATTACTTTCCCTAGGCAAATAATGATTTCACCTTAGGAAAAGGGATTTTTTAGATGAAATGGATGAATTATGGAGGAGTGAAAGTTGATGAATTAGCACTTGGAACCTGTAAATCATTGGGTCGAGGGTCCGGTCCCTCCAAAAGTCAGAGAAATTCTCTTAGCCCCTTTGATTTAAGGTTTTTTCGTGCTTTAATTGTTATTTGTGGGAAATTAATGACATTAGGGGTAAAAGAAAATGAGGAAATTAATAACCTGACTTTGTAAATGTCTCTGTTATCCATATTTTCAAAGTAATATGATGATGAAAGTAAATGATATGAGCTTCAACTAATCATTCATCATACACCATTCTGCAACCATCCATCTACTTACCCACCTACACATCCTACCATTTTTTCTACTCTTTATTAGGGTGCACTTAAACTAGCAAACCCTTATGAAACATTTTTCTTTTCTTTTACAATGGAAATCTATCTAAGTCTATCTTTATTACATCCAAGGGCTCAGATTAAATTGTTGAGCTCTTATATTTACTCTACCTATCTACTTATCTGCCAAGATTAAATAGTTTGGTCAAATTTTATTCTCTATCTCTAAGCATGGAATTGAAAACATGGAATAACCAAGATTAAACTGTTTGGTTACCATGGATTGTGGCATAAAAACACTTTGCACACAATCATTATTTTACAGAAAGTAAAATAGTAGTGGCATTTGGACTTGCACACTTTCATGGTTTTTTTTTTCTTCGGGGTTCATATTTTTCATCTTTTTTGACCTCTTCTTTATTTCTTTTTTCGTCCTTTGATCTTTGTTTTAGGACATACCCTCTTTACATTTTTCTTTTTTACAAATATGGAAAACATTTGTAGAAGCAAAGGTATGTACATATTTCAGAGACAACCAAGTCAATCATAAATTATGACACCTATTGGTATAGTAAGATAACACCAACCTTATCCTACAACCTTCTATCTGTATATCAGATAACTCATTCAGGTGAAGGTAAAATCGTTGAATTTTCACCTCACGATGTTGTAATTAAGGACCTAAGAGATCCTAGATAGATTTTATCTACTGGAATTGCTGATGATTCTACAAGGTTGTATAAGTTTAACAACTTTGGGTCATCAAATCTTCCCTCGGTATTTGTTGCTTATAATGATGAAGTGAGCAAACTTTGCCATGAGCGATTTGGTCACTTAAACTATCGCTCCCTTCAGAATCTATGTAAAGAAAATATGGTGACAGGTCTTCCAATGGTATCTTTGATCCAGGTGGATGTTGGTGGCCACCCACCTATCCCATTTGGACCCCCACAACTATCTCTTTCAGCTTTTTCAGTTTCCTAAATTGTAGCACAATTTACTATTTTTAGCAGTTTTTCGGGTCCTGAACTTCCGGAGCCGTTTTGAGGCCCTAAACGACGTTTTTTTGGGAATCTGGGGCAACATGGGTCCATGGACCCATGTTTCCTCCCAAAGTGGTAGTACTCGGATAGATCTTTCTAACGAGCTATCGTACGCATCAAACGGAGATCGTAAGCCAAAGTTACGACCTCGGGAAATTGATGTACCAATTTACCCAAACGGGACCCACAATTTGGCGTTTCATCTTCTAGGGTTAGGTTTCGGAATGTGAAGGATTTTCCATTGTTTCTCAACAATAAATAGGCCTTTGAGCCTCATTGTAACACAGTTGAGAACAGTTCAGAGGCATCTAGCCACCACATCTCTTCTCAGAGATAAGCTACCATTGCCCTAGCTGGTTTCTTTCCATTTCTGTTTGTAAGCATATTTCAGTATTTTACAGTAATGAAAGGAAGTATTATTTCCGCTGCATCTTTGTATATATGGTTATCTCTGTAATTTGTTGCGTTCATGTTTAAATCTGGATCAATGGTATCAGAGCGGTCTGCTTTTTCTCTGTTTTTCTTTGCATGTCCCCAACGAGGTCGGGATATAAGGAGTTAGGGCTTGAACTGGTTGAACCTTTGCAAGACCAGCCTCGCAAATCCCGATGGCCTCCCATGGCGGATAAGAAGAAAGACGAGGGGGCAGGAGATCCTATCAAAATCTTGCTCGAAGAAGCGCTCAAGCGGCAAAGGAACGCGATGATGGATAGCTTTGCGCAGATCCTTCAGCGGCTACCCAGAGGCGACGCATCGGCTTCCAACAGTGACTCTGGAAATGCCACACCTTTTAAGGTACAAGTTAATTTTGAAATCCCCATCTTCGAGGGTCAAATAGACGCAGATGCCGTAGATAAATGGTTAAATCTGCTAGATGGGTATTTTTCTGTTCATGAATTTTCAAATCGGGAAAAGATTGTTTTCGCTCTTCTCAAAGCAGCCCCCCACGTCAAGGACTGGTGGGAAACCTACTGTGAGTAGAAGGATGAAAGTACAGGATCACTATTTTCAGCCGCACCCACTTGGAATGACTTCCGGGATGCCATCAAGGAGCAGTACTACCCTGTCGGAAGCTATGAGGACAAATACATCAAATGGACCACACTGCGGCAGGGACGGGACCAAGATGTGCCGGAGTTCACAAACATTTTTCATACCCTTCGCACACAGTTGGGTATCAAAGATTCTGAGTTGCATCTGGTACTCAAATATCGCGGCTGCCTACACAGATACATCCAGGAAGAGATGGGGTTCTTGAACATCTCCTCACTCGGCACAACATACCGATACGCTATAAAAATCGAGCAAAAGTTTAAACAGAAGAAGCGAGACTTTGGATCTGCAAATCCGAAGCCCAAAGGACAAAGCCAAGGCGGGGTGACCCAAGACAACCCATCGAAGCCGCAAGAAAAGAACAACACCATGAAGCCGAAGAAGGACACAGGAAAGTGGTGTGAGTTCCACAAGAGTCCCACTCATAACACAAGTGAGTGTCGGACCAAGCAGTCGCTGGTGGCCGAGTTGAAGGCTTTTGAATCAGCTGCATGTTCCGACCCTGAGCCAGAACCCGACAAGGGGAATGGCAAAGGGAAGCAGATCATTGATGCGGATCCCAGTGCCACTGTTGCCACCGCCAAGATCCAGAAAGATGAGCCTGAAAATCCAAAGGAAGGGGAGCGTCTTTTCCACTCACAGATGTGGGTGAAGGGTTCGCCGCTACAATTCATTTTCGACAGTGGCAGCCAAAAGAACCTCATTTCAGCAGAGGTCGTGAAGCGGTTGGGCCTACCAACTACACCGCACCCGCAGCCGTATAGTATCAGGTGGCTTCACGAAGGACGAGATCTCAAAGTTTGCGAGCAATTCCGCCTTTCCTACAGCATCAAACCCTTCACAGACGAGGTATTGTGTGATGTTACACCTCTGGATGTTTGTGATGTATTACTAGGCCAACCATACTTGTGGAGGCGACATGCTGTGTATGAGTCAAGGCCTCGTGTTGTCATTATTTCTTTGAATAATTCATTATACAGGATACCAAAGGTAGCCCAACCTACCGCCACATCTTTGATCACTACTAAGAAAGGCAGCAAGCTCATCTCCCAGACTAGGAAATTCATCTATCTGGTTCACTCCCAAAGTAAGGGGAAGATCGTTGCTATATCCATGACCCGTGTTCCTCCACGCAGCAGCAGCAGCAAAGGGATACTGTCATGACAGAACACGGGAACAACTTCTCCTCACCCACAGGGGTACCACATAAGTTTCAGGTGGGCAACAAAGTTTGGTTACATCTACAGAAAGAACGCCTTACAAGAGCCCATCAGAAGCTCCGACCACTCTGACATGGTCCTTACATTAGTACCAAGGCTACGAGAAACAATGCTTTGAAGCACAGGATTCCTCCATTCCTTCGCTTGCACCGAGTGTTCAATGTGGACCATCGCCGACCATGCTTCCCACCATTTCTAGTCACAGCAGAGATTGCAGAATAGCTCATCAGAGAACCAGCTCAGCAGAAGCTTCCTCATCTCAGGGAGGAACTCAACGCAATGGGGACCATTGCTTCCTAAGGGGGGAGGAATGATCCAGGTGGATGTTGGTGGCCACCCACCTATCCCATTTGGACCCCCACAACTGTCTCTTTCAGCTTTTTCAGTTTTCTAAATTGTAGCACAGTTTACTATTTTTAGTAGTTTTTCGGGTCCTGAACTTCCGAAGCCGTTTTGAGGCCCTAAACGACGTTTTTTTGGGAATCTGGGCCAACATGGGTCCATGGACTGATGTTGCCTCCCAAAGTGGTAGTACTCGGATAGATCTTTCTAACGAGCTATAGTACGCGTCAAACAGAGATCGTAGGCCAAAGTTACGACCCCGAGAAATTGATGTACCAATTTACCCAAACGGGGCCCACAATTTGGCGTTTCATCTTCTAGGGTTAGGTTTCGGGATGTGAAGGGTTTTCCATTGTTTCTCAATAATAAATAGGCCTTCGAGCCTCATTGTAACACAGTTGAGAACAGTTCAGAGGCATGTAGCCGCCACATCTCTTCTCAGAGATAAGCTACCATCGCCCTAGCTGGTTTCTTTCCATTTCTGTTTGTAACCATATTTCAGTATTTTACAGTAATGAAATGAAGTATTATTTCCGTTGCATCTTTGTGTATATGGTTATCTCTGTAATTTGTTGCGTTCTTGTTTAAATCTGGATCAATCTTGCAGAGATGGTGTTTGTTCCAGATGTGTACTTAGAAAACATCATCAGGATAGTTTTGAAAAATGTGCCTCTTGGCATGCCTCAGCCCCTTTACAGCTTGTGCATAGTGATTTATGTGGTCCACTTCCAGTTGTTTCATTCTCTGGCTACAAGTGTTTCTTAACTTTGATTTATGATTTCTCCAAACGCACTTGGGTATACTTCTTAAAACTCAAGAGTGAAGTATTTAACATGTTCTTGGCTTTTAAGGCCTTTGTTGAAAAACAACCTAGATATCAAATTCTTAAGCTAAGATCTGAAAATGGCGGAGAATATGTTAACAGCAAATACATCAACTTTTGCACTGAGAATGGAAGTCAAATGCAACATACTATTCCATATACTCAACAACAAAATGGTGTAGCTGAAAGGAAGAATCACACCTTAAAGGAAATGTCTAATTGTATGCTTCAATCTAAAGGACTTAGTCTTGATTTTTGGGCAGAAGCAATTAAATGTGCAAATTACATAGTAAATCGCACTCCTACTAAGGTTTTAAAGAATATCATTCCAGAAGAAGCATGGAGCTCAATTAGATCAAATGTAAGTCAGTTTCATGTTTTTGGAAGTGAAGCATGGGCCCATATTCCAGATGAGAAACATAAAGGTTTAGAACCTAAGAGTGAAAGATGTATTTTGTTGGATATTCTGAGGATGTCAAAGGATATATACTTATTCCACTTAAGTCCAAAAATGTTATCATTAGAAGAGATGTAAATTTTGTTGTAAATATATCGGCCTATGAGCCTAGTTCGGCGGATGTGCCACCTCTCTCTATCCCTTTTACTTCTAAAAATATCTTCCTCAAATGATGCCAGCGATGATGACAATCCTCCTCAACCTTCTCAGGATCCTCCATCAGCTCCTCAGCTTCCAAAATGGGTCCATGCTACTTGGGATGTAGTAGATGCTCTTTTCGGTGATCCTACAGATCAGCGACATACACATTCTCAGTTCGATATAGCCTCTTCTTTACTGGCCCAAGCTTCAACGAATTATGATCCTGACACCTTTGCATAATCTTCAGGCCATCTAGATTAGCACATAGCTATGAATGAAGAATATCGTTCATTATTGGCAAATGATACATGGGATCTTGTTCCTCTTCCAAAGGGATGAAAACTTGTTAGATGCAAATGGGTTTACAGTTACAAGTATGGACCAGATGGAAAAGTTGATAAACATAAAGCTCGTCTTGTTGCTAAGGGTAAGTTGAAGGCATTGACTATACTGAAACCTTCTCCCCTGTTGCCAAAATGAACTCTATCCACCTTGTTCTTTCCCTTGTTGCCTCTTTCAAATGGGAAGTCCATCAAATGGATGTTAAATCTACCTTCTTGCATGGGGACTTGCATGAAGAAATATATATGGAACAACCTACTAGCTTTATACAAATAGACTCCAGCCTTGTATGTCGGCTTAAGAATTCCCTTTATGGTCTCAAGCAAGCCCCTCAAGCTTGGTATGCCAAAATAGATAGCTTTCTTTTAGAAACTGGCTTTTCTACGTGCCATTCTGACAATACTGTCTACACCAAGAAAGTGGGCAAGTCTCTTATCATTCTTGTTCTTTATGTTGATGATCTTATCCTTACTAGCAGTGATTCCAATATTATAAACCATGTGAAGTCCAACCTTAAAAAGAAGTTTGAAATGACAGACTTAGGACACTTGCATTATTTTCTTGGTCTTCAAGTCTCGCAATCCAAGGAAGGCATTTCCCTTTCCCAGTCCAAGTATACCTATGATCTTCTATGCCATTTTCACATGGAAGACTATAAGCCAACCCCTTCTCCCTTTCAGTCTGGAGCCAAACTTTCAGTCACCTGTAATTCCCCTGAAGTTGATGCTACCTTATATCGTCAACTTGTAGGAAACTTTTGTATCTGAACCATACTTGTCCTGACCTTTACTTTGATGTTGGCCTTATTGCTCGGTTTATGAAAAACCCACATGAAAGTCATTGGAAAGAAGCTAAAAGAATACTTCGTTATTTTTGAGATACATTTCAGTTTGGGATTCATTATAGTACAGAACCATCTCCTCTATTGGTTGGTTTCAATGATTCTGATTGGGCTGGTGACCATGATGATTGGAAGTCTACTACAGGTTATGTGTTCGCTCTTGGTTCAGGACCTATTACATGGGCTTGAAAGAAACAAGTGTTATTTCTCTTTGTTCAGCAAAAGTAGAGTATCTTGGTGCCATAGAAGATAGTAAGAAAGCCCCGTGACTTCGTTAGATCCTGTCAGAGTTTAGCTTTTAGTAGCAGCATCTGAATACACTTTGGTGTGATAATCAAAGTGCCACTCAACTATGCAAAGATCTAGTCCAACATCAACACAGCAAACACATTGAACTGCACATGCACTTCATCAGAAAGCTCATTCATGACCATGTTCTTGAAGTGCAATATTGTTCAATAGATGATCAAGTTGCAAACATCTTTGCAAAAGCTATCACAGAGGTGAAGTTTACTAAACTTCGATTTATGGTTGGAGTTCAGGAAGTTGTCACTAAGGGGGGATAGGCTCTAATGCCTCCTTTCTTCTCCTATTGTGTCATATTTGTACATCCTTCAATCCTATCCCAGTTGTTTTTAAGGGGGGATGTTAGGATATTTAGACACATAGGAAATAGTTAAGTTTAAATTGGTCTAGTGTAGAGTTAGATAAAGTGTGTTTCTTTACAATGTACTTTTGTAACTTACAATCTGACGGTCATGATATGTTCTAGACATGAAGTGATCTGACAGTTCATTCTCTCCTCGGTATTACCAACACTTGATCTGTGGCTTAACACCCGATTGGTCCATGATCTCTATTTAAAGAGAATGGAGGGTCATTTGTAGGGTAACCGTTCATGAGAGAAGCTTATGTAAATTTTCATTCTTTTATTAATAAATTGCCTGAAGTGGCCACGTTGGCTCAGGTTGTGGACTATTTCCCTCTTTGATGGTTTTAACCGTGTCAAGAATATTGGTGTATTGATCTATGATCTGTTTGTGAGCGATGTCCTTTGGTGTTCTGTTTGAGGAACTTACCCTGTAAATTCCTACATATCCAGTAAATGGAAAGACTAGGAAATCCACTATCAATCTCGACCATCCTCCAAGCCCATGACAGATCACAATCAACAAACCACATGCATATACCATGCATACCAAAACTAATTAGGAAAACACACTTGCAACTCAGTACTTGCAAGAAAAATATGTTGTAGCTATTGACTCCAATGTCTTCTTGCTCTTTCCTGCTCTTCCTTTGCCTTCTTGCTACAAGAATCCAAGTATGTCACACCCTCCAAGAGTGCTCCAAGAAAACTCTAAGTCTTCAAGAATATGAGAGAGAGATATATATAATAATGAGAGAGGTCCAAAATTGAACTGACCAAAGGTTACCAACTGATCCTTAGAAGCTGTTTTATGAATGATGCCTCTATTTTCTTCATTTTCCATTATTTTCCTTCATTTTCCTCCTCAGATGCAACCTGTGACCTTTCACATCTCTTTTCTCCTAATTTCCATTATTTTCATAAATGAATGTTCCAAAAATTCCATTTTTCCTTTCCAAATCCTTAGCCATTGCCTTTTCATTTTCCTTAGCCATTACACAATTGCAAGTGATCCCCATCACTAGGATTTTTCGCAACATTAAGCTTGGAGTAAGTGTCCCATAAATAGTGGTTATTATTTTTCCTTTATTAACTTTTATTACATGGAATTTTCACCAGGACTGTTACAAAACCCTCCCCCTTCGGGGAACACCGTCCTTAGTGTTCAACAACACCTATAACCACAAAACTGTTGTAAGCAAAATATATTATCAATGGAGCTTTATAACTTAGCTCGATGCAGTATTTACAATGATCAACATGTTGAGAAGAAAACCAACATGAAAACATAACAACATAAAATCATAACGGCATGACACCCATACCACTTATTGGAGCTTTATAACATATCTCATGGTGGTATTTACATCCATATACATATGTACATATAGCAACATCACCGAAACATATACCAAAACATATACCAAGACATATACCTAAACATCATACGAAAACTACTTTTTCTCAACTGACAAACAAGGAAGGATACATCGCCTGCATCTAATATGCCATCTCCAATGTAGCTTCATTGGGCCCAAAATTATTCTATTTCTCCTTAACTTGCTCGATTTCTCGGTTCCGGAGCATGAGCACCTTTTTCTGCAATATACACTAAGGCTCCGACTAGAATTCTTCATCTGGTTCCACCTACAATACAGACTAGTCAATCACATGATCACCATATTTAACATACTTCTTAACCAATGACACATGGAAAAAATCATGGAATTTCATTGTCAGGGGCAGTGAAAGTTGATAGGATACTGGCCCAATCCTCTCAACAAGACTAAAGGGTCCACAAAACCATGGTTCCATTTTGGCAGATGATCCAATCCATAAGAATCTCTTCTTTGATTTGATGCGCAAGTACACTTGTTCCCAACCTGGAACTCCTTCAACAACCTGTTCTAATTTTCATATCTCTTCTGCCTATCTTGTGTTTCCTTTAGATTCTTCTTTATAACCTACATTTCTTGTTCCATGTCAGCCAACATGTATGGTCCAATCAACACCCTGTTAACTAGATCACTCCAACTAACAAAAGTATTGCAACTCCGCCCATACAATGCCTTAAACAGACTCATATTCAAATATTCCCTAGACCCATTGTTGTAAGCGAACTCTACCAGTGGAAGATAATCTTCCCACATCTATTGTTGATGTATCACATACATCCTCAACATGTCCTCCAATATCCTATTGACCCTCTCTATTTTCGATCTCTCTATGGATGATAAGTTGTACTCAAGGCCAACTTCATGCTTAAACCTGCAAATAACTCCTTCCAAAACTTGGAAGTGAACTTTTCATCCCTCTCTGACACAATATTCTCCAGAACACAATGCAATCTGACCACATCTCTATTGCACACCTGTGCTACATTTCTAGCTAAGAATGTAGACATCACTGGAATGAAGTGTGTAACCTTTGTCAACCCGTCCATAATAACCATGATGGAATCATGTTGTCTCATAGTCATCGGAAAACCTATGTTGTTGGTGGGCTCCAGTATTGTAGCAATAATGCTACAACTCCTGGGGCTCCCTATCTCTAATTTTATCAACCCGGTAGTTCGTACAAACTTGGAAGCAACGATGCTGTATGCACAAGTACTAGCTCTTGTCGCAGCTGTCACTTGGTCAGCTGGCACAAGTCCACTAGGGCTCAAGCCAACTTCTATAGGCTCACAGAAGAAGCTTTATGAATGATGGACGAAAGCTAACTCAAAGGAGACTAGTCTAATTGCAGAAAGTAACTGAAAACCAATAAAGCATGAAAACCCTCGTAAACCCTAATTTAACTAGCTAGACCCTAACTATGCAAAACTGTGAATGAAACAACTACCAATAATGCCATTACTTGAAATGAACTGAAATACATACATCTAAGCTACTTGCATCTGAAAAGACATGTTTTTGTATTTTTTTCATTAAGTGGTTGGATTTATTGTGATGATGCTTTTGATTAGGGTTTGGTTGTGCAGGAGCGGTTGGAATGGAAGGAAAGCATGGGCAAGGTCAGGATGGCTGAGGGAGGTCCCAGAGGGTCTCCAGCATCAATCCATAGAAGCCTACCACGTTCGGATGCTCAGCAACTGAGTTTGCAGGTTTCTACAGGAAGTCTGCAGGGGATCCTACAGGAAACTCAGGGGTTTCTACAGGAAGTCTGTGCAATTCTACAGGATGTTTGGCCGTGGAGGTTTTGGGAGATGGTGAAGTGTTGGAGTGGTGTGGGAGGATAGGTGGGATGGAGATGGAGCTGGTGATGGCTCAGGAGCAGAAAAATCAGATGGAGGAAGAGTGCATGTAGTGGTTTGATGGTTGGAAGGATGGGATCAACGAAAGTGTAAGTAAATGAAGCTAAGTGATTAATGGATGAGTTGGAGGGTAAATGAGCTGGACAGAGGACGAATGGGTGACTTGAGGAGAGATCAAGAAGAAGAAGAAGGAAGTGGAGTGATAAGGAGCAGCGTAAATGAAACAAATGACTTATGCACCAAAACAAGAATTCATTAACCTATGATTACTGTGCCATGAAACCTATGAGCAGCAATGGAAAACCAAGAAATGAAACTTATGCATGGAAGTGGAATGTAGAAGTATGGTTTAGTGTCAAAAGTGCATGGATGGATCTTCAACGAAAATGTCTATGTTGCAGCTTGCATGGAAGTGAGAAGAACTGCGTTTCTTTTTGGTGGTTGGTTATGGACTGCACCCCAATCCCTAAGAGAGATGGCAGTGAGCCTTAACAACCTTTTTGCTGGAGCTCCAATGATTTATAACTATCCTCCTATCGAATCTAAGTAACTCAAACAAATTCACCATAAACTAATCCTATCTAAGCTCATGAAAAAGACTAAATTAACAAACTGTAAATTCGAATTGCGTGTGAAAGTAAAAACTCAAAGTGCTGGAACGAAATGCAAACACATTACAACACCGAGGAGATCTATTGCTCTCAGGTTGGGCCCTAACCTGAGAGCTATAGCTCCCTTAGAAACTCAGAATGCGATCAAAATTTGCCTGCCTTTATTCATAAACGAAAGTCTGATGACATGCCAAAATGGCTTACAAAAGGAACAAAAACCGAGCTGTAGCTCGTACTACCTGTTGAGTCTTGAAAATGTCATTCATTTCCATTACACTTTTACTATTATGTCCATTATATCACCTCCATTTCACCTCCATTTCACTACTATGTCACCACATTCATCCCACTTTCATTATCATTGGGCTACCTTTATGTTTTTCCAATATTTATTATTTCTAAGCCTTTTAAGTGAATTTGTGGTTAAACATTAGAAAATAATGTGCATATGCTTATACCTAACAAATGGGTTGAGTTTGTTGACATGTGTAGGTTGAAAGGAGACTTCTAGAAGACCCTTATGTGGCACTCTAAGGCCAAATTCGAATTTGGTTGGAAAGAATCATGGGATCATGAGGATATGTGTCACATCTCCTAATTGTATTGTAACTCTAAAAGACATGTGTCTTATCAGTTCCTATTTTGATTAGGACTCTAGAGGTAGAGGGAGAGATTCATGGATTATCATTAATAAGATGGATCTCATCTTTTTGTATAAATAGGAGGTCTCTCTCCTTCATTAGTTAGTCTCTCTTTAGTCTTTCCTTTAGTCTTTTCTTAGTCCTTTTAGCTTGTTAGTCTCATGGCTTTTGAAAGCTTTTGTACTTTGCACTTTTGAAGAAATTGAATAAAGCTTTGATGTTCTCAACATGGAAGGAGATGTGAAGTAGATGTCATGGAGCATATTAGGATGTAAGTAGATTAGATTTCATTTTGTAAATATTGCTTTGTAGAATGTAAGGTAGATTAGATTTTCATTCATGCAATTTTAATTTATGCAAGTGTGTTTAATTTTGCTTTGATTTCATAGGTAGTAGGGGGCCCCTGCCTTGTACAGTTTGAATTACTGCATTTTATTTTCTCCCGGGATTGTGTGTGTTGTATTTGCTTTAATATCTAATGGTAGTTGCAGTTGTCTTATTCATAGTGCTGCCCTTTTTATTCTGTTTTCTAGATTAGCTTTTAGTTTAGTTTTACAAGTTGTATGCTAACTAATTTATGGTCTCTTTATCATGAATTATTTATCTTTAAGAGAACCGAATACTAATGAATTGCAACTTGTTTTGAAGTAGTCTTGGCTTGTAGCACTAATTCTTTTTCCACTTGTTACACATAATCATGTATGTAGGAAGCAGTATGATGGAAAAGGCATAGTAGTGTTATAATTTGTCATTTAGAGTTTTTATCATTTCTTGGATTTGTCTTTAGCTACTTCCTAATCGTGTTTTACACAGTACTATGTGATAGAAGCAGGGAGTTAGGAAGAGATAACCATTATCATCAGTCCTTGAAGTGATTTTCTTATTTCTTTTATTTGCGGCAATATGAGTAGTGACTAATGCCATTAGAATGTGGTCATTTACTTTCAAGTCATTTCAAGTTCTTTGCTTTCAGTTTCATTTCAAGTTATTTCTTTCAAGCTCTTTCTTTGCAATTTTAAAGTTTGATTACTTTCTAGACTTATTTCTAACTACTTCTTAATCGTGTTTAACATAGTACTATATGTTGAAGCAGGGAGTTAGGAAGAGTTGAACATTATAACTAGTCTTTAAAGTGGTTTTTCTTACTTGTCACCTTAGAGCTTGATTACTTTTTGGACTTATTTCTGACTACTTCTTAATCGTGCTTAACATAGTACTATATGTTGAAAGCAGAAGGTTAGGAAGAGTTGAACATTATAACTTTATAAAACAACGAAGTAAGAAAGAGGTTAACTAAGCACATATAGTGCACCACACTTCATCAGTTTACGATACCCGGATTGATAATTTATGTAGAGCAATTTAAGACATTAAATTGACTAAACATTTTGGCGCCGTTGCCGGGGAAGTGTAATTAGGAGACCTTATTTCTTACATCTGAAAAAAAAAATTAATAATCCTTGAGTATGCTCTCCTCCTGCACTTTGTGTGATCTAGAGGATCAGAAAAAGGATTGTTAAGTAAAAAAAGACAAAATAATAATTCTTGAGTATGCTCTCCTCCTGCACTCTGTGTGATCTGGAGGATCAGAAAAAGAATTGTTAAAAAAATAAAATAATAGGAGACAAAATAAACTTCATCACTTCAATTGATTCAATAAAAAAAAAAAAATGAAAAAATGAAACTCAAGTGCTTTGATAGGTTCAAATTGTCCAAAATTGTCTGGTTATGCTTTGTAGTGGTCTTCAAAACACTGTATCTTGTTCAAATAAGGTTTTGCCACTTAGCTGCAGAAACTGCCCTGATTCCGCAGCCATCTGACAATTCCGCAGCTGTTTCAAGGTTTAGCAGGTTACAGGCATCCAATGAAAAAACCGACTACATGGGCATCTCCAGAATTGTCCCGACATGGATCCTATCCTAGTCACCCAGCTCAGATCGATGAAAAACCAGCCTAGGACCTCAGTCAAAGTCTTGTTTTTAACATGTTTTTCTTGAAGTATTTGCTGCCTGAAATTGAAAATCATTAATCCTTTTTATAAAAATTTTACAATTTCAGAGAAGAAAAAAAGAGAAAAGCAATCTATGGCTGTCTCCATTTCTATTTTTCATTGTGGCTTCAAAAAAAAAAAAAAAAAAAAAATCTGCCTCCCTGATCAAGCTTTGGTCCATTTGGATTCAGTGGTGGATTTTGTTGTCATGTGTGGTTTCAATTTGGGCTCAAAACTCTCTTCAATCATGCATGGGCTTGTTGGGTTATGTATGAAAAATCCAAGGAATAGAAAGAGTTTGAGTAGTCTGAACATTAGCTGGAAATCTGCGCTAAAATTTTTCCCACAGACACCACCTTTAATACCAGCATTATAGCCAAAACAACAAGTCATGACTCGTATCAAAAAGGAAATTCCAACGGCCATGAACCTAGTGGATATATAGCTTCACAACCAGAGATTTGACGATGTATAGTTCCTTCTCTATTGCATCTGAAATCTGAGGATCCGCCAACAAAATGTCATCTAGAACAGGCCCATTTGTGTGAACGTTTTGTTGTCGTATCTTTGTGCTGCTCCATTTTAGTCGTCCAACACTAGAAAGCAGATAACTGAGATCCAGTTGCTGAGTCTTCATGAGGGATATGCGCCTTGGTCTTAGCCTATTCTCCCAAAAAGCCGAACGCAGCAATTCATCAAAAGTGCAGAACAGAAAAAATTAACTCAGAGAAAAACGTAAATAGCAGAAAAACGTCAAACTTCACACCTTCGATTCTCCCAAACAGAGACGAATTTCAAAAAACTAAAACATGGGTTTTTTTTCCAGGTGGGTTAGTTAGATAACCCAGAAACCGTTTGATAAAATTTGTGGCGGTCTGGGAGAAATCTTTGGTTCTTTGGAGCCTCTTTTTTGCCGCCGCGTGAAGAAAAACGTGAGTTATTAACTGATAGTTTGATTAATTAAAGTAACTCTGCGTGTTTGAGGAGGAGAAATCCAAATAGGAGTTATCTATGTGCTGTTGTTCAAAGCCTAATTATAGTTATACTCTTGAGACGTGACCGATGCATCCAAATCATGATGCTGAGTGTGCTGTGATTCTGTCATAGGCAATGGATGATTTTGCGTTTGAATGGACACGTTTGACTCATGTGTTGCAAGCCTTAAAATTGCATGGTTCATTACGTTGATATATGTTGGTGCAGCATGTTGACAAAAAAAAAAAAAAACTATTATGCAGCACAGCGTAGCCTAAGCTCCCATCAATATTTGGTTCAGTCATTACTACAGCACCATACGTTGACTGATAGCATTCATTTAAACTGATGATCAGGAATTCACTCATAGATAATAGGCTATCTGTGTTACTCACTAGGCAGTGATTTTGTGTGCTACATAAGCCTAGTAAACTGAAAAATATGGAGAATATCAGTATGAATGAGCTACATACCATACACCTCACATGCTTTGCTGAAAAATCGTCAAACTCAAGTGATTTATTTGAAGCGAAAGTCAAATCAGTTAATTGCAGCTCAAACAAAGCTTGGCAGAGCTGAACCGTGTTAGTTGTCTTGAAGGGGCACATTTTTTTCTCTTCCACGCACACAGCCACTCCATTTCACAGCACTTTCTACACTCTGCACTTTCCGCAGCCATTCAGCGATTCCGCAGCCATCTGGTGATTCCGCAGCTGTTTTGTTAAACTCTAGGTTGTAGGTGTCATCAGGAAAAACAGGTCACATGGGTAGCTAGGGAAATGTCAGTACATGGATGGTGTCCTATTCATTCGGTCAAATTTGATGAAAAAGACCTCGGTCAAAGGGAAGTCAAATTGGGTGTTATCATAAAGTCGCCACACTGAGTCGCCACACTAAGTCGCTGCATGTCAAGAAAAAAATAATAATTTTGAATCAATGAAATTAACAAGTTATTTTCTCACTTTTCTGAAGGTATTGATTAATTTTGGACTGATAATGAAAATTGAATGGCTAACTTTTTATTCAAGATTTTTAGCTACAGAGTTGTTCCTCAATTCCGCAGCCAGAAAAACCTCATTGTTCAAATCAGCCTATCTTTCTCATACAAAATCAGATTTTGATGATTTAAGTACCATTGGAAAGATCTCAACAAGATCTATACAGTGAGAAATATATCATTAGAGTTTGAAATGGAAAATAATGAAATAAATTGCTGAAAAGAAGCAACATCAACTTGAGGCACTAATTCCAAAGCAGGTATAAATTCTTTTGATTTTTCCTTTGAGAACTTGTTTCATTAATACAAATTCTTAGTTTTGTGTGTAAATATCATAACTAGAGAGATTGATCACCTCTCTCCTTTGATAATCTTACATTCCATTGCAGAAGAAGTATTAGTTTTTTTGCAGGTTCCAGGAGGAAGGACAAATGACTACAAGAGAATGGTGTCTCTCTAAGAGACCAATTTGTTTCATAAGAGGATGATCAACAACAAAGAGGAAATAAGCTGATGCAAAATCAGATCCAAACACTTGAAAAACCTTCAGATACTATTCCATCACATCCATACTTCATAATAAACCATTCACCTCATTCCACTCCATATTTTCCATTTTCATTCACATACACTTTCCATCTCTTTTTGTCCATTCATAACCCACCAATAAAAGCAAAAGGCTCATTCACATGCTTATTGCCCATTATCATTTCTGTTCTCCATTGCCATTTTCCATTTTCACTTTCCATTCCTTGTTATTTTCATTCCGCAAATAAGCCCTGCTTCAATGCAAATTATTGAGTCCATAGTCCTTTGAGTCTAAGTTCTTTGTAAAAACACCTTGAGACTTGCATGCCTTAATGGCAAGTCCTCATGCTGACAAACAATGGGAATACATTAATGTCCCTTGTTCGTTAGATCTTCTAGGTGACTCGACATCAGCAAATTCATTCGTACCTAGCAAGATGTGTTTGGGCATCTTGACTCTCATTGTCATCAATGGTGAGAGATCTCGTGTTGACTAGCGGCATCCATTAATGGTCACTAAGCCAACAATTTCCTACTATGTTCGACATCAGAACATCTTTTCACATAGTAGGAATTGTGCCAATGAGTTTTGAAGACATGAAGACTATTATTTTCAGCATTTTGGAGCAGATTCAGCAAGTTTTAGTAGAAGCAATAAAAAGCCATCTTATCTCTCTATCCATGACTTCTCTTGTTCAGCCACTTGAAGAAGAATATGATCAGAAGTTTTCAGCCACCACACATACAACTCATCCATTCCAAAGGGTAAGTGAAGGTACGGCATTTTCTAACTTTTAACCATAGAATTCCATAAAAAGCTAGAATGATAATTGTTGGAAAAACATTTCTCTTCCTCATTGCATAAAATTGCCAATACCATCAGTTGGGGGGGGGAATATATTCACATTCATATCTTTCCATGTCCATAACATATTCAAGAGCTCACATACTTCCAACATATATTAATTATTACATTGCTATTATGAGCATACAATGGCTTTTGAAAAAGTGCTTAAAGGATAAATTGGATACAAACAAAATCATGGTTGTCACACAAGAACCAACCATCATGCAATCCAATAAAGATATACTTTGCAACAATAATCAAAATATCATTATGCAAAGTTCAAAGATCAAAATAGAAGGCAACAAAAAAAAAATGGTTGTAACACAAGAACCAACCATGTTGCAATTCAAGTAAAACACTTTGTAGAAATATGAAGTTATCAAATGATATCATGCAAAGTTAAGCCAAAGCTCAAGGATCAAAAGAGTCAATGTAATATATGTTGCATGAGGACATGCAATAGCTTCAGTTGGGGGGTATGTTGAGTCTTGAAAATGTCATTCATTTTCATTACACTTTCACTATTATGTCCATTATATCACCTCCATTTCACCTCCATTTCACTACTATGTCACCACATTCATCCCACTTTCATTATCATTGGGCTACCTTTATGTTTTTCCAATATTTATTATTTCTAAGCCTTTTAAGTGAATTTGTGGTTAAACATTAGAAAATAATGTGCATATGCTTATACCTAACAAATGGGTTGAGTTTGTTGACATGTGTAGGTTGAAAGGAGACTTCTAGAAGACCCTTATGTGGCACTCTAAGGCCAAATTCGAATTTGGTTGGAAAGAATCATGGGATCATGAGGATATGTGTCACATCTCCTAATTGTATTGTAACTCTAAAAGACATGTGTCTTATCAGTTCCTATTTTGATTAAGACTCTAGAGGTAGAGGGAGAGATTCATGGATTATCATTAATGAGATGGCTCTCATCTTTTTGTATAAATAGGAGGTCTCTCTCCTTCATTAGTTAGTCTCTCTTTAGTCTTTCCTTTAGTCTTTTCTTAGTCCTTTTAGCTTGTTAGTCTCATGGCTTTTGAAAGCTTTTGTACTTTGCACTTTTGAAGAAATTGAATAAAGCTTTGATGTTCTCAACATGGAAGGAGATGTGAAGTAGATGTCATGGAGCATATTAGGATGTAAGTAGATTAGATTTCATTTTGTAAATATTGCTTTGTAGAATGTAAGGTAGATTAGATTTTCATTCATGCAATTTTAATTTATGCAAGTGTGTTTAATTTTGCTTTGATTTCATAGGTAGTAGGGGGCCCCTGCCTTGTACAGTTTGAATTACTGCATTTTATTTTCTCCCGGGATTGTGTGTGTTGTATTTGCTTTAATATCTAATGGTAGTTGCAGTTGTCTTATTCATAGTGCTGCCCTTTTTATTCTGTTTTCTAGATTAGCTTTTAGTTTAGTTTTACAAGTTGTATGCTAACTAATTTATGGTCTCTTTATCATGAATTATTTATCTTTAAGAGAACCGAATACTAATGAATTGCAACTTGTTTTGAAGTAGTCTTGGCTTGTAGCACTAATTCTTTTTCCACTTGTTACACATAATCATGTATGTAGGAAGCAGTATGATGGAAAAGGCATAGTAGTGTTATAATTTGTCATTTAGAGTTTTTATCATTTCTTGGATTTGTCTTTAGCTACTTCCTAATCGTGTTTTACACAGTACTATGTGATAGAAGCAGGGAGTTAGGAAGAGATAACCATTATCATCAGTCCTTGAAGTGATTTTCTTATTTCTTTTATTTGCAGCAATATGAGTAGTGACTAATGCCATTAGAATGTGGTCATTTACTTTCAAGTCATTTCAAGTTCTTTGCTTTCAGTTTCATTTCAAGTTATTTCTTTCAAGCTCTTTCTTTGCAAGTTTAAAGTTTGATTACTTTCTAGACTTATTTCTAACTACTTCTTAATCGTGTTTAACATAGTACTATATGTTGAAGCAGGGAGTTAGGAAGAGTTGAACATTATAACTAGTCTTTAAAGTGGTTTTTCTTACTTGTCACCTTAGAGCTTGATTACTTTTTGGACTTATTTCTGACTACTTCTTAATCGTGCTTAACATAGTACTATATGTTGAAAGCAGAAGGTTAGGAAGAGTTGAACATTATAACTTTATAAAACAACGAAGTAAGAAAGAGGTTAACTAAGCACATATAGTGCACCACACTTCATCAGTTTATGATACCCGGATTGATAATTTATGTAGAGCAATTTAAGACATTAAATTGACTAAACACTTCCCAATTACAAGAGCAATACAAAAGTTCAAAAAGCCTCTATCCAAGGCTACGGCCTTAGTATTTATGCCAAATGATCATCCAACAGGTGTCCTTGATTTTAGGAGCTCGGCTGTCTAACTGAAGTTTAAACTGCTGATCCTGTAGGACAGTCATAACTGCTGTTCCTGTAGAACAGTTATAACTGCTGTTCCTATAGAACAGTTGGCTGCTTCTAAGCTCGGTGGGGAGATGGATTGGAGCTCGGAGATATGGTGGGAATCACGAGGAAGGTCCCCAAGACCGTGGACATCCTCTCCGAAAAACCAGCAGTGCCACCTCATTGTCTCCTTGTCTCCTTTCTCGTGGTCTTTTCTCCCTTTTAATGCCAAAAACCTGAAAGCATCATGCATTAGTCACGTAGATAAAATGCCTACCCTTCTTCCTACAAACAACACGAATAAACCAAGAAATGAATGCATAAGCAATAAAAAATGAATGGTTTGAGCAGAGCAAGTAGGCCAAATGAGCCCAAATTGTACCAAAAATTGGGGCTCATCATCACCCCCCAGCTAAACTATTTGCTCATCCTTGAGCAACTTAGTCCAAATCTTCATCCTTCATTGCTTTCACTGCTTCCCTTGCATCCCAAGGCTCTGTGGTGGTGTCTTCTCTGTGGATATGAAACCCTGCTTTCCTGTTCACCTCTTCCCATTGTTGACTGTCATCTTCCTCTGTATTGCCTTCAGTCAGTCCTAGCAGTAGTGGTGGGCTGAGTTTAAGGCCAATCCAGCTGGCCTGGAGGCTTTGCATGGATTTCTTGTAAAGTTCAACCCTTGCCAAAGCTTCCCTCATCCGAATGGGGGTGTGGTACTCTCTGATTTTCAAGCTATGTGCCAGGGTATTCCATCTGCGTGCACATGCTTGGGCAGCACTTTCTCCCAACAACCTTTCCATGTCTTCAAAGTGGGCTATGGCTTGGGCCTGTTGGTCCATAAATCTCAAGGAAGCTGTGGAATCTGTAGCCAACTGTTGGTGGGCTGAGATGAGTGCCACCGGATCCTCTACTTTTGGTCGAATGAATAGTGGTTCACTTACTTCTCGGTTCATGACCGATTTTGCTTCAGCTGCTCTCTGATCCTCATGCTTTAACCATGAGGCAAACGCCATCAATTGCATATCACCTAAGGCAACATTGGGATCCCAGGAGACTTCATTAGGCAAAGCCAAATTGTGGAGGTAAAACTCTACTAATTTGGCTTTGTCCTCCGACGAACTAGTACTGCACAATTCAGAAAATTGTTGTGGGTTTTGGATATGTGAAATACCTCTTTGTGCCAAGGTGTTTATTTGGAACTGCAGCCATTGATCTTTTAAGAACAATCCATAGGATTTTGCAGGTGTTCTGCACTGAATTGCCTCCATGGCCCAACTGGCCATGCAGGCCAATTGTGCTTCCTTTTGTTGCAACTGTTCTCTTAGGGCTTGCACTTCGATTTTTGTTTGCTGTTCTGTTTCCTGTAGAAGTGTCATTGGCCCTTCAAGGCTGGTGGTCAGCTCCTTTTTGCCTTCTTGTTCATTTGTGATGTCCTTGGAGGATGTTCCTGCCCCTGCCTTTAGTTCCTGTAGCTGCAATCTCAGTTTCTGATTTTCTTCCTGTAGAAGCACACGTTGGCAATTAGCCACATGTTTAGCCATGGTGAATTCACTCCTGACCTCCCTGAGTTGATCTTGTAGAGGGCCTATGTCCGCCACACCCTTTGATTTGGCGATTTGCATCCATGTGTGGGAACGGACTCTTTCTTTCTCTAGTTCAAAAAATAGAGGTACAGTAAATTTCTGCGGTATGATTTTGCCCGCCTCTAAAAAGGTGTAGTATGAATTCAGATTAGGTGAAGGGCTAGGTTCTGGTATATGTTCTCTTTCTATCTCTTCAGGTGGTTCTACCTCACCCTCCCTTGGTGGTGATGAGAGTCCTTCTCCTTCCTTCTTTTCCGTTTCCTGTAGCCGGGCCAGAGTATCCTGTAGAACATTTTCAGCTTCCTGTAGCCGCGTTTGTTCAGTCAACAAGTCTAACCTTTCTTGCCACGTATTTTTCTTTGGACTCCCCTTCTCGTAGGTGACTGTGATCCTGGAGGGTGACTTTTCTTTGGGAGAAGCAGGTGTATCTTCGATGATAATCAGGTTGCTGGATTGGGCCTGTGGCTTGCCCGTCTTTATCCTAACACTTCTTCGAGCCTTAAAGTATAGAGGGGTCTCCCTCTTCCTCTTTCCTTTTGGCTTAGGTGGCGTGCTGAGGCCAGCTAATACAGCTGCTGCCTCCCATGCCAGAATATCCACTTTTCTCTCCTTGGGTTCCACCTTTTCGAGGCTTCCTGTAGAAGCCTCTGTCTCTATTTTCGGGCTTCCTGTAGAAGCTTATTTCTCAATGATCTTCGGGCTTCCTGTAGAAGCCTGTTTCTCAATGATCTTCGGACTTCCTGTAGAAGCCTTTGTTTTTGTTTTTGGGCTCCCTGTAGAAGCCTGTTTTTCATTGATTTTCGGGCTTCCTGTAGAAGCCTGTGTTTTTGTTTTCGGGCTTCCTGTAGAAGCCTGTTTCTGCTTTCCTGTAGACACAAGTGTCTCCACCTCTGCTTGCTTGCCTGCCTGAGTTTTACTTTTTACTTTGGTTGCAGGTGCTGTTGAGGTACTTGGGCTGACGTGGACCACCTCAGCTTTGTCCATTCTGCTCTTCATCCTCTTTTCCCTTGCTGACAGGATAGGTGTGCCACCTTTTTCTTTGTCCTCCTTTTCCTCATGCTTCTTCCTTTGTTCTTTCTTCTGTACTGTTGTCGGGGTCTCTTGGCCTTCTTCTCTCTGTCCCTCGGCCACTGCTTCTTGTTCCTCACTGCTGGAGGAACCCGTTTCTTCGATCAACATCTTAATGTCCCCATCTTTTGTCAAATTCCGGAAGGATTCCCATGAGAGGGGAACCTTATATGAATGCAATGCATCCTCCACAAGAAGCTTGATCAACCCATGGTGGGCGATCTGATCTGGTATTCCCTCTTTCAGCTTTGTAGCACACTCCATTAGAGACTGCAGGAGGTAATAAGGGATGCTCAGTTTTTGTTCTACAGGAAGGTCAATTCGGTGCCTCAACTCAGTGAGCAGCCGAAAGTGATATGCATACACGATGTTGAAACGGCCTTTACAAGTAATATATTTCATAATTTGCAAACTGACTTCATTCCAAGGTGGCAACAGGCTCGTTCTTCGCACCCCATTTTTGTCCTCCGAGAAATCTTCCTCAAGTGGAAAGAATTCCTTCTTCGTCTGCTGGCTCAGCTTTCGCTCTTCCTTATCCCACGGCAAACCCATAGGAAGTTCTGTGATCTGACTGATATGTTCTGGGGTGAGCTTGAGGCTTAGACCTCTGAAGTTCACTGTGGCCAGTGTCTGAGATTTAGGCTTCAGAGCCTGCAAGAATTCTTCGGCCACTTCATCATCGTAGCCCTGCAGCTTATCACAAAAAGGCATCCATTGTGCTCTGGTGAAGAGATCTACCACTGCCGGGTTTCTCCTTAGTTTAGTGGAATCAGTGGGTTCCCGTCTTATAAACCCACCCGGCATGATGAACACGGTTGTTTTAATTAAAGGTGGCAAATGCAAAAGAGATTTGGTCTATTAAGGCAGAGCATGCATATAATCCACAAAATTCAACACAGTCCACCTAAACTGACATCCTGTAGAACGACAGCATAGGCACAGCAAACAACAATTCCACCAATATTTTTATGACCCGACTGTGGACGATGGTCTTGCCACTTTTACTAACCAATTGCATGAAGAGTTTAGGGTTACCTCTTTAATTGGCCACCTTTTTCGTGAGGCACCCACTTTCCTGTAGATGACTGTGTTCCTGTAGACTGCGTTCCTGTAGACTGCGTTCCTATAGAACTTCGTTCCTGTAGAACTGCGTTCCTGTAGAAGCAGTGTGCAATTCTCGGGGAGGATTGTAGTTGGCTCGCGCTCAAAGTGTGCTTTACCGGCGTTCTGGTAACCAACAGCTCGGCGTATCAAAGTGAAGAGGAGATCAGAATAGCCACCCAACTTTGAAGTGTTGGATGATAAATGCATGCGCATGATCTAGCCGATTAGATTTTGAATCGGCGCAATCCGTGGCACGGGGGATGAGTTGTCCCCACCGGACCGTTGGGCGACGTCATCCGTCATCCACCTGCGTATTCACTTGCTGCCGCATCCATTCCCACAAATTTGCCGCCGCCTTTTCCTGTTAAACTCATGCTCTGACGAGAGTGTTCTCACGTGCGTGCCGTTCATTCTCCTTGTCGTGGCCGCCACCCAAACATCCAATTACACTTTAACTAGCCGACGTGGCCAGTCGACTGGCCATACGGCCGCTCAACCATTCAATTTTACGCTTTGCAAACAATTTCAAAGTAAGATTCATGCGATTTGATGGAAGGAAGGGTTGAGACACTTACCTGCGTGGCTGCACACGATTTTTCCAGTTCTTGGACGATGGTGAGTGGATCTACCTGCTGTATGCGACTTACACAGACCCGGAGGCTCGTGGTTATAGGCTGCCAACGATGGAGTGGATGTTTTGCTTGCATGCGCCCGCGTTTCATTTCAGATGGCGGTGCTGTGAATGGTATCCACTCAAGCAAGTTGAACTGTTACAGGATTCCCGCGAGGTGTCTCGTAACAGTCCTTTCTCCTTGGGTGCATGTTGCACGATGGAGGTTCTAGCTTTTCAATCATGATCCCGGAGCTCTTGATGCATGTGGTATGAGATCCCAGCATTTTTTTAACTTTGGAAATGACTTTCTCGTGAGAACTCATCGATCTTCTTTGTTTGTGCAGGGACTTGGTCGCATGTCGACAAGGATGGTGGAGCAAGGTGACAGCAATGTGCAAGGGTGCCAACAGAGGCTTGCATGCATCCAAACCAATCCATAGTCGCTAAATCTCCTTTTAAGATGAATTCTGGCCGTCCAAAACTCCTACAGGAAGTTTCCTGTAGAACACAGAGCTTCCTATAGAAAGTTTGGCCTTCCTGTAGAAAGTCTGCACTTTCCTGTAGAAACTCCGCGCCTTCCTGTAGAAAGACTGCACCTTCCTGTATAAAGACAGCATCTTCCTGTAGAAGATTCAAACCATGATAAAATTGCACATACCTTGAAAAAAAACATGGGTACTCTTGGAGGAGGTGCTGGTGAGGTTCCTTGACAGCATGATAAGGACCCTTGGCTTTGAGTTGAAGGGCTTCCTCTTCTCCATAGAGCATCTGCAACCTGCATGCAATTTTGCTTATTGAGTTTTCTCTTTTTTTTTCTTCTTCTTTTTTTTTTTTTTTTTTTGAAAGATAACAGGGGCGCCTCAATGAGGTTTCCACCCGTGCCATTTGCCCTGAGCACTTCAGAGAGGTTTTCACTCAAGGATCTTTTTCAACCTTTTCTCTTTTTTTTTTTTTTTTGAAAGACAATAGGGGCGCCTCAATGAGGTTTTCACCCCTACTACCTGCCTTGGGCGCCTCAGAGAGGTTTTCACCCAAGGATCTTTATTTATTTTTTCTCTTTTTTTTTCTTTTTTTTTTTCATTTTTTCTTTTCAGGGTATGCCAAAAGCAGAGGCAGAACCCTTCTCTATGACCAATACAGATTTCCCCATAGTTTTGATGAACTCTTGTCTTGAGAGAGGTCTCCTGTAGATCTTCAAACGGTGCCCATTGACAAGCATGGGAATGGCTTCCTCATCAATGGTTCGAATGAGGACAGATCCATTGTCATGGCATTTCTCCACTGCATATGGTCCTAGCCATCTGGTTCTCAGCTTCCCCTTGAAATCTTTGTATCTTGAGTCATACAACAAAGCCCAATCTCCCGGCTAAAATTGCTTGTCATGGAGATGTTGGTCATGCCACACCTTTCTCTGAAGTTGAACCACTTCTGAGTGAAGGAGGGCCTGCATTCGGTGCTCATCCAGGCCATTCAGCTGCAGTAGCCTTTCTTGTTGTGCATGGCTGAGATCTAGATCCAGCTGAGCTGCCATCCTCAATGTGTTGTACTCAAACTCAATGGACAGCAAAGCTTTCTTCCCATAGACCAGCTCATACGGTGTGAAGCCGGTGGTGGTCTTCCAAGTGGTGTTGTAAGCCCATGTGGCTTCAACCAGGCGATCTACCCAGTCATTTCTGCTGCTGCTCACCACTTTAGTCAAGATCCCTTCTAATGCTCTATTGGTGACTTCCACCTGCCCATTTGCTTGAGGGTGATAAGGGGTGGAAGTCCTATGCTTGATCTTGTGACGAGCCAGGAGATCTTCAACCAGGTTGGAGGTGAACTAGCTCCCTTGATCGGTGACCAGCTCTCTTGGATAGCCAAACTTATAGAAGATGTTCTCTCTTAGGAACTCGGCCACCTTTTCTTCTGTTGCTGCTTTGGTTGCTTTGGTCTCTGCCCACTTTGTCAAATAGTCAGTACACACAATGATGTAAGTCCTTTGCCTCGAAGAGGGGTTGATTGGGCCCACAAAGTCCATGCCCCACTTCTCAAATGGCTCAAGAGTCACTTGAGGTTGGAGAGGCATCTCATCCCTTTGGGTCGGTTTCCCCATTCTTTGACATTGGTCACACTGACTGACATATCTTCTGACATCTTGATGAAGTGTGGGCCAATAGTAGCCCGCCTGCAGGATCTTGAAGGCAGTTCTCTTTGCTGCAAAATGTCCTCCACAAGGCCCATCATGACAAGTGAGGAGGATATCAAAGACTTCCTCCTCCCTTACACAACACCTTAAGATCTGATCGGGGCCAAGCTTGAACAGATTGTCCCCGATCCAAGTGAATGAGGCACTTTTTCTGATGATTCTGCTCTTCTCTCTAGAAGATAGGTGTGGAGGGAACTGTGCTGAAACAAGATAGTTTTCTATATCAGCAAACCATGGAGAGAGTACTGAAATAGCAAACAGATGTTCATCAGGCATCTGATCGTCCACTGTTCCATCCTCATCTGCAGACAAATCCAATCTAGATAAAAAGTCAGCAACTCTCTACCTGGTTTGTCAACAATGGTCAAATCAAACTGCTGCAATAAAAGTAACCATCTAATAATACGAGCATTCACATCTGGTTTATTCATTAAATATCTAATAGCAGCATGGTCAGTATGTACAAAGGTCTGGTAACCAGTAATATAATGTCAGAACTTGTTCAATGCATGGACCACAGCCAAGAATTCTTTCTCGGTTACAGTGTAATTCAGCTCAGCTTTGGACAAATTTTTGCTACCAAAGTAAATGGCATAAGGAAGTTTTTGCTCAACT
This sequence comes from Pinus tabuliformis, assembly GCA_031772625.1. Classification (NCBI taxonomy): domain Eukaryota; kingdom Viridiplantae; phylum Streptophyta; class Pinopsida; order Pinales; family Pinaceae; genus Pinus; species Pinus tabuliformis. The sequence goes on along the minus strand of CM062819.1, from coordinate 311,358,769 downwards.
TGTCCTAAAGCTGCACCTATGGCTTTGTTCGAGGCATCAGTGTGGATGTGGAAAGGTAGGGCCCAGTTTGGACCTCTCAGGATTGGGGCTGACACCAGCTTGTCCTTTAATTCATTTAAAGCCCTCTGACAATCGTCAGTCCAATTAAACTCCACATATTTTGCCAACAGGCCAAACAATGGCGAGGCTAGCTTGCTGAAATATTTAATGAACCTCCGGTAGTATCCTGCTAATCCCAAGAAACTCCGAACATCCCTGACCTTTTGAGGAGGTGGAACCCTCTTGATGAGAGCAATTTTGTTAGGATCCACCTGCAATCCTTGGCAAGAAATGGTATGGCCTATCACGGTCCCTTCAGTCATTAGGAATTCACATTTTTCAGGACTAAGGGACAAGTTCATCTCGGTGCATTTGGTTAGGACTTTTCCCAGGTTGGACAATGCTTCCTGGAAGTTGGCCCCATAAGGAGTAAAGTCATCCATATAGATTTCTACTGCATCATGGACCAGCTCCGAGAAGATGCTCAAGACAGCTCTCTGAAAGGTAGCAGGAGCATTGCATAGCCCAAAGGGAAGGACTCGATAGGCAAAGGTACCCCAAGGACAAGTGAAGGTGGTCTTATCTTGGTCTTCCGGGCTGATTTGGATTTGGTTGTACCCGCTAAACCCATCCAGGAAAGAGAAGAACTTCTTCCCTGCCAGTCCATCCAACACTTGATCTATGAAAGGTAGAGGGAAATGGTCCTTCTTGGTAGCTTTGTTCAGTTCTCGGTAGTCCACACAGATTCTCCATTTCCCATTTTTCTTGGGAACCAACACTAGAGGGGACACCCATTCACTATCTGAGATGGGGTAGATGAATCCGGCATCCAACAGTTTTTGCAATTCTTCCTTGACAATGTCCTTAAGGGCTGGATTCATTCTCCTCTGAGGTTGCCTAACCGGTTTACAGTCCTCTTTGATGTATATATGATGGGTACAGACCGAAGGATGGACTCCTTTCATCTCCTTATAGCTCCAAGCAAAAGCATCTAGGTGGTTGGCCAATAGACTACATAGCTCCTTTTCCTGGGAAGGAGATAGGGAGGAGTTGATCTTCAATGCTTTCTCAGGGCCGAACTCCACATTCTTGACTCTGGGAGTAACAGGTTTGGTTGTACAAAGATCCACTAGGGTGCTAGCTTGGGCATCCTCCACCAATTTCTCTAAGGGTAATGCACTGGAAGGTGGATTCTGGATCAAGGTCTCGATCAAGTCATCCTCGGTTGGGGGGTCTCTTCTAGTGGTATCTAAGGTGCACAGAGGTGCTGAGTACACCTCGTCTTCCTCTCCTTCTTCCAACCAGAGTGGTAAGTCATGCTCTAAGGAGGGTTGGGCAGGAGGGTATAGGACTAGCTGCTTGGACATGGGACCATTCTTGATGGTCATGTTTCATGCACAACCACTGATGTAAGCATCTGCAGTAGCTAACCAAGGCCTTCCCAAAATGAGAGGATATCCAGCAAGCTTGGCCTTTGGTTGCAGAACCAGGAAGTCTGCAGGGTATTCCCAAGAGTCAATAGAGACCAAGACATCCTCCACAATCCCTTCGGGAGTCACGGTGGAGCGATCTGCTAATTGCAGTACTGTCGAGGTCTTCCTCAAGGAACCCTGAAGATTAAGCTTAAGCATGGTATCCCTGGTCATCACATTAATGGCAGCCCCCAGATCAATCAAGGTGTGAGGTATAATGGTGCCATTGATGTGAACATCTACTACAGGACTTCCAGGATCTAGGTACTTTGGGCAGATGACTTGCCCTAACATGAGGTCAGATAGTTGTCCTATGACATTGATAGTTGAGGCATCTTTCTTCCGTCTGCCTGGGTGTTTGAAACACTTATCCTTAACCAGCTTGTTATATATTGGCACATCCTTGATGGCTTGGAGAAGTGGTATTTTTACACACAACTGCTTGAGCTCACCCAGAAGCTCATCCTCCTCTGGGTTGGGTTGTGTGGTGGCTGTTAGTCTCTCAGGAAAGGGTGGAATAGCCTTTGGTTCACTTTCTTGTTTATCTTCCTCATCCTCTGGGGGATGAGGTTGGCGATCTAGTAGAGTCTTTCCAGATCGAAGATTGATCTCCTGGATCTCCACAGCATAGGTAGGGCATGAGGTTTCCCCAGTGTATACCTGCTGGGCCTGTCTATTGTTGGGGTTCGGGTTCGGTTGAGCAGGCATTTGAGGTTGCCTTGGAGGAGCAGGAGGTAATGGCTGAGGTTGAACTGGTGGTGGAGGCAAGATGGCAGGAGGAGTGTTGTATTGGGGCCTCCACCCCGACTGAGGTGCATTCCATTGAGGCTGTGGCTGGGCATGTGAGTGATATGAATGAGAAGTAGGTTGAGTGGGGTACTGAGGTGGATAAGACCATGGAGGAGGCATGGACCATGAAGGATGAGCAGGGGGACCCCAGGAAGGCATAGGAGTCGATTGGTTGGGGATGTAATAAGCTTGAGATGCCCCTTGCATCCCCTGCTGATAAGGTCTAGATCCCTGTGGCCTCCTTTGGTTGAGGTAATAGAGAGGCTCTGTGGGAGCTTCGGTCCCTTGGTACATGGCTTTAAACCCAGGTAAGGTTGGACACTGATTTGTGGGATGGTCCTCCTCACAAACGAAACACACTTCAACCGAATGCAATGGACATTCGTTCTTAGGGTGCCTCCTTGTGCACCTAGGGCAGAAGACAGCCAAGGCTCTCTCAGCCTCTTATTTCTTTTGCTGAATCCTGAATGTGTCAAGATGCATGGCAATGGTTTGTCTCACCTCACTCTTAAGATCTTCTAATTGATTTGCAAGCTCATGTTTGGAGAAAGGGACACTAGTTGAGAGGTGGTTTCCTCTACCTCGTTTCCGAGCTGCCCTGGAGTGGTTTCTAAACACAGTCTTGATGTCCTCATAAGGCAGTTGGTAAATTTCCCCCCCAGCTAACATGTGAAGGGTATCTAAGAGGTCTTCAGGGACTCCTCGGAGCAGGACCAACTTGAGGGATTCAGGGTCAAGTGTGCACCTGGCCCGCTTATAGCTTAGTTGGAACCTCTCCTCATAATCCTCTAAGGACTCACCATTTCCCATGGACATCCGAAAGATTTCCCCCTTTGTTTCCTTGGACCTACAGTAATCCCGGTACTTGGTGTTGAAAGCTTGCTGCATCTGAGCCCAAGTGGTGATACTATTCCCAAGTAAGCCCATGAACCAGCGTAGTGCTGCATCCTTAAGAGTGGAAGGGAAAAGTTTCAACTTTTGCTCATCTTCAGTATAGTCATAGGTTCTACAAAGGACAGCAAACTCAAACAGGAAGGTATCTGGATCTTCAGTGGTCAGCCCATGGAAGTGAGGTAAGGCGGAGGGGCTAATGTTTTTCATTTTCATCTCTCCATTGGTCTCTCGGATGGGAAAGGCACCTTCTATTCTCTCATCTTCTCTTCTATTGTCAGCCATAGCTTCAGATGGAGTGGTCTCTAACTCTTCTTCGACTATAGGGTCTTTGGATATCTCAGGATGTTCACCTATAGGTTCTTCTGGGTCACTGTCACCAAAGAAGAGAGAAGGGTGATTTAGTGATGTGGTGGGGGTGTTTGGTAGGAATTTGCCTGATCTATCTCGGTTCCTACAAGGCATGAAATGGAAAAGACTTTATTTTTCTTTTGATTGCTTTTGTTGTGCTTTTCTTTTGGTACCTGCAAAACTGAGACAGATTGATCTACAACTAACTATGAAAGATGCGAAATTAAACTGAAAGCAGGAAAGAACTAATCTACGTTGCTCAAAGGAAATTGCAAGAATGGAAATGCTAGTCTATGCTTGCAGAAAGGAAATGTTAATCTAGGAAAGCAGGAAATTCTAATCTATGAAAGCAGGAAATGATAATCTATGAAAGCAGGAAATACTAATCTATGAAAGCAGGAAATTTCTATGCTACTTTTGCAGAATGGAAATGAAGTAAACTACTTAGCAGAAGGCGAGAGTAAGAAAGTAGAAGAAAAGCAACAATTACTAATACTCTGACGCTTCCCCGGCAACGGCGCCAAAAAGATGGTGGGCTCCAGTATTGTAGCAATAATGCTACAACTCCTGGGGCTCCCTATCTCTAATTTTATCAACCCGGTAGTTCGTACAAACTTGGAAGCGACGGTGCTGTATGCACAAGTACTAGCTCTTATCGCAGCTGTCACTTGGTCAGCTGGCACAAGTCCGCTAGGGCTCAAGCCAACTTCTATAGGCTCACAGAAGAAGCTTTATGAATGATGGACGAAAGCTAACTCAAAGGAGACTAGTCTAATTGCAGAAAGTAACTGAAAACCAATAAAGCATGAAAACCCTAGTAAACCCTAATTTAACTAGCTAGACCCTAACTATGCAAAACTGTGAATGAAACAACTACCAATAATGCCATTACTTGCAGTGAACTGAAATACATGCATCTAAGCTACTTTCATCTGAAAAGACATGTTTTTGTATTTTTTTCATTAAGTGGTTGGATTTATTGTGATGACGCTTTTGATTAGGGTTTGGTTGTGCAGGAGCGGTTGGAATGGAAGGAAAGCATGGGCAAGGTCAGGATGGCTGAGGGAGGTCCCAGAGGGTCTCCAGCATCAATCCACAGAAGCCTACCACGTTCAGATGCTCAGCAACCGAGTTTGCAGGTTTCTACAGGAAGTCTGCAGGGGATCCTACAGGAAACTCAGGGGTTTCTACAGGAAGTCTGTGCAATTCTACAGGATGTTTGGCCGTGGAGGTTTTGGGAGATGGTGAAGTGTTGGAGTGGTGTGGGAGGATAGGTGGGATGGAGATGGAGCTGGTGATGGCTCAGGAGCAGAAAAATCAGATGGAGGAAGAGTGCATGCAGTGGTTTGATGGTTGGAAGGATGGGATCAACGAAAGTGTAAGTAAATGAAGCTAAGTGATTAATGGATGAGTTGGAGGGTAAATGAGCTGGACAGAGGCCGAATGGGTGACTTGAGGAGAGATCAAGAAGAAGAAGAAGGAAGTGGAGTGATAAGGAGCAGCGTAAATGAAACAAATGACTTATGCACCAAAACAAGAATTCATTAACCTATGATAACTGTGCCATGAAACCTATGAGCAGCAATGGAAAACCAAGAAATGAAACTTATGCATGGAAGTGGAATGTAGAAGTATGGTTCAGTGTCAAAAGTGCATGGATGGATCTTCAACGAAAATGTCTATGTTGCAGCTTGCATGGAAGTGAGAAGAACTGCGTTTCTTTTTGGTGGTTGGTTATGGACTGCACCCCAATCCCTAAGAGAGATGGCAGTGAGCCTTAACAACCTTTTTACTGGAGCTCCAATGATTTATAACTATCCTCCTATCGAATCTAAGTAACTGAAACAAATTCACCATAAACTAATCCTATCTAAGCTCATGAAAAAGACTAAATTAACAAACTGTAAATTCGAATTGCGTGTGAAAGTAAAAACTCAAAGTGCTGGAACGAAATGCAAACACATTATAACACCGAGGAGATCTATTACTCTCAGGTTGGGCCCTAACCTGAGAGCTATAGCTCCCTTGGAAACTCAGAATGCGATCAAAATCTGCCTGCCTTTATTCATAAACGAAAGTCTGATGACATGCCAAAATGGCTTACAAAAGGAACAAAAACCGAGCTGTAGCTCGTACTTCCCAATTACAAGAGAAATACAAAAGTTCAAAAAGCCTCTATCCAAGGCTACGGCCTCAGTATTTATGCCAAATGATCATCCAACAGGTGTCCTTGATTTTAGGAGCTCGGCTGTCTAACTGAAGTTTAAACTGCTGATCCTGTAGGACAGTCATAACTGCTGTTCCTGTAGAACAGTTATAACTGTTGTTCCTGTAGAACAGTTGGCTGCTTCTAAGCTCAGTGGGGAGATGGATTGGAGCTCGGAGCTATGGTGGGAATCACGAGAAAGGTCCCCAAGACCGTGGACATCCTCTCCGAAAAACCAGCAGTGCCACCTCATTGTCTCCTTGTCTCCTTTCTCGTGGTCTTTTCTCCCTTTTAATGCCAAAAACCTGAAAGCATCATGCATTAGTCACGTAGATAAAATGCCTACCCTTCTTCCTACAAACAACACGAATAAACCAAGAAATGAATGCATAAGCAATAAAAAATGAATGGTTTGAGCAGAGCAAGTAGGCCAAATGAGCCCAAATTGTACCAAAAATTGGGGCTCATCAGTTGTATTCCATGGTAATGACTTCCCATTTCCACTTTGGAATCGCAATCGGCTGTAGCAATCCCCCTAGATGTTTACACTCTACCTTCACACATAGACAATCAAAACACATATCCACAAACTCTACTACATCCCTCTTCAGGTTCGGCCAATAATAAAATCTCTTCATTGTTGTCAGTGTGTTTTGTTAACCTCAATGGCCTAAATATGGTTTCACATGAAACTCCCTCAAGATCACATTCTTAAGCTCACTACTATCTAGCAGATATATTCTGTCTCTAAATCTGACCAATCCATCCATTGTAAGACAATAATGCACATCTTGTGCACCTGCACCTGTACCACTACATGTACTTGTACTTGTACCAATGCTCTACTGCAACCTACACACAATCTCTATATGTCGACATCCTGCTGACCTGCCTAAAAGATCCTATCCTATAAGTTTGTCCTGTAGGAGCTCATATCATCTAAGTAATTTACATGTATCTGTCTGCTAAGAACATCTTCCACATTGTTCTCTTTACTTTTTATATATATGATCTTAAAATAAAACTCACTTATCGTAGCCAACAATCGAGCCTGCTTACCATTAAGATTCATTTGGTCAAATAGGTACCACAAACCACTATGACCACTCATCAATGTAAACCTCCTGCCTAGAAGATAATGTCTCCACATGTTCAATGCATGTATAACCATTTTCAACTCAAGATCATGTGTGGTGCAGTTTTGCTCGTGCTCATTTAGTTTCTACAACTCATAGCATACCACCTATCCATCCTACGTAAGTACTCCACCAAGTCCTTTCTTGCAAGCATATGTGCATACTACAAAATCTTTGTCTAGATCTGCGATCTTTAGCACTGGTGCATGTGTCAACAACTGCTTAAGTTGCTCAAAACTAGCCTCACACTCCTCTATCCATTCAAACTTCTTACCTTTCCTCTGCAATGATGTGATAGGATAAACAATTAGTGAGAAGTTCTTGATGAACCTCCTATAATAGCCTGCCAACCCCATAAAATATCTCACCTCATCCACATTCTTAGGAGATACCCACTCCATGCTGGCCCTTGTCTTTTTTGGATCTACTGTAATGCCCTCCTTGGAGAAAACATGCCCCAAATACTATACCTCAATCTAAAAGAAACTACACTTGTTGAGCTTAGCATACAACTGATTCTCTCTCAACAAACTCAACAATACTGTTAAATGCTTGGCATTCTCTTCCTCATTTTTAGAATATACCAATATGTCATTAATGAACACAATAATAAATTTATCCAAGTATGGACGCAACACAATATTCATCAAGCACATAAATGTAGTTGGAGAATTAGTTAAGCCAAATGGAACTACAACAAACTCATAATGCCCATACCTAGTCCGGAAATCTATCTTTTAAAGGTCCTCCTCTTTGATGCATACCTGACGATATTTGGATCTCAGACCAATCCTTGAGAACACTATTTCTCCCTTCAACTGATCATACAAGTAATCAATCCTCAGCAATGGATACCTATTCTTGATGGTCACTTTGTTCAGCTGCCTAGATTCAATGCATAAGCTAAGAGTACCATCTTTCTTCTTCACAAACAATATCAGTGCCCCCCATGGTAATACACTTGGCCTGATGTACCCCTTGCCCAACATTTCCTTCAATTGTATCTTTAACTCTACCAATTCAGGTGTGCTCATCATGTAAAGTGCTTTTGATGTCGGAGCTACCCCTGGCACCAACTCAATAGAAATGTCTACCTCCCTGTGATGTGGAAACTCTATAATGTCCTCAGGAAATACATCCTTGAATTGTTGTAAAATTGGGTACCTACTCAACAGATTTACATCCTCAACTTCCTTACCTTTATCACTAGAAATTTGTACTACAAATAACACGTACCCTTTTCTGTGATTGCACTTTGCTTGCATAGTTTTCAACGTCCTAATTGATGTGGCTTTCTTCTTATGATGTAAGACCCTTGGTTCCCCATTGTCATCCAAGCACTCAATGGATTTTTATAACAATCTACCTTGGTTCTATGGAGGTACGACCAATCCATGCCCAACAACATACTGTATGATCTCAATGGTAATACATTCAAATGTGCTACAGTAAGCATACCATTCAAATAAAATGCACAAGCTCTTACCCAATGATGCACTCGCTTCTTTGTACCAATAGCCAACTGCACTAACCAAGATTCTGCATGCAATTCCTCACTCAAACCACAGTTATCCACCAACTCAAGACTAACATAGCTATAATTAGATCTAGGATCAATTAAAATAGAAATAATTTAATCACAAATCTTACTGTCCATCTCAATGATAGATGTCTAATGGTCTTCCTATTTGTTATCCAATGTTGCATAAATACGAGGAACACTCTAACCAACATCCCCAACAGGCTGTGTGTACTTTGCACTATATATCTGAGGCCTACCACCCCAATTATGTGGAAAATCTCTCCTACGATGATCTTTTCCATAAGTCCAACACTCTATAGGCTTCTAGCCTACACCCTTATTCTGCTCCTCAGATCTATTTCCCTATCCTCTATCTGATGCATTGAACCTCTTAGGTGGTGCAACATTCTCCTTATTACTTGAATCATGTGGTCTTACTCACTTCTTGTCTCATTTTCCTTTGTTCTTTGCACTGCCCTTCCACTCTGGATTAGTCTCATATATGCGCTTCAATTGTTCATAGTAATGATTTAGCTTCTAAATGACCTCCTCCAATGATCTAGGTTCATTGAACTCAATCCTATCTTTGAATGATATTGGTAACCCACTGGTGGATCTCTGAATCTTGGCCTTCTCCTCCTTGAGGTAAGGCACATACCTCATTAGCTCCAAGAACTTTCTAATGTACTCATCATCTCTCATAGACCCCATCTTTAGCTCATAGAATTGTTTTTCCCTCTCATCAAAGTATCTCTCTAATAAATACTTCTTCTTGAATAGTTGTTCAATCTCACTCCAAGTCAAATATTCCTCATGTATACGTCTGATATTCTTCACATATTCCCACCAAATGTTTGCTTTACCTTTGAGACTAAATGTATCTACTATAGCTCTCATGTTCTCTAAATAATCATGCAACCTGAAGAATTTATTCATACCAAGCAATCATGCCTCTACATCCTACGATTTCTTCATCTCTCCATCAAAAGTAGGTGGATTTTATTTCTTAAACTAATCTAGAAAGTATCCCCTATCACTCCTCCTATAAAGATGATAATGATACTGATCATCATGCATGTGAGAACTAGAACTAGAATGGTACTTATGTCTATCCCTCCTCCTATTGGGAATGTCCAACAATCTTCCATATCTGACCGTGTCACCACCATCCAACCTGTGACCTCCATGCAACCTACTACCATATGTCCCATTAGTTTTTTCCTCCTTCTCATTGCTGATCCAAAGTGGTCCATGTCACTGCAAATATGATAAGCTTTGAAGTATCACTGCATTTACCTCTGCTAGCTTCTCTTGTGCCTATATGATTATGTCATTATTTTCCTTACAACTCCTTATTTCTTCCTTTAAGATTCTCAATTTATCTGCCAAATCAGAAGAGTTCACAACACCATACTATTCATTTGATTCATAAGGAGAGTCTTTGTATTCTACCATCTTGCTAGCCATTTGATATTTCTTCTTGCAAGGCATATCATGTCATCTAGACCAAGTAATAATAAACCAACATACCTTAGTATAACTCTGGGAGGATACCTTGTCTACAAGATCAACAAATCAGCGTGATACATGTATAACATAATCATGACAACATATAACACATAAGCATATAACCATGCAACCATCATTCTAGCTAGGGTCCAGTCATCAATGCATGACCTTATCAACAACACCTACCACGACCTCATGCATGACAACAACCACTACATCACTGTACACTCGATCACATTCAAACATTAACATGCATAAGAAATTTGTAACCAACCACACACATGCATAAACACATGTGATCAAGCATGAATGAACGATACTTGAAACTAAACCTACAAGAATGATACATGCAACCAAGCATACAAGAAGCAACCAAAGATACAAAAATGTAACCAAGCATACAATAATGATACATGTAAATGACATATAACAATATGTAACTAGTCATACACACATGACAAGGCCTCCCACAATAACAACATCAATGTCCACATGGTGACATCACTACAACCATGATCAACATTATGCAAATGTAGCAAGCACATGGAATGCAAGTGTAAGAGAAACACATACAACTGACATGCATGCATGAACAACAAACAACCCATCCAGTCTGAGGGGTGAACCGTGCTCTGATACCACTCTGTAACACCCTCCTCCGACATCTACCCAAGCAACCATCCATTTGGGGCAAACATGCTATGAGAGGCCACTATGATGTCATTTGACCTCCTAAGTCATGTTAAGGAAGTGGAACCATGGGGAATACACCATACAGACATTCAGCATCAACATTAGGATCCTCAGGAACCAATCCAATATTTTTGCCAACCAGCCCCTGGGTCCCACTGAGATTTTGGACCACTTGACCTCTAGACACTCTCATGTTATGGGCATGCTAGTATCCAGGGACCTTTGGACGCTCTCATAGGCCTACAATTCAGTGCCCAGGGACTCTTTTTGTCAATGTTTTTCCAGCGTCCCCGGATTTGAGCCAGTTTTTCAAGCCCAGAGGCTAGGTCACTTCCCACAATTGAATCACATCTTCAGAACATTAAAATAACAAGGAAATGATTGTATAAATTCAATCACTTGAATGAGACCTTGACTGGACCCCTACTAGCCATGATAGGCATTTTGTCAAACATATCACGAATATGTAATCTATAGGTCTAAATTACATATATGAGCATAGGGGTCTCACACTTAGTTGAGAATCACTAAGACACATTGATGCCTCAACATATAACTGCCATTTTATCCATTAGGTCATAGAGACATTGATCATTCATTTACAAGTAAAAACATGATGAGATCAATACATAAATACTGTCATTAAACACATATATAATCATCATAATAGTTGCATAAATACCAATGAAATCATAGCCATGTAAACCACATATAATCCAATATAATACTCATAGAAATAAAAGGAGAAATAACCTCATATTGATGATGAAAAATCCAAACTCGAGATGGGACTTCCACGTTCCACTCGGCTGTAGAATGGTTGAGCCAGATCTCTCTTCAGCCATTCACCCCTTGCCATATTCTAAGCATGAATGTGGGATCTCATAGAACACATCAATAAAAAACCATCAAGGGCTTCCATTGGCCATCCACCTCAAACCATCAAATAGTGATTCCACCTCACGATTGGACATCACAAAACCATCTTCAGATTGGTCTCTATCCAAGCCTTCTAGGGCTTCTAAAGAATTTTTCCAACCAAGGTTTCCGGGACTAGTAACTCAACCCATAAATTTTATTGGGATTCCAGAGCATTCATCCAACTAGGGATTCCAGGACTAGTAACTCAACCCACCAAGGGCTTCCAGAGCATTTTTCCAACTACGGATTCCAGGACTAGTAACTCAACCCACCAGGGGCTTCTAGAGTGTTTGTGCAACCAAGGCTTCTAGGACTAGTAACTCAACCCAAGTTGTTACAGGGCTTCCAAAGTGTTTGTCCAACCAGGTCTTTGAGGACTAATAACTCAACCCAAGCTAAGGAAACATGAGAACCAACCAAAACAAAATAAGGAAAACAAATCCACAATCACCATGGCTATCTAGTAAATGGCAAGGATAGAAAATCCATTGTCAATCCTGACCATCCTCCATGCCCATGATAGATCACAATCAACAAACCACATGCATATGCCATGCATGCCAAAACTAGTGAGGAAAACATACATGCAACTCGGTACCTACAAGAAAAATATGTTGTAGTTGTTGATCCTAATGTCCTCTTGCACTTTCCTACTCTTCCTTTGTCTTCTTGCTCCAATAATCCAAGTATGCCATAGCCTCCAAGATTTCTCCAAGAAAACTCTATGTCTCCAAGCATATGAAAGAGAGAGAGAATAATGAGAGAGCTCTAAAACTAAACTAACAAAAGGTTATGAACTGATCCTCATAAGCCTTTTTATGAATGAGGCCTCCATTTTTTTCATTTTCCATCATTTTCCTCTTCACATGCAACCTATGACCTTTGACCTCCCTTTTCTCCTAATTTCCATTATTTTCGTAAATAAATGTGCCAAAAATGTCATTTTACCTTTCCAAAGCCTTAGCCATTTCCTTTTCCAATTTCCTTAGACATTAAACAATCACAAGTGATCACCATCACTGGGAATGCACCCAACATTCATCTTAGAATAAGTGTCCCATCAACTGTGCTTATTATTTTGCCTTTATTAACTTTTATTACATGGAATTTTCACCAGGTCTATTACAGAACCCTCCCCCTTAGGGGAACACCATCCTCGATGTTCAACAACACCTATAACCAAAAAAATTGTAAGCAAAATATATTGTCGATGGAGCTTTATAACTTAGCTCGATGTAGTATTTACAATGATCAGCCTCCTGAGAAGCAAACCAACATGAAAATATAACAACATAACATCGTAATGGCATCACACCCATACAACTTATTGGAGATTTATAGCATATCTCATCGTGGTATTTACATCCATATACATATGTACATATAGCAACATCACCAAAACATATATCAAGACTCCATACCAAAATTGCTTTGCCTAAACCAACAAACAAGGAAGGATACATATCCCACATCTAATCTACCATCTCCCATATAGCTTCATCGGGCCCAAAGTGCTTAACTTGCTCGATTGCTCAGTTTTGGAGCATGAGCACCTTTTTCTGCAATATACACTGAGGCTCCGACTAGAATTCTCCATTTGGTTCCACCTACAATATAGTCCATTCAATCACATGGTCTACATATTTAACATACTTCTTAAGCAATAACACATGGAAAACATAATGGACTTTCATTGTTCAGGGTAGTGCAAGTCGATAGGTTACTAGCCCAATCATCTCAACAATACTGAAGGGTCCACAAAACCGTGGTGCCAACTTGGCACATGATCCAATCCCTAAGTAGCTCTTGTTCGTTTTAATGCCCAAGTACACCTATTCCCCATCCCAGAACTCCTCAAACAACTTGTTCCGATTTGCATAGCTCTTCTGCATATCCTCTATTGCCTTTAGGTTCTTCTTTATAACCTACATTTTCTATTCCACGTCAGCCAACATGTATGGTCCAATCAACACCATGTTAACTAGATCACTCCAACTGATAGGAGTATTGCAACTCCACCCATATAATGCCTCAAACAGACTCATCTTCAGAGATTCTCGATACCCTTTGTTGTAAGTGAACTCTACCAGTGGAAGATGCTCTTCCCACTTCCGTTGTTGATGCATCACACACATCCCCATCATGTCTTGCAATATCCTATTGACCCTCTCTGTCTGTCCATCTATCTATGGATGATAAGTTGTATTGAAGGTCAACTTCATGCCCAAACATGCAAATAAATCCTTCCAAAACTTGGAAGTGAACTTTTCATCCATGTCTAACACAATCTTCTTCGGAACACCATGCAATCTGATCACATCTCTGATGAACACCTATGATACATCACTAGTTAAGAATGTAGACTTCACTGGAATCAAGTGTGCAACCTTTGTCAACCTATCAAAAATAACCATGATGTAATCATGTTCTCTCACTATCCTTGGAAAACATGTAATGAAGTCCATGGAAATGACTTCCCATTTCCACTCTAGAATCACAATAGGCTATAGCAATCCCCCTGGATGTTTACATAATTCCTTCACATGCTGACAATCAAAACACCTAGCCACAAACTCTGCTAAATCCCTCTTCAAGTTCAACCAATAATAAAATATCTTCATTGTTGCCAGTGTTTTCTAATAATTTGGGTGACTTGAATATGGTTGCACATGAAATGCCCTCAAGATCACCTTCTTGATCTCACTATTGTCTGGCACATATATCATGTCTCTGAATCTAATCAATCCATCCATTGTAATACAATAATACACATCATGTACACCTACATCTGTACCTGTACCTATAACTATACTACCACATGTACCTGTACCAGTACTCTATTACAACCTATGCACAATCTCCATATACCTGACATACTACTGACCTACCTGTAAGATCCTATCCTGTAAGCTTGTCCCATAGGAGTTCTATTGGCTTGAGGGGGCTTGGACCCAGGTTCAGAGTTATCTGCTCTAACCAAAAAAACCCTACACTACCAGGCCTTTCGGCAACAACCCGCATAGCGCAAGCTGGAGTCTCACCTGAGGCAGTATTGGGGGATGCTAGAACTAGGTTTATACATCTAAGGACTATGTGATGTGCTTTTGTTAACTTAGGGATTTATCCCGATCTTTGTGAACCCTAATCCTTAAAGTTACAACAACTAACAGTTAGTAGATCTAAAGCCTTCTCCAATTACGCTAAACATTCATGGCATCATGTAAATAAGAAGATCTACTTCTCCGCGCATCTCTTAGGTTCTTTTTTCAGATTAACTACATTCAACATATCAACAATACAGTAAATTTAGAAAATAAACAATAACACACGGATACACAGATAAGTCTTCAAAACAACCTTTAGTATGCTTAGATCTTCAATTACAAACTCTTCAAACCCTGCGCACATAGTTGTAGGGACCCGCACACTTAGTTGCGAACTTACCAAGGTCTCCGCACACATAGTTGTGGGAGCATTCCCCTTCGCCCAAGTATAGAATAGAAAAAATGGACCCAAAACTTGCCTTTCTATGGTCTTCGTTCTATATCTTATGACTGTCTTATGACTACTTTTTATATCTTTCTTCATTACAATACCATGGGCAAGTCACAAAATAACTTGTCTCTTAAAAATCTAAGGGGCTTTTACCTTCCTAAATCCACTTTGACTCCTATTGACCTGAGCTACTCACACTCTGCTCCTCAAACCGAGGAGACTTTACAATATTAACAAAACTTTTATAAAATTTCACCCCAGGGGAACCCATCCCAACAAGCCCCCAATGCAAAGTCGTGACTCATCCCGAGTCGCTCTACTGGTGTTGCCTTGATATTTTCTTACATACCACTGAAATTTGTCTTCAATGATTGAAGATCTGATGTTCCCTACATAGCAGCCTGTTGAACCTCTTAAACCACTTTCTCTGTGGTTGGACCTTCGACTGCAAGGCCCATGGTTATCTATGTCTGTTGCATCGCCTTCAACTTTCTCTGCACTGTCTGTGTCAACTGGCTTGCCTCATCAACCTAGGGTTGCATCCTTGAGGATGTGTTGGAGGCCTTTTGACATAGTTCATCAATCTAGGTCTAGATGAAATTTCCCTCCTGCAGTCTAGTGAACCTTTGCACTTGTGATAAGGTCTGCACTATAACCTTGATCTCATCGAACTGCACATATTTTTCTCGAACATCTGCTTCAATTTTATGCAAGTGTGGATCCTCCTAGAGCGAGGTCCACATCTCCATGGTCTGCTCAAATAATTGGTTGCAATCCTTGACTGCAGCGTCCAGGGTAGTCATGCACTTTGACAAAGGACTTCCTAAAACAATTCCACATATATCCAAGGGAACAATATCTAACTCAACCTCATCTACAAATGCTGACCCAAAAGAGAACCAAAGTTTACATTGTCTAGTCACTTGTAGTTTTTCTTTATCACATAACCAACCTAATGGATATGGCTTCTTCTGAGGTGTGGTTATTAATCCCAGCTTCTTTACAATTGCTTCAGAAATTAATATTACTTGTGAGCCACTATCAAACAAAGTATCAATCTTTTGATGCTTGGAAATAACTCAAATATGAAAAAGCTCATGTCTTTTCCTCTCATTTTCTTCATTATCAGTAGATTGTGCAGAATTACTAGAAGATGCTTCAGAATTTTTACCTTTTATACTTGTGGCTGCGATTGTTGTTTTATCCCCTGAGTCTGACCCCAAATCTTTTTGAATAGCTGCAGCAGCCTTCTTCTTTTTGCCATCGTACTTCTTGGGTTTTAGCTCTAGATGCAGAATCCATTCATCATCATGCCCATCCTTCTTACAGTGAGTGCATGAAGATTTGGTATTTTGTATCGCATTTGTCTTCCTCTCTTTCCATTTCTGTTTTCTCTTTTCCTTATACTTGCCTGCAGTGGGTTTTGATGATCCCCCAACTTCTGGGTTCACATTATTGCCTATAGCCTCTAGATGTGTAGCCTGAACAGATACCTCATCTATGCTAGTGGGATTAAACATGAGAATTATATGATTTAAATAGTTGTGTAGACCACCTATATACTTCAGCAAAGTTTCAGGTGAGTCTAAAGAAATTCCTAGAATCAAAGCTCTTTTCCTAAATTCTTGGGTGTAGCCTTGTACACTTTTCCCTTTTAATTGGCAAAGAGTTTGCCAGCTCATCATGGCTTGCTGCATATAGGCTAGTGGATATAATTTCTTTTTAATTGCAGAAACAAATTCACTCCAAACAAAAGAATCTTACCATGCTTCTTCATGTCAGCTTGTGTTCTGCCTTCCCACCATACCAAGGCAGTGGCTCCAAGGCGTAGGCTGGCCAGCTGAATCTTACTCTTGTCTGAATCAATGCTCTGCACTCTGCAATAAACATCAATCTATCTAATCCAATTATTCAGCTTCTCTGCATTCAACTCTCCATCATATATTGGCAAATCAAATTTAACATTTAATTTAATCAAAGATGGTATCAGAGCTCTAGGTTACTAAAGTTAGACAAGCTTGTGCTAGATTTTGTTGTTGAATGCTAACTAGATCAAAGCTTAAATTAAGAGAAGGAGAGTTGGTAGAAGCTAACTCGGAAATTGGAAGAGTCTATCCTAAGAGGAAAATGTCAGAAGAAAGTCCCTTAGAATCAGACTCCCAGTTCATGGATAGTGTTACGCAGTAATTTGTCACTGTCTCTCTGTCAGTCTCCCTACTGTATCATGAATTCAACATAACCATGCTCATGCTCTCTGAACTGGCCAAATGACCCACTTTGCCAAAGTTTATTTCATCAACGCGACTGTTATTAAAATAACCGCGCTGACTGGCAGCTGATAGTGCAACTGATGCGCTGCCAGCGCGGAAGCACCTGGGTTTTCTGCGCTGGTCGAATTTCATGACCCAGCGCATCCTATGCTTGTATTAAGTCGCGCTGACACAGCCTACTCCGTTGTTAAGATGCGACGTCAGCGCTCCAGTCTAGTTATGCACCCGCGTTGATCCTGTTTGGGCGAGTTTGTTCTAACAGCCAGCCTTCCAGATGACTCCAGACCTGGTTGTTGGCCTTTTGAATATCGCCCTACCTTCTATGGCATGTATGTTTGTCATTTGAGCCACCTTCCTTGGAGATAATCTTATCCTCCCACCATTCATGGAGACTCCTTCTCCTATTTAAGCCTCTACCATTGCCATGAGCAGCTAGTTTTTCTTTTTATAGTTTGGATAGTGTGGAATTCATAGTGCTTAGAGTGTTGCTGCTAGTAGGTAGTTGGTGTGACAAGTGTGGATTTGCTAGAGGAAGCTTAAGGAAGGTTGTGAGTATTGCTTGTGTGAGAGAGAGCTTTGTCTTGGGAGAATCTACCTCCAAGGGTGAATGCTTAAGAGACTTGTTGGCTAGACCCTCTAGAGAAGGACTTAGCGTCAGAACTTTGGTTGTACCTTTCTCTGTTATTGATTAATAATAGATGACTACTGTTATGGTTCCATTCTCATTTGTCTTTGTAATGGTTAATGTGAATTACATCCTTTCTGACTGATGTATAATTGCTTTTATTAGATTTCACGCTTGTGTTTGTCTTTCTCTTTGTGTGTGCAGGTATCTATTCACAGAGATCGTGGAGGATCGTGACCCGCCAGAGCGAAGGAGTGAGAGCGGCATCTCTTCATCAAACAATAGCGTTGGAATCCAAGTAGGTGTTCATTACCTCTCTTTTATTTGCAATTAGGAACTTGCACAGTAGCATTGATTGATTGTTGCTAGACCCATTCTGGGCTAGTAGGGATCACCTCTATCCGTAGAGGGGATTTACCTCTCCAACAATTTGGTGACTCCACTGGGGACCTGGCCTTTGTCTCTTTTTGTTCATTCTTGTTTTTGAGTTTGATTGTTACTCTCTTGTCAAGCTTGGGGGATTAGTTCTCTGCTTTTAGACTTCCTGGTTTAGTCTGGGAGGTGTCTAAATTGTTTAAAGAGTTTTTGCCTTGGTTTGGGAGCTTTTGGCTTGATTCTGCCTGTTTTTTTGGCCTCAGCGCGGTTTATATCAAAACAGTCGCGCTGATAGCGCATAGCTGTTTCTTTGACTTCGTGGTCATCGCGTAATTACGCCTAACAGTCGCGACGATCCTGGAAATCGGATCAGCGCGGAAAAGACGTGTACAGTCACGATGTCAGCGCCACTTGGTATGCTTTTTACCCGCGCTGACCTTGGGTTGCTAGCTTAATTCCCACGATGACTCCTGAAATCGGATCAGCGTGGGTGGTCTGTGTAAAAATTGCGCTGACAGCGCGGGTGGTCTATGTAAAAATTGCGCTGACATTGTGATCATCTCGGGTTCTCAGTGTGTAACTTGCGCTGATTCCTGAAAAGTTGTTTTTATAACTTTATCTCCTGAATTCATCAATCTCTCTTATCCCCTGTTGTTTCTTGTCCCTCAATTAGCTTGTTTTGATTACTTTTGGTTAGGGGCACTCTCTCTTTGATTTCATTCGAGTGAGTCTTGTGTTTTTTAGACCATGTGACCTAGCCCTTTAGAAGTTTCATTGAGAAACCATTTGCTTAGGTTACTTGTCTATTCAAGGTTCATCCACAACCCTCTTATTGATTGCTTGAGGCTTTTTCACTGCTTGTTGCTGGTTGATTTTTAGTGTCGATTATTGAACCACTTTTTATGTTGATTCGATTTCTTCACTACCAAGCATAGATCACAATTGTTTGGATCGATCAGTTCACACTTGCTTGGTTGTTTAGGTGATTGTTATTGAACCAGTATTCATATTGTTTCGATTACTTCTCACTACCCGGACACGGATTACAGTTGTTTGGGGTCAACCGGTTCTTTTCACATTTGTCTATTATTATTTCTCGAAAGTTTGTTTAGTGCACTTTGCCATTGAAAAGAAAACGAACAATCTCTTTTGCGTTCAATAGTTAATGGGAAAAAGAGCATTTCGTTGATTTGTGTTCTCAAAAGAAAAAATTTCCATTTCTTTGCCATTAGTTGCATTAGATTGTTTGATTGATTGAGTTCATTTTGTTTGGTTGAAAACTCTTAACCCTCTCATAGTTAGAATTCATCGAACGAAATGGTATTCTTTGGCATGTAGTTTACATCTAGGTAATTGTGAGAGATCACACGATAAGGCCTGAAGCCGAAACTTAATTCAAGATCAACCATAAAATAAACTGAAGAAACCTAAAAATGCATTGGAACTTAACGCAAACATCTAGAGGTATAGGTTAGAGACGTGTTCTGGCGTCTTTAAACATAGTCACTATTGTTTCACATTACGGTTGGGTGATTCCTCCTTCTGTGACTCGATAGTGGTCTAACACGGACTGTGCTACCACGTATCGTCGCGTATATAGGGAGACCCCACTAGGCTTTTATCCTTGATCCATAGGAAGCCGAGTCTGCCGCCCTGCGAACCGTAATGCACCGAACACAACATTCGGGAAGATTGACTGCAGTACGGAAAGTCCTTGGTTCTCATACGATTGCCAAGGTGTATAAGCAGTTTTACGGATTGCTTGGTAAACCCTTTGCCTAGAATCTCCAGAGCAGTCGCTTTTGATCCTTTTCGGACTCCCTAAAAGAAAAGGTGCCAGTGAGCGTCTTGTCACTTCGTGCTCATTAAACATTCAAAGGAGACTAGAGTCATCTTTTCGTCCTTTTCTCGACTCTTGAAACATGAAAAGGTCAAGTTTAGTTCCTGTGTCTTAAAAATTTATTTGGCCACGATTAAAGTTACCTGGTTAGATCTTGTGTGCATTAGCTTGAGTAGGCTTCTTTTTGTTTGCCATGGCAACTTTTCCAGGGTTCACCAACCCAAGTTCCCCTCCTGACGGGAATCCTGGTCATTTCCCTCCTCTCGGGAATGTTGGTGCTCCTTATATGGCAACGTTATCCCTTCCGGGGTTAACTGTCGGGTTGCCCGTTTGGTTGTTTTCAACCTCTTTGGTCCCTGCCATGTCGGCTACTAGTCCATAAGTCCCTCCACCTGAACAACATCATGTTGATCCTAAGGTGGATCTCTCCCCTTCGACGCCTACTTCTACGTCTTCCTCTTGTACTTCGCCTGGTGAAAGTCTCGATTCAAATAACCAGGTGGCTAAGAAGAAGAAGAAGAATACCAAGAAGAAGAAGTCTCCTAAGGGAGAGGCTATAAGTACAGCTCTTACTCCGAGTACACCTGAAGTCGGGCCCCCTTCCGCTCCTCCGCGGAAGGTCAAGTTTCCTTGTCGATTATGCAAGGAGGACCATCGTCTTCGCGATTGTCCTGGCATTCCTAGGGTACTAGAAGTATGGTCTCGCGATCCAGCCCACCCCTCATCGTCCTCTGAAGCTCACGGCGATGCTACCTTATCAGTTGGGAATGGTAAGGGAAAGGGAAGATTCGAATCCCCTGTAGACTTTGTGAAGGCAATCATCCCCTTCACCTTTGTCCACTCATGGATAAAGCCTCCGTTGTCTTGGAAGGTCATACAGCTCCTTCACCCCAACTTCCCGTTGGTTATCAACGTCTCTCTGCAGCTGCAGATCGTTCCCCTGCTGACAAAGAGATTACTTCAAATTCTTCTCTTGTCCAGGCCCCTCTTCCCGAACCCGGTTGTCCCCAGCCTGTTCCAGACCAACCATTGGTCAGAAAGAGTGTTGACTCGAGTCCACAGCTCGCTCACTCTGTTTCGGAGGAGAATCACGCCCATGTTCTTCTCGTCTCTTCAGATTCTCCGGAGTCCCGAAATGACTCTCCTAACCCAGCTGCTCCCGAAGGTTTTCCTTCGGTTCCTTTAGCACATGGGGGCAATCATACGATTACCCCACCAAGTAGTCTGGTCGCTTCCTTTGATTAGAATCGCCTGATCGCCGGTTGCCTTCCATCCCATATGCCTTTCCAGATCACAGTACATGCCTATGCTAAGGCAGTACCTGGCACTGTTTTGGATGAAGGGGCGTTTGTCAGTCTTATGCCGTACACTACTTGGCAAGATTTAGGTTCCCCGCAGCTTGGGCCAGTCACTCAGAATCTGTTGGCGTTCGACGGAGGAGCCTGTCCATCTCTAGGAGTTTTCCGAAGTTCCCTATTACTTTGGGAGGCAAAACCGTCTATATAGACGTCTTGGTTACCCAAGGTGTTTTAGACTTTAGTCTTCTCCTTGGTCGCGACTATGTTTACGCCATGGGGGCCCTCGTTTCTTCGCTTTTCCGTGTGGTTTGCTTTCCACACGATGGAAGAATTGTGACTATCGATCAATTGTCGTTCGTTAGTCCCCCAATGCCTCCTGCGCAGTTGTCGTCCCCTCCTAGTTTTTATCCACCAGTTGTATCTGCCCCACCACAGATCAACTACGTGGCCACCTACCCCGTGCCTGTATCCAGTGATGACACCGTCGTGCATAGTGTCCTGGGGGCATTAGGTCCTGACTTCCAAGATGTGGTCCTTTCACCGGGAGTAACACTCTTGGAAGCACCGACTTCCTGTTCATTATGATGCAGGTTAGTCGGAGCATAGTTCACTTTCCTATGTCAAGCTCCCTAAAAAATGAAATTGGGTTCGGTCGGAGCATAGTTCACTTTCCTATGTCAAGCTCCCTAAAAAATGAAATTGGGTTCGGTCGGAGCATGGTTCACTTTCCTATGTCAAGCTCCCTAAAAAATGAAATTGGGTTCGGTCGGAGCATAGTTCACTTTCCTATGTCAAGCTCCCTAAAAAATGAAGTTGGGTCTAGTCGGAGCATAGTTCACTTTCCTATGTCAAGCTCCTTAAAAAATGAAACTGGGTCTAGTGGAGCATAGTTCCTGATCTTGTGTCAAGCTCGATAAAAAATGAAACAAGGGTTATGAGGATAGTTCTTTTACTGTGTCAACCTCATTAAAAAATGAAACACCTCCCTTTCCAAATCGAGTCTTTTGATTAAGATCTCGTAAAATACAAGTCGAGTCTTTCATCGATCTCGAGAGTGAACCTTCATTCCATCCACTTTGTTGAATGCAATGAAGTTTGGGGGGCATGTACCTCGATTTGCATTATTGTGCTGGGGGCATGCGAACTTATAACAAGCATAGTTTTTCGTTTCAAGCTTGTGTAAACATGAAATCGAATCCAAGCAGAGTTCTCCATGGTTCAAGCTTGTGTAAAAATGAACCCATACCCGATTTACATCTCGTGATTGCCACTTTTATCCGTTGAATTCTGCTAGATGAGCCTTGGTTGTTTCATTCCATTGCTACCATCTCTTTGGCCGATCATATGCTCTCACTTGGTTGTTTATCCTTTCCTGAGGAACCGCAGCGATGAGTGGTTTTATTAGCCAGCCTCTTGACAATTACATGTTTTGAGCAGTTCCACCATTACCGGAACCAGTTGCTACCCTTTATACCACTCATTCCTCTAGGACGAGTCTCCTTTAAGCTCTTTTCTGACTCGTAAAAGATGAAAAGATTGCTGAGTATTTTCCCTTTTTGACTCGTTAAAGAGAATAAAAATGGAGGTCTGCTTTCAGCTCTTTTCTGACTGTTTAAAGATGAAAAGATTGTCGAGTCCCCCTCTCGACTCGTTAAAAGGAACGAGAGGCGGTCGCCTTTAAAGCTCTTTTTTCGACCGTTTAAACTAAAAAGATTGCCGGGTGTTTGTCGTTTCGAACTCGTTATTGGCTCCAAAACGACGTACTTCCGACCGCTTTTCTACTTTTTCGGGTCGAAGTCACTATTCACGAAAAGTACTCCTCGATCATACTAGTCGGGCAGTTCTTTCGAGCATTGTTTTATACTTTTTCAGGCTCGAGAGACACAACTTTACGAAAAAGGACCCCCCTGGAGTTTTCTTTTCCGCTGTCTTTTCAGACTCTCTAAACAGGAAAAGACGCCGAGTTCTTCCTTTGTCAGGCTCGTTAAAACTTAATGACATCGGACACCGTCGAAATGACGCCTTCCCAAGCATATGCTATCCCCGTCAAGCTTGTCCTCCAAAAATAATCGGGGTACCTGCCAGAAATGGTGGGGAAAATGAAACTGTAATAATGGTCGTGTCGGCAGTATGTCGCTCTTGAACATGGCACTCGTCTGCATTCGTGTCTGGGTGGGGATTTCTCATCTTGTTTTACACTAGCCTCCATGGGTTTGGGTTATCCTATTTGACCTCTCATCTGCTCATTGCCTTGTCACCATGACCTCTGCTCATTTGATGTCAGATACTGCCAAATCCATTGTCGTGCCGCCGATATGTTCAAGAGAAGTTGACCTCTGCAGCTTACCACCTCCCTCTGATGTCTCACACAAAACATTTTATCCCTCTCTGTCTCGTGTCGATGATGTGGGAAACATTATGGCCCACCTTCGATCAAGGTTACTTCCTGTCGACTTCAGCTCATTATCCAAGAAAGTGACCTAGAGACTCCCTTCAGGTGCCTTAGAGCCTGCATGCCTCAATGGCAGGTTCTTCGTGTTCGACGTGAGGTTTTCATCATTGGCCTCCGATCGGATGATTCTGCGGGTGTTCGACACCAGCTCATTGATTCACACGCCGCGGATTGTACCTATAAGTACCTTGAGGACCATTGTCATTATTGGTGGTACCTCTCGCGTCTGTTAACAGTTTTCATTATTGGCTGGTAATCAGACGATGTTCATGCATGTTCGACTTCAGCTCATGTATTCACATGCTTGGACTTGTACTTTGTTCAGGTTGGGATGGAGCGCAAGACCCTGGTCTTTGTCTGTTGCGAACCAGGCTGCGATTTTGTGGATTGTTATTACATGACTCGTTGATGGATGGCTGCGCCCATACCTGAGTCTTTGGGATGGCTGCGACCATACCTTCTTATCATCATGGTCTCTTTAGCTACGTGGCTGCGTCCATACCACAGACCTTCTTCGTATGTCTTTTGGATGGCTGCGCCCATGCCTAGACTACATGTAATCGAGATATCAATTGTACATACGTGCATGTCCTTCCTGGTGGCGTTCCAGTTCAGCAGTTTTGTAAAGCATTTCACCCCTCCCACTCTCTCGAGCTTCATGCTTTAGGGGGCATCTGTTACGCAATAATTTGTCACTGTCTCTCTGTCAGTCTCCCTACTGTATCATGAATTCAACATAACCATGCTCATGCTCTCTGAACTGGAAAAATGACCCACTTTGCCAAAGTTTATTTCATCAGCGCGACTGTTATTAAAATAACCACGCTGACTGGCGGCTGATAGTGCAACTGATGCGCTGCCAGCGCGGAAGCACATGGGTTTTCCGCGCTGGTCGAATTTCATGACCCAGCGCATCCTATGCTTATATTAAGTCGCGCTGACACAGCCTGCTCTATTGTTAAGATGCGACGTCAGCGCTCCAGTCCAGTTATGCACCCGCGCTGATCCTGTTTGGGCGAGTTTGTTCTAACAACCAGCCTTCCAGATGACTCCAGACCTGGTTGTTGGCCTTGTGAATATCGCCCTACCTTCTATGGCATGTCTGTTCGTCATTTGAGCCACCTTCCTTGGAGATAACCTTATCCTCCCACCATTCATGGAGACTCCTTCTCCTATTTAAGCCTCTACCATTGCCATGAGCAGCTAGTTTTTTCTTTGATAGTTTGGATAGTGTGGAATTCATAGTGCTTAGAGTGCTGCTGCTACTAGGTAGTTGGTGTGACAAGTGTGGATTTGCTAGAGGAAGCTTAAGGAAGGTTGTGAGTATTGCTTGTGTGAGAGAGAGCTTTGTCTTGGGAGAATTTACCTCCAAGGGTGAATGCTTAAGAGACTTGCTGACTGGACCCTCTAGAGAAGGACTCAGCGTCAAAACTTTGGTTGTACCTTTCTCTGTTATTGATTAATAATAGATGACTACTGTTATGGTTCCATTCTCATTTGTCTTTGTAATGGTTAATGTGAATTACATCCTTTCTGACTGATGTATAATTGCTTTTATTAGATTTCACGCTTGTGTTTGTCTTTCTCTTCGTGTGTGCAGGTATCTATTCACGGAGATCGTGGAGGATCGTGACCCGCCAGAGCGAAGGAGTGAGAGCGGCATCTCTTCATCAAACAATAGCGTTGGAATCCAAGTAGGTGTTAATTACCTCTCTTTTATTTGCAATTAGGAACTTGCACAGTAGCATTGATTGATTGTTGCTAGACCCATTCTGGGCTAGTAGGGATCGCCTCTATCCGTAGAGGGGATTTAACTCTCCAACAGACAGTTTTATGACCATGAGAGCCATGATTTTCTAATGATATAGCATGATTTTCTGATGATACATCTTGAATTATTCAAGCAGAGAAACAATTGTTTTATTCAAGAAGTGTGAACCCTTATCGCTCATTGAAAGTGTTAGGACAACCAAACCGATAAAAAATGTATCCAAATATGAACTTCGCAGTTGTAGTTGCGTTGCAATCCTTCACGGGTTCTTCCTCAGCACACATGGTCAAGTATTCGATTGCTATAATGATGTATCGTACTGCTGTCTTCTTTCTTGGTGGTTGAATTGGTCCTACAAAGTCTATTGCCCATTTATCAAATGCCTGTAACAACACTTGCGAGTTCAGACGAAATTCATCCCTTTGGCAATGGCCTCCCCGTCTTCTGAAAAACATCACATACCCTACAATATTCCTGGGAATCATTGTGCACAGTTGGCCACCATAGCCCCGCTCATAGGATCTTCTACGCAGTCACTCTTCCTGCATAGTGTCCTCAGGCCACTCCTCCATGTGCTTCAACAAGGATACTTTGTCTTTCATCATCCAGTACATACCTATGCAGAACTTCATCTGATCCCATTTTATATACGTGCTCGGGCAATAACAGAAAAATGTACAGCCTTGGCCACCAATTCTTTCTTCTACTGTGTCGTATACCCTTTAGGAGATGTACCCGTAGACAAGAATTGGATTATATCTGCAAAGTTTTCATCTACAACGCGCACAGCAAAGAGTTGTGCATCAAGAAATACTTCATCAATACTTATAGGTTCTTCACCAATATCAATTCATGAAAGGTGATCTGATCCAGCATTTAATCCCCCTAGATTCACAGCTACCTCAATGTCATACTCCTAAAATAGAAATAACCACCTACAAATCCCCCCCCCCCCCCCCAGCATAGGCTCATTGACCAGGTACTTCAAAGTAGAATGATTTGTGTACATTTTGAAGTGAGCACCCAACAAATAATACCTGAACTTCTGGAGTGCATACACCATCACCACCCCTTCACACTCTGTGGTTGAATAATTATTCTCTGCATTAGACAATTTTCTGCTTGCAAATGCAATCGGATGGTCGATATCACCTAGGCTTAGTTGGGTTAACACTACGCCTAACGTTATGCAAGAGGCATCTCATGTACATATAATTCTTTCTTCCAATCGGGGACAACTAGAATAGGTGTTGTAACCATATTTTCCTTTAATACATCTAAGTTTTTCTAAAAAACATCATCCCAATAAAATGTTGCATCCTTCTTCAATAATCTTTCCATGGGAATAGTGATCTGCACGTATGCCTTGATGAATTTCCTATAGTGTCTTGTATGACCAAATGTTGTGTGCAGCTATTTTACATTCCTTGGAGACTCCAAATTGATAATCACTACAATTTTGGTAGGGTCCACCATCAATCCCTTCTTACAAACAACATGGCCCAAGATTATTCCATATGGTAGTACGCAAAATGTGCACTTCTTCAGATTAAGGGATATCTAACAGTATCCAGTATTAGACGAAGACTGGAAACATGCTTATTTACTAATCCAAACACTATCTAATCATCAAATTAAACCTCCAAAAACTTATGAATAAATTCTTTGAAGGTTGTGACTACCACCCTAAGAAAGATCACAGGGGCATTCTTAATTCCAAAGGGCATAACTGTATACTAAAAACAACCCCATTCTGTGGCCAAGGTAGTCTTACTTCAATCTTCTAGCGCAATCTTGATCTAGTGATACCCTGAGAACCCATATGTAAATGAGTAGGCTTCTTGACTACCAACATTTTCCAATACTTCATCTATGAACGGCGTAGGGGATGGATCGTTTACAAACACATCATTCAATTTCCTTAAATCTACGCAAATTCAAATTTCACCCTTTGTCTTCTTCTCCTACACCCCCATAGGACTAACCGAGTATGATTCTTCTACGGGCTCAATAATTCTTGTTGCAGGCATCTTATCCAGTTCTTCATGCACTTTTTATTTGTACTTAGGATTCAACCGGTATAGGCACTCTTTACCAGCTTCGCATCTAGCTTTAGATTGATCTTCATAATACCCAGATCACCTATTATCCCCTTCAAATTGGAGAACTTTGTCGGAAACAAGTCCTGATATTCTTGTAATAGCTCCACGACTTTGTCAATTGTGTCCTCATCCCAGTAGTCGTCTATATTTGTGAACTTTGGTTGCACTTCCTACCCAATGTTCACTTGCTTGGTTTTCAAGGGTTTTAAGATGTCAGAAACTTCTACCTTAGGCCCGATGACTTCACATTATCCCTCTATCTTAGGGATACTGATATTATTGGGATCCTCCTCACCTTCTTTAGTGGCCACATTGTAGCATTCCAAGGCATCACGCAGTTATATACTCCAGTCTATTTGTACCCATGTGACAAGTTCTTCTGAAATACTGAATATTGCAACCTTAATTTCCTGTAATTCTTCATCAATACATTCAAATCCATCCTCAAAACTAAAATTTAACAAAAATATTTCCTTCAAAACATCCCATTCCTCAGTTTCGTGCCGCATCTTTGTTTCTAGATACCAGTTCATTGGAATAGTATCCAAAGTGTGGTAGAATATGTGAACCCAGTCAGGTTGTGGTTCCTCTCCCCGTGCTTTCGTCCAATGAGCCAGATGCTTTTGTAGATCATCCTTCCCTGTATCTTTTTTAGTCATGCAGGTATTGGCATATCCAATCGTAGCTTCATCATACTACAGTATTCCTTCCAATCTTCAAAGTTGTTCTTATGTGTACCCCACCATCTGGCAGGTGTAGCTCTCAGCGCGATGTCTAGTGCTTGGAACCGATGTTCCTCCAGTACATCCCTTTCAAATTTATCCTGAAATAAATTTACATCATCTAAGCCACATAATACGGTAAATTGTGTACCTCATTAGATATACACTGGAGTGACTTATTCAGCGTGTTTCATTGCAGTGTTGACACTTCATCCAATCTATTCTACCAATGCTCAAGCTCCTCATCTAAATCTGAATTACAGGAGTTGTCATTTTCCCAAGTAATTCGCCCATTCACAATAGGGTTGATCCAATCCTCATCTCACGCAATAATATTATAGATATGTTCAATATCATCCTCCTCATAGTAATCTTGGACTGGTTCAGTATACCATGCACCCTCAGTTGGATCTAATGGAACAATAATTCTTAGTTCCTTCTTTTCAATTGTCATGTTGTGCTTCTTTAGGTTGATGACCGCATTCATATCAAATTCCTAATCAATTTTCAGCAGCATCGAGTAGGGATTACTGTTATCCACCATTTCGATTACCTCAAAATCATCTATATCATGTGCCCCTTTAATATCTACAGTTACTCCATGTAAGCGTCCCATTGGAATAATATTATGTTGCTTTGCCATTCGTAGCTAAATTAGGGACCATTGTAGCACCGTCTTTCCCATTCTTTCCCAAGTTTGTTTTGGTGAAAAATTCGCATCGGATCCTAAACCTAGGATCATCTGGTCCATTTCGAATTCTCTTATTTGTGCATTCAATCTCATCTCTCGACCAATCCTTTTCTTACCCTTGTCTACATAGTGCACTACCCGTTGTTCAAGAAGTGGCTTACCCTTGCCAACACAGTTGTCTATCAACTCTTTCAATCCCTCTACTACTTTCTGGTACCTTATTAGCTTCATGCAAGTCTATAATAAAGATGTTAATAATGAAGGATCTGTTTCCTGCACATAAATGACTTCTTCAGGCTTCTCCATCCGTGCACCCTGAGTTTTTGAGGTGGAAGCTCCTGAATCCGCAAAGCTCTTTTTCGCCTCCATAAAAGTCTCCTTTGCCTTATGTAAATCAAATCCAGCATCTTTGTCAGCAGCTTTGCACACCCATATACTTTATTCTGATTTTTTCCCCTTATCCTCCCTAGTAGATATACCGCTTCGCGTAACGATATTAACACTAGACCTGATCCAGGTCTAGGTGTGACAACAGACCCTTCCAAGACCTTTTACTTTCGTGATGTGTTAAATTGCATTTTAAAAGAACATTAACGAATACATATGCATGCGGAAAATAATAGGAAGATAACAAACATCAACAACATAAAAACATAAGGCATTGATAACGGAGTTTGTCCAGGAGGGACTACGTCTCCAGGCCCCAGTGTCAAGATGGTGTAGGTCACTGCATTAAGTGTTGGCAAGAATGGTGATGTACACAAGAGATGATGTCGCGACCATACAAGGAAAAATGCCCCCATGCAGGAGTGGCTCTAAGAGATGTTACACTACTGGAATTCTCAATCAAAAGACTCCTATCAGTATGACACAAAAACATGCATGATGAGCATCCCGCCAACATGGCATAAAAGGGATCTCAATGAAAAACATGCATGATGACAACAAGAGAATCCCAACAACATACAATAAAGGGATCTCAAAACATAACATGATGAGTTATTATGGACAAGTACATCACATAAAATATTATGCATCAAATCAAGCAAGGAATCATGACAACATGTAATAAACAATATCCTGCATCAACATCAATCAAGGATCTGTGCAGCATAATGCATAAAGAAGAAGTACATGAACACATCATATACCTCACAACCAAGGGCCATCTGAAGAAGTGGATGTCACAGTATTGAAGCTGTTTGGACCATCGATCTCAAGGCATCGATCGCATGACAAAAGACTACTCGCACAAGAATGTGGACATCTACACTGGCACTTAGAAAAGTGACGAGAAGAAGAAACGATAGAATGACAAATCTGAGCGTACCATCATATTAGTGGCATTGGGTAGTGCTGAATTGATTGTCCAAAATCTGAATTCTGAGAAGTCGAGAATTCTGGGCTCAAGGAATCTTTTAGATTCCCTTGGGATTCCTCAAAGATTTCGATCCATGGATGGACTGGAAATCTACAACTCAAATGGCGAATCTGATCTCGCCATTGCGATCCCTGTGGAAAACCATGAAAAACAAGTATAAACTTGCCTATATTCTGACATGGAAAAAATTTACCTCCTTGGGAAAATTTCAAGGCTCATGGTTTCACTCCTTGTTTTTGTTGATATCATGGTTCCATGTGCATTCTGAAAATGACCGAAAATGCAGAACTTTGATGGAGAAACGGATAGCACCATTGCGCTCATGGTCACGAGAGGTGTAGAATCCATATAAAATTTGTCAATTTCTGACAAAGTGAAAAAATTTTCCTCCTGCAAAATTCATGGTTCCTACATTAAAAAATAATTAATCCGCCTCAAATTTTTGCTCACCTTCTGCCTCCTCGAACTGTGTGCATGGTAAAAATCCTAAGTTTATATAGAAAACCTTCATCGGATTTACCAAGGCAACTGTTATGGCTCAATGGTAATAATAGAGGTTGGTTGAGGAGGGGTCGGGGATCAAATCTCGCCCCTCTTGTTTTTATGACCTTATGGTTTTCATAACAAAAAAATGTGTTTGAAATGGGGGTCGGGTCCGCATTGGGCAGCCTGCCCCTGAAATCCCCGCATTGTTGGATTGTACCATGATATGATACGGTTGGCACTTTAATGCATTTGGCTTATTTTGGGGCCGCCCGCTTGTGGTCTGGGCACATGGGCCAGGCGAGTTTGACCCCTGTCAGTCCCTTTATCCTGCTATCGGCGCTATCTAATATTAGCAATCGGTGTTGTTTAATATCGGCGATCGGTGCTGTTTAATATTGGCGATATACAAAATCGGCGATTGACAGTGTTTCGGGGTGTCGGTGTATTTAAGGTATGTAGGTTGGGCCGATGGCGTGTGGGTTGGGTCCACTGCCATTGGCCCGCCCACCCCTTAATAACAATATATGGTTATGCAGCGGTTTTGGAGGGTTCGGCGAGGGTTATGGCCGCCGATCCTAAACATATATATTGATGTGATTTGGCCGGCGGGAGGTTATGGCCTGTCAGCCTTAAAATACATATGTTTAATAATATGCGATGGAGGGTAGGGGTGATTAGGCCAATAGGGAGTTATGGCCCGTCGGCCTTATAATAATAATTTTTTTATGAAATTTTGGGGTGGCGGGGGTGGTGGCCTGCCACCTCATAACAATTATATTTTTATATATTATATATATATATATATATAAAGAGGGAAGTTGTTTTGAAACTTCTAGAAAATAAGGGTCAATGGGAAAATTAACAAGGAAACAATTTAAACCAATTTCGAGAGCTAGTTTTATGCCTCGGAGTCAGTAAAATTGTAGGACACTTAAACCTAGCCCACAGCCCGACTTTGACCAAAACTTTGACTAGCCCATTCTCCCTCATACGAGCTCGGTTTGACGAACCGTTCGCACTTCCGTGATCAGGACGATGAGATCTATGCTCTGGTCCTAGGTCAAAGTCATTATGAGCACTTTGATTTTCGAGTGTTCATAAGCCCTCTTTGTCCTGTGTGTCTCTCTAGAGCCACTTGGATCAATCCTCCCCACTAAGGATCTTTTGGTCCTCCAAAAGCATGAAAAATAATTTGCAACTTCTCTATACCTTGTCTACATCACAAGCGTCCTGAAAAGGTCTTGCTTCCATCTCCTTCACCTTTGTTCTTCGGAGCCTTAAGCGATGAGCCGACACCTGCTACCTCTGCAACCTGTAGTACATTGTTTGCAAATTACATGCTTGAATGACATGACCAACTATTGACCCAAACGTCCCATACTTGCCATGAGTTTATAACACATACTCGGTGGTCAAGTTTATAATGATATGGATGCAATACCCCAGCTATGACAATAAGGCCAACCTATCATGGTTGCTTCAACAAGTGATGGAAAACACATCATCACTGCAACACATGATTTACATACATAAGGCCAGACACTATTGTTTCGACAAGTGATGGAAACATAACATCACTTTCAGAGTGTAAAATACGACTCAACACATGACCAGACATCATTGTTGCTTAACAAGTGATGAACCAAGAGTTGAAAATGCAGATTCTAAGAACTCAGGAATGTTTGTAGCCGCAATGGAAGTTTGAAGATTCAAGATATAATCATCAATTGATCTATTAGCCTTTCCAGTTTCAAGATCTTTGACAAACTTCG
The DNA here is from genome assembly GCA_031772625.1 of Pinus tabuliformis. NCBI lineage: Eukaryota > Viridiplantae > Streptophyta > Pinopsida > Pinales > Pinaceae > Pinus > Pinus tabuliformis. The sequence continues at coordinate 311,325,960 of CM062819.1, read as the reverse complement.
GATTTGGAACAGTAGAACCAACTGCACTTTCAAATTTAGTTACAAATAATGATAGATCAAAATGTTCATCAAACTCAAGATCTTTAAGGTATTCAAAAACAATTGGACATGAATGAGATCTGAAAACGGGAATAACATAACTTTCTTGTCGAAGAATTCTTGGAATGAGATTTGGGTTTTCATACACGGGAGGAGGATCAGGATCACGATTGGCCCTGGTGTATCATCTGGAAGCCAGTGTGTTTAATTATTCCAAAAATCAAATGGGCATTGTCAATTTTTCAGCCTATCAAATTCTAAACTCATCATCCAAAGTCTAGAATTGCTTTAAGATACTGGGATAATAGTTTTTAGTTCAGATGTTCAGTTCATAAACTAAACCACAAATTGACTAAAGCAGCATTCATCTACTTATGCACTTGCAAAGCAAGAGAAGTTCAAAGGCTACCTGGCTAACTTCAAGCTCCATCTGTAGTCTACAAAGAAAACTTTTCTTCCCCAATACGGTCACCAATATGTTATGGCCTAAATCTACCTCGGGCTGAGAAAGGCAGGTATAGGGTAACATCAAACCACGCTTAACCTGGTAGTTAGCCCTACCATGTCGGGAGAGGGCTCTCTCCTTGTAAATCTCAAGAAAATATAGCAAATGACACTTGAGATGACTGATGTAAGGACTAATTTTAGGCTACATATATGCTCAGAGGAGTTTGATTGAGTTTTATGTTGGTTTGTTGGATCAAATGTGAAAGGCAGTTTTGGGTCCGGGGAATGAACTCAGTCTTGCAGAGGTTTCTGTGGGGCGAGGTAGCCAAGTGCTATAGTACTTTGAATTAAGTGAAATGGAGAGTCTTAATACTGGTGAGGAGTTGGAGAGGGCATGAAAGTGTCATGATTCCTCTTCAAACAGTGGAAAACATGTAAAGCTAAACAAACCCTAAGGTAGAGCACTGCAATATCAATGATTTCCACCTTTATACTTGATTCATTTAGTTAAGCTGGAAATAGAGAGATGATGGCACATATAAACACATGATAACTTGAATAACAAAAGAAAAAACAATACTATATCACCTTGCCACAAGAATTGCACAAAATGCTACAAACCTTGGTCTATTTCCTTGCAAAACTGCAGAGATGAATGTACAATAATGCTCAAAGCATTCACAAGAGTCCAACCTTTCAAAATGACTAAAAAAACACATGATATAGACCTCCAAACCACCTATGCTATCCATCAAGGGTCGAATCCATGAGAAAATGGGTGGTTTCAACCATATCTAAACTAGGAACACAAAAATAGGCAGTGGAACAGCTTGCCTCTTAAACCTAGGAAACTGATTCATTCAACTCCAAACCACCTACAAATAATGTATCTACCTTATCAAGTCAAATTTTATCATTTTTACATCATAATACATCAATTTACATCATGTCACATCATGAATTTGACCATAAGAGAGAAAAAGTCAAACTAAAAGAAAACTAGGCGAAAAACAGAATTTTTGAGCAAAATTGGCACTTTTTCATCTTGTGCATAGCGCCACTTTTTTTTTGTGTAGCGCTTTTTCCCATCTGAATTTGGAGGCCTTTCCCTTCAACAAATTTTCTCCAAGATGGCTTGTTGGAAAGGTCTATTTGTCTACTTTCTAGGAAAAGTGGAATTTTTGAATTTGGTATCCATTTTTCCCTCCAAAATTACAATCTCCCAAGATTGCTTCCTATGTGGCCAAAAAGTGGCAGAGAGGGAATTTTTGAGGTGTTTTTGGCCCTTCGGAGGTCCAAAACTTGTCAAAATTTCCTAGTAATTTGTGGACATGCATAACTTTTCATAAGGAATCAAAAAATGCAAAGTTTTCTTCAAAAGGAGGTCCCTATTGTTATAGACATTTTTGGGCACTGCAACCCCAATCATAAATGTCCATAAACCAAGGGCTCTTAAGTCCCTAAAAGTGTTGTTCCAACCCCTAAAAGAACAAGGTCAAATGATTACAGCATCTCGCAAAAGTTTTCCATGAAAAACTACTCAAAACTGGTCAAAACTAGACCATCTCACCTGCTCCATGGTCAAAGTGCGCTGCATCCCACCTAAATGCACACGGGAAGTGCGATGCATACTGAAAAGCCCTTCTATGGGGTGCGATGGGCGAGAGTGGACAAATGGCAGGGTCAATCTGTGAGGTGGAGGATCATGGAATCTTCCATAAACTTCTCCTGTGACACTTTCCTCTCTACATTCGCCCAGGGATGAGTAAGAGATCATCAATCTCCAAGTGGAATCAAGAACTATTAGAGAGGGGACACTAATCAAATCTCAAAAGCTGACTCACCCCCCTTGCAAACATCTATATATGGATCCCTCATCCCAGAGATCCAAAGGCTGGAATTTTGTATCTTGTAAGGAGGTGTTGCTGGTTTCTTGGTGTAACATCATAGTGTTGGGTGATCTAAGCTTTTCATGAGGTGAAGAAGGGCTTTCTTGCTGAGAGGATGACACTGGGTCAGAACAATTGGTTGTAATCCTCTTTGCTATTCTTGATTATTAATAAAGCTATTCAAGTTTTCCTCCACATTCTTGTATGATTGATGATATATGCATTTGTGTGGTCAATATATATCTGGTCCTATATTGTTTATGATAGTAGATCTATGTTCTTGGATAGTGTTATGCCGCTTTGATTCTACAGGTGCTCTTTGAAGTTGGGTAGACAAGGAAGCAAGTGGCAAAGATCTATCAGAAGGGAGAGGAATCAAGCGAGGAGCCAAGCACAAGACAGAGGTTGGTCTCCTTTGTTCCCCTCTTATCTACTTCTCATAAAGGAAAACGAAAGTGGTTTTAGTTTGTTTGTTTCTAAGGTAGCTACCAGCCTTAGTGGGACTAGCAGCTCTGCATAGACAATAGATTTCTCGATAACACCTATCAAAAGCGAGCGCCAAGTGGTGCTACGCACCTGCCAGAAAAACCTATTTTTTCCATGAAAATTTCAAAATTGCAAAAAATTTTATAAATGATCTACATCAAGTGCTATGCTGGGCCAATGAAGCTTTAGCTAAGATCTTGATCTTATCTTGCTCTTTCTTGCTCCTTAAAGTCTTCCTCAACTTGGATTTTAGCTTGCTTATCCTTGTTTTGCAAATCTTGTTCTGTGCCAAATAGTGATAGTCCATGTGCCGCAACATCTTTTTCTCCTTGTTGGCTTTCTCAAGTAGCTTCTCCAAGTGCATATTCGCCCTCCCTAGCCATGATTCCCGGTCAGCATCAATCTCTTGCTCAAGGGATGTCAATTTGACTTTCTTTCTTTTTGTCGCTTGCCTATTTTCCCTTATGGTTTGCAGCTCCATGATTGTTTGTTTATGATTCAACTGCTTGTTCCGTTGCTCAAGGTAATTAATGATCCACTTAGCCCTTTCAAGGTTAAGAGCTAAGGCATGGATGTCAGCTTCTTGTTCTTTGATGATCTCCTTGAGTCTTGAGCTTTGGGAGCCCAAATCAGTGTCCTCATCCTAAATCAAAATAAAATCTCTATCTTGACCTTCAGAAGGCCCTTCATCATGAAATGGTTGTTTCCCTTTATTTTTTACCTGCTTTGCTGAAGAAGAAGGCAAAGCCCCTTTCAACCCAGGTGAAGATAGCATTTTCCTATGGTCTGATGAAGGAAACGAGACCCCTTCCACCCCAGGTGGAGATAGTACTCATTTGGCAGCTGCAAATAATCTCTGTGTGCCCTTTTCATAAGTGACAAATATTGGTACACCTATAGTTTGGGTCTCATGAACTTCTTGCTGATTTGAAGGCCCTCCTTCCTCTTGAAACATTAATGGGGTCACTTGAGGGTTTTTTAAAACCTCATGTGAAATGAAAGTATCCCATGAAACATTCAACAAGCTCAGCTGATGCAACACAACAATTTTGATCAATGAAAAATGATAAATGCTGTTGAACTATTGATGAAGAGGTTTTCTTTGTACCAATGTAACCATTTTCTCAATATTTCTGCATATGAAATAGGGGAGGTTCATCATCCTCACTCTAGTGAAATGCATCAATAATCTAACATGATAAGTGTACAAGCGAGAAAATCTCCCTTCACAGGTGAAGTATTTGATAATGAGCTTCATGAGTGGAGCATAAGTTCCTTGTAGGTATCTGAAAGGAAAGACCCTACTGATTTGCTTTTGATAACTAGCCTTGACATAAGGCTCATAATGCTCTTTGCCCACAAGTTGTCCTTTGTTCCACTGTTCACACATATTTTGAATACCTATTGCTGCAGCTATAGTTTCAAGTGTAAAAGTGAAGGAAACACCTGCTAATTTCACCTGGCCATTGTGAATATGAAGGACAAATAGCCTAGCAAGTTCATGGTGGTATTTCACCCTCTCTACCATCTCACAAAACTGGTAGCAAGACTGATGTTTAAAGCATGTTACGGCAAGAGGGCAAGCTAGTAACTCTGTGAGTGTGGTGGGCTCCTCCCAGATATGTTTTCCTCCCTTATGTGGTTTTCTTGGTGCATGAATCTCTTGGGAGGAATCACTCACACTTTCTTCATCCCTTTCATAAGCTGAATCTATTTCCATATTTGCCAATGTATGGTGTAAAATGATGAGTATGAAGAGATTTTCTCAAGAATAGGTGACTGTTGTTTTCTTCTTTGGGATTTTATGAGTGGACTGATAATATAAGTGCAAAGAAAGGTTTTGATGCTGGCTATAGGGTTATTAGGGAGTGATAGGTTTTGGGAAATGAAGATTAGGGTTTGGGGAATAGTGGGAATTAGGTGTTAGGGTTTTAGGGTTTGGGGATAAGGGGCAGGATAAGTGTCAATGAGAGAGGGAAAGGGGAAGAAAATTAAGGAAATGTAGTGAAGAGGGATGGGATATGGGCAAATTATGCAAAGGAGTAAAAAAAAACAGCAAGAATGACAAAAACTGCAAAACCCTAGACAGTTTTGCAATACAACTGTGAAGCAATTTAGGGTTTGATTTTTCACCTATCAAAACACCATCAAGGATGATAAAATGTCTTGCTATGGCAAATAGGAGGTTTTACTTACTTGGAGGAATGGTATTTGCAAATTTTGGAGCCTTAGAGAATCGATGGGATGAGTTTTTGGCTTGGCAGACTGGTGCGCCCCGCCCGTTCAATACTCTGTGTAAATCCTGCACCCGGTGCATAGCGCTGGGCAAGTGTGCCGCACCAGTGCCCAAGTGCGCCGCACCAAGAAAACACTTGAATTTTGCTGCGATTTTATCCTTTCTCTCCTCAAACACGATTTTCTTCTTTCTCTTTCTTTCCTTTGCACAAAATGATGTCTTCTACACAAATGATCTCTTTAGATACAAGTGACTTTAATTTTTCATTTAGGAAAGACCCACTTTCTAAATTTTCCTTTTCACTTTGCTTTTTTAAAAACTCTGTTTTGCAGTTTGGCTCTTTTTTGTCATTTGATGGACTAATGCTTGGATTTCTTGTCTCTTTTGCAGGCGCTGGAGTGCAAGAGTTTGGCAAGGTGACCCAGGGCTATAGATCATGTTATATTACATATGGAAACAATAAAAATACATAAAATTTGTACAAGAAATGGAAAAGCCCTGTTTTCACCTCAAAACAGAGTTTTGAGGTAAAAACCCTTTATGGAGAAAATCATCAGTAGAATTTTTATCTTAAGACCTTATTAGACCTCCTCATGTGCCTACTAACCATTATTGAGCTTTTACATGACTATGGTGGAAAACCCTAGACCTAATGAGACGTAAAACCCTAAAAATGGATTTTACAAATGTCATGACAAAAGATGACTGTAAATGACCTGAACTTGTGAAAATATGCCAGTAGGTAAAGACCATGAGGGAAATTCGATAATGAACCACTACCATCAGATGATCCATGATCCTAATGGAATGCAGCTGATCGGATGAGACACCTAAAATGCATGCAAAAAAGAGAATTTTGATCACTAATGGAGGGATGAAGATATCAACACTAACAGGTTCCTATTCATGTAGGTGTGAGGTTATCTACTGAACAATGTCCCAAGACATAAAAAGAGGAAGAGGACATGTTATGTGTTCCATATGCAAGTGCAGCTAGTAGCCTGGTGTATGCAATGGTTTGTATTAGACCAGTCATTGCACATGCAATGGGAGTATTGAGTAGGTTTATGTCAAAACCGGGGAAGGAGCACTGGACAGCAGTGAAGCGGGTTTTCAGGTATTTGTGTGGCACTAGTGATTATGGTTTGTGCTACCAAGAAAGACCAAGATTGGATAGAGTGTTGGATATTCATGGCTTTGTTGATGCAGACTGGGCTAGAGTGTTGTTGGGAAAAGTATCCAATACGGAATGACCCTATCCCACTCTAAGGGTGATAGTACCTCAGCAACAATCAAAGCAAAGCTATTTGAGATTACTCCTTTATGAGATGTAAAAGAGGGGAGAAAGAGATCCACTAACCGATGTCTTTCGCTAATGATTGATCCAATCTTCTCTCTTTGCTGCTTGCTCCCAGCACCTTGCTCTTTCACTGGCCCAGCTACACCAAGATCCTGCAAAATCACAAGAAAGGGAAACTACAAGAAGCATACATTCATAATTGATTCAAGGATTAGAATAAATCAAATACACAAGTATAGCAACACATCATTGAAACACATGTATATAGAAGAACCTCAAATGCTTTATTAATGGAAGAAGTAAAGTTCAGGAAGTGATACAACCATAAAAGGCCCAATCCAGCATCACCTCCCAGCAGAAAGAAATCTCCTCTTCACCTCCTTCAAGCAAATCACCCAATAGTTCTATACTCAAACCAACAGCACTTCCTTACATTCACAAGATTCCAGCCCCTATAGACCTCATGAGAGAGCTCTATATATAGGAGATTTGGAGAAAGGATGAGTCAGCTTGTAGCTGGCATGAAGCTGACTAGTGTCCTCTCCCACTTCAGTTATTCTTCAGTTCTTGAGTCCACTTGGAGGTTCTTGCTTCCACTTGGAGATCTAGACCCTCTTACTCATCACTAGGTGAATTCCCTGATCCAAGTGTCATTTTGGAAGCTTCCTGGGCATTGACACCTTGAGGAATGACTGTGCCACTTGTCCCAACTCGCCCAGCGCAGGTAGCCTTCCTTGCAGTTGACATTCAGCGCAGGTAGACAGTGTAGCTCTTGACATTCAATGGAGCAGTTGACATGATCCAGAATTAGCTTGTTTTTGAGTGTTTTCAGGTGGAGAACTGATATTTAGTGCTGTGGTTTGCTGACCTTGTTCCTCTAGGGGTAGGAACAACATGTTTAGGGACTTTGGATCCATTAGATTATTGACATTTCATGCTTCATGCTGTAAGGCACAAAAATGTCTATAACAGTTGCCCCCTAAAGTATGAGGTCGTTTATCGGGTGAAATGCTTTATCAGGAGGATCCGAAGTTCATTCAATCGCTGATAGGTGACCTGTAATAAAATACAATACAATACATTATTTTTTCATTCTGCTTTCATGATCTAGCTGAGGCGGGAATTCCCATGCTCAGCTTTATAAATTCATTTTGGTACATAGAACAGACGACCGTCTGATGGTAGACTGATAATTCTCTGCTGAAATTATCATCCTTTGAGTAGGATGATCATCTGCTGCAATGATGTACATGTCAAATGTCTTTATGTTTCCTGAATATATATCGCAGCCCGGATGGATGAAACTAGATCCGGGGTCTTCAAACTCGTTCGATCTTCACTCTAAGTACAAGTCGATCCATGCGAGAATTGCGCTGAAGTCGAACATGGAAAGACATCGCTTGATTACCGGTCAATGATGTAAACCGTTAACAAGCGCGAGAGGAATCACCGATAATGATAATGACCCTCAAGGTACTGCAGTACAATTCACGTGGTGTGAATATAGGACTTGGCGTCGAACACCACGCAAAATCTTCTGGTCGAAGGTCATTGATGTATACCTATCGCCGGAAGTGAGAAACTTGCCATTGAGGCATGCAAGCTTCAAAGTACTGAGGGGTTTGTTCCTAGATCAACTTCTTGGATAATGAGCTGAAGTCGACAAGAAGCAATCCGTCAAAGGAGGGCCTTAATGAATCCCACATCAGTGACACGGAACGGAGCTAATGATTTTAGTGGAGGTGAAAACAATCTGTGAAATATGATTCAGGGTGGCGATCATGGGTGGATGAAGGATAATGTATGGCAGTGGATGGGACACGGTTGACTCTTTCTGAACAACATCTCTTGAACATATAACGACACTGATGCGATGGATCGGTAGCATTACCCCAAATGTGGATGGTTTGGCGAAGACCATGGTGATGAGACCGGTGAATGAAACAACCCAACCCGATGTGATACGGAGGAAAAGTGTCATGTTCAAGAGCGACTTGCTACCATTAAAGCTTTGAGGTTCTCCCAATTTTTCCCCAGTCATTTCTGACCAGTACCTCTTTATTTTTGTCAAGCTTGAGGAGGATAACATATGCTTGTTCTATAACCTGCCCTTCGGCAAGCCCATCGCTATGTTTTAACGAGCCTAGCGATAGGGAAACTCGTTCTCGTCTAAAGACAAGTTTGTCGCTATTTAATCATTTTAACGAGTCTAACGACAAGGAAAACTCGGTCCTTTTCATTTTTAGAGAGTCTGAAAAGGTACAGAAAGTTAACTCCAAAATTCCTTTTTCGTCATCTAATCCCTTAAGTCCGAAAAAGTATAAAACAATACAAAAGGGATGAGTTTTCGATAACTTTAACGAGCCGAATAAAACAAGCGCTCGACCTTTTTGTGCAATAATCCCTCAGGTCCAAAAAGATTAAAATCTAGAGGAGGGATAGCTCTTCTGGTCCTTTTAACGAGCTGGAAGGCCAAAACTCGGCAAACTTTTCATATTTTACAAGTCAGATGAAAAGAGCTCAAAGAAGACTCGTCTTTTGAGGAACGAGTGATAAACAGGGATAGCAGCAGATTCCAGGTACAGGTTGGAATTTTCCAATCACGGCAGTGTCACAAGGATGGCTAAGTGAAATCACTCTTCGCAGCTGTTCCTCAAAATAGGTAAACAATCATATGGAGGTGAACGATTGGCCAAATGAAATGGAGGTGGCAGGTGCAAAACACGACCAAGGCTTTTTATGGCTAATAAATTTACGATCACAGTGGTTATTTACCGGGGTATGTTCATTTTTTAATGAGCTTGAACTGCTCAATCTTATGTTTATTTTTTAACGAGCATGAACTATGTGCTAAAAAAGCTCGGATCTCGCTTTTCTATTTTTTAACGAGCATAAATTCCACGGTAAAACTGCTCGATATACCAGTCATAAGATAAGAATGTCTCCTGTGAGATAGCTATTTTTTATGGAGCTTTATCTCACAAAGCTATGCTCCTAATTTGGCAAATTTTGACCTTTGCCCCACATCCTTTCTTTATGCAAGTTCGGAAACGATTAATCCAAAAAACAGATAAATAACTGCTCTTTGCTTGCACTCCAAAAGGTTTGCATGCCCCCAGGTATAAAATACAATTTCAAGGTTGCCCCTCCTCTCCCCCACCTCTGCTTTTCTTTGGGTGTTCACAGCTACTTGTCGTCTTGCCAGTCTAATGTTAACGATACTTGTCTTCTCGTTATTTTTAATGGGTCTTACGCGGTACTTGTCTTCCCGTCAGCCCAACTTTTGACAGCTCTATTGCAAGATCGCAAGAGAACAGCTACTTGCGACAAGAGAGCAGCTACTTGCGACAAGAGAAGAACACTACTCAAAGACAAAACATTGGTGTTATTGAGGGAGGCTTGCCTCTTCCTGGTTACCCAAAGATTGTTTTGTTAACACCATCAAACGAAAACATCTCCTCGGCACTGTCTACCGAAGTAGACAATGGTGAATGACCTTTGTCAAACAAGTAACCTTGACAAAAGAATCCTGTTCTAGAACAACCCCTCTTCCATCCACGGACGGGGTACGGACTAGTCATATTCTCTCGCGGAAATTCTACCTTATACTCAGGGTTTTCTCTGCCCGAAGCAGACCAGGATGCATGCCCCCTGGGTTCCAGTCCCATCTTTCTGAATCACTCGCACTCATCGGGAAGGAGGACTTGGGGTGGAGACATTTCTTGAGTGAATAGACCATTGAGGGTTGGTATGTGACTATTTGCGATGCGTGATCCCGGAAATGAAAGTTGGTCTACGAGCTTGACCATCCTTCCTTCGTGTGGAAAACACATTACTCTAAAGAGTGAGGAGACTATAGCTCCCATGTAATATATATAGTCTCGTCCAAGGAGTAGGTTATAATCCAAGGGTCCTTGAACGACCATCACGTTCATTTGAACGGTCTTCCCTTTCAATGTAACAGGTACATTGGGGAGGATCCCTAATGGTCGACTGGTTCCTTTATCAAAACCCGAGAGATTTCTTATCTCAGGCAAAAGCTCCGGGGAACCCAGTGCTTTCCAAGCAATAGAGGAAAGGATACTCACAGATGCCCCTTCATCAATGATAGTTCCAGCCATTACCATTCTATAAATTTGGACCATGATTCTGAATGGTACACTGGTTGGCAACCGGGGTCTGCCTAGTTGGTTCCAATCAAAGGACACAACCAGGTTGCTTGGCGGTGGGACCGAATACACGGTCGGATATGACCCTGACGATGTTCCTTCCTGCGATAAAGGAATGGGCGCATTGCCCTGATGCTCATCAGAGTCTGTGTTGATGAAAAGAATCTGGATGGTGTCATCCTTATTCTCTTCAGTGAGGGTGTCATTTGAAGATGAATCTTCACTGACGGTGTCATTTGAGGATGAAACCTCTGAAGGAAGAACCGGGTCAACTGCCGTATCGACCTTTGGACTTTCGTCCGGTCTGGATTCAGTAGGTTCATTTTCAATGACTGACGCTTCAGCTGACCACTTGAGTGGGCTAGCTGTATTTTCAACCAACGAAGGACTTGGCACGAGTTTTTTGTATCCAAGAGGAAGTCTCAACGGTGAAACCAGGCGATCTTCCAAAACTCTCTTCGCTTCGTCTAAGAAGGGACAACGGTGGATGGCGTGATTTCCTTCACACAGTCTGCAGGGGAATCTTGTTCCCCCTCTTTGTCTTGAACCTTCACTTTCGCTGGTTGACGGTAAGCATTCAACATGGCTATCAGAGGTTGATGCTCCCGAATTGTGCAACCGAGGGGACCAGTCCCTTAGTATCCGGGGAATACAGGGACAATCTCTATGGAAGTGGTCTCCTCTACATATGACACATGGCGATTTAGGCCCGGTCTGTGCTGTGTGTGGATTTTTGTCAGATGTCTTTTGCTGGCCCCCAGTCGCCTTAGGCTCCTTCTTCTTCTTCTCTCTCTTCTTCTTCTCTTTCTTCTCCATGGGAGCTTGGCTTTTTCCGGCTCTACCTTGCGAAGATGAAGGATTGGAGGAAGAGTTATAGGAAGTAGAAGGCTGGTGGGCAGCTCTAGACTGATCTAACTGTTGACTCGACTGTTCAGGAACCATGGTGTTCTGAACTACATTGGTTGAGAATAGCCAAATAGGCAGGCCAATTGTCAGTCCTGGAAGCGACAATGTGGCCATGTGGGGCGCACCAACTTCTCCCCAAGAGGAGAAAGGACTAGGATTTCCATCATGTGGAATTCCGTGGTTGGGGCGTTCCATGTTCTCAACCTACAAATCAACGCAGGAATAGGAGGTGATTATGTTCCGTTTAAAATAAATTTTATAACGACGCTTTAGACACAACTTGCTTTTTCACTTTTTAAGAGTCGAGAAAAAGCTAAAGATTACTCTAGTCTCCTTCGATGTTTTAACGAGCCCAAAGTGACAAATGCTCGGATGGACTTTTTCAGTTATAGAGTTTGAAAAAGGCCAAAAGAAACTACTCTGGAGTTCTAGGCAGAGGGTGTGCCAAACCTTTCGCAAAACCACAGAATACGTTTTACGGTACGAGTGGTCGATCTTCGTGAATGCTGTGTTCACTGCATTGCGATCAGTAGGGCGGCCGACACGGCTTCCTATGGATAAAGGCTTTGTTCCTATAGGGGTCTCCCAATATATACGCGACGGTACGTGGGAGCACAAGTCCGTATTGATACTTATCGCTTCACCGTGGAGGAATCACCCAACCACTCAACGCTAAGATATCACGTTTAACGACGCCGGAACACGTCTCTAGCTTAGACCTCTATGTGTTTGCGTTATGTTTCAATGCGTTGTTATGTAAATTCAATTTATTTTAAGGTTGATCTTGTTTAGCAGTTTGCCTTTATGGATCACCACGAGATGTATAGTAACACTCCTAAATGCAGTCTAAGATGATAAGCAAGCTTTTCAATCTTTCAACTTTGAAAATCTTAACTACTGAGGGAAAAGAAAGACAACATCTTTTCACACAGATCATAGAGCACACACTAATGCACTTTTCCCTAAATCAACATGCAAACTGTCAAAATGTACATGCACAATGCAGGTATTTCTTTTCTCTTTCTTAATGTTGGTGCAATACAAAAAGAAAGTTGTTGTATAACTTTGAATTGAATTTCAAGTGAAAGCAAACAAGCTTGTCCAAAATCAAAAGACACCTTAAGATTTACTTGTTTCGACACTAGAAATATACAAATTCAAACCATATGACGAAACAAAAAGCTCAATCAGCTATGAACAGCAAACAAACTAACTCTTAAGATCAAAACGACATTTATCACAGGTCTAGATCTAAGAGGCCACAGCAAGACTAGTTCACTTTTCGTTATGGGAAACTGCAAATGATATAAAAAATGCACAAAGAACAAATACAGTTTCTTTATACAATCGAGGCGGAATAGTGGCAAGGAAAGTTGGTTTCAGATAGGTACATTGACTGGTAACAGGCTGCAAAAACAAGGGTGAAAACAGGGCAATAAACAGGAGGGAACCCCAGTAGCACTAGGCAAAACTGGTTCAGCGCAGGTAGTACACTGGCAGTTTGACCTTCAGCGCAGGTAGCCCCTTCGGGAACTGCGCTGAAATGCAGACTGCCTTCACAGTGCCTGCACTGAAGAGACAAACTTTCGTTTTTCTCAGTTTCCGGGTCACAGATTGCTCAAAAATTCACAGTTTTTGGCCAAATCAGAAGCTATCAGTCAAGTACACACTAAGGGATGAAAAGGAGGATGAAAAGCTATCACTAAGAGCTATTTAGAGTCCTTGTGGATCAGCTCTTCAAATCATAAACTTGCCCAGCAACTGAGCTAGAGTAGCTGCCCTCTACTTTGCATTTGAAAGATCCAAATGTAGTTCGATTCGGTACTCCCTGTGTTTATGAAATGAATAGAAAAAACACAAACAACCAACAAGATACGATCCCCAGTATGGTCGCCAATTTGTTGTTGGGAAAAGTATCCAATACGGAATGACCCTATCCCACTCTAAGGGTGATAGTACCTCAGCAACAATCAAAGCAAAGCTATTTGAGATTACTCCTTTATGAGATGTAAAAGAGGGGAGAAAGAGATCCACTAAGCGATGTCTTTCGCTAATGATTGATCCAATCTTCTCTCTTTGTTGCTTTCTCCCAGCACCTTGCTCTTTCACTGGCCCAGCTACACCAAGATCCTGCAAAATCACAAGAAAGGGAAACTACAAGAAGCATACATTCATAATTGATTCAAGGATTAGAATAAATCAAATACACAAGTATAGCAACACATCATTGAAACACATGTATATAGAAGAACCTCAAATGCTTTATTAATGGAAGAAGTAAAGTTCAGGAAGTGATACAACCATAAAAGGCCCAATCCAGCATCACCTCCCAGCAGAAAGAAATCTCCTCTTCACCTCCTTCAAGCAAATCACCCAATAGTTCTATACTCAAACCAACAGCACTTCCTTACATTCACAAGATTCCAGCCCCTATAGACCTCATGAGAGAGCTCTATATATAGGAGATTTGGAGAAAGGATGAGTCAGCTTGTAGCTGGCATGAAGCTGACTAGTGTCCTCTCCCACTTCAGTTATTCTTTAGTTCTTGAGTCCACTTGGAGGTTCTTGCTTCCACTTGGAGATCTAGACCCTCTTACTCATCACTAGGCGAATTCCCTGATCCAAGTGTCATTTTGGAAGCTTCCTGGGCATTGACACCTTGAGGAATGACTGTGCCACTTGTCCCAACTCGCCCAGCGCAGGTAGCCTTCCTTGCAGTTGACATTCAGCGCAGGTAGACAGTGTAGCTCTTGACATTCAGCGCAGATGCTCAGTGGAGCAGTTGACATGATCCAGAATTAGCTTGTTTTTTAGTGTTTTCAAGTGGAGAACTGATATTTAGTGCTGTGGTTTGCTGACCTTGTTCCTCTAGAGGTAGGAACAACATGTTTAGGGACTTTGGATCCATTAGATTATTGACATTTCATGCTTCATGTTGTAAGGCACAAAAATGTCTATAACATAGAGATCTAGATCAAAGAAGATCTACAAGTGGGTATGTGTTTAACCTATTTGGAGGTGCAGTCAGTTGGATGAGTAAGAAAAAATATGTAATGGCACTATCAACTACAGAGGCAGAATACATGGCAGCCACTCATGCAAGCAAGGAAGCAGTTTGGTTACAGAGATTGTGTTCAAGTATGGGGTTAGTACAGGGAGCTATAAGGATAGATTGTGATAACCAAAGTGCAATTTTCTCGGCAAAGAACCCTACATATTATTCAAATACAAAGCACATTGATGTTCAGTATCACTTTGTGAGGGATATGATAGAAGACAAAAAGTTGTTGCTGGTAAAGGTGGACACTTTGAAGAATATTGCAGATGCATTGACAAAATCTGTGAGCTCTGAGAAGTTCTCTTGGTGTAGAGAGACAATGGGCGTTTCAGGGCTGGATAAATGACTAAGCTCTCTTGTGGCCCCGTGTGGAAAGAAAACAACAAGTGGTAGAATGTTAGGTTGTGTTATATTCTTTCCATGACTAGCCCACGTAGTTAACTGGGGGTTAGAAGGGGGGAGGTCACATGGGGTTTGAGGTGTACCGGTAACCCCACTTTATGGGGTCCGAGGCAGCACCCCGGAAAATTTTGGTTTTGGACCCTATGTTAGGTTGGGCGGACCCACCTATAGATATGTTCATGATTTTCGCACAGGTTTTTTAGACGCGATGGTTTTCAGTCCATGGTTTTGGACGCGATGGTTTTCGATCCATGGTATTGTATGCTTCGGCATGTATAAATATGTATTGTAACATTGAAAGGAACATAATGAAAAATCAAGCTAGTAGTCCCGGTTTTGGGATCCGGGGGAAAATATCTGTGTATATGTGTTTTATGTGTTATGCTCTCGCATTGTTTATTTTCTATGTTTTAGAATTCGTATGCAAGTAATTTCTATACAGGATTAAAACCTACAGCGGGCCTGCCCATGCATTCCCATGTTTGCTTTGGTAACACATTCGCATCTGAACCCAGATCTAGGATTACCTGATCCATTTCATACTCACCAATCTGCGCAGTCAATCTCATTTCCCTCCTAGTGCGCAATACATGCTTTCCCAGTTTCTGGACTATGCGCGGTTCTCCTGACCTCACACACCTGGTGATCAGCTCTTGTAGTCCCTTAATTGCCTTTTTGTATTGCAGCAGTTTCATGCATGTCTCCATAAAGGTAGTAAGCATTGAAGGATCCATTCCTGGCTCTAGTTGATCCTTACTACCTGAATTGGAGGCCTTCGGGAATCTCTTCTTAGCTTCCATGAATGTCTCCTTCGTGCGCTCTAAGTCAAACTCAAGTTCCTTTGCAGTAGCCTTGTGAACCCATGTATCTTCCTTTGGCTACTTCCCCTTATCCTCTCCCGTGGTTGCACCACTTCTGAGCATCATGTTTACGTTCGGGTCTTCTTCGCATGGTTCAAACCTCATCATTTGTATATTCTGAGTCGAAGGAGGCTGGAATACCCCTTTTTCGTGCATCTATGTGATCAATGTAGGACAATCTATTATTTCATGATCAAACTGAGCACAATACGAACAGGATATCCTCGTCAAGTTAGTGCAATCGCAGGCATAGTGCCCTGGTCCTCCGCAATTGTAACAAATTAATCGTCTGCAGCCCCTTCCTGGTGCCATTCCTCCTCATCCTCGACCTCGCCCCTAAAATCCAGCACGCGCCATCCCTGCAGCTAGGTCAAGGGCTCGCATTTCTATCTGCATCCTATAGGCTGGGGTCCGATCCATCATTAGCTCGTAGCTACGACAAGTGCGCTCGTCGTGGCCTACCGACCTGCAAAAATTACAAAAAAACTATTGGGGAGTCTGTGTATACTTTTGCAACAAATGACAATTGTTCGTCGTGTGTTTTCCTCCTATCTGATAGATCGCGCACCATAACGTGGGTGTCGCACTCAGCCCTGCCTATGCCTCTGGTCTTAACGGAATGGGTCCCCCTCTTGCTAAGTAGTTCACGAATACTGGACAGTGGTCCTTGTCATTAATCTGAATTGGATCCTAAATACTCTCTAAGTTTTCATGGTTGTTTCAAATTATGCCAAAAGATTCAAGTCTTAGAAAAATCAAGCTATCAGAGGGAATCCTCGTGACAGTTGCAGTTGTGATCAGCACAAAGCAACGAGGACCCTCGATCGAGCGCGTAGACCGTTGGCCCATGGTGACGCGCATTGGCGCAAAATTGGCAAAACCAGAAGCTAATTCGAGAAATGGAGGTAGTTTCTGATATTGCAGGGTGTCCCCCTCAGTGAAGGAAAGCCCCGAAGCACACGAACCTGAAATGACTGTGAAATGTGGAAAAGTAATTGTTTCGGTTCCGTAGTGCGGGATTCCACAAACCGGCAGGATATCGGAAGGCCTTGAGGCGGTAAGTAGTTTTGACTGAGTCCCGCTCGATGCCACACATTGAGTGACATGCGTCCAGTGGATGAGAGAGAAAATTGCTCGCATCGAATGGGTAAATTTCATGCAACTTGTCCACCCGATATGAACGACGACCGTAGGATATGGGGGGCCCATATCAACAGCGGAGGCGCATCCCGATAAATGACCGGATTTGACAAGTTATAAAGCAAGATTACATGGGATTTGGAGTCCGATGTGGACGATGAGTTGGAAAATGATTCGTGTTTCGCGAGCGATCTTGAAGCAAATGGAAATAACGGCCATTCAAATATGATTCAAGGAATCTGACACACTCAGTTCATTAGCATTAGAATATTATATATTACGGAGCAATGGAACACATAAAATATTGTAGAAATATAAACACAGAAAATGCATAAAACAAGAGAGACACAGATATACGTGGTTCACCCAGTTTGGGCTATGTCCACCCTGAACAGCAAGTCCTTCCTTTCTATTATCCAGCAAAATGAATAGACACAACCTACAGTAGATCCATTGTAATATCCTCTGTTTTCTCTCACAGTCTCACCTCTCTGCTTCTCACTCAGAGAATACACATCTATTACACATCCTCAAATGTAATGCCCTCATACAAAGAGAGGGGGTTTCCTTCTAGGGAAAAAAACCCTAAACTAAACATAAGTTCTACCGTCAGATCATCTGCCTAATGAACAGCCCAAATTGAATAGAAATTACTATACTTTTACAAGGAAATTTTACATCTATTTTTAGCTTTGGGGGCATTGCCCCTGAGCCCCCGCTGGCCTCCAGACCCCCAGCCGGGGGGGATCAGCCACCCCAGACCCCTGCGGGGGGGACAAGTCCCCCCGCACCCCCCCCGCATGGAAGGGTGTACAAACTTCCTGGGTTATACATCCGGCTAAAACAAAGACCTCTGAACAATCATGCTCCACACACAACAATCTCCCACTTGGAGAATGATTATAGCAACTCCATCACTCCTTCATTTGCTGGACAATGACTCCTCTTTGGACCTGGTTGTTTCTCATCTTCATCATCATCATTGAAGACCAATTGAAATTGAACATATTCTCAGTTTCTCCCTGGTTGCAACTTTTGTTAGTATATCTGTAGGATTCTGGCTGGTGTGTATCTTTTCCAGCTTCAACTCTCCATCTTCCAACACTGATCGTATAAAATGGTACTTGAGCTGTATGTGTTTAGTCCTGGAATGAAATGCTGAGTTCTTTGCAAGATGAATGGCACTTTGGCTATCATTGTATAACGTGCCCATATCATGCTCCTTACCCAATTCACCCATAAACCTTTGTAACCAAATCATTTCTTTACTAGCCTCTGTAGCAGCAACATACACTGCTTCTGTTGTTGAAAGTGCAACAACACTTTGGATTTTTGAAACCCAACTGACAGTTGTTCCACCTACAGTAAATACATATCCTATAGTGATCCTTCTGTTATCTCTGTTTCCTGCCATATCTGCATCAACATATCCCGGTAGAGAAATGTTTGAACCACCAAAGCATAATGCTTGATTTGTGGTACCTTTCAAATATCTGAGAATCCATTTCACTGCCATCCAATGTTTCTTTCCTGGATTGTTCATGTACCTGCTTACAACTCCCATCGCATGTGCAATATCAGGTCTTGTGCAAACCATTGCATACATTAAGCTTCCAACTGCTGATGCATATGGAACTTTAGACATATAATCCATGTCTTCTTGGGTCTTTGGGCACATTTCCTTACTAAGTTTGAAATGGCTAACAAAAGGTGTACTAACTAGTTTTGCATTGTGCATATTAAATCTTTTCAACACCTTTTGTATGTACTCATTCTGAGACAATGTTAATTTTTTATTTTTCCTGTCTCTAGTGATTCTCATACCAAGGATTTGTTTTGCAGCTCCCAAATCCTTCATTGCAAATGTATTTGCCAATTTTCTTTTGAGCACATTTATTTCCTACATGTTAGACTCTGCAACAAGCATGTCATCCACATACAATAACAGTATAATATAATTGTCATCATTTTGCTTTTTTAGATAGACACAATGATCAAAATGACATATAGTATAACCTTGTTCAGACATAAACTTGTCAAACTTTAGATACCACTGCCTTGGAGCCTGTTTTAAGCCATACAAGCTCTTCTTCAACCTACACACCAGTTTCTCCTTCCCTTTCACCTCATATCCTTGTGGCTGCTGCATATATATCTCTTCCTCCAAATCCCCATGGAGAAAGGTTGTCTTTACATCTAACTGCTCAAGATGCAAATCTTCAACTGCTACTAGACTTAAAATAGTTCTGATTGAAGTCATTTTAACAACAGGAGAAAATATTTCATCAAAAATCAATACTTTTCTTCTGTGCAAACCCCTTCACCACAAATCTAGCTTTATACCTCTGTTTTCCCAAATCTTCTTCCTTCAGCCTGTAAACCCATTTATTCTTCAATGTAGCTTTTCCTGCAGGCAACCTGACTAAGTCCCAAGTCTGTTTATGCATTAAGGAGTCCATCTCTTCTTCCATGGCTACCTCCCACTTCTTCCTGCTTTCAACCTGCATTGCTGCTTCATAACATTCGGCTTCACCAGAATCAGTCAAAAATAAATAATATAATGAAGGAGAGTATCGTTCATGGGGTCTAATTATCCTGGTAGATCTTCTAACACCACTTTCAGGTGTTTGGGGTGCCTATTGTTGTTGTGGTTGTTGATTATTATTATTTTCAGGCACCTTTACTTTTTCAGTGATTTCATCAAGAACTGCATATTCCTTGTTTTCTTTTTCCTGTTTCTTTTCTTGCAATTGATTCTTATACATCTCTGCTCCTAATGATTTTGTGATTTTCATAATCATATAAGCGATAACCAAAATCATTAGCACCATACCCAATAAAGGTACATTTCTTTGACTTTACCTCAAGCTTTGTTCTATTTTCTTTATCAATATGGACAAAAGCCTCACAACCAAAAGGCTTTAAAAAAGAGTAGTTTACCTTTTTACCTATCCATGCTTCCTCTGGAATACCACCATCCAAGGAACTTGAAGGTCCTCTATTTATTAGATAAACAGTAGTATCTATAGCATCTGCCCAAAAATGTAAATGCAAACCTGCATGCAATCTCATGCATATTGCACGCTCCATGATTGTTTTGTTCATCCTTTCTGACACACCATTTTCTTGTGGTGCTCTTGGAACTGTCTTCTCTCTGCAAATTCCATGCTCTGAACAGTACCTATCAAACTCTTTGCTGCAATATTCACCTCCATTGTCTGACCTGAGACACTTCAATCTCTTTCCTGTCTCAATCTCAACCAAAGCTTTCCATTTCTTAAAAGTATCAAATGCATTAGATTTATTCTTAATACAGTAAATCTAAGTTTTTCTAGTTGCATCATCAATAAAAGTAACATAATAACGAGAGCCACCAAGAGATGATACCTAAGCAGGTCCCCATACATCTATATGCACAAGCTCTAATTTTTCGCTCTTCTTTTCTTTCCCAACTCTAAGAAATATGACTCTCTTCTGTTTTCCATAAATGCAATTCTCACAGAAGTCCAAATCAACATTCTTCAAACCCGGCAACAAATTCCTTGAGTGAAGAATCTTCATCCCCTTTTCACTCATGTGTCTGAGCCTATGATGCCATAATGTTGCATCTACTCCTTTGGAAGTTAAAGCATTAACAAAGTTAGAAATACCATTGCATAAATACAATGTACCAACCTTTTCACCTTTTGCTATTACCAGGGCTCCTTTGGTGACCTTCCAAGCTTTATCTGTGAAATTTGTCACACAACCTTCACCGCCTAACTGCCCTATTGAAATTATATTTTTCTTCAGATCTGGAACATGCCTTACCTCCTTTAGTATCCATTGGTTTCCATTCTGTTGTTTTACAAGAACCTTACCCATTCCGACAATTTTATAGGGTTTATCATCACCCAAATGGACTTGTCCAAAATCTCCTTGAACATAGTCATGAAAGTATTTCTTATCAGGTGTGGCATGGAATGAGGCCCCTGAATCTACCACCCAGGAATCAGTAATATTTTTGAAAGAAAGAATCAAAGCATCTTGTAACACCTCACCTGTCACATTTGCTTCATGATTGTTTTCGTGTTGTGCATCTCCTTCTTTTCCCTTCTGAGATCTACAATCTTTCTTTAGGTGTCCTTTCTTTCCGCATTTCCAGCAGACTATCCCCGATCTAGACTTGGATCTGCCTTTCCTTGATTTACTGTGATATCCTGAGCTCTTTCCTCTTTCCATTTTTCTTCCCCTAGACTTTGCACTCAAAGCATTACCTGATGTCTCACCGGAGCTTTTCCGTCGCATTTCCTCGCTAAGGATAGCACCGACAACATCATCAAACTTTGAAGTACTAGATCCAGGAACAGAGTTACTAATGGCCATCACTAAACGATTCCAACTTTTTGGTAATGAGCACAAGAATAACAGAGCTCTAACTTCATCATCAAAGTTTACCCCTACAGAACATAACTGACTTGTAACAGTATTAAAATCATTTAAATGGTCTGCAACAGATCCACCTTCCGACATCTTCATATTAAATAACTGTTTCATAAGAAATACCTTGTTTGAGGCCGAGGGTTTTTCATATAGTTTCTCCAACGCCTTAATCAAACCCTCTATCGTTGTTTCCTTCGAAATGTTGAAGGTGACCGATGCTACGAGGCACAACCGTACTGTTCCGAGTGCCTTTCTATCGAGAAGTTTCCATTCTTCATCTGTCATCCCCATCGGCATCTTTTTTTTTCGCCCAATGGTAGGTATAGATCTTTCTGATACAGATAATCTTCCATCGGTATCTTCCACAGTGAAAAGTTTTGGCCATTAAATTTCTCGACCCTAAACTTACCATCTTCTGCCATTGCTCCCACTCAAACGAGGAACCCTTCTTTCCTGCGAGTTTATCAGCCAAATATACCTTCGGCTCTAATACCAATTTTTAGAATATTATATATTACGGAGCAATGGAACACATAAAATATTGTAGAAATATAAACACAAAAAACGCATAAAAAAAGAGAGACACAGATATACGTGGTTCACCCAGTTTAAGCTATGTCCACCCTGAACAGCCAGTCCTTCCTTTCTATTATCCAGCAAAATGAAGAGACACAACCTACAGCAGATCCACTGTAATATCCTCTGTTTTCTCTCACAGTCTCACCTCTCTGCTTCTTGCTCAGAGAATATACATCTATTACACAGCCTCAAATACAATGCCCTCATACAAAGAGAGGGGGTTTCCTTCTAGGGCAAAAAAACCTACACTAAACATAAGTTCTATCGTCAGATCATTCGCCTAATGAACGGCTTAGATTGACTAGAAATTACTATACTTTTACAAGGAAATTTTACATATGTTTTGAGCTCCGGGGGACCGCTGGCCCCCAGATCCCCCAGTCGGGGGGGATCAGCCCCCCCGCGTGGAGGGGTGTACAAACTTCCTGTGGTATACATCTAGTTGAAACAAAAACCTCTGAACAATCATGCTCCACACACAATGGTTAAGAAACAGGTGGCCACCTCCCTGCGAGGCATTACCCAGTGATGATGATGCAGAGCAGAGGAATTCGAATGGGCAGAGGCAGAAAGCCAGGAAGCGAAAGCAAATAGTCAAAGAACAGATTGGCTTTAAAGCCATGAACTGATAGAAGCAGAGAAAGAGGAGGACAACGACAACAAAAGAGAGCAGTAAGAAAGCTAAGAGCAGAGAATAGAGAGTAGAAGTCGAGCTAACCTGAAGGAAGCATCGAGCCAGATAGATCCATAGAGAGTCAGAGAGTCTACGTACTCCAGAGAATGCTTGAGAGGTTCAAGTGAACTCCTCGGCATAGGCCTGTCACACTATTGTGACCAGTAGAGGTCGAGTTTCAGTAAGGAGAGTCTATGTACTCCAGTCCTACTGACTTATATTTGTTAAGTGAGACTCAAATTGAGCTCACTATTGTAAAACTCTGCTTTGAAAACATAATAGAGAGGCCATCATTGAAGCTAGACTAGGAGACGTAGCCCAGGAGCATTGGGTGAACTCCTTATTAAACTTGTTGTGTTTACATGTTTGATTGTTATGTTTTCTTTAACTACCTCAGTGTCTATGTATTCTAAGCAATCTTATCGATCCATTACATAAAGTAACATAGGCACATCCATGCACATGAGTCTGTAATACCTTTAATTCTTTGTCCTGGATAAATTCCAGATCAAGTGGTATCAGAGCTCTAGGTTATTAAGGTTAGACAAGCTTGTGCTAGATTTTGTTGTTGAATGCTAACTAGATCAAAGCTTAAATTAGGAGAAGGAGAGTTGGTTGAAACTAACCCAGAAATTGGAAGAGTCTATCCTAAAATGTCAGAAGAAAGTCCCTTGGAATTAGACTCCCAGGTCATGGATAGTTTTATGACCATGAAATCCATGGTGGAGGAAATGTATAGGGAATTTAAGAAAAATAGAGATGAAGATTCATCAAACTCCAAACAATACAAAGGAGTAGAAGAATCTCTCCTTCATGACCACTCTAAAGGCAAAGGGAAAGAAGAAAAAATTCTCACACCTCCTAATAGCCCTGAAAATAAAAAGAAAGTATCTTTGATTAAATTAGATGTTAAGTTTGATTTGCTGATATAGGATGGAGAGTTGAATGTAGAGAAGTTGGATAATTGGATCAGATAGATTGATGTTTATTGCAGAGTGCAGAGCATTGATTCAGACAAGAGTAAGATTCAGCTAGCCAGCCTACGCCTTGGGGGCACTGCCTTGGTATGGTGGGAAGGTGGGACACAAGCTAACATGAAGAAACATGGTAAGATTCTTTCTGTCTAGAGTGAATTTGTTTCTGCAATTAAAAAGCAATTCTATCCACTAGCCTATATGCAGCAAGCCATGATTAGCTGGCAAACTCTTCACCAATTAAAATGGCAAAGTGTACAAGGTTACACCCAAGAATTTAGGAAAAGAGCTTTGATTCTAGGAATTTCCTTAGACTCACCTGAGACTCTGTTGAAGTATATAGGTGGTCTACATAGCTACATGAGGCACATTATCCTCATGTTTAATTCCACTAGCATATATGAGGTATCCGTCCAGGCTACACATCTAGAAGCTAGAGGTAAGAATGGGAACCCAGAAGTTGGGGGATCATCCAAACCCACTGCAAGCAAGAATAAGGAGAAAAGAAAATAGAAATGGAAAGAGAGGAAGACAAATATTGTACAGAAGAGCAAATCTTCATGCACTCACTGTAAGAAGGATGGGCATGATGATGAGCACTGCTGGATTTTGCATCCGGAGCTGAAACCCAAGAAAAACGAGGGCAAAAAGAAGAATACTATTGTAGCTATTCAAAAGGATTTGGGGTCAAACTCAAGGGATGAAACAACAATCGCAGCCACAGGTATAAAAGGTAAAAATTCTAAAGCATCTACTAGTAATTCTGCACAATCTACTGATAATGAAGAAAATGAGAGGAAAAGACATGAGCTTTTTCATATTCGAGTTATTTCCAATCATCAAAAGATTGATACTTTGTTTGATAGTGGCTCACAAATAAATTTAATTTCTGAAGCAACTATAAATAAGTTGGGATTACTAACCACACCTCACAAGAAACCATATCCATTAGGTTGGTTATGTGATAAAGCAAAGCTACAAGTGACTAGACAATGTAAACTTAAGTTTTCTTTTGGGTCAGCATTTGTAGATGAGGTTGAGTTAGATATAGTTCCTTTGGATATATGTGGAATTGTTTTAGGAAGTCCTTACTTGTATGATAGAAAAGCTATTTTCTATAGAGTTGAGAACAAGTATCTACTCGTTAAAGATGAAGAGAATTGTAAATTCATGCAAACAAATTTTACTGATGGTTGTAAAGGAAAAGAAACCTGATAAAACCAATGTATTTGAGGGTTGTGATGCTAAACAACAAGCTGATTTAGAAAAAGTTGTTTCAGAATATGATATATTATTTCAAGAACCTAAAGTTCTGCCACCCAAAAAGGAAATAGTACATGATATTAATTTGCAGCAAGATGCTCCATTGCCTAACATCAAAATGTACATGTTGTCCGCTTTAGAGAATGCAGAAATCAAGAAGCAGGTATAGGAGCAGCTCGAGAAAGGATTCATAAGGCCTAGCACATCGCCATGTGGATCTCCAATTGTCTTGGTGAGAAAGAGAGATGGCTCATGGAGAATGTGCATTGATTACCAAGCACTGAATAAAATAACGATAAAAATCGTTATCCCCTTCCTCGCATAGATAATCTGTTAGATCAATTGAAAGAAGCTGCTTATTTTTCCAAGTTAGACTTGCATAGTGGTTATCATCAGGTTAGAGTTGTAGAGCAAGATGCATGGAAGACTGCTTTCAAAACAAAGCAGGGATTGTATGAGTGGCTGGTTATGCCTTTTGGCTTAACTAATGCTCCTGCTACTTTCATGAGAGTAATGAATGATGTACTCAGACCTTTTCTTGATGATTTTGTCATTGTATATTTGGATGACATTCTTATATTCAACAAAACATGGGAAGAACATTTAAAGCATGTTAAGCAGACTCTAGATGTTTTGAAAAGAGAAAATCTTTATGTTAAACTCTCAAAATGTGAATTTGGCAAAACATCTTTGAATTATTTGGGTCATATAGTAGGGGATGGTGAATTGAAGATAGATCCCTCTAAGGTTGCAGTCATTTTAAACTGGCCTAAGCCCAAATCTGCTACAGAAGTTAGAAGCTTCCTAGGAGCAGCACAATATTGGAGAAATTTTATTTCTAACTTTTCCTTAATTACAGCTCCCTTACATGCTTTAACAGGATTGAACAAGGTGTTTCAGTGGGGAGGCAAACAGCAGAAAACCTTCAACACCTTGAAAGAAAAGATTAGTACAGCACCAGTACTAGCACTACCCGATCTTCAAAGACCATTTGAGATCGAAACGGATTCCAGTGACTATGCCATGGGAGCAGTGTTGATGCAGCATGGTAAACCCATATGCTATCATTCTGAGAAATTTAATTCTGCAGTAGTTAATTATCCCACATATGATAAAGAATTGTATGCATTAGTACAGAGTGTGAAAAAGTGGAAACATTACTTAATGGGCAAAGAGACAGTTATACACACTGATCATCAACCACTTCAATATTTACACTCCCAAACTAAGTTGCAGCAATCAAGACACTATAGGTGGATGTGTTTTCTACAACAGTTTCATCTTTTCAT
This sequence comes from Pinus tabuliformis, assembly GCA_031772625.1. Lineage (NCBI taxonomy): Eukaryota > Viridiplantae > Streptophyta > Pinopsida > Pinales > Pinaceae > Pinus > Pinus tabuliformis. Next base: position 311,299,828 of record CM062819.1, on the reverse strand, counting down.
CAGATATAAAAAGGGCATACATAATAAAGTTGCTGACATGTTGTCCAGACCAATCATAAATGCATCTACTATACTTAAGCATAATTCAATATTGCAGGAAAGCTACATTGAACAATATGCTCAAGATATAGATTTTAAAGATGTATATGCAACTTTAAGTCAAGGCAAACAAGTAGGAGAATTGGATTATCATGTTAAAGACCAGCTCTTGTATCATTTTGGGAAGCTATGCATTCCACAAACTGAACGAGTAAAGATAATTCGAGAAGCACACACTTCTGTAATATCAGGTCACTTTGGTGTAAGTAAAACAGTTGCACAACTGCAAAGATTTTGTTATTGGCCAAAAATGAATTAGGCAGTTTCTAGATATGTAAGAGGGTGTACCATGTGTGCTAAAAGAAAACCCAGTAATAGAAAACTAGGCTTGTACACTCCACTACCAGTTCCTTCTCATCCTCGGGAAAGTGTTTCCATGGACTTTGTTGGAGGACTGCCTAAATCTAGGAAAGGTCATGACTATTTATATGTTATCGTGGATAGGTTCAGCAAAATGTGTATTTTAACACCTTGTAACAAATAGATTATAGCTGAACAAACTGGAAATTTATTCTTTCAGCATGTATGGGTTCATTTTGGATTACCCACTTCCATTATATCTGATCGAGATACCCAATTTGTAGGGAAATTTTGGTCGAGTTTGTGGGAATTGATGGACACCAGACTGAAAAAGAGTACAGATTTTCATCTGCAAACAGATGGCCAAACAGAAGTGGTCAACAGTACAGTGATCCAATTGCTCAGAGGCTATTGCAGCAAGCATCCCAAGATTTGGGATGAACATTTATGTTATGTGCAGCATGCTTACAACCGAGCTAAACATTCTTCTACACAAAGATCTCCTTTTGAGACCTGTTTTGGTTTCACACCAAGGTCTCCCTTGGATTTTGTCTTTGGTAAAGACATAGCAGTTGATGGACACATTGATGTGGACAAGGCAACCAAGTTCATTGAACAAATCCAAGAGATTCACCGGGCAATACATGAACAGCTGGAAAAGAGACAAGCCAAGTACAAGGCAAGGCATTACAAGCATTGGATGGAGCATAGTTTCCAAGTTGGTGATCAAGTCTCGGTGTATATCAGCAAAGAAAGAATGCAAGGTGAAGGTAAGAAGCTGAAGCCAATAATGTATGTACCTTTCAAGATACTTGAGAAAATTGGTGAGAATGCTTTTCGCCTTGATCTACAAGCTTACATGCACATCTACTCAGTTGTTAATGCAGACAACTTGAGACTATTTGAACCTTCATTAATTGAAGATCCCGAAGAGCATAGTCAATTACCTTCTATTGATGATCTATTGCCTGAGTATCTTAATGAGTTGCAGGAAGATACAGTTCTGGACAGGAAGGTGAGGACCACATGCAGAGGGAATGTTGAGTACCTCAGGATTGGACTCAGAGGTTCAAAACCAAGCAGTGTGAAATGGATAGAAACTGGGCAAGTGAGGAATCTATACCCTCACTTGATTGATGCTTAAAAGGAAACCAACTTTTGGTGGTCCAAAAGCTTTTTCAGTGGGAAGGTCGTGATCCGATTTGGATCCTAAATACTCTCTAATTTTTCATGCCTGTTTCAAATTATGCCAAAAGATTCAAGTCTTATAAAAATCAAGCTATTAGAAGGAATCCTCGTGACAATTGCAGTTGTGATCAGCACGGAGCAACGAGGACCCTCGGTTGAGCACGTAGACTATTGGCCCATGATAATGTGTGCTAGCGTAAAATTGGAAAAACCAGAGGCTAATTCGAGAAATGGGGGTAGTTTCTAAAGGGCATCCCCCTCAGTGAAGGAAAGCCCTGAAGCGCCTGGACCTGAAATGACTGTGAAATGCGGAAAAGTAATTTTTTTGGTTCCATAGCGCATGATTCCACAAACTGGTAGGATATCGGAAGGCCTCGAGGCAGTAAGAAGTTTTGACTGAGTCCCACCCGATGCCACACATTGAGTGACACGCGTCCGGCGGATGAGAGAGAAAATCGCTCGCATTGGACGGGTAAACGTCATGCAACTTGCCTGCCCAATATGAACGACGACCATAGGATCTGGGGGGCCCAGATCAACGACAGAGGCGCATCCCGATAAATGATCGGATTTGACAAGTTATAAAGCAAGATTACATGGGATTTGAAGTCCTAAGTGGACGATGAGTTAGCAAACGATTCATGTTTTGCGGGCAATCCTGAAGCAAAAGGAAATAACGGCCATTCAAATAGGATTCAAGGAATATAACACACTCAGTTCGTTAGGAAACAGGTGGCCACCTCCCTGCAAGGTGTTACCTAGTGATGATGACGCAGAGCAGAGGAATTCAAATGAACATAGGTAGGAAACCAGAAAGTCGGGAAGCGGAAATGAACAGTCAAAGAGCAGACTGGCTTTAAAGCCATGAACTGATAGAAGCAGAGAAAGAGGAGGACAATGACAACAAAAGGAAGCAGTAAGAAAGCTAAGACCAAAGAACAGAGAGTAGAAGCCGAGCTGACCTGAAGACAGCATCGAGCCAGACAGAGCCAGAGAGAGTCAGAGAATCTGTGTACTCCAGAGAAGGCTTGAGAGGTTCAAGCGAACTCCTCGGCATAGGCCTGTCATACTATTGTGACCAATAGAGGTTGAGTTTCAATAAGGAGAGTTTGTGTACTCTAGTCCTACTAACTTATATCTGTCAAGTGAGACTCAAATTGAGCTCACTATTGTAAAACTTTTCTTTGAAAACATAATAGAGAGGCCACCACTGAAGGTTAGACCAGGAGACATAGCCCAGGAGCATTGGGTGAACTCCTTATGAAACTTATTGTGTTTACATGTTTGACTGTTATGTTTTCTCTAACTGCCTCAGTGTCTATGTATTCTAAGCAATCTTATTGATCCATTGCATAAAGTAACATAGGCACATCCATGCACATGAATCTGTGATACCTTTAATTCTTTGTCTTGGATAAATTCTAGATCAGTCATGGCCCTGGTCTTTGCATTTTACGCACCACACCTCCTCGCACGTCTCTAGCCACGGTGCCCTATCCTGCTTCAAAATTTGCATTTCCAGGCATAGATTCTATAGTTTTGCGTGGATTTGTTGAACTCCCAACCCAGGGTCTTGTATTGGGGTCTCATGTAACCTCATCGCCATTTCCAATGCTTCGGCCTGGGTGGAAAGTTTTTGTTGTTACAGCGTCATCCTCAAGTGCGGTGTCAGGGATGCCATAAAACATGTGTGATGCTAGGTATCTGTTAGCGTCATATTGGCCTCACAGATCGTACTCTTCAGCCGCTGATCCAGATCCCAGGGGGTCTCACCTAGAAGCATCGTGATCTCTTTAAACCCAATGATTGATTGTGTTTCTAACTTTGGCCGGCTGAATTCCCTATTTAGCGCAATCTGGATTTCCTCTATTCCTGTGTTCAGGTGGTTGTTAGAGTGATTGATATACCATGTCAACGCGTGATCCTACAGCGCACTTACCAATGTAGCCTTATTAATGTTGTCGTCCACAACACCTTGCGCTTCCCATACTGCCCTTACCACAAACCAGAATTGGTCCGGATCTTCATTCCATACCCCTATGAATACTGGTAGTTTGATCGCGTTCGCCATACTGAACTGTGGAGGTGGTGGAGGTGGAGTGGGTGGGGATGGAGGTGAGGGAGGTGAAGCAGGTGGTGGCATGGGTGGAGGTGGTAACTGTGGAATGTGCTGCCTTATCAAACTAACCGCACTTCTAGGAGAGACCTGAGCGAGCTCTTCCTTGCTCTCTTGTGAAGGTGAAATTAAGGGACTATTTTCTAATTCCCTGCCACCTTTGTATATCTTTCCGCTCCGTGTCGTCCCAAACATTAATGTATTCACATAACCTGATTTTCACATAACAGCAGCTTAATCCAGGTATTCAAAGGTTTAATATACTTACCTCATGGTCCCTTGAGAAAATGTCATTCTGCTTCGCTGTAGCTCATGGTTGTGTCTACCGCAAAGTCAGTGATGAATCCCCCTATTATTTAGTCGAGCCAATGGTCCACATCTCACACGATATTATGTCTTGATGCCTCTAGTCTACATGTTAATTTCGGAGTCAACACTATCGATTGGTCAAGCCTACCTTCCCTAGCCGTCGGCTAACCTCGAGATCCACTCATATAGTTTAGAAGGAAAGGATGCAAAGAAAATCTCATGGATTTCTATATACACGTAGCGATCCAACCACCTTTTCTTAGATACTTGTGGAGTTTTGTTTTCCTGTGTCGCGAACTCGTGAATCTTCTTGTCCAACCACTCTTTGATTTCCTTATTTGTTTGGTTCCGGTGGCACAACATTAGACATCCCTTAGGGGGGCCTAACCCAGGTTCAGCCGTGAGTTTAGCCAAGCAAATCCTGGTACTACTGGCCATTTCGGCAACAGTTCGTGGAGCGCGGACTGGGTTCTCACCCAAAGTAGTATGGGATGGTTTTGGAACCAGGTTTTTGCACCCTAGGGATATCTTGATGAAGGTTCTAGAGGTTTGCAATCCTAACCTGCGCGCTATGCAGCTTTCTATCCTTCACAACCCGTGCGCACCCTTGTGAATACAGTTTTATTCCGATCCAATCCTTACTGTGCTATTATATTAGTGCTTAACTTAGTTGTGCAGGCCTAATATTCTTATTACTTATTCAACTTTCAGATAAGTGTGCGTACTCAAAAATAATATAAATGCATGAAGATAACCAAAACATAGAAATACAGATCTACAAACAGATGCACAATATTCTGAATCAATCTTATCTTTATTAATACTCAAGTTTAGTTACAAACCCAACTCCGCCCTACGCACTCAGCTACAGGGGTCGGTGCACTCAGTTGTGGACTCTACTACGCCTTTGTGCACTCAGCTGTAGAGCCTCTACCTACTACTATGACCTAATACATTTCAGATCCACTTCTATCTTCTAACCATGCCTTCACATCTATCTTTTTATTTTTCTCTACTGAGCTAAGTTATCTTTACACTTAGAGCCTCGCTCTATTTATACAATCCCATGGTCCATGGACCATGGGTTTACATTATTTTATAATTCTTAGGGCAGAAAACCTTATGACTCATCCTAGACTTTCGCACTCTGTGCCCGTACTTCGCAGAGTCTTTACATTACATTGACCAAAACTCAAGCTTTAAGCCCCAAAAACATGTTGTGGGGGGATCCGCTACCCACAACATATACATACACAATGCACAATACTACGAATACACATGTCGCAATACAACTACTACACAATAACTATAACCCATACCAAATATGCACAACACAACATGTACAACGTGTACAAAATACCACATGTACAATATGTACACGGTACCACCTATACACAGTGCCACCTGCAAAATGTGTGCACAACACCACACATACATGACACCACCTTCACAACATGTGCACAACACCACATGTACATTGCACCACCTGCACAATGTGTTCATAATACCACATGTACACAGCACTAGTCGTACGACATGTACATAGCTGTTGGGTAGCAGAAGCCCCACGCAACGTTCATGGGGCACAAAGCCCAAAGATTTGGATAAAGATAGGGTAAAGACTCTGCGGGATGCACAGAGCACGATTTGTAATAAATTGAAGTCAAAGGGTTGTTTGCCCAAAAATAATGTAAAGAAATGTAAGTTGAGTCGACCCACTCATGGATCACGGTCCATGGAAAGGTATAACTAGAGCGAGGCTCTATGGGTAGAGGTAGCTAAGTTTTATTGTATGATTTTGGATCTGAAATGTAATGGGTTTTTGAGGGGAATAGTCTGAAAGCGACTGTAAGTCTGAGTCAAGGGTTTGGGTAGTGGATATAGGCTCTGCAACTGTGTGCACAAAGGCCTAGAAGAGTCCGCAGCTGTGTGCGTGGACCCCTGTAGCTGAGTGCGTAGGTCGAATCTGGATGTATTGGTGAAGAAAGAGAATAAAGATAAGTTGCTTCTATAATTCTATATTAAATCTGAACTCTCGTTGATCTAGCTTTTTGAATGGTTAATATCACCATTTGATCTATGCGCATATGTTTACATCTTGAATACATGTGAATCTGTGTTTACTCTAAGTGCGCAAAATGGTAATATATGATAAATGTTTTCTTAAAGACCCTGTTAAGTAGATCTTATTACAATACTTCATTAGATAGATTAGATCTGTAACCAGCATGCTAATAATTGGTAAAGATTGTTCTGATCCGCGCAAAACAGAGCAGTGCAAAGCTGTGGAACAGTGCGCAAAACCTCCAGACCACATCTAGACTCCCCAAGGGTGCATAAACCTGGTTCCAGAACCATCCCCTGCTACCTCAGGTGAGACCTAATTCTGCGCTCTACGGGCTGTTGTCGAAAGGGCCGGTAGCTGCGGGATTTGCTCGGCTAAATAATTCTTTCGAACCTAGGTCAAGCCCATATAAGCCAACAAATGGTTCCGTTGTCGGGACCGGGATCTGCCTAATGGGTGTCTAATGTGGGAACACTGGAATCCTACAAAGAAAGAGCTTGAAGAGTGGTGGGATCTGAATCTTCACCAGTTCGCAGTTCGGGAAAACAGAAACCCGCGGATATCGGAGGAAGATTGGTTGGACCTCTATATATTCACGAATATCCACGAGATCTTCTTCATGGATTTTCCTATAGAATTGTACGAGTGGATCACGAAGTTAGCTAATAACGTGGGAAGGTGCAGAATAGATTAACCCATTGTGTGGACCCCAGAATTGGTGCGCAGGCTAGAAGCCATCGAAGATAAACTCACACGCGCAGTAGATTACTGGTTGGATCGGATCATACGAGGATTTAACACTGAATTCGCAATAGATACAACCGTGAGTTATAGTGAAGCGGAAAGGCGATTTCTCAAATAATTGAATACGTGGATTAAGATGTTGTTGTGTGAAAAATAGATTATGCGCATTTATTGATGTCTGGAGTAACGCGGATTGGAAGAGGTTACCGCGGAATGGGAGGGGTAGAGAACAGCCCTTTGGCTTCTATTTCACAGGAAAGCGAGGAAGAACTCGCGAGGTTCTCACCAGGAAGTGTGGTCCGGTTGATCAGGTAGCGCTTCCCACTGATACCACCTCCATCCACGCCACCACCCGCTTCACCTACATCAAATCCGTCCACTCCAACACCAACCCCACCCCCAACCCCACCACTACCAAAAGTAGGGATAGCGAGTGCAGTCCAGCTGCCAACATTTAAGGGGATAAGCAATGAGGAACCGGGCTGGTTTTGGTTTGTGATAAAGTCTGTATGGGACGCTCAGGGCATCACAGATGAGAATGTCAAGAAGGATACCTTAGTTATCGTGTTGTAGGATCGCGCATTGACCTGGTACATGAAATATTCAAGTAATCATCCAAATGAAGGAATAACCGCAATCCAGGAGGTGCTAAATAAGGAATTTGGGCGACCCAAGTTGGAATCACAATCAGTTATTGGGTTTAAGGAAATTGTAATGTTGCCTGGTGAAACCCCGTGGGATTTGGATCAAAGGTTGAAAAGCACCATCCGCAAGGCCAACATGACACTGACGGATGCGCAGCACCGCGCTTGGTTTGTCACATCATTAATGCCATATCTAAGACCGACTCTGTCGCAACAAAAGATCTCAACCTAAGTTGAAGCGCTAGAGGTAGCAATGCAGCTGCACGAAACCCCAATATAGGACCCAGGGTTGGGAGTACAACAAAACCAAGCACAAATAAAAAATTATGTCTAGAGATGCGAAGCTTGAAACAAGGATAGGCGCCTAGGACAGAGGTACAAGAAGAAGTTTGGTGTATCAAATGTAAGGGACCAGGCCACGATAAGGACCACTGTCTGATCTTCGCGAACTATATGGCAGGAGGGGGACCAATAGCATTGCGACCATAGGTACAAGCTAGGCCAAGCATGACACCTGCACTCTGGTGCGCAATCTGTCAGGTGGGAGGAAAGCATGCCACGGACAATTGTCACCTATTACTAATATTAAGACAAACCCCTCCTCAACAATTATTTTGTAACTTCTGCAAAACAGTGGGCCACGAGGACGGAAATTGCTGCAGTTACGAGATGTTGAGGGATCGAACACCTGTGTATAGGATGAAGATGGAGATGTGCGGGCAGGATCCGACCGCACCACTCACGCGAGGGGGATTCCAAGGACACGGATGGAGCCGCGGACGAATGGGACCTGGACAGGGACGAGGACAATTAATATGTTATAATTATGGAGGACCGAGGCATTACGCGCAGGACTACACGAACCCAACTAAAGCTGTTTCCCATCCTGCTACTAGTTTGATCACGACACAGTCGATTGCCCCACGCTAATTGCTCAAATGCAGGAAAAGGGGGTGCTCCCAGCTAACCCCACTCAAAACGTCCAAATGATGAAGGCTGAACCACGCGCAGAAGACCCTAACGTAAATATGATGCTCAGAAGTGGCACAGCTACAGGGGAAGATAAGGGGAAGAAGCCAGAAGAGGATACGTGGGTCTGTAAGGCTCCCGCAAAACAACCAGAATTTGATTTGGCGCGAGCAAGGGAAACCTTTATGGAAGCTAAGAAGAATTTCACAGAAGCATCTACTTCGGGTAGTAAGGAGCAACTGGGACCGGAACAGGATACTTCTCTGATAACTACCTTCTTAGAAACATGTATGAAGCTACTCAGGGATGCTAAAGCAATGAAAGGGCTACAAGAGCTAATAACTAGATGCGCAGGGGCAGACGAACTGAAAATGGTCCAGAAGTTGGGAAAACATGCTTTGCGCACTGGCCGGGAAATGCGACTGACTGTCTAGATTGGAGACTATGAGATGGACCAGGTTGTTTTAGATTTGGGCTCCGATGCAAATGTCCTACCAAAACAGACTTGGGAATGCATGGGCAGGCCTACGCTGCAATGGTCCTTGATCCAATTGCAGATGGCCAACCAACAAAAGATTCTGCCTATGGGGAGACTGCAGGGGGTTACAGTGGACATCGACAGCGCTAGCACGCAAACCGATTTTGAAGTCATCGAAATTGTGGATGACAGTAACCCATATCCGGCGTTGTTAGGGATCGATTGGGCAACGGATATGAATGGAATCATCAACCTCAAAAAATGAAATATGACCTTCGAAAATAAATCTCTCTACGTAGTGATTTCGTTGGATCTAACTAAAGGGGCACACTATACTGAACTTGTGTGTGACGAACACAGTGATGGGGAACTGGACTGTATCTACCAGATCACAGCGCAAGATCAGGACAGGGTGAATCCAATAGCAGACAGCAGACTCTCACGAGACAGCGATAGTTCTTGCACATCAAACTTGGATGAAGAGGTTGAACGATGGCAGAACCAACTGCATGAAATAACTACACTAAACTGTAACAGGATGGTCACAATAGGAGCAAAGGAGCCGCCAACTGAGGAGATTGTCACGAAAGTTGAAGAACCAGTCAAATCCATGAAGTTGAAACCAAATCCACTGGAAGTACCCGTGGCGGTACCGCGCGCAACCATTGCTTCAAGAAAAAGTGCAGTCCCAAAAATGCGAAGGAAGAGGCATGAAGGTCAAAGGCAGGTGCATGCACGGATTAACAAGATACAAGGGTATGATGTGCCAACACCCAACCCACTTAGACTTAGTAGTCCAAAGCCACCCCGACAGACTGATGCACCAGTGGCTGACATCAAGGTTAGTCAGGGATCAGGGAAGTTGCGGATACCCCGGGTTCACTGGGCCTGTAATAGATGGCAAAAGGAGGCTCAGAAGAAATAGAGTAGTCGTCGGCCCCGCAATATCAATAAATTGTGGTTACAGCCAAGGAATAAAAGTGTGTTACGAAGGGACGGATCCAGTACAGTAGCCCAGGAATGTGTTGTGACCTTGCTATCATGGCTGCGCCTGCACTTATGGAAGAACATAACCCCCTAACCGACTACCCAAATTCTTTAGAGGTGCTCACAGCCTAGGCTATCAGGAAAGGTCCGAACTCTCACCAAAGGTGCGAGCACCTGACTAGCAGTAGAAACTACAGTCTCAGTGCCTCGGGTGATTGAAAGAAGGCATGGGACTATAAACCAGTCTGTGGAAAACCGGCGTGGCAAAAGGATTCTTTACCAAGTCAGGCAGTCCCCAAGATCGCAGTTGCACCCCAAGGATAGCACTACCGCTGAGAAAATTCAAAATATGACCGTTAGACACATTGGCCCTAAGAGCAAGGTCAGATCACGTCAGAGAGGAACAGACGGCGGGACATTAAGACGAAAGTTTCGGACAAGATAGGCAAAGATTTGCCGACTCGACGCCACTAATAAACTAAAAATGAAGGGAAGGAATTTTTTCAAACCTCATAGTGTGTGGCTGGAACTGGTCTTTTGGCACTTTACACCAGCAAATAGCAGTGAGTACGCAGCTACCAAGCACCCCATGAGTACCATGGCAAGAACCTGAGCACGGTTCACAGAGGAAATGCAACTACATCAGGAAGAGTCTGAGGACGTGACTCAGGTTCCCGAAGTTCCTAAGTCTCCACGTACCCCACGACTAGGAAAAACAAGCAGACAAGAGGAACAATCCAAGCCTCACCAAGGTTCAACAAACGCTCAACAGTCGACAAAGACAAAGCAGTCACCACTAAACTCGCTGCGAAGGACGACGATCTGCAAGACCTAATTGATCATATTGACACATAGGCTGAGGAAGAAGAAGTTGTGTTCCAATTCCCATTATTACCCTCGTATCTTTCTCTGTGGACTGGGACGACCAAGATACCGAAAGACATGGACGCTGCAAAGATTGTGCTCCAGACCCTGCTTCTTCCAAATGACATAAGGTTCGAAGGGTTGCCGATGGGGCGCGTTCCAAGCATCAAATTCGAAGATTGGGACCTTGCAGACAGCGACAAGTTCCCCGAACTGGCCGAAGACAAGTTATTGCCACAGAAGTGGTTACTAGGTGTGGAGAAGGCGGGACTACTAAATCTCAGGTGGATACCTCACTATCACCGCACGACCATCACCATATTTGTGATCCGACAGCTGCTATGTCTCATACATGATGGATATCTCTGGTTGGAAGAACTGATCCCAATCACAGTCGACCTAATTCACCGGATTACGCACTTGTCGTTTAAAGGGAATAACCCCGCAGACATAGCAAGAACCAGTAGTGAGGGAGGCCTCGCCGAAACAGTGAAGGCAAAGTACCATTTGGATAAAGGAAAGCGGGGGTATGTCATAGCAAGCATCAGCGACCGTGCGGTACGAGTTGCCACTCAGCTACTAGTCAGTAAACTCATGAGAAAATGTCGCACGAATGAAGTGCCAACCCCTGTCATCGCATTGGCAGGGTAGTGTGCCGAGGGGGTTCAGTTCAATTGGGCACAGTTTTTATGCACCGAATTTCTGACCAATTTTCAAGAAGCACAGGATAAAGGTAAGACATTTCATTACGCATGTTTGCTGCTCTCAATCCTTTTGGTTACCGGTGAATTGCCACAGGAGAGCTAGTTTCCCAGCCTGGAGGATAGCCTACCCGAAGTCATGCGGTATATTTCACTATGGGCTACCAAGGACGTTGCAAGGGTTTCCACGATCCAGTCATTTTGGACCTCCATGGAAGGAAAGATACGGACACAGATTGATCGAAGACCACTCATGTCCTCCACAATCTACAATAACTTTCAAAGCACGATCGAGTTCAAAGCAGACATGCATCATGTGTATATCTGCGCGTGAAAGGATCCAGAGCGATCATGGGTCACACTTCCATTCCTTGCAATAGATGATGCCATTTACGTAGTATTAGCAGCATGGCCTCTAGAATGGCGCACCCCATACTAGGTCATTCTCGACAGACTGGCAGCACAACATCAGAAGAAGGAACGCCAGCAATGACTCACCCAACTGGCAGCAAAGACACACCAGGAACACCAAGCCGCATTGCAGCAGGAGGCTACCACGGGCCCGAGAACAGAAGGGGACCAGGCAGATGAGGGAATGTACTTGGAACAGGACCTGCAACAAGAAACGGAGACACAGGATCACCTCAAGCGGTCGCGTGCCAAGGAATCACTGGCCGCCTGAAAAAAGTTCAAAATAGCGAAGGCTCTGGAAAAACAATTCATGGGCAGTAGCCAGCCAGCAAGCAATGTTACCACCAGCGTGTTGCACGAACTAATCACTGAACAGACAACTATGTTGGGGAAGATCAGAGCATAGTTGCAGGCATTGCAAGAGCAGCCCCCGGACTGGGTCAACCGACAGCTAGCAGAAGATACAGCCACCGCCAAGCAGATGGTCAACACGAACACGCCACACATCCTACCATTGCTAGCAGGTGTTGTCTGAACCGCAGCCGTAGGAAAAGAAGGTAGTTGGGAATTAAATCTAGCCACCTTGTCTCGAGAAGTACTATACCTACTACAAGAGGGAGTAACTCAAGAATTTCGAGCCAGGGAAGGTCGCGCTATCCACATCTTGACGGAGCAGAAGGCAAAGTTAGAAAAGGTCACTCTCTAGCATGATGACTTGGCCGCACAATACCGGGAGGTAGAACAAGCTATGACGAAGGCATGTAGCACAGTACTTGAGCTAGCCATCCCCGGGGACCTCCCACTAGCTATCAAGGTTCAGCACATGGCAGTTGGCTTTCGTACGGCTCAAGCAGAGGCCGCAAAAGCCCAGGAGGAACTCACATTACAAGTTGCAGAGCTCCATCTCAAGGCCCGACCACCCACACCCCCGGCCAAATAGGAACACCGTCACGGTAAAATTCTAACTGGATTGGAACCAATGAGGAGTGTTGTTCGCGAATGCTCGGAACTACTAGGTCAATCTCTCGGGATACTCACATCCCTCCAAGACGACCTGACCATACAGCGAGTGGAAACTGAGGCACGCAAGTTACAGCAGGCCTATGACACCGCCCGCGGGGCTGCACAGATGGTCACTATCACGCAGCGGCTGGCCAAAATGAAGTAGGCCCGAGCACTCAAAGCCCATGTTGACGCGGTGCGACAACAGGAGGCAGTACTTAAAGAACATATCCAGCCCTGGCTCGATGAAGCATTTAGCGTATCTACAACCATTGAAGGCAAGGTAACGCAGATGCAAGCAGTATGTGCGACAGAGCAAGCACTTACAAGTGATAAGGATGCTTCAGCGGCTCATGTGGAAAAGGTACAGAGGCTCATAGCTGAATTTGTTGCAGAGACAGGTGCAATGCAGAAGCTACTAACCAATCTCCACACAAAGTTGGCCGAACTAGCTGAGTGACTCGGGACGAGTCATGATGATTGTGTTGGGGGACTTTTGGGTAGCAGAAGCCTTGTGCAATGGTCATGGGGCACAAAGCCCAAAGTTTTGGATAAAGATAGGGTAAAGACTCTACGGGATGCGCGGAGCGTGATTTGTAATAAGTTCAAGTCAAAGGGTAGTCAGCCCAAAAAAAATGTAAAGAAATGTAAGTTGAGTCGGCCCGCCTATGGATCACGGTCCATGGAAAGGTATAAATAGAGCGAGGCTCTATGGGTAGAGGTAGCTAAGTTTTATTGTATGATTTTGGATATGAAATGTAATGGGTTAGGGAATAGTCTGAAAGCGACTGTAAGTCCGAGTCAAGGGTTTGGGTAGTGGATAGAGACTCTGCAGCTATGTGCGCAGAGGCCTGGAAGAGTCCGCAACTGTGTGCGCAAACCCCTGCAACTAAGTGCGCAGGGCGAATCTGGATGTATTGGTGAAGAAAGAGAATAAAGATAAGTTGCTTCTATAATTCTGTGTTAAATCTGAACTCTCGCGGATCTAGATTTTTGCATGGTTAATATCACCGTTTGATCTATGCGCATATGCTTACATCTTGAATACATGCGAACCTGTGTTTACTCAAAGTGCACAAAATGGTAATATATGATAAATGTTTGCTTAAAGATCCTACTAAGTATATCTTATTTACAATACTTCATTAAATAGACCCTGTGCCCTAATAACTAGTAAAGATTGTTCCGATCCATGCAAAACAGAGCAGCGCGAAGTTGTGGAACGGTGCGCAAAACCTCCAAACAACATCTAGACCCCCCAAGGCTATGGAAACCTAGTTCCAGCACCCTCCCCTGCTACCTCGGGTGAGACCTCAGTCCGCGCTCCGTGGGTTGTTGCCGAGAGGGCCGGTAGCTGCGGGATTTGCTTGGCTAAATAATTCTTTCGAACCTGGGCCAGCCCATATAAGCCAACAATAGCACCACATGTACATAACACCATATGTACATAGTACCATATATGCAACATGCATGTAACACTATACATACACAATACCACATATGCAATAGGAATACAACACTATATATGCAATATGCACACAACACCATGGGTACATCATGTACAACAAATACACAAAAGTAGCATTTCACATCCAGAAACCACACTGTCTCTACCAAGAAACCTTAATTATAGTGTCTTATCCATGTTAGTCCCAGCATGCCATGGATCATACTACTTTCATTATGTTGATGTATCCCTCAGCATTACATGTCCATAACATAAACATAGACATAATATAATCACATAATATCAATTCGCATCCACATGATACTAACCTCATAGATCATTCGAGGCTACTCTTCCCATTTGATTCCTCATAAACCAAGAACCTCTTCATGCCATTCACCTGCATAAACAATCATTCCTCCACAATAATTATCCTTAATGACCCTTCCAGACAATGACATATATTTATATACACACACGTATAAGAATCAACATAAAACAGTCATGATCTCTTATGACCCTATCAAACAACAACAAACATACATACTTATATGCAAATTAGCATAATCATGATCACAACATAATTACCATATATCCTAAATTAAAGGTTAAGAGAAATCCCTTTATCCATGCACAACATGGACAACATTGAGAACCACAGTTCCCAACATAGCCAATCCATATAACACCTCAAATCTTTTTACCTTACTTTTCTTGTTACCTTTCTCACGACTTTCTTGCCACCATCGATTTACCCAAACGGACCCCAGAAATCCAACCGACCGTCATACTCTTGCCTTCAACCACCCTTATACATGCACCAGCTTCATCCAGGTCTTACATTACCTATCGAATACCACACAGCTCTCCCCGAGCTCCATCAACTTTCCTCTTTCCCAACCAATTCCCAAGACCCTCAAACATGAAAGGCAAGAACAAGAAACAAAGAAGAAGAATACCATGAAAACCAATATAAATATGACACCACAAACAAAGTGGCATGGTCACGCACCAAACATAATCACTACAAGTCAAGTGCAAACAAAACACAATGACCAAAAACACAAAACTAGCAACAAACACCACGACTCAATCCCCATGGGTTCCCAATGCTTCCAAGGGAAAATCTCAACCCAGTCCTTCTTAAGGTTTCATGGCTGTCTCTTTTTCCATGCAATCCCTACATCATACCACCATAAACACATAATTGTCAGTGTATAAATAAATATAACAATATACCAATTATCCTAACTTGTGGTGCCAAACACGCTACCTTGTCACTGAACACACATGTCAGCCACATGTTCCAAAGATCAATAAATCATATCTATCAATTTGAAATCAACCTTTACCAAGTCTAACGACCATGTCATAATCAATAATCAACTCACATTCATCAGTCATAATACATAATGCTGCAACTATCACCTACTTACACTCAAGTACATAGGAGTTGTTCTCGGCACATATGTGTTATTGCAATCATCTCAAACAAGATCATTCCTTCATGCAATATTATAGATACATAACCATATCATGTAAGTATTCAAACATTCAAACAAAAAATAGATGACATAATCAAACATTCAAGAACCAAGTAGATGACATAAGTAAACTCATACCTTAATGTATCTCAGGGGAGGCTATCTTGACTGAACAATCAATCTAGATTAGAATTATATAACTTCACAACACGTCAACTCGAACATAAATAAGGTCATGATATCCATAACAATAACTAGCTAACATGTTCACATCATAAACTCATAAACAATTGTCATTCATGCATAACAATCACATATGCACAGTCAGTCTAGATTATTATGACACAATATCACAAGCATATCGACTCATACCTAAATGTCATAACCCTAACCATCCGCATAGGCCAATCCAAATTAGCATGATACATATAACATCAAGATCCTAAGTACAATGACCATAAACATCATGCATATGACCAAAATGCATATAAAAACAAGTTACTATCCTTCATGACTAACCGACATAGGTACATATGATCACACTGATTAACTAACATCTGTCATACATGTAACCACAACAACCATAGACTGACAGACATGTACACAACCTTAATGCTTATAACAATCATTAACCAACATATCTGCATGCCAAACATACAATACATGTATGGCGATCTATTCTTACCTCAAAGTCTAGTGCTACAACGTTGCTTTAATGATCTACATCTCATGCTCTATCTCGGCCAACACATCAGCATCATAACATACCAATAACATCATAATGACATAAAATTCATGCAATGACCTCATGCATGACAACCTTAACCATGAAAATGCATGCATAACAATATGCATCTATCCCATCCAGTCCAAGTGTTGAACCATGCTCTGGTACCACCCTATAACTGCCTCCTCTCACATCTACCCACTTTCATCAGCTTTCCTGGGGTAAACATGAGTTGAGTATCACTATGATGAGACTCAACCTCCTATATGACCTTTAGGAAATGTATTCGACAAAACAAAACCTTACAAACCCCCCTCAGGTGCTACAGGACCCCCAGGAGCCAATCCACCACTCCAGGTGCCCAACCCCTGAGTTAACCTAGCCTTTCAATGAATTAAACCCACATTTGCTCCCATGACAAGGTATGCATCCGACTGTAACCTCTAGTCACTCCCACAATGCCTGCAAGGGAGAGACTGCAGTCTTTTTCAGTTAGTCCTATATTAGAGACTATGAGATTTAAGCCACTTTTTTAAGGCTAGCCTCCAAACCACTGCCCAGAACTTGATGATTCCTTTGAAGATAATAAACAACACCAAGACAAAGCCTCTAACACAAAACTTGATCAAGGACTTGACCTAACCAAGCCCAACCATGACAGACATTATGCCCAACACATGATGTGCATGCAACCTACAGATCATGAATGCAAGTCTAAACATAAGGATCTGAAAACTTATATGAGGTTTACTAAGAAGGAATAACAACCTATCATAATAGTTACAATAATGTTAGTTAATCCATGCATTCATTAACCAATCCTCCGTGAATCAAAACATATGGAAGCCATAACAAGCACCTGCTATAAAACCATTCTTATAACCAACATATAACCAGATCATTAACCATAATAGAACAACCATTAAAGCCACATCATAACAAGTAAATTTACTCATAAAAATCAAGAGAAACTTAGCTCTTGTTAAACATAGGAAAAATCCAACCAAGTTTGGGACTTCCATGTACCACCCAACCATAGATTAGCTGAACCAAATCATTCTTTCAGACAATCACCCTTGTGCCATATTCCAAGCATGAATGTGGGATCTCATGGGATAAACCACTTCAAAAAAAACCAAGGGAATCCATAGGTTAAACCACCTCTGCACTCACCATATAGTGATCTCACCTAAACTAGTCCCAAGATCACAACACCAAACTGAGCTTGGATGCCTCCAGATTCCTTCACCATCCTTGAGGAATTTTCTCGTCTCCAGCCTCAAGATTTATTATGTATCCTGCCATTACCGATCAATGGATTCCTAATCCTTTGGAAATTTCCCTGAGACCACCTCACCCCGGATTATGAAATAATCTGGCACTCCAAAGATCAAACTGATAAAGAATCCCATCACACCATGACTATCCAGAAATGGAAAGGCTAGGCTAGAATCCATTGTCGAAACCTAACAAAATCCATGCCAATGACAACAAAAGAACAACATACCAATATTCATGTTATCACTTAGAATAAAAATTTTATGCATATAGTCCTTGGTCCTAGTTCAATGTCAAAGGTCTGTGTCATATGGTTTTCGTTTTATGTTTCATACTTAGGATTTGGAGTTTTAAAGGTGTTTGTTTTAAATTATACTCTAATCCTATTGGTTCTCCTCCACCATCATTGTGTTATAAGCCATGTCTTGTCTTATCCTATTCATCGAGTCTTTTCGTGATTTCGCAGCGTAATCTCCTATTGGCCAGTTTCGCAGCGTAATCATTGTTCAGTCATTTCGCAGCGCGTTATCATTAAGCCATTTCGCAGCGCATTATTAGAATTTTAAACTAACCGCGCTGCGAAATCGCGGATTCGTGCATTTCGCAGCGAATCTTTCCTAAAGTGTCAAGTCTGTTAATGAGTCACCAATTCTGTCCTCTCATGTCAGTTTTTGTGTACCTCCCGTAGCATGTCTAAGCGCTCATTAGTCATCACTCCACCAATAGATTTGATGAAACGCACAGAAATATCATTCCGATGGATTGTACCGTGCATGGATCTTGATGATGATCGTGAGTGTTACATAAGTGACAAGCTTATCGGATGATGTATTTGAGTTTTCAAGCGAGGCTGTTTTCAAGCGAGCCTGATTACAAGCGAGCCCGAGTTAAAAAGAACTGAACCGCTATTTCAACTGAAGCTGTTGGTCATTGTGAGTGTAAAGATTTCAAAAAGCAAATGGAGAGGAAAGAACACAGATCTGGAAAATGCCAGAGGACCGAACCTGAAGGTTTAGACATAGCATTGAGGGATGAAGGCGTGAAGAAAGCATTCAAAGATGCCGGGTGCTGGAACTTCTGTAAAAAGCTGCAAGGAGGACATGCGCAGGTAACCAAAGAGTTTGCTTTGAACTTCACCGGTTTAAATTCAAAAATAGCTATGTTGGAAGTTCAAGTGTCTCCGGAGGCAATAGCTGTTGTAACAGAAATCCCAAGAGGGCAGCAAGAATGGTTTAAGAACTTTAAATTTGATATGAATCCATGTAAAGAGTTCTTAAAAGAGGCATATGTGAATGAAGACCTAACAAAAGCAGTGCCCAGAAACTATGTTAAGGAGCATTATGCCCTTCTTCTCACCTGCATTCAGAAATACTTGACATGTGAAGGAAGATACAATAAGGTCTACTCTTATCATTTCAAGTTGCTTTTACATTTCACTGGGAAGGCTTCCATAGATATTCCTTTTTACTTATTTCGCAGTCTAAGTAAAATGTGTGATAAGGTGCAGCTGAGAAAAGAGGATTGCGAGACTTCTTTATTTCACCATGGTTTGGTTAAATTGTTAGTTTTAGATGGCCTTCAGAAGATAGGCAGAGACTGGAATTCGTTCATCTTCATGGCCGGTTTCCAAAGCAAAACTGGACTTACTCCACAACCAGTTAAAGAGCAACCAGTCAAAGAATTCACGATAGCTGAGCTTCAAAAAGAGGCAAGAGTTAAAAAGCAAGCCAAGTTACAGCAAAGAAAACCAGTAAAACCACTGATCATCAGAGAACAACCTCCTCAGCAATCAACAAAAGAAGAAGCTCAGCATAAGAGGACTGTACCTGAAACAAGTAGGTCTGAAACAGTGTCAAGGGTAAGGACAAGAAGCCAAGTAAGTAAAGAAAAAGGTAAAGCCTTAGCTGTTGAAGAAAGCCCAGTATCTAAGGCAAGCCTGAATGATTTATTGGAAGCCATTGAGTTTGAGCAAATTGAACCAGTGCATATTGATTTGACACAGTCATCACCAGAAAGTACCAAGAAGCCTAAGGCCTCAAAAAGGCTGAAGTTTGATGAACCTGGTGAAGAATTCATCTTCAAACCCAGAAGACCTATTACAAGGAAGCAAGTAAAGGAAGCTGAGAAATTGTCCAGAACAGAGGAAGCCGAAGAATTGCCCAGAACAGAGGAGGCAGAGAAAATTAAGCAAAAAGACACCAACAGAACAGTCATCATATCTCAAGGGGGAAATATTATAGCTATAAAGAATCAGTTAGAAGCAGCTAAACATGAGATTGCTCAGGTGAAGAATGCCACTAGGGAGTCTGCAGTCAGGTATGCAAATTATCGTAAAGCTGTATTGAAAGGAAGTGAAAACCTAGTAAACCAGGTGGATTCAGTAGCCGATGTTTACACATGGACAATACCTGCCATTAAAGAGGCCAAACTCCTCAGAAAGATAAACATGCATCTAAGAGCTGAGAATAAAGCTATGAGAAAGAAAGTGGAAGACTTGAAGGCACAGCTAGGCCAGTTAGCTGCTGAATGAAATTGTTGTTCAAAGAAAGGTTTTGTGCCAAATTTTGTCAAATTTTGCTTAGTTTATATTGTTTTGAGGACATGAATATCCCTGCTATATGTATCAAAGATCAAAAGGAGTTTTGGCAATCAAATGTCTAGGCGGCAAATACCTCAGGAAAAAGACAAGTTGTTTAAACAATTCAGCAGTTTCGTAGCGCGCTACGAAACTGCTGTAGGTGTTGATTTTAAACGCAGACAAACAGTTTGGTAAAATGATCGGTAATTTTCTAAAGGAAACACCTAAAGGACATGTAAGAGACCAAATGAAGCTATCACAGCCATTCAGATCAAGACAGGTGTACCTTTAAAAAGGTGAAATGTTTTGACTCAAGTTTAAAGTTTCTGTTATAAAGCCACTTTATTACCGGTCATTAGGGTTTTGAATGAGTTACATACGAGGGATTTTGGCCTGCACACTTGCCCATCGATGAAGCCATCCAACACATCAGGAACATGGTGATCTCCTATATTTTTGGGTTATTATAGGGCTAAAGACATGCTGCTGTATATTCGAGCAAGTTATGGAAGACTGGAACCGAAAAGCAAGGGATATCTCCCAATATCACTGAGCAGTTAAAGCATATAGCATCCAAGGTCAACGTGGCTCATCTCAGCCATCTCAGCCAAACTGAAAGGAGCCTAGGTGTCAGAGAACAAGAAGGAATCATTCTACGAGGAAGATAGAGTTAGAGTTATAGTCAAATTAGAACTTTTTAGAACTCCAGTTAGCATTAATTGTATTTAATAGTTTGTTGTAAAGCAGATAGGTGTCATCATAGGCAGAATTCGAGTTCCCCTCATGTTGGAGGAGGAAGATCAAAGTAGTTAGAATAAGGATTTTCTATATATAGCTGGAACATCTATGTAATGAGGGTTGGATATTTGAAAAAACAGAGTATTGTTTTGGCTTGTGTAAAAACTCAGTTTCAGTAATATAATTTTCTGCTTTTCTTCTCAGGATTCATACAGTATTTCTATGTTCAAGATGTGTGGTTTTACTTTGTCCTTGATGTTTTTACAGTTGTATAAATACACAATCACTCAGAATTCACTTATGCTGCTCTGATTTCCTGTGTGTATTTATAAACTGTGGTTTTCTATGAGTTGTGTTTTGAGCATCTAAATGCCACATGCCCTGGCTTCTATGTAAAAGCAGTGTCATTGTTTACTGAAGTATGATTGACTCCATAAGCCCAATGGAAACCTATGCAATGTTTGTCCAGCCTTCATATTTGTTAATGTTATTTCAAGAGAGTTAGCCATCTTATTTATAGTCAAAATCAATAACCCTTTGAGAGAGCCCTCTCAGGCTAAGGAGGCTAAGCCTTAGTCAAAAGATTGGTGTGAAATAGTTACTTGAAGTCTTCCTGGGTTGCAGCCTTCCAGGGCTTGATTTTGAGATAACAATTCACATACCATGCATGTCAAAACCAACTAGGAAATCACACATGTAATTTGTTACCTGCAACTATTCCCACTGAAGCTACTTGATCCTTGCCTTCCTTTATGTTCCTTGTCCTTCTTTGCATTTCCTTTCCTTTCCTTGCTTTTCCTTTCCTTTCCTTGCTTGCTTACTTTCTTTCTACTCTTAGTGCTTTCTCATTTCTAAGACAAATTCTAACACTAAACTGACAAAAGGCTGTGAACTGATCCTCAAAATATTTTTTATCATTGATGCCTCTATTTTCTTCAATTTTCCATTATTTTCCTTCATTTTCCTCATCACATGCAACCTGTGACCTTTCACCTTCCTTTTCTCCTAATTTCCATTATTTTCATAAATAATGTGTCAAAATACCTTTTGCCTTTCCAAAGCCTTACCCATTGCCTTTGCCAATTTCCCCCTAGCCATAAAACACAACAAGTGATGCCCACTAGGATAATTTTCACAACATTTAGCTTGGAATAAGTGTCCCTTACTCACGGTCTTATTTTGCCTTTATTAAATTTTATTACATGAACTTTTAACACGGACTTGTTACATGCATCATCAATAAGAGTAAGATAATAGTAAGAGCCACTGAGAGATAATACATGAGTAGGTCCCCATACATCTATATGCATGTGATGTAGGAAATTTTCCCTCTGCAGACAGAGGAAACCCCTCTAGCCCTAGAGTGGGTCTAGTCACAGCAAGACAAAACAATAGCTAATTTCCTTAAACAATCATTGTTGAAAGAGCCTACCTCAAACCGGTGTTCGATGGAGCTTTCGCTACACCGCTTCAGCTATCATTTCCTTCTCCTTCGATGAGCGATTCACCTGAAACAACACAAGAGAACAACAGAACATGTAACAGAGTACAACAATGATCTATTTACTTACAGATTCAAGGAACCATAAGCTATCAATTATATTTCACACAAGACATAGGAAATCACCATTGATTGTATTAAAATGAATAAAAGCAAAGCTTACAACCAAGCCTTGATGTCGCAAGCCTTCTCGAAGGGTCCAGCCAATATGTTTCTTCAAGCATTCACTCTCAAAAGGGTCTCCCAAATGGATGATAACTCTCTCTCTCACTCACAAGCACTAATACAAAGCTAAGGCAATCCACAACCAATTGCTAAACTATCAGCAATTCACACTACAAACTATCAAACTCACACCAAAGCTAGCTAATTTGCTTAATCCCAAAAACTAACTAATCATAGCAATAGGGAGTGCTTTTATAAGAGGAGGAGCCTCCATAAAATGAGGGAGAGGGAGCTTATCCTCAAGGGAGGTTTCTCAAAAGGTGGAACCACCATCCCAGAGGAGGAAAGGTGAACTCCCTTGACCCAACAACCAGTTCTAGAACCACCCAGAAGCATTATGTTTGAACTAATTCGCCATATCTGGATCATCGCAAGTCATACACTAGGGCTCAGTGACGACATCACAAGGAAGCAGTGTATTCAGAGCCATTGTCGCAAGAAAGATCTTAAGGACTTGCGCCAAGCCCTAAAAAACAACCGTCGCAGAGAACAGATGTACCCCTACGACGACATTGTGGCGTTATAGTTCATTATAGAGAATCATCACAGGCAAAATGGGTTTTACTTGTGACGATGCAGAAAAATGGGTAAAAGGGTCAATCTTCAGGATTAAAGAGCACTTGTTAATCTTCTTGAATGATTGGGAAGATATGGACACATTTATTTGATGTATGACACAGCAGAGATGTCGCTCAGAGACTGACTTTATCCGAGATCAGGGGATATGAGGCCAGTGACAAATTACTATGTAACAGATGCCCCCTAAAGCATGAAGGCCAAGAGAGTGGGAGGGGTGAAACGCTTTATGAAATCATAACCGAACCGGAACAATATCGCTGAGAGACTGCAGGTGCAAGTACAACTGATATCTTTGACAGTGAAATACATGTAGTCTAGGCATGGGCATAGGCATCCAAAAGACAAATAAAACTTGGTCTGTGGCATGGACACAGCCACCTAGTCGATAAGACCATATATAAAGATAGAGGTATGGTCGCAACCATCCAGAAAGACTTAGGTATGGTCGCAGCCATCCAGAAAGACTCAGGTATGGTCGCAGCCATCCAATCAAAGAGTCATGTATGCAATCACGAACCAATCCACACAACTCGAACTTATGTAATCTTATTCCAGGGTCTTGAATCCTAACTGATCAAAGTACAATTTCTAATATGCGAATAGATGTGCTGAAGTCGAGCATACTAGAATATCACTTGATTACCGGCCAATGATGTAAATCGTTAACAAGCGTGAGAGAGACCACCAGTAATGTCAATGATTCTCAAGGTACTGCCAGTACAATCCACAAAGTGTGAAGAATGATTTGAAGTCAAACACTCGTGGAATCACCCGTTCGAAGACCAATAATGCAAGCTTGTCGTCGAGTGTGAAGAACTTGCCATTGAGGCATGCAAGTTCCAAGGTACCGAAAGGAATCTCTGGATCGACTTCCTAGATAATGAGTTGATGTCGACAGGAAGCGATCCATCACAAGAGGGCCATAATGTTTCCCTCATCAACAACATGAGATAAGGAACAAGATGAAGATGGATGAAATAGAGAGAATTAGAGGAGGAGGTAAGGATGCGAATTGCAGAAGGATTAAACTCTTGAACATATCGACGACACAACTCCGGAATGCGGCAGCATTTTAGTACCAAGGGATCGGAAGTCTGACAGGGACAACAAGGATCAAATGGAATGAGGAAAAATGACAAACCCAAACCTCGAAAGGCCAACGACGATGTGAGGATATCCCAAACCCGACGAGAAGCAAAAGTGTCGATGTTCAAGAGTGACTAGCTATCGTAGGTAACCAATGGAAGATTTCCAAATTTTCCCCCACCATTGCTGGCAAGTACCCCAATTATTTTTGAAAGACAAGCTTGAAGGGAATAACATATGCTTGCGATATAAGTTCGTCCTTCAAACAAATCCAACCTAGTGAAATTTTAATGAGCCCTGGGGAGGAGAAGCTCGGGTCTCATCATGGTGATGAGTCCAATGTCATCAGGGTTTAACGAGTCTGACATAGGTAAAACTCGAAGTCTTTTTCATGTTTAGGGATTTTGAAAAAGACACAGAAACGAAAACTCTAGGGGGGGCCTTTTCATAAGTTTGTGTCTCTCAAGGTCGAAAAAGTAGAAAACAAAACTCGAGAGAACCGCCTGACCATTTCGATCAAGGAGTACTTTTCGTAAATAGTGTTTCCAGTTTGAAAAAGTAGAAAACTTACTGGAGACATGATGTTTCGTAACCAAAAATGAGCTTGAAACAACAAAATCTCAGCCATCTTTTCATGTTTAAACGGTCGTAAAAGAGTTGAAAGCATACCGACATTTTTATTCTCTTTGACGAGTCAAAAAGGGAAAATACTCGGCAATCTTTTCATATATTTTGAGTCAAAAAAGAGCTTAAAGAGGACTCATGGGAAATTTTTGCGGTATTTACCAAGCTTGCATCGATCAAAACTTATATTTGACACACTTGTTCCTGCACAGAGAAACCCAAGCGTAAGACCCATTCGACAAGGATACACATTTAAATGTTAGAAAAGCCTAAGTCAAAACCCTAAAACCATAAGGAAAACCCAAAAAACTATAGTAAAACCCAAAATCCTATAGTTAAAAACCCTAAATTTCAAAAAAAGGTTATATAAGGTCTATGGTAAAAAACATATTTACATTGTTTTAGTTTTTAACCTTGGTAATTTTCAATCAATGCATACCTTTGCAAATTTGGGGGTCAAATTCCATAGTTGTGGTCATCAATTCCGTGCCAATCTTTTGTCAAGTAAGTATCTCGGCCTTGCCTCTATGTTTTAAGCGTTTTAGCTTCTAAGTTCATGCATTTTGGCTAAGTTTGGAAGGATTTTTCGTTCCAAAAAATTGCCTCGGTTGTTGCAGAAATTCCCCGCGGGGTTGCGACGACCGTGAATTTAAACATGCCAAAATCAGCATCGTCGCAGGAAACACATGTACCCCTGTGACGATCCGAGAAATGGTGAACTATCAAATTTGACCGTCGCAGCTATTTTAGAAACAGCTGCGACGAGCGCAGCAAACATAAAAATTTAATTTTTACACCATTTTAGAATATGAAAACGACTCAAACAAGTTCTAATCAGATGATATTTTCATATGCAGGGTGAAAAAATGGTGTTTGCATGGCAAGAACGCACGCATGATGCTGATGACGAAAGAGGGGAAACTGATCCCCAATGCATGTAGGTTCTTCGGAACTGTGGATTACTCAAATTTTTCCTCACGCCACTATTACAAGCGCAATTGGACCTTCTAGAGTTCTTGATTCGCTCATGGAACCCGATAGAGGGTAAGTTCATAATCTGGGGGCAGGAGGTCGAGTTTGACTCGACAGACATATATTTCCTCACTAGTTTATCTCGACGAGGAGAGAGACCCCGCATGGGCGGTGTGCGGGTCATCGGAGAGTCTTTAGATATGTTGATTGCACAAGCGTGCCCGGGGGCACGCAAATCACCCACTAACAGGAAGCTACAGATCCCAACAGTGAATGACCTATCACTGTGTGTTTTATTATTTACGATCATGAGGGCAGCAGGCTCTCAGGCTCAACATGAGGCAACTAAAACCCAATTGCGGTTGGCTTTAGATTGCCTCAATCCTACCATGTTCGACTGGGCAGAGGCAGTGTCTCTGAATATGAAGAGGCAGCTGACTAAATGCCAGCGAGGAGAGACAAAGCAGTTCGGATACGAGTCCATTTTGGTACCGCTCATGCTGGAGCGGGTACCCATACTTCAGTTGCAGGATATGGAAGTCCCATTGCCGGGACCACGGAAGACCCAAATCACTAGGTGGGTCATGGTGATGCCATGAGGAGGTGGCAGCTAGCCAGTATCATGGGGTCCTGTCTTCATGGAGTGGTTGCATCGTCAGCAGGTAGTAGTTAAGGACTAGCCCTATGTAGGTACAGATTTCAGGGGAGATCCAAATATGCTGCTTCCACCCGGAGAGCAGTGGGACAAGAGAGGTAACACACTTGGGTTGACCGCTACACTTTTATATCCCAGTTTTTATTTTATACTATTTTGGTTTTTTTAAACGTATATGCCCTAATAATTATGTTCAATTTGGCAGACATCGGACCTAAGAGACCGGTGGGTCTCGCTCCTATGGCCCGGAGGGGAGAGAACAGAGAGCTTGCCCTGCCACCTCCAGGTGGTGACGCAGAGGAGGAGATAGCCTAGAACTTGGAGGACTTGACCGAGGGGATCCCGGACTATAGAGGGTTCAAGGAGATCTTACGACAGTACTAGCGACACACCGCGGGTGTGTCGAATCAGATTCATAGACTACTTAGACAAGTAGTTCGGGTAGTGGTCTGCTACAGAGAGCAAAACCCACCATAGTAGTCGCCTAGGTTTCCTTTTCTGATGTTTTGAGAGACATGTGTCTCAGATTGTAACCTAAACATATACATTATTTTTTGGACATATACATTATTTTTTGAGCGCCTCGGTGCGCCACACGATATACATTGATTTATGTTTTATGGTTTATGTTTGTTATGTCTGAATGTTTTTCCATGATTTATAATTGTGCAAATGTCCACTTAATACATAATTTACTAGTGTATCAACAAATATTCATAACATTTGCATAAAAGACAAAAAACACAATAAACAAGAAATCACATAACGCACCAAACTATAAGAGGTATAACGATGTATGGATTCATTTTTACATAAGCTTGAACCATGGAGAACTATGCTTAAATAAGATTAACATGCCCCTGACATAATAATCCAATCGAGGTACATGCCCCCCAAGCTTCATTGCATTCAACGAAGTGGGTGTAACAAAGGTTTAAGTGATGAGATCTAAGAAAGACTCGATTAACTACAGGGAATGCCTTGTTTCATTTTTTAAATGGGGTTGACACAAAATCATAACCATCCTCGGAACACCTTGTTTCATTTTTTAAACGAGGTTGACACAAGATCAGAACCATCCTCGAAACACCTTGTTTCATTTTTTAAACGAGGTTGACACAAAATCAGAACCATCCTCGAAACGCCTTGTTTAATTTTTTAAACAAGGTTGACACAAGATCAGAACCATCCTCATACTCCTACTCATGTACCATACGAAACATGACTCCCAAGAGATCTGCACTGGAGGGAAGGACCATAATCTAGGAGGAATACATGTTGGTAGGTACGAACAACAAATCAGGTTCCAATGCCCCCAGTACATGATGTACGAGATGATCTGCATGATCATCAACAGGTGTGGAGACGGAATGAGTAGCCACATAATTAACCTGTGGCGAGGAAGGTACTGCTTGTGAACAAGAACCGATAGGGGATGATGGTTGTATAGGACGCACTGGGTGACAAAAGAACGACAATTGATCTATTGTCACCATTCTTCCGTTGTGCAGAAAACAACCACACGAAAAATTGAAGAAACAAGAGCCCCCATGGCATAAATATAGTCACGGCCAAGGAGAAGACTGAAATCTAAAGCACCTTGGACAACCATCATGTCTATATAGACGGTTTTGCCCCCCAAAGTAACAGGGAACTTTGGAAGGATCCCTAAAGGTTGACGAGTTCCTCCATCAAATGCTAACAAATTCTATGTAACAGGCATAAGCTGTGGGGAGCCCAAAGCTTGCCAAGTAGTAGAAGGCATGAGGCTAATAGATGCACCTTTGTCCAAGAGAGTGCCAAATACTGCCTTATTATAGGCGTGTACTGTAATCTCGAAAGACACATAGGATGGAAGGCGGAATGCAGTCAAGTGACTCCAATCGAAGGAAACAAGAGAACTACTTGGCGGGGGTATCGTATGAGTGCCCCCATGCTCTATAGGAACCGAAGAAGGACTCTCTTGATCAGCTAGGATAGGAGGGTCATTCTCGGACTCAGGAGAATCAGACGAGATGAGAAGAACATGAGCAGTGTGATCATGATGCTCTTTAGGAACAGAGTGAAAATTGGTGGTGAACCCAAGTTGACACTCTTTCTGACCAATGGTTGGTCAGGAATAGGCTGAGCACAGCCAAGCTCAGGAAGAGGAGGATGGACAAGAGAAGAATCCAAGTCAATCTCTTTTTCAACGGGGAGAGGGTCTGAGGAGAGCCTTTGATAACCAACTAGAAGTGGAGGCGAAGAAGCTGTAAGAATTTCCAAAATGGCAGAATCTTTATCCAATTGAGGATTTAACATCGACATGAGCTTCAGAGGACAATGAAGGACAAGCCAGATCGTGAGACCATGCTTCTAAGATCCTAGGAATACCAGGACAATCACGAAGAAGATGGTCACCCTTACACAATTTACAAGGAAACTTAACCTTCCGCGGAGGATCAAAAGGTTTTCCGACCTAAGATGTGCTCGAAGCAATAGCTGCATGGGTGGCCTCTCGCTTATCCAACTTCTTCTTCTTCTTCGTCTTCCTCTTCTTCTTCTTAGCCTCCTGGTTACTGGATGTGGAACTTTCACCAGGTGAAGTAGGAGAGGAGGATGAAGAGACAGGGGAAGAAGGCAAAGGCTTGACCCTAGAATCATCGTGTCGTGATTCAAATGAGGGAGACCACGGAATAGAGGTCATGACATTCGGGACCACCGAGGTTGAAAACAACCAAATGAGCAAACCAATGGTTAACCCAGACAAAGGAAATGTTGCCATATACGGAGCACCAGCATTTCCAAAATGAGGAAACGGACCAAGATTCCCATCCGGGGGAAGACCTTGACCGGTAGACTCGGGAATGTTGCCATCATAAACAACCTTGAAATGCACTCGTAGTGTAACCAAGAACTCTACCTATTACTAGGAATATTTTGTGGGCAGTAAATTTTATGACACATGAACAAAACTTGACCTTTTCATATTTAAAGAGTCGAGAAAAAGGACAAAGATGACTCTAGTCGCCTTCGAATGTTTAATGAGCCTGAAAGGAAAAGTGCTTAGATGATCCTTTTCTTTTAAGGAATCAGAAAAGAACGAAAGTGACTACTCTGGAGTACTAGACAAGAGGTTTACCATACAAACCACAAAACTGCATATACACCTGGGTGATCAAATGAAAGAGAAATGACCAAGGACATTTCGTACGGTAGTCAATCTTCCCGAATGTTATGTCCAGTGCGTTACGGTTCGTAAGGCGGCAAACTCGGCTTCCTATGGATGATAGGATGATAACCTAGTGGGGTCTCCCGATATATACTCGATGGTACGGGGAGCACAAGTCGTACTAGTGGCCATTGAATCACAGAAGGAGGAATCACCCAACCTTAGCGAAAACAATAATTACTAGGTTTAACGACGTCGGAGCACGTCTCTAGCCTAGACCTCTAGATAAATGTCTGTTAAGTTCCAATGCGTTTTTAGGTTCATTCAATAGATTTTAAGAGTTAATCTTGGATTAAGTTTTGGTTTTCAAGCCCTACCAAATGTATTTCAACAATTCCTAGGATGCAGCTACAATGAGTAAAACATCATTCGTTTCGATGAACAACTACCTAAAGGAGGGTAAAGAGTTCATTTCCAAGCGAACGCAAACCAAGACAAGCAAATGCAAGCACTAAGAAACACAATGCATCAATACACCTATCTCACAACTACTAATGAAAGATTTGAACTTTGCTTTCCAATTTCTCAATCATGAAAATTTAGTAATGCAAATGCGCTTTCACTTTCGTATGCTGTATGAATGCAATATTTTTTATTTTTGGAATTTTAATGACAAACAAGCAAGTGTAAACCTGACTGATCCAAACAAATGTGATCTATGTTTGATAGTGTGGAAATCAAATCAATATGAGGAACTGGTTCAATAACCAAGCATTAAAGACCAATAAAAAAAAAAGCAGTAAAACAGCCTCAAGCAAATTAATCAGCTGGTTGTGGACTAATCTTAGACGAACGAGTAACCCAAAAAAATGACTTATTGATGAAACCTTGAAAAGAGCTAGGTCACACAATCTGAAACCACAAGATTCACTAAATGAAACCAAGGAGAAATTTTCGTAACCCAAATACAGCCAAAACAAGTTGATGAGAGACAAGAAAGAATAGGGGACAAGCAACACTGGTTGATTCAGGAGGTAAAGTTGTAAAAACAACTTTTACAGGAATCGTTGTAGGGCTCTAACTAGCAACCTAAGATGAAAGGCAAATCGTCACAAGCACAAAGCTAGCAACTAGGCGACGTCGTCGCAGGTGTACACCTGTCTTTTGCGACGGTCTGATTTCAGGAATCGTCGCAACTGTACGACGAGATATCCGCGACGTGCAGGTTAACCAAAGAGGATAGGCACAACATCATCGCAACTGTTAAGCTATAAACAGCGACGATCTCAATTAAGAGAAAAAAACAAAGCAAAAACACATGAAGGACACCAGACTAATCTCTTAGACAGTGAGAGTGACTACCAGATTGACTCAAGTAACCCAGAACACTGATGGCTCAACCCCAAAATCAAGAGACACCAGGGAAAATTTTAAGAACCCCCCCTAAATTTACATGTATAATAAATGGGCGAATCTCCATGGTATATAGGAAAAATGGAAGGCGATTTTATCAATAATATGATATGTATATATAATTTTTTGGCGAATCTCTCACCAGGCATGGCGAATATTTTACTCAATTATAAAATCTTGTGTTTATTGAATACACAAATGAAATCATTGCATTTCTTTAAAATATCTTTTGAAATCAAAATTACCGAAATTACATATCGATAACCTAGTGGATGTAGGATAAAATTCACCCGTGCCATTCACAGAAAGCATGAGAAAAAACCTAATACTATATATAAAACCAAGAAAAATTCAAATTCATCACTTCTAGGGACCTTGTAACCACCCTGCCAATACACAAGTATGTTCCTATTTGCAATTAGAAAAATTACCCAAATTACAATCTGTTTACTCCAGCATATGTTGGAAAGTTATAGAAGGATGACTAGTGCAATCAATCCATTCCTTTTAGCCCTGAATTTGTTTCAGTTTAAAATAGAAGTATACAAATATACTTGTCCAATGTCTATGCTTTAACCATTCACCTTAAGATGTTTTTACAATATAATTTCCTGAGTCTATTTAATATCTTCATTATCATAAAAATCAACCTATATCCATCTTAACTCCACATCTACCACTCTTAGGGGGATGAAATCTGTTTATCCCTCTGAGCACTTGGTAGACCCAGAATTAAGATGGATCTAAGATGATAGAATTTCCCCTTGAAATAGTCTATGCTCACATGAATACCATGGCATTACCATGGGTCAATACCATGGGTTATCATAAACCTGGAGCTTAAAAATTACTATTAGTAATTTATAAAAATTAATAAAATTAATAGTTGATTTTATTTTATTTTTTATTTTAACCAAGCTAAAATGTTTAACATACATTAAATTACAACATCCATTTTTACTCTTGATCGGATCAAATATTTTTTCACTCTATGCTAGTTTGCATATCACGATATTTGATACCTCTCGAGGGTTAGTAGATCTAGAGTAAAGATGGATCTATGCTAGTTTAACTCCCCCATTATGCTACATTCCAGGTGAATACCATGGGTCAATACCATGTGCCATTTTTATTGTTATTAATACTAATATTAGGGTTAATAATGTTTTTTTGCATGGTATTAATAACAATCTAGTCCATGGTATTTGTCCCATAGTATTTTGCCATAGGTTTCACCTAAATATAACGCATTTTTTGAGTGTTCGTAAATATAAGGTGACTTATGGAGTAAATATAAAAAAAAAAATGTTTTATTTGTTTACTATACCTCTCGTTTATTTATATTTTTATTAATTTACCATACCTCTTTTACAAATATGGTATTTGGCCCATAGGATTCACTTAAATAAAACCTCTTTCTTGAGCTTCATAAATAGAACGAGGGTTATGGACTAAAAATATAAAAAGAGGTTTTATTTATTTACCATGCATCTAGTTTATTTATATTTTTATTTATTTACCATACCTTTTGAGTAAGTATAAAAAGACATTTTATTTATTTACCATACCTCCACTTTACTTATATTTTTATTTGTTTACACCCTTGCATGTATATAAGGTGACTTATGGAGTAAATATAAAAAATGTTTTATTTATTTACCATACCTCTCATTTATTTATATTTTTATTAATTTACCATACCTCTTTTATAAATATGGTATTTGGGCCTTTGACCCATAGGATTCACTTAAATAAAACCTATTCTTGAAAATGGGAGAATGGATTCACTTAAATAAAACCTATTCTTGAAAATGGGCAAATGGAAGGTTGTAACTCCTAATTTCAAGGGCTAAATTTACCTTTTTTACCCTCTCCCTTAAAATAAGGTGGGCTATTTTAGGTGATTTGTAAAAATGTACTATGATACAAAATATTCGCCCATTAAAAATTTAAAACCCCTTAATTTCGCCAAAGGGCGAACATTCGCCCCTAAAATTTCCTATGAGAGACACTAAATCAAAAACAAATCAAGAGAAAAACAAGAGACAACACACAAAGGACTCCCCAGCGGAGTCACCAACTTGTGATGTAGGAAATGTTCCCTCTACGGATAGAGGCAACCCCTCTAGCCCTAGAGTGGGTCTAGTCACATCAAGACAAAGCAACAGCTAATTTCCTTAAACAGTCATTGTTGAAAGAGCCTACCTCAAACCGGTGTTCGATGGAGCTTTCGCTACACCGCTTCAGCTATTGTTTCCTTCTCCTTCGATGAGCGATTCACCTGAAACAACACAAGAGAACAATAGAACACGTAACAAAGTACAACAATGATCTATTTACCTACAGATTCAAGGAACCATAAGTTATCAAGTATATTTCACACAAGACATAGGAAATCACCATTGATTGTATTAAAATGAATAAAAGCAAAGCTTACAACCAAGCCTTGACGTCGCAAGCCTTCTCGAAGGGTCCAGCCGATATGTTTCTTCAAGCATTCACTCTCAAAAGGGTCTCCTAAATGGATGATAACTCTCTCTCTCACTCACAAGCACTAATACAAGGCTAAGGCAATTCACAACCAATTGCTAAATTATCAACAATTCACACCACAAACTATCAAATTCACACCAAAGCTATCTAATTTGCTCAATCCCAAAAACTAGCTGATCATAGCAATAGGGAGTGCTTTTATAAGAGGAGGAGCCTCCATAAAATGAGGGAGAGGGGGCCTATCCTCAAGGAAGGTTTCTCAAAAGGTGGAACCACCATCCCAGAGGAGGAAAGGCGAACTCCCTTGACCCAACAACCAATTCTAGAACCACCTAGAAGCATTTTGTTTGAACTAATTCGCCATATCTAGATCGTTGCAAGTCATACACTGGGGCTCAGTGACGACATCACAAGGAAGCAGTGTATTCAGAGCCATCGTCACAAGAAAGATCTTGAGGACTTGCGTCGAGCCCTTAAAAATAACCATCGCAGAGAACAAATGTACCCCTGCGACGACGTCGAGACGTTATAGTTCATTACAGAGATTCGTCGCAAGCAGAATGGGTTTTACTTGTGACGATGCAAAAAACATGGGTAAAAGGGTCAATCTTCAGGATTAAAGAGCACTTGTTAATATTCTTGAATGATTGGGAAGATGTGAACACATTTATTTGATGTATGACACAGCGGAGATGTCGTTCAGAGACTGAATTTATCCAAGATCAGGGGATATGAGGCCAGTGACAAATTACTGTGTAACAATGCACAAGCTCTATTTTTTCACTCCTCTTTTCTTTCCCAACTTTGAGAAATATGACTCTCTTATGCTTTCCATAAACACAATTCTCACAAAAATTCAAATCAACATGCTTCAAACCTAGCAACAAATTTCTTGAGTAAAGAATTTGCATCCCCTTCTCACTTATGCGCCCAAGCATATGATGTCAAGTGTCATATCATCTCCTGTGGAGTTTAAATCATTAGCGGAATTAGAAATACCATTGCATGCATACAATGTACCAACCTTTTCTCCTTTTTCTATTACTAGGGCTCCTTTAGTGACCTTCCAAGTTTTGTATGTAAATGTAGTTACACAGCCTTCACCTCCCAACTGCCCTATTAAGATTATATTTTTCTTCAAATCTGGAACATGCCTTATCTCCTTTAATAATCATTGGTTACCATTCTATTGTTTTATAAAAACCTTACCCATTCCAATGATTTTACATGGTTTATTATCTCCCAAACGAACCTGTCCAAAATCTCATTGAACATAGTCATCAAATTGTTTTCTATCAAGTGTGGCATGGAATGAAGCCCTAAATCTACTACCTGGACATCAATAATATTTTCTAATGAAAGAATCAGTGCATCTTGCAACACATCACATGTTACATTCGATTCATGATTGTTCTCTTGTTGTCCATCTCCTTATTTTCCATTCCAAGACTTACAGTCTTTCTTTAGGTGTCCCTTCTTCCGACATTTCCAACACACTATCCCTGATCTGGATTTGGATTTTCCTTTTCTTGACTTCTGTGATTTCTTTGGCTCTCTCCTCTCTCTAGTTTTCTTCCTCTAGTCTCTACAGTCAAAGCATTACTTGTTGTCTCACCTGAGTTTATCCTTCACATTTCCTCATTAAGGATAACACCAACAACATCATCAAACTTTAAAGTAGTAGATACAAAGACAAAGTTACTAATAGAAATGACTAAGCCATTGCAACTTTCTAGCAATGAGCACAAAAACAATTGAGCCCTAACTTCATCATCAAAATTTTCCCCTACAAAACTTAACTGACTGGTAAACATGTTAAATTCATTTAAATTATCAGTAACAAATCCACCTTCTGACATCTTCATATCAAATAGGAGCTTCATAAGAAATACCTTATTTGAGGTCGAGGGTTTTTCATATAGTTTGTCCAATGTCGTCATTAGACCTTTTATTGTCTTTTCCTTTGAAATTTTGAATGCCACCGACATTTCCAAACACAACTGTATTGTTCCTAGTGCCTTTCTGTCGAGAAGATCCCATTCTTCATCTATCATACTCGTCGACTTCTTTGATTTTTCGCTCAATGGTAGGTAAAGATCTTTATGATACAAATAATCATCCATTTGCATCTTAGCTGGTATTTTTGGCTGTTGATTTTTTCAACCCTAAAACTACTATCTTCTGCCATTGCTCCCACTCGAACCAGGAACCCTTCTTTTATGTGAGTTTATCATCCAAATAGACCTTCGACGCTGATACCAGTTGTTAGAAATCAAATAACGGAGCAATGGAACACATAAAATATTGCAGAATCACAAACACAGAAAAGCATAAAACAAGAGAGACACAAATATATGTGGTTCACCCAATTTGGGCTACCTCCATGGAGAAACAACTAGGCCTTCCTTTTATATTATCAAACAAAATGAAGAGATACAACCTACAACAAATTCACTGTAATTTCCTCTTCACTATCACACAGTCTCCTCTCTCTTTCTCGCAAAGAATAATCATATACAACCATAATACAATTCCATATAAACCGAGGGTTGCCTTCTAGGGCAAAAAACCCTAAATGAATGCATAAATCAATGTATACACAAAATTTAACATCGTCACAAAATTTAAAGAATTAATTTATATGAATGTATGAAACTAATAAGTATTTTTATAAATAAAATGTATTCAAAGAAGATAGTTATTTAGGAATGATTCACTATCTATCTATAAACATCCAATCGAGACACCAACTCCAAACTAGACTAGGAGACCACTAAGGTAAAAGAACAACTACAAGTTTACAACACATTAATCCAACTCATAGTCCTTATGACTGAACCAATCTTCTCACTTCATAACACTCTAGATAACTCATTCAACCATCAATCAACCACAAAAACTATATTCTCACATCCATATATAGTACAACTTGAGCATATCCCCTTCTCTAATATATAGTCCTTCGAGGAATAACAACTAACTTATGTTCTAGCCCAAAAAAAAAATGCCTGACTACTAATTATCATCTAAGAAAGTTTAATAAAATAATACTTTAACTAAAAAAACAATAAACAAGTTTTTATTTTTACTAAAACCCATCACACTTAAATCATTAATTTCTTTATAAAATTGAGATAATTCACACTCATACTAACAACCAACCCCAATCTCTATAATCTCACATAATCTTCCAATTCCTTGATTCATAGTGATGATCAATGATTTCTTTATAAAATTAAGGTAATTCACACTCATACTAACAACCAAGCCCAATCTCTCTATGATCTCACATAATCTTCCAATTCCTTGATTCATGGTGATGATTATTAATAGTTACATTTTTAGGATGGATTATAATAAAATAATGGAATAATATAACATGAGAGTGCTACCAGAAAGAGAATCTTCATAATAAATGTCATATGATGACAAAAAGATATGGGTGAGAAACCACCACTCTTTACCTAACTAATGGTACTTTTTCTTAAAAGTTATCTGGTGTGAAGTAAATTGTCCTTTACTAACTTTGTCACACATTCATATATATTTTTTTATTCAAAAGTGTTGGTGAGTTCCTTTTAGTTAGGTGATAAAAAGAAGGGGAGTTCTTGAGTTGATATTAAATGGGAAAATAGTTTATTTCCCTTAAAGTGTTGGTGAGTTCCTTTTAGTTAGGTCTTGAGTTGATATTAAATGGGAAAATAGTTTATTTCCCCTAAACTCTCTTTCATCTTCCACTCCGGTGGATTCATTACTTTCTTATTTTCTACACAACCATTTTAGAACATAATATATTATATTCAAACATTATCTTTTAAAAATATAAAGAATACATTGTAGTAATATTACTCTATCATCAATATAAATTATATTTACAATGTTAATATTTAATTAATTATTAATTATATTTAATTATTTATTAATTAAATATTATAAATAAAAATTACATTCTAGAAAATATATTTGAAGTTTTATAATTTATAAAAACATTAGAAAATAATAATTATCAGTTATACCAAAACACCTTCCATTGGATTATTTTAAATCTAACACCATACATTTAATATACAATAGAGATGTATTTAATATGGACAATAGA
This sequence comes from Pinus tabuliformis, assembly GCA_031772625.1. Taxonomy (NCBI): domain Eukaryota; kingdom Viridiplantae; phylum Streptophyta; class Pinopsida; order Pinales; family Pinaceae; genus Pinus; species Pinus tabuliformis. Next base: position 311,261,901 of record CM062819.1, on the reverse strand, counting down.
GATGTATCCCAAGGATGTTAAAATTTGGGTCATGATTCCATTTTTAATATCTTATTTAAATGACGTAGTATAAAAGAAAATTAAATCCATTTTTAATTCTTCCGTGAGTAAGTTATAAGCATCTAAAATATTTTATATAATATAATATTAATAAAAAAAATACCTATAGATAATGTTTTGTGCACAATATTATTATGCAACCAAAAAGCATAATCAAATATGATAGCTAAGGAATAACTAAACATCATGACATAAGATAGGACTTTTGTTTTTTAAGGGCGGTTGCTTTTATTCCCATATTTTAACAATATCGTGTGAAGATGAATATCATGGAGGGATTTTTTTTTTTTCAATGAAGGATATTATGCCACGCAAGAAGATTCTGACAATAAAGATTACAGCAAATCATTCCTTTTTCGAAACGAAACAAATAATACCTTTTCCCCATGTTTATTTACCATAGTATTTTGGTAATAAAGGAGGGTTGAAACACTGGAGTGACATAGGATTCTAACCCATCAACATTATTTTAGTTAAAATAGTATTAAGTTATTATGTAGAATCTGTTTTAAAAAAATTGTTTTGTTTCACGGGAAAATTTTATATGAATAAAAATTGGAGTACCATATGGCAATTTGGTTTCAAATTTTTTTAATAACAAAATTGATATTTATTTAAAATTATAATATAGTTTTTTATATAAAAATGGTATTAATTAAAACTATGTTAATTATTTTTTTAAAATTTATGTTTTTTCGAATATTTACATAAAAAATAGTAATAATAATAATTTATATATCACAAGTAAATTATGTATATTATAATTTAATTTGGAAAACCAATTTAATAATAGACTGGCGGATATTCCTGGAGCATCTTACCAGGAGATATGGATTCATTCAAGAAGACCCAAGCGGTCTTCCAGGAACATGTCGGATATTCCTGGAGCATCTTACCAGGAGATATGGATTCATTCAAGAAGACCCAAGCGGTCTTCCAAGAACATGCCGGCAGGGCACGCCGACCCTTGGTTTATTATCTTTTAGCTTTAATGTAGTCAATCTCCACCTAAGTGAGCTTTCAACTTACTCAATTTTGGCTCATTAGAATAGAGAATCCCCAAACCTTTTAAATATTTTCCTACATGTAATACTATGGGTTCAATACCATAGGTTCACCTAATTCTTTATATAAAATTTCTCATTATATTTTGACACGATATATCTATAATCTAAATCTAGAATTTTGGCAACACTAAAATACTTGACACTTAGTTGAAGGCATGACAACTAGCTACTTCTTTAGGGCATGTACTCAAAGGATCAATGTTCTACTTTACAACAAGTGCCTAAAACCACCATTTTTGACCTAACAACCTTCACTCTTTCACGGGTGAGGTTCACCTAATTCCTTATATAAAATTTCTCATTATTTTTTGACATGATATATCTATAATCTAAATCTAGAATTTTGGCAACGTTAAAATACTTGACACTTAGTTGAAGGCATGACAACTAGCTACTTCTTTAGGGCAAGTACTCAAAGGATCAATGTTCTACTTTACAATTTCCATGTCTTCGATTACATGATTTTGTTTTCCTTTAGCTACCCTAGGTAGAATTAACTAATAGTCTTTGAATTGTGCCCCTAGATTGATCTCCCTTGCTCATGTTTAGGCCCATATTTTTTAGAAGATTACATTCTACTTCTAGAATAACTAATTACTCTTTTGGTTCCACGAGAATCTCCATAGTTGCTACTTTTTTAGAAATGACATGGTATCCAATCACATGAACTTTACAAGTGGTTGTATGTATAGAGGTCTTCTTCCAATGATATGCTCCTTGTGGCTTCTAAGAACTCTTCTCATTTCTTGGAGCTCCCTAAGCTTAATTAGGTTTGACACAAACCAATATTTCCTACCAAGTTCTAGATTCCTAATTATGCATAAATTCCAAATCCCTTGCCATGCATTCAAGTCCCTAAAAGTACCTATAATTCCTATCCTCCAAAGCAAAGGGCACTTTCTAAAATATAAGTAAACTCAATATACTACAGACTATTTGAAGGAAAACCTAGGAGAATCTTATTTTTCTAATACTTAACCAAGAGGTAGAATGTGGGTTCAAGGTCCCTAGGAGGTAGAATGTGGGTTCAGCAGTCCCCCTTCACTAAAATGACTCCAAGGAGAGGGCTCACTTCAAAACTTACAACATACTAGAGACAACAAACCAAACACAATCTCAATTAAACTAAAATGTATCCTTACCAAACTACACACAACTGGAATCCTAACTTCTCATTAACATTTAATATGCAACATGACCATGATCCCATTACAAGTGGGGAAATTACCAACTTCCTATTCATATGTGTGTGCATTCATGGATTGAGTCATACAAAGGATGGACTTACATCACACCATAACTAGGTCAACCATGAGTGTGAAGTCCAATGTTGCAAGCCATGTGAAGGATTGAATGTTTGATACATATCTTTGTACCCAAGGGTGCCATTAACATTAAGCAACCTCTTTTAATGTTGAGTTTATATTTGCAAACCAATTCATTTCATAGTTGTTCTCCGACAAAACATCGTAGAATAAGGTCTTGATAAAGCTGATCATCTCTTGTGTAACTTGTGCAATAATAAATGCTGATGGATTGTCAACTCACATGGAGTTAAGGACCATATAATTTATGATTGCCTTTAAGTATCCCATCACAATCACCTCTTATGTACGAGAAGAACTTTTAATTATTCTCAAACCTTGTTAAAAGACATGAACTTTTACTTAATTGTTGAATAAAACCACCAAATCACCATGTGTAAGAAGTTTTAATTGTTACTTCAAAATTCATAATAACTTTCCACACCTACCAACCTAGTATTCTAATAATTTTATTAAAATAAATATTTATAAAAAAAACCAATTCCCATCTGCAATATTTACCATTTACACCATGTCGATTTTCTAAACCTACAACTACAATTAAAGGGAACATAATTATGACCTACAGCAAATTCTCCATTTTAAGGCAAAATCTAATGGCATGAGAAGACTTGAGTTTGTCATGATGAGCAGAGAGGCCCCTTGATAAGATTAGCATAAGGTTGGAATTGGGGGACCCAGAGAACCTCATGATGCCTCCAATCTAAAAAGTGTTATGTTGTTCCTTCCCCTTCTTTTTGGTTGTCCAAAATCCCATAGCTTAACAAAATTTGACATGGGAATTCCTTTTGTTGGACAAAGAAGGAATAAATAACAGTTTCAATTTAATATATATATATATATCCCTCATTTCTTTCTTTTTAAAAAGAGCAAAAATTGTCTTTTTGGACCAGAATCTTTATCTTTGTTTTTGGCCCTTTTGCTCTTTATTCAAAGCTCCAGGGCATGCATGGATTCGCTCGACCGTTCATTCGTTCGGCTGGCTGTTCGTTTCGTTGTGGCTCAAAGATTTCACTGTGATATTAAAACCAGAAGGAGAAGGATTCCCTCGGAAGTTGGAACGGGAGAGAACAGCATTACTGATTTCCTACCTCCCAGCAAAAGCGTCCAGGCGGGAGTTGGGGAGTTGGGTTTTCCAGCTTTGACCATGTGACCTGGGGTGTTACAGACTACTACTGCTTTTTGTTGGGCCCTCGGACGGCTGCGGCGCAAAAAGCGGCGATGAATGCTGCGCGTTAGCCCCACCCGCCGAAGGCCCTCGTCGCCGTAGAAGGCACCGCCATGTGACCGAGATCTACGTACTGAAATTGTCGAATATATACGGTTAGTTGGCCGACATATTGTCAAAAGGGGCATGCGCACACGACGGGGTGACCGTACGCTTAAAAGTGGAAGACGATTCATGATATGCCATGCATGGTCATCCCCATCATAATGACATCATTTCATGCATGCATGCATGCATGCGACAGGCCACGTACGACGCCCACGCTTGCATTTTGAAGGGGAGCATTAATGTTTTCTATATGTAATGGCGTACACCGTAATGATGTTAACAACTCATACGTTCATGATGACGGGACGATATGTTCTCAAATTATTTGAATTTTGAATATGCTCAGGCGAAGGTATAAGGGAAACATAAACAATTATTTTGAAAAACCAGAACGAGTGTCGTATGTATACATGTAAATAGGCCATTTTATCACTCCAATTTATGACTAAGAGTAAGCTATACATCATGGATAATAGGGTTGGTTAAATTGATGATTTAAGCTCATGTCCGAGCGGACACCAAATTGGTTTATGAGACTCTTTTGTTTGTAGGACAAAGTCTACGAAGGCATACATACCTTACCCCCTCTGGTTTTGAACCTGTAACCTCTTAAGAAGAAACACATGCTCTTAACCATTAGGTTCACTCAAGTTGTATGTGACAAGAGTACATGTAACAACTCACAAGCTATAAATACTAATAACTTGTGATATGAGTAGGAATGAAGTGTCTTAAAGTACAATGGAGTGGACATTTATCTAGGGGGCATTTTCCCTTTTACCCTTATCACAACAGATCAAAGTCTCATTAACGATTTGAACATCCGTGGGGAGAGTGCAAGACCTATCTCTAAACCTTCTCATCAAAACATTTCAATCCATTAAACTTGAAGGGCATGGGAGTGGGTTTTGATCTACTTCTATGTGCATGGGCCATGAGATCATTTGGTATCATCTTACTAGGTGCAACCACACAATTGACCACTATCTCAAGATGACCCATGACTCTAAGAAAAATTCTCATGGCAATTAAACCTAGCATAAAAAATTTATATACCTTACAATTTGAATGATGTGAGATAACATATGTGTGTAACACTATAAATTAAACTAATTTTAAAAACAATATCATACTTATACTATAAGGAAAAAAGATAAAGTATCCTTCTTGTGATGTAAAGGGAAAAAAGATAATGGTAAAAGAAAAAATAAGTGAAGCTGCTAGATTAAGTAGGTTTGATTATCGGAAAAAATCCACAATCAAGCATGTTTGAGTTAAAAGAGATTTAGGATGGGTGCCCTTTTTGCAACTTCTAAGTGGCTTATTCAAATCGCAAAAAATTACTTAGCTACAACTAATATTCATGAATATGGGTCATAGATGAATAACTTACTTTACACAAATAATCTCAAAAGTATCTCATTAGAAGAAAAAAATTATTTTACTTTTAGAATTTTGAAGTAGTTAAAGGTTTGGACGGGGGTTTTTATTTTCTTTCAACCTTGATGATGTTGAAAATATGTGATCAAGATTTATCTTTTGTTTTGTGAGTTCTCACATTTAAGTGTGTTTTTTTGTACTTTTAACAACTAATAAAGATTAACTACTTAAAATAATTTTAAAAATGTATATTTTCTTTTTCGTTTTTTTCATATTTTTTATTTACAATTCCAATCATTCTTCCAAATTTCTAACCAGATTTTGGTTTAGAAAAATGTGATCGAAAAAGATTCACAAAGTAGAATGTTTAGAGTATACATTAGTTTATTAACTTTAAATATCACACATCTCTTCCACCCAACTATAAAGTGCGTGTGCACGCACACATTTTTTATTGGAGTGGGATTTAAACATATATGATGGGTCATCTTAGAATCACTAAAAGGTTTGTTGAGCATCAAATCTAAGTGATTTGTTGAACATCCACAAATCAATCACTAAATTACAATAATTATTTGTAGATCTTAAAATGAACATTGTGGTGGCCTTGGGCTTGTAATATGTGCACATCTATCATGACTTATGTTAGCACTCCGTAAACCCCTTCAGGCTGAGGGAAGGGATCCCAGAGGTAACCACAAACCACTTGTAAGCTAGAATCTAGCCCTTCTAGCTTTAGAGAGGGCTCTCTCTATATGGTTTTTATTCAATTAATTGGCTGAGTATTTCAGATTTTAGGCTAGTTATGAGAATAAAAAAAGATAGATTTAAGTTGTTGCTTGAAGGTAGGTGAAAGAAGGAAGATCCATGATCCATATTTAAACAGGCACGCAACAAATAACCATAAATACATAGATGCAGCAAAAATAATACTTCATTTCATTAATGTAAAATACTGAAATATGCTTACAAACAGAAATGGAAATAAACTAACTCGGGCGATGGTAGCTTATCTCTGAGGAGGGATGTGGCAGCTACATGCCTCTGAACTGTCTTACAATGAGGCTCAAAGGCCTATTTATTGTTGAGAAACAATGGAAAACCCTAAGCACCCAAAACCCTAACCCTAGGAGATGAAGCACCAAACTATGGGCCCCGTTTTGGGTAAATTGGTACATCAACTTCCCGGGTTGTAACTTTGGCATATGATCTCCATTTGACGTGCACAATACCTCATTAGAAATATCTATATGAGGACTAAAACTTTGGGAAGAGCAACATTAGGCCAGGGACTCATGTTGCTCCCAGTTTTCCAAAAAAAAAACGTCGTTTAGGGCCTCAAAACAGCTCTGAAAGTTTAGGACCCGGAAAACTGCCAAAAATAATATATTGTGCTACAAATAAGGAAACTGAAAAACTGAAAGAAACAATGGTGGGGGTCCAAGTGGAATTAGCGGGTGGCCACCAATGTCCACCTAGATCATTCCTCTCCCCTTAAGAAGCAATGGTCCCCATTGCATTGAGTTCCTCCATGAGATGAGGAAACTTCCGCTGAACTTGGTCCCTGGTGAGCCACTTGCCTTGGTGAAGGAGTTGGCTTGCTTTGACAACTCAATATGTAATATCCCTCCCCTTAATAATAAATAATAAATAATTCAACTTAACTTCGTCTTGAAGTTAAGTTGAATTATTTATTATTTATTATTAAGAGGAGGGATATTACATACTCTCGCACTTTAAGGAACTTCGTCTCGAAGTTAAGTTGAATTATTTATTATTTATTATTAAGTATGAGTAACACTTACCTGTGGTTGAAGTCTGCTTACTGCAACAAGGTTTTGAGGACGACTCTCCACCCAACCGTAGGCTCAATTGTGCAAGGATTTGCTACAACTGGCCACCCCCGAGCCCTCAATCAACGTACTACTGCAAGTGACTCCTAAGTCTTAAAACACCATTCTCCCAAGAGAATGAAAGATAGAAACTCGAAAAGATGGAATGCCTCCCATCCTCCTCACCCTCTAATAAATAGAGCAAACATTGAATGGGGAACCACATGCACACACTCCATGTGTCTACATGTGACTTTGATTTTTAGCTTTCTTTACTTTTTTATTTTTTTAGTTTTCTTGTTTTATTTCTTTTTTTTCTTTAGCTTTCTTGTTTTATTTTCTTTTTTTCTTGTTTTTCTTGTTTTATTTCTATTTACTCTTATTTAGAGAATAACCATTTTTATTTTTATTATTATTTTTATTATTTTTTATTTTTTATTTTGTATATATTTTTAATATCATTTATGATTCAGTATTTCTATTATTTAAGTGATTTATTATTTATTATTTATATTATTTATTATTTATTATTATTTTATTATTTATTATTTATTATTAAGAGGAGGGATATTACACAATACAGTTGGATCTTCTGCTGGTGAGTGTGCTTGATCTACGTGTCCATGCAATCTGGATTTAACTCTGTTGGTGTGAGTTGTTCTGCAATGTCGGATGTGTCTAGTAATGGTGGAAAGTATGGCCAAAGGCGGTCCACATTGAACACTGGGTGCAGGCCAAGGAATGAGGGAATGATGAGCTCAAATGCATTGTCTCCCACAGCCTTGGTAATGGTGTAAGGACTGTATTGGAGTGGTCTGAGATTCCGATAGGCTCTGGTAAGGCGTTCCTTTTGCAAATGCAACCAGACTTTGTCGCCCACCTGAAGCTTGTGTGGCACCCGATGTTGATCATGTCGTTGCTTATACTTGGCATTTAATTTCTCCATAATGTTGTGGACCTGCTGGTGGATATCTTGGATGTGCTCAGTGAAGTTGTTTTCCTTATCTGTTTCAGAATGGACAAGAGCCGAATCTGCCTGAGTAGTTGCAAATGGCATGGCTACATCAATGGGACATAGTGCCTGGAATCCCAAGCCCACCTGAAAAGGGTTGTGGCCAGTCGAGCTGTGGAGAGCCCGGTTATAGTTGTGCTGAACATAGGGGAGGCTGTCATCCCATGTGCATGGATCCTTTGAGTTGTACATGCGCATAATGTGTACAATCATCCTGTTGACAACCTTTGTCTAGCCATCGAGTTGGGGATGGAAGGTTGTGGACTTAGTGAGTTTGGTGTCCAGCATCAACCAGAGACTGGACCAAAATGTACTGAGGAACCTACTGTCCCGATCTGAGATGATAGACTGTGGGATCCCAAAGTGTACCCACACTCATTCAAAGAAGAGTTTAGCAGTGGCTTCTACTGTGATATTCTTCTTGCAAGTTGCCATAATGGTCATCTTTGAGAACTTGTTGACGACCACAAAAACATAGTCATTTCCATGCTTAGTAGAAGGAAGGCCCGACATGTAATCCATGGAGATGGATTCCCAAGGTCGACTAGGGGTAGGCAGCGGAGTATAGAGGCCTTGCTTCTTGATGGTCGGTTTGGCAATGGCGTAGGCAGTGCAGGATTTGATGTACTTCCCGACATCCTATCGAAGATTCAACCAATAGAAATACGTCTACAGTACTGCCACCGTTTTCTCGACCCCGAAATGCCCAGCAACCCGACTGTAGTGTGCTTCCCAAATCATCTTGGCACGTTCGCTTGAAGGAACACAAAGGTGACCCAGGTTGCATAATAGGGCATCATGGAGGTGAAAATCTGGAACATGCTGACCCTCCAAGAGTGTCTGGTATGTGTGGCTGAATTCTGGGTCGCTTTTGTAGAGAAGTGGCCAATCAGAAGTCTCGTGCCCACGAGAGTTGAGCACGGTGGTTAACGCCATGATCAGTGGTTGACTGAGACAATCTCCAACATTATTGGTGCTTCCCTTCTTATACTTGATATTCAAATGGAACTGTTGCAGGTATGTGGACCACTTCTTATGGCGATCATTCTGCAACTTCCCTTGCATCTGTATGAATTGTAAAGGCCGACGGTATGTGTGGATGACCGTTGCCTTCCCCAAAATGTAATGCTTCCATTTTCGGCAGGAATGTACAATGGAATACATCTCTTTGTCATAAGTGGGATACTTCCGGACTGTGTCTGAAAGTTTCTCACTGTGATATGCCATTGGATGCCCATGTTGAGTAAGGACTGCCCCAATAGCATAGTCAGAGGCATTTGTCTCGATCTCAAATGGTTGTTGCAAGTCTGGTAATGCGAGCACTAGTGCCGAGCAGAGGCGATGTTTCAACTTTGTGAATGCCTTCTGTTGATATTCAAACCAAAAGAATTTTGTTTTCGCTCCTCCCTTGGTGACTTGACTCAAGGGCCAAGTGATATGAGGAAATCCCAACATGAACCTGCGGTAGAATTTGGCAAGGCCTAGAAAGCTGCGGAGCTCTGTCAGAGTGGTTGGAGATGGCCAATCCTGAATGACTTGGATCTTGGCTGGATCCACATGCACCCATTGTTCATCAATAATGTATCCCTGACACTGAACTTGGGTCATGCCAAAAGTGCATTTCTCCAAATTGGCACATAGCTTGTGTTGCCGCAGTGTTTGGAGAACCTGTCAGATGTGGTGGAGGTGCTCTTCCCAACTCTGGCTGAAGATCAGGATGTCATCCAAGTATACCACTACAAATGAGTTGGTGAATGGCCACAAGATGTCATCCATTAGCCTCATGAAGGTTGCAGGGGCATTTTTCAACCCGAAAGGCATAACCAACCATTCGAAAAGGTCGTCCTTAGCTTTGAAGGCAGTCTTCTACACATCGAAGGGTTCAATTGGTACCTGGTGATATCCTGACTTCAAATCGATCTTGCTGAAATATTTTCCCCCCTTCAGTTGGTCCAGAAGGTCATCAATCCGTGGGATCGGGTACCTATTCTAGACAGTGATCTTGTTCAGCGCCCGATAGTCAATACAGAGTCTCCAAGTCCCATCCTTCTTCTGTACCAACACGATTAAGCTCCGACAGGGCGATGAACTCGGTCGGATGTGACCTTTCTACAAAAGCTCTTGAATTTGCCTCTTGATTTCATCATTCTCTAGCATGGAGCGCCGATAGATTGGTCCATTGGGCAACGACGCACCTGGGGTCAGATTGATGGAGTGCTTGAGCTGACAATGCAGAGGAACCCCTATGGGGGAGGTGAAGATGTCCTCGTACTCCTCCACGATCTTGTCCATCTGTAGTTGTCGTGCGGAGGGGCCCTATTTGGAGGTCGTGGCCACCGTCTTCTTCTTTCCTTGAGGGTGTATCATCAGGAAAACAAATTTCCTAATTTTGGAAATGAGCTTAATGCATTGTTTTGCAGTAACCCAAGAGATGGCGGTAGGCGGTGCTACCTCCGGTATCCTATACAACTTATTTCCCAAAGTAATAATAACAGCACGAGGCCTTGACTCATATACAACATGTCACTTCCACAAGTATGGTTGGCCTAATAATACATCACAAACATCAAGAGGAGAAACGTCACACAATACCTCATCCGTGAAGGGCTTGATGTTGTATGGAAGGTGACATTGCTGGCTCACGTGAAGATCCCATCCTTGGTGAAGCCACCCGATGGTGTACAATTGTGGATGTGTTGTGGTCGATAAGCCCAGCCGCTTCACGACCTCTACCAAAATGAGGTTCTTTTGGCTCCCACTGTCGACAATGAACTGTAGCGGGGATCCTTTTACCCACATCTGGGAGTGGAAGAGGCGATCCTCCTCCTCTGGATTTTTGGGTTCCTCCTTCTGGATCTTCATGGTGGCAATGGTGGCGTTGGGCTCCGCATCGATAATCAGTTTCCCTTTGTAATTCCCCTTATCGGGTTCTGACTCAGAGTCTAAACATGCATCTGATTTTGAAAACTTTAGCTCGGCCACCAATGACTGCTTGGCCCAACACTCACTTGTGTTGTGAGTGGAGCTCTTATGGAACTCACACCACTTTCTCGTGTCCTTCTTCAGCTTCATGGTGTTGCCCTTTGCTTGTAGCTTTCGTGGGTTTTCCCGAGCCACCCCGCCTTGGCTTTGTTCTTTGTTCAGCGGTTTGGGGATGCCTTTCCCTTGCTTCGGATTTGCAGATCCAAAGTCTCACTTATTTTGTTTAAACTTTTGCTCGATATTAACAGCATATCGGTACATTGTGCCGAGCGAGGAGATGTCTAGGAACTCCATCTCGTCTTCGATGTACCTGTGTAGGCAGCCGCTGTATTTGAGTACCAAATGCAACTCAGAATCCTTGATACCCAACTTTGTGCGAAGGGTATGAAAAATATTGGTAAACTCCAGCACGTCTTGGTCCCTTGTTGAAATATGGAAACAAGAATATTCCAATTTAATTTGTCCTTGAATTAAATTGTGAATTAAATCGAATTTAGTCTTAATAGCTACTTGGAAATAATTAATTAATTTATTTTAAATTAATTAGTTGGAGAAATGCAAGTTAGAAGTCTTTCTGAAGTCATGCAAGAGTTATTCCTTAAATTAAGGAGATAAGATTGAGTTATATTTGAGTTGTAATTAGTTAACTCAGTTTACTGAGTTAAGTCCAGTTAAATTAGTTCCAAATTGTTTGAGGAACTAATAGTGAGTTAACAGTCAGTTGATGCATTAATGCACTCAACTAGTGTTACTCCAGTTAACTGAAGATTCCCTCATCAGAAACTCATGCATGTCTGTTATGAGAAAGACCCGGTTGAGATTAATGTTCAAGGACAGTGTACTATCAGTTTCATGTGTTTTCTCATGGAGAAAACTCATGCATGTAGTCAAGGATTCATCCTTGAGGATTGCACAGTTTTGAAGGCTTGGTTTTCCACTTGGTAATAGGAAAATCATCCACAAGGAACAACGCAAGGAAATAGGAGCTTGGAGGGCAGAGAGGAAGGCTGGAGAGAAGCCAAGATTGCCTATGAGCATTTGTGAGGATTGTACTAAGAGCTGGCTAGTTGTGAGAGCTAAGGATTTGTATAATTCCTATGTATTTCCACCATGTATGATAATACAATAGTCTGGGGTTTTTAGCTGAGGCTTTCCCCAAAGTATTTTCATGTGTATTATGCCATTGATTCTTCTTTTTCTGGTTATATTGTTTAACTCGATCTTTAAACTTCCGCAAATTGATAGTAGAAGTAGGTTATAGTATTCTGCTTTGATTTATATTGCATTATCGGGTTAACCTATCACAGATTTTCTGCATCCCTTCCCTACCGCAACGTGGTCCACTTTATGTATTTATCCTCATAGCTTTTGACAGGGTAGTACTGCTCCTTGATGGAATTCCAAAATGAATTCCAAGTGGGTGCAGCTGAAAAAAGTGAGGCCGTACTTTCATCCTTCTGCTCGCAGTAGGTTTCCCACCAGTCCTTGACGTGGGGGGCGGCTTTGAGAAGAATGAAAGCAATCTTTTCCCGACCGAAAAAATCATGAACAGAAAAATACCCTTCTAGCATATTTAACCATTTATCTACAACGTCTGCATCTATCTGACCCTCAAATATGGGAATGTCAAAGTTAACTTGTACCTTAAAGGGTGTGTCGCTTCTAGAGTAGCTGCTGGAAGTAGATGTGTCACCACTAGGTAGCCACTAAAGGATCTGGGAAAAGTTGTCCATCATCGTGTTCCTTTGTCGCTTGAGGGCTTCTTCGAGCAAGATTTTGGTAGGATCTCCTGCCCCCTCGTCTTTCTTTTCATTCGCCATGGGAGGCCGTCAGGATTTGCGAGGTTGGTCTTACAAAGGTTCGACCAGTTCAAGCCCTAACTCCTTATATCCCGACCTCGTTGGGGACATGCAAAGAAAAACAGAGAAAGAGCAGACCACTCTGGTACCAATGGACAGGATTTAAACAGGCATGCAAAAAATAACCATAAATACAGAGATGCAAGATAAATAATACTTCATTTCATTAATGTAAAATACTGAAATATGCTTACAAACAGAAATGGAAATAAACTAGCTTGGGCGATGGTAGCTTATCTCTAAGGAGAGATATGGCGGCTACATGCCTCTGAATTGTCTTACAATGAGGCTTAAAGGCCTATTTATTGTTGAGAAACAATGAAAAACCCTAAACATCCAAAACCCTAACCCTATGAGATGAAGCACCAAACTATGGGCCCCGTTTTGGGTAAATTGGTACATCAACTTCCTGGGGTCATAACTTTGGCATACGATCTCTGTTTGACGCGCACAATACCTCGTTAGAAAGATATATCTGAGGACTACAACTTAGGGAAGAGAATCATCAATTTGTGAACCCATGTTTCTCCCATTTTTCCCAAAACAACGTCGTTTAGGGCCTCAAAACGACTCTCGAAGTTTAGGAACCAAAAAACTGCCAAAAATAGTAAATTGTGCTACAAATAAGGAAACTGAAAAACTGAAAGAAACAATGGTGGGGGTACAAGTGGAATTGGCGGGTGGCCACCAATATCCACCTGGATCAATCCACTTTGAAAAGGCTCAGTATATTTAATGATTCAAGTGAATAAGGGATGATGATGATATTTTGAGCAAGGGCACGATATGCAGCTCTGTTGATAATTAATAATTTTCGTTGTAGTGAGTGGATGAGTGCAACATTAAAAGGTGACAATAAGAGCATCAAACTATGGATGAATTCAAATTGCCATTAGAAGAAAAGGAAACACATAAATGTTCAGTTGATACAAAGCATAGCACAAAGTGAATTTTGCAAATTTCTTTTAGCTGAGCATGAAGAATTGTTTTCACACCATGGAAACATAAGAAACACTAATAACAAAGAGAATACACATACCAACAAACATCTGAAACAAGAATCCTAGGAAAAACACCCTCGGCCTTCTTCTATTCACTTAAAATACTTGAAAATATAGAATACAAGTCTTTTTCTTCACACAAAGACCAACCAACCCTTTCTACATTGCCTTTTAAGGTCTTAAATAGATTTACATCATAAAAATATCTCATGACTAGATTCAATGTATGAGTTATCCATTTAGAATAGATGGAAACCCACAAAAACTGTTGAAAATAGTAACAAGAAATGCTAAAAATAGAAGTGCTAAAAATAGCACTGCTATAAATAGCATTTCGGGATACATTCCAATTTTAGTTAGTCCCTAAACTAAAATTGAGAATTAAAATTCGAAATTGATTTTAGCAGTTATTTGTAAAATAATTAATTAATTCATCTTGAGTTAATTAGTTGGAGAAAATCAAACATGAAGTCTATGTGAAGACATGTAACAGTTTTCCCTTTGATTGAGGAAGATATCCCTTGATTAAAGTGATCAGGATGAGTTGTACTTTGAGTTGTAATTAGATAGCTCAGTTAACTGAGTAAGTCTAGTTAGATTAGTTCCAACAGTTTGTTGAACTGATTGTGAGTTCAGTTAGTTAATGCATGCATGCATGTAACTGCTGCAGTTCAGATAACTGAATATTCTCTCATAAATAACTCATGCATGCCAGTTCAGTCAGAGACCCAGTTGATATCAGATGATGGGACAATGTATTATTAGTTGCAGGAATATTCCATTGAGGATATCTCTTGCATGCAGAAGGAATTCATTCCTTGAGGATTGCGCAATTATTTCTGAGTTTTGATGAGTGTGTGAGGTGGGAATTCACATAGGTGGTAGCATTGGCCCCCAGGAGAAACTGCACAAGGAAATAGGAGTCTTGGAGGATTGGAGGAAGGCATATGTTGTGTCTATTCAATGTGTGAGCCGTATTGAGGGATTGTACTGAGAGCTGGATAGCTTGTGATCTAAAGCTTTGTGTAATCCAGACATATTTCCACTTGTATGATAATACAGAGATCGAGGTTTTTAGCTGAGGCTTTCCCCAAAGTATTCTTTTGTGTTCATGTGTGATTGCTTTCTCATTCTCTGTTATATGTGTTCTATTTGATCTTGCTTAAAAATCGATTAAGCTTCCGCAAGTTTGTTTGTAGAAATAGATCAAGTATTTTGCTTTAGTATATTGCATTATTGGGCGATCTACAGTGAGAAATTCTACATGGTATCAGAGCAAAGGTGATCAAAGCGAAGAACAATATACAAAGAAAGGAGAAGTTTGAAGTTTGAAGTTCCTGATTATAGAATTCGAATTCTTATCACATCTCAAATTTCACCAATGGTGTTCAACTGTTTGAGACTCGAGTATTCCCTTGATGATAGCTCGAATTATATATCCTGGAAGGATCACATGGAAGTGGTATTAGAGGAAAATGGTCTAAAGGACTTCATTGATCAAGAAGTCCCCAAGCCAGCAACAGCTAATGCCCAAGAATTGGCGGAATGGAAGAAATGTGTGGCTAAAGCGAGGAGAATCCTTCTGGAGGGAGTTCGATACCACATAGTCTCGAGTCTCCATGGAAAGGAGACACTGTTTTCAATGTGGAAAACATTGAAGGCTCTATATCAGACAACAACGATCAGAGGAAGCTGGTGCTGAAAGACAAGCTTCAAAAAATCAAGTGTGAAAAGGGCGACATGATCTCTATATATCTGAACAAGCTCACCACCTGCATGGATGAGCTTGGATGTGTAGGGATCACGACAACCAATGATGACAGGTGAGTCTTGTTCTCCTCGGTCTTCCTAAGAGCTAGCATAACTACCAAGACTTAGTAAATGGAAGAGAGAAACTGCCATATTGGGAACGACTTTGGTCGAATCTGATGTAGGAAGAGATAAGGAGAAGCACTAGAGATGGATCTTCATCAAAGCAAGATGATGAAGAAAATCTAGCCTTAGCAAGTAAGGTGAGGAAAGGGAAAGGGAAGGCATCCCATTCCAAATCCAGTTCTTCCCATGGTGGGAAGAAGATTGACAAATCGAAAGTGCGATGCTTTCATTGTCATGAGGTGGGCCATTATGCTACGAATTATCCACAGAAGAAATCCAAGAAGGGATCAGATGGTGAAGCACTGGCCTCACAGTTCGAATTGGATTTCACCCTCATCGCATGTATGGTTTCATTGATGGTGGGGTGTGTTTGGTACCCGAACAGTGGAGCTTCATTCCACATGACCGACCACAAGAATCTTTTCAGTACCTTGGAGGAGAAGGATCTCCAAATGCGGATCGAGATGGGCGATGATGGAAAGTACCATGTTTCAGGTGAAGGTATGGTTGTGTTTCAGAGGGATCATGGAGCTCCTCTCACCCTGACTGATGTAAAGTATGTATTGGGTCTGAAGAAGAATCTTGTGTTTGTCGCTGTGCTGGAAGACAAAGGCTATGATGTAGTCTTTAGTAAAGGAAAGGTATTCCTTAGGCATATCGGCACTGTACAGACCAAGAGGATTGGGATTTGAGTAAAGAATCTCTACAAGCTAGAGGTAGATGACTGTGTTGCATTGAGTTCCAAAGTAGAGTTGGTGCAGAGCCAAGATGTTTGCAAGCTATGGCATGAAGATTGGGCCACTTGCACGATGGGGCCTTGAAGATCATGCAGCAAATTTCTAACTGACTTCCCAAGGGAAAACTGGAGAAAACGGATACATGCAAAGGTTGTATCTTGGGTAAGTATGTGAAATATTCCTTTCAGGATCGAGACAGTAGAGTTGGAGCAATCTTGGAGCGAGTTCACACAGATGTGTGTGGACCTTTCTCTACAGCCTCCACTGCTAAACAAAGGCACTATGTTATTTTATTGATGATTTTTCTCGTAGATGTTGGATCTACTTTATGCAAAAGAAGGATCAGAACTTCTCAAGGTTTTGTGAGTTTAAAGCCTTGTCAGAGAAAGAATCTGAAAGAAAACAAGGGTCTTGCGTAGCGACAATGGTGGAGAGTATGTCTCCCAACAGTTTAAGGACTTCTGCGCAACGGAAGGAATTAAACGAGAGTTAATGGCACCCCATAACCCACAGCAGAAAGGGGTGGTCGAAAGGAAGAATAGATCGATTGTGGGAGTAGCTCGAGCGATGTTGCATGACCAAAGCCTACCACTTCATTTGTGGGCTGAGGCATGCAATACAACAATATACTTGTAGAACAGAAGCCCACATCGTATACTGGGAATGAAGACACCTATGGAGGCCTTTTCCGAGAAGAGACTAGATGTTAGTCACTTCAGGATCTTTGGATCATCGGTATATTGCCAGTGACCAAAGATGCCCGAAAGAAGTTAGATCTAACAGCTGAGTTGGGTATACTTGTGGGGTACACTGATACACCCCGCAACTATCGGATGTTCTTACCTACCAGTCAGAGGACAGTGGTACGCAGAGATTTGAAGTTCGACGAGCAGAAAGCCATGCGAGTATCACTTGAGAGGGAGCTCAAGTTGCATGCAGAGGAGGAACTTTCAGTTCCTAAGGAGGAGGAGCCTTAGACTGATGTGGGGCAGTCGAATGCAGAGGATCCGGGAGTGGAGACATCCACTCATGCTGAGTCTTCCAGAGATGGGTGGAAATGCTCAAGGGAAGTTGACAGGTTGATGATGGATGCGCGAGAGAATGTGGGACAACCATCTTCTCAGTGCAGACAAAGGAGGTCACCCGAGCGGTACACTAGTTACATGGCCCTGGTTGGGGAGTGTGTAGAGACCGAACCTTCTTCTTTTGAGGAAGCAGTGCAACAACCAGTCTGGGTTGATGCTATGGTAGAGGAGTACGACTCTATCATTCAAAATTGTGTTTGGGATGTTGTCCCAAGACTTGAGGACAAGTCATTGGTGAGTTCCTGATGGCTTTACAAGGTAAAGCAGGCAGCTGATGGCAGTGTTGAGAAACATAAGGCAAGGTTTGTTGCCCGTGGTTTCTCACAGGTCGAGGGGATTGACTACGATGAGACTTTTGCTCCTGTAGCAAGGTACTCATCTATCAAATCGATGTTGGCACTATCAGCTCAGATGGGTTGGAAGATCCATCAGATGGATGTGAAGACTGTGTTCCTCAATGGGAAGATTGAGGAAGAGGTGTACATTGAGTAGCCAGAAGGTTTTGAGACCTTTGATCGTGAGTCGCATGTGTGCCAACTCAAGAGGGCTTTGTATGGGCTGAAGCAAGCACCTTGTGCTTGGTACACCAGGATCGACAGCTATTTCATCGGGTTGGGCTTCACCAAGAGTGAAGCAGATGCGAACCTTTACCACATCATGGTAGAAGGTAAGCCATTGATCATTGTTCTTTATGTTGATGATCTGATATTGACAAGTGATGATCAGTTGATCAAGTCTTGCAAGGAGGACCTTGCAAGAGAGTTCGAGATGAAAGACATGGGTCTTATGCACTACTTTCTAGGCATGGAAGTGTGGCAGAAGGATGGGGAAGTGTTTGTGTCTTAAGGCAAGTATGCCAATGAGATACTCATGCGATTCCACATGGAGAAGTGCAAGCCCATGCAGACTCCTCTAGCTGGTAACTGGAGGAAGGATGATGCTACTTCAGGTGAGGTAGTAGCTGCTACTATTTATCGGCAGCTTGTGGGTTCATTGATGTATCTAGTGAACACACGACCAGATTTGTGATTTGCGGTGAACCAGCTGAGTCAAGCTATGGTTCAGCCTACCAAGCTATTTTGGAAGGCAGCGAAGCATGTGCTGAAATACCTTAGAGGCACATCTCAGTATGGATTGTGGTACAGATGGACATAGGGAGTGAAGCTTCAGGGATTCACAGATGCAGATTGGGCAGGGAGTCCATCAGACCAGAAGAGCACTTCAGGAGGAATCTTAAACCTTGGTTCAACTGTACTTTCTTGGTACAATAGGAAATAGAGGTCAGTTGCACTTAGCTCAGCAGAGGCTAAATACATGCCTGCCAGTTAGGCAGCATGTGAGGCCATTTGGATGCGGAATATTCTAGTTGGATTGTTTGGTCAGAGGATGGATCCAACTATGATCTACTGCAATAATCAGAGTTGTATCATTCTCTATGAGAATCCAGTATTTCATGACAGGTCCAAGCACATTGATATCTGGTATCATCATCTTCGAGACTGTGTGGTGAAGAGGATCATGTTGTTGCTGTATGTTTCGACCGAGGAACATGATGCAGATATTTTGACTAAGGCATTGTCAAAATGCAAGTTCGAGTTCCATAGAGACAGGATTGGGGTGATTGATAATCCCTTTCTTGTTGAGAGGGAGTGTTGAAAATAGCAACAAGAAATGATAAAAATAGAAGTGCTAAAAATAACACTGCTATAAATAACATTTCAGGATACATTCCAATTTTAGTTAGTCCCTAAACTAAAATTGAGAATTAAAATTCGAATTTGATTTTAGTAGCTATTTGTAAAATAATTAATTAATTCATCTTTAGTTAATTAGTTGGAGAAAATCAAACATGAAGTCTATGTGAAGACATGCAACAATTTTCCCTTTGATTGAGGAAGTTATCTTGATTAAAGTGATCAGGATGAGTTGTACTTTGAGTTGTAATTAGTTAGCTCAATTAA
The DNA here is from genome assembly GCA_031772625.1 of Pinus tabuliformis. Taxonomy (NCBI): domain Eukaryota; kingdom Viridiplantae; phylum Streptophyta; class Pinopsida; order Pinales; family Pinaceae; genus Pinus; species Pinus tabuliformis. The sequence goes on along the minus strand of CM062819.1, from coordinate 311,242,449 downwards.
CTGAGTTAAGTCCAGTTAGATTAGTTCCAACAATTTGTTGAACTGATTGTGAGTTCAATTAGTTAATGCATGCATGCATGTACCTGCTGCACTTCAGATAACTGAATATTCTCTCATAAATAACTCATGCATGTCAGTTCAGTCAGAGACCCAGTTGAGATCAGATAATGGGACAATGTACTATCAGTGGTAGGAATATTCCATTGAGGATATCTTTCATGTAGAAGGAATTCATTCCTTGAGTATTGCGCAGTTATTTTTGAGTTTTGATGAGTGTGTGAGGTGGGAATTCACACAGGTGGCAGCATTGGACCCCAGGAGAAACTACGCAAGGAAATAGGAGGCTTGGAGGATTGGAGAAAGACATATGTTGTGTCTATTCAGTCTATGAGCCATATTAAGGGATTGTAGTGAGAGCTGGATAGCTTGTTAGCTAAAGCTTTGTGTAATCCAGACATATTTACACTTGTATGATAATACAGAGATCGAGGATTTTAGCTGAGGCTTTCCGCAGAGTATTCTTATGTGTTCATGTGTGATTGCTTTCTCCTTCTCTGTTATATGTGTTCTATTTGATCTTGCACAAAATCGATTAAGCTTCCGCAAGTTTGTTTGTAGATCAAGTATTTTGCTTTAGTATATTGCATTATCAGGTGATCTACAGTGAGAAATTCTACAAAAACAAAAACTTAATTTTTTCATAAAAATTAGACACAACAATTCAAAATAGTGCCTTTGGAAAAAACTGAAACTGTCTGCCATCATGCTAAAAATCCTGTTAAAAATAGCCAAAATCCTCCAGATGCCTTGGTTCATTCATCTTTTTCTTTGTCAGACCCCTTCAAGCTTATCGGGTTCCCTTGCCTTTGGGATGAAAAAAGAAGAAACAATGACCCCTCTGTGCTGTGCTGCAAATGTGTAATAATACCTATTGGTGTGCCTTAATACATTTCTTCGTTCTACGCCCAAGGGTAAGACCAAGGGCATGGGGATTCAGGGCCAAAGCCTTTTGGGGCTTAAACCCTTTGGATTGAAAGGGGTCGATTCTTGGAAATATCGTTGCAATGTATGGTCCTTTGGAACCACATAACCACTTACAATAACCATTTTGGGACTTGGTGAAAGGGGTCCGATTCTAAGCCAATTCGTTGCTTTACATATTAGAGCTTTTAATCGACACCTTTAACTTTGGAGCATCGACAATGCTTGAACCTCCGATCGCCAATGTGTGATGTGGCTTGATCCACGTGGAGAGGGGATGGGGGGGGTCGCCTTTGTTAAACATTTATTTGCTTTATAAACCTTTACTAACCTTTGTTAACCTTTTTTTATGATTTTAACACATAAAACATATATTTATGTTGTCGCTTGCATTATGCCAATAGCCCTTGGTTTTCTGTTTTCTTTGCAACTATGGACTAGCCCCCATATCAGAGTCCCTTTATTGGATAACTTCGACCGACAAACTTACTTTGATGCAACAATATTCCTCAACCTGTGATCGTTGATTGTGATCTAACATCATCCTTTGCCACATGTCACATGGTAAGTAGTGACACATGTCACCCTTTTTGGCCTTCGATGACCCCTAAAAATGCCGAATCTGCTTGCCATGTGTCCACCATACAACCACGTAATGATGACGTCAGCTGCCATGTGGCTTATCAGAACCAATTGCTGCTCGCCATGTGTTCCTTTGGAGGAGAGAGAAAGGGCCTTGTCCTACTTTGGTTTGTCAAATAAATCCGTTATTAAGTTGTATCAACCCTCCCCTGTCGATTTAACACTGAAGGCATATATGTGTCACAATTCGCATATTGCAAGTCTTATATTGCAACATGCCCCAACAATTGCCGATTGCACCCCATCGATCTGCCTAATCGGATCCCGTTGATATGTCTCTGTAATGGCGCTATGCTTGAAACTTCCAATAGCCTTTATGCAATATCGGTGATCGCTGATCGCAAATTTGCTCTGACCTTCACTACTCCTCTTTTAAAAACTTCCGATATGCGGGAAACTTATCCTTTTTTCCTTTGTTTTTTGGCTTTTGAAGAACGATTTTCTTTTTGCCATAAATTTTGACGCTTGAACCCATTTGGAGAGCATTTGGAGAGATCTATAGTTCATTGGAAAGATAATTTAGAGTTCTTCGTGTTGATTTCACCTACAAAGTCATTTTAAAAACACTTGACAAGCAAAAATCCTTCCCAACCTTTAACTGGTTTGATAAATGACCCAATTAACATGGAAAACTTTTAGGCTATGACAACCAGTGATTCATAGGCTAAACAGACCAAAATGAATAGTAAGTGGTCAACAACACTAATTCCTATTATGGGACCCTCAGAACTTCTAATGCGATAAGTTTAACCCCAGCCTCTAGATGCTCCCATGGCTACTTGAAGGTGTTGAAGATGCCAATGATAAAGTACGGTGGGGTTGGCTTTGGAAGATGTCTATATGAGTCATTATCTCTTAATATTGTAAATTCATCCCTTACCTCTATGTAATTTCACTACCTTTATGTACTAGGTGAAGATTATAAGATTGAAACTTTAATCAAGGGTCCCAACGCCACAATTTCATCCCCTATCTTCAAGGATCCTACAACTACCTTAGGGTACTATGTGAGAATCCATGAGATTGGAACGATGAATGACGTGAAACTCTTTGCTCCTTATCAATAGTCCTACATCTATTGTAGAAACTCGTTGAACAATTAGACACCATTGTGAGAGACAAACTCACTAAAAGGCCTAGTGAGAATCAAAATTAATCAATAATGTCTACCTTAACAAGAGCATGAGGCAGCCTCAGGTTCATGATATCTACTCTCAAGTCATCACCTCCTAATGCAATAAATCAATCGATAACTCTAAATACTCCCTTAGCTACCTTAAGATGTTAAGAATATTGTAAGTTTAGTACATTGAACAAAAATATAAAATCCCTGATATCATAAATTCAATAAGACATAATTTCTCTAATATCATAATTTCAACCTCTACCTTCAAAGTTCTATATCTATTTTAAAATATATCATAATTTTCACAAAATTAAAACCTTAACACAACCCAAATTCTTCATCTCCTATACTAATCAAAGACTATTAAATAATTCTCATTAAAATAATATCACTCAAACAAATGATTAAAAACATCTATAAAAATTTGAATCCTATACCTCAATTTACTATTTATAATGATTACATTATTATGTTATAATAATTAAAAAAAACATCTATGTAAAACCCAATTTGATATAATCATTAATCATCTATCCCAACCATCTTTACCCATATAGTTACTTTCCCATCTTCCCCAATTTTGTGAAATATCATATGTTCAACCATACTTTGCATTCAAGCATCCAAATCAATGACTCCCCTACCTATGTATCCTCATCCAAATCAATAAATCCCCGGCATATATATCCTCATTAACAACAACGAAGGACAATAATCCTAAAGTCCTTCCAACTGTAGTAATTACACTAAGTGATTGGGTTGGAATGGCTTTAACACCAAGTGATCTGGTTGTCAATGGCTAATTTTATTGAAACTACACCAAGTGATCTGGTTGTTAATAGCTTTAGAGTGTATTCAAAGTGATGGGGTTGTCACTTAGGTGTCCCTAAGACTCATTAATTGGGTTGTCACTTAGGTGTCCCTAAGACTCATTAATTTTATTTATTTATTTTTGATAAGGTTGACTAATTTGGCGACGTTGCAAAGGACATTCAAATCACCATAAATTCATAAAAAAACTTAACATTCAAATCACCATAAATTCATATAAACTTTCTCATGGATAGGAATCGATCCCAATGACCTCTGTCCATGTAGTTACTCTTCAAATCTTGCACTAGAGTTTTGCAGACCAAATGTCACTTTTGTGGTTTCGAAAACTCATCCAATCATTCTTACGTATGATTCCGTCCTATATCCTCACAACTATTTGTATGTACCCTCACACGTCAAAACATTTCTAGAGATTATGTAACATCGCCATCCTCAAGTTTTTCCAACTGTATCATTGTCTTTATGGTAATTGCGCCCAGTGATTTGGTTGTGAATGGCTCGAGTATTGAAACACCTCAATGACAATATTTGAAGCCAAGTTAGGAATTGTTTTAACATGGTATTGGTTAAAAATTATTTAATATTTTTTTATGAGTATGGTTAACTTTGTTTTTGTTTTGTTTTTTTTTTTTTTTTTAAGATAAATTTTATTATATTTAGTTGTTAATTGATAATAAAAATAATTACATTAATTGTTATTTGTGAATACGAGTTGATTTGTTATTGTTATTCAAGGAAAACTATGTTATTTGAAATAATAAACTAGTGATTTATAAAGGGGTAGACTTTCATTTTTGTCAAATGTTTTTGAGTTTTGGGTATTTCTCTTCTTTCCTTACTTTGAAGGAAGATAAACTCTTAATCAATAAAAACCAATTTTAAATTTTATAAGAAGCCTAAATAATAATTTCAACATAGTTACTAATGGCAAGAAAACCAATATCATTTCTAATTATGTAAATGCAAAACTCTTAAAAACTAAAAAATTTAAAATAATTTTATAAAAAGAAAGATAAATATATCTACACATGGTTTAAGAAAAAAAATATAAATGAAAAACTCTAAGAGAAAAACTCTTAAAAGAAAAAAAAAGAAAAAAAAAAGAAAAGCTAAAAACACTTTAAAAGGGGAAAATATATTTGTGAAAGCTTATTCTAAGAGATTTAAAGAAATACCAGGAGATAAAAGAGATAAAACATTATGTTTTTTTGATGAGTTTTTATAAATAAAATTGAGAAGAATGATCTCTTTTATCCTTTAAAGTTGGGTAAAATTAATTAATTTGTTATAAAATTATTTAATATGTTTGAAAAATAATTTTATGATTTAAATATTTATTCAAAAGTATAGGTTCTTATTTTCAAACATCTACAAAGAGATTTGAACTTTGAATTTCACAATTTATATAATAATTTATAAACAATATTGTCAATTGATTTATCTCATAAGCTTATTCAAAAGTATAATTTAAATGTGAATTATTTCATGAATATATTTTTAGATGAGTTTTGTTTAAAATTTGACAAAAACATTCTTAGAATAATAAATTTGAATGATCAAATATGTACATATTAAATGCTTTACCGTTTTTTTAAGTTTTAAATTAAATTATATATTTAAAAATATATTTTAAACATTAAGGAAAAATATTTTGCTAAAATTTATATTATGAACTTCCAATGGAAAAAACAAAAAATATATAACAATTAGATTTTATAGGTGTCTATTAAGGTAGGGAACAATTTCCTCTTGTAAGCTATTTAAAAAGCTCAACGAGTATCATAAATTTATTAATTTTTTTTTTGAGTGTATCATTTATTAAGGAATATATGTTTATTAAGATATGAGACAATTGCTATTATAAAGTTTCATGGGTATCATAAATTTATTTATTATTATTATTTTTTATTTTTTTATGTTTTTGGGTGTATGATTTATTAATAAATTATAAGGTGATTAATTTTGTATTAATATTAAGATTTATAAATTTTTAAAATGTAATTGTATATATTTTTTTATAATTTTTTAATAATAATAAGTAATTTAAATTTTTAGATTAGTTAAATGTCATATTTACATATTAGATACCTTTGTTTATGGTGCAAGGGACTCTTTCCATTTATTTATTTGATTATTTGGTTTTCTAAGATGTTCGTACTTTATCTCCCTCTAGATTTAAACTTACAATTTCCAAAAAGGAAACACATGTTCTTAAATGTTTGATGATATAAAAACTCATCATATAACATAAATACACACTTTAATTAATAGACAAAATGATTTTTTGGCCGAATTTTGGAAATACAATTTCTCGCGAGATTGTGATTTCTTGTTGTTTAAAATGCACTTTTGGATGCATAAATGGTTTTAGAACCCTGAAAAACCCCTAAGGTACTTGAACTTGTGATTCTTAAATTTTCTATTTTATTTTTCTTGCGAGATTGTGATTTCTTGTTGTTTAAAATGCACTTTTGGATGCATAAATGGTTTTAGTACCTGAGAAACCCCTAAGGTACTTGAACTTGTGATTCTTAAATTTTTTTATTTTATTTTGGACAAAATTGACCAGAAAAAATATTCAGGAAAGGACCATTTCATCTATTACTTAGACTACCCGTAACATAAATTCTTAGTCAAAGTTCATCACTAAACTATATAACCATCTAATCTTGTTTCAAATTACCCTATGGTCACTAGAATCTGGCAATACATGAAATCAAGGTTTTCACTAAATTAAAATTTTAATTGAATTTTTGGCAATTTGGGTTTATTTTGAATTGGGAAAAATCCTTAAGGACATTACTCCACAATGCATGAAACTTGGATCATGATGTGACATTGATCATGCTTATCAGTTTTACTAATTTTTTATCATATTTATGACAAAAAAAATTCCTTTGGTTACAAAATTATCTTACTCTTCTTTGGGCCGTTTTTCTTACTTATAGTAACAACTCTTATATTTTGATTGCAGTTGAGAACTTAGCTCCCTCCAAATCACCCTATCCTACTATTGAAATATATTCATATCTATTGAGATCAAGCTTTGAGATTTGGAATAATATATTATTACTTTTAATGGATTGCCACTATGAGGATTCTTGGTTTTAGATGCCAAAGAGACCCTTGCTACAAGAATAAACTTAGGCCAAATACATAAAATTTTTCATTAATTAACCTCTAGACAATAACTCAAACAACAAAAATATAGCCATAATTGTGATAGTTAGTGTCTAGTCTAAAAAATGACAAGAGAGTGAACTTTGACCCACTTACGTATTTATATGGAGAGTACAATGCAAACCTCACATGTTTAAGGAGTTGTCTATAGTGTGACTTTTTGGACTTTTTGATGCCGAAATTCGGCAGAAAAAATTGAGGTGAAATCTTGATTTGTGGTATTTAAACCGTTTTTTTGACTATATATATGGATTCAGCCCTGAAAAACCCCTAAGGCACTTCGATTGTGCAAGGGTTACCATCAAATAGGGCACTTCGATTGTGCAAGGGTTACCATCAACTAGGGCACTTCGATTGTGCAGGGATTACCATCAAACTTGTGATTTCGATAAATTCATGTTAGATTTTAGAGAAATTAGACTCGAAAAACCCACCTTAAAAACTTTCCAAAAACAATTAAACTTGAAAAACCCACCTTAAAACTTCCACCAAAAACAACACATATATTTAATCCTCTCTAAATATATTTTAAACAATCTTAAAAAAAAAAAACTTACCATTTCTATCCAATATTACTCATTTTAAAAATTAAAACTAATCACAATTTTCAAGATACAATTTCCAACCCTTTATGATGAATTCAAATTCATCCATTGCAAATTACAAATCTTAAACAAAATCCCTCCAACAAATCTATGATTTACTAACACTTTACTATCACACATTTAATATCAAATGATTTTTTTGCGTATAGTTTGCTTAATTAAAAACAATTTATCTAATAATATAAAATATTTAGAATGTTAAGTCAACAATACATCATTAGTTATTGGATGTGCAAAAGTAAACATATGATTAACCACAACGGATGAATGGTCTTGCATATGTAGGATGGGGTCTCTTGTAATAATATATTGGATTAAAATATTAAGTAGTGGATAACGGCTCCCAACGCAGGATAATGGATCGATGGGACATTTTGGGGATGGGATTTAACATAAGAATCCGAGGATTGACTGCCAGTCTGCCAATCGAGTATTTTTTTTTTAACTCCGGAGAGAAAAAGATAAATGTGCCCAATACATGGACAACATTGATAAACCAAAGGTTTGACAATGCGGTAAAATACAATAAATAATTTTATTATATTTGATAAAGTAGTGGAATAGTAATAATAACAATAATAATTGCAATAAATAATGTTAGGGAAGGACTGGGTAACTGTTGATAATGGAAATCATCACACGGGTGTGTTTATTATTATTATTTATAATGCTGTTGTTGAGGAATATTATTTGTTTATTTATTTTTGGTTTTTGATGGTGACGTTGCTGTTATTGTGGTTGATAGTGGTGGTGTTCTTATGATGGGGACCTTGTTGGAGAGGCTGTTTTTGAGGATGGTGGTGGTGATGTGGGGTTGATTGGGATGTTGTGGGAGGTTGATGGAACTCTGTGTTCTGGGATGATTCGCGGAGTGATCAGCTGAAGAAGAAGATTGGGGTCCTTGAAGAAGAAGATTTCTGGGCAAATAATTCAGATTTTTTCCGAAGGATTCTGATTAATTGCAGAGGAAAGTAGAAAACCAGATTGCAGGAATCAGAGCTGCTTACAGATTTTGCTTTGGTGGTGTATGAGAGATCTGGATTTTGGGTTTCAGTGATTATATTGGGGGTGATAATTTTGGCAGTGTTGTGAATGAAGTCGGGGATGTGGATGTTTTTGGGGTGACAGGTATTGGCTCTTATGGCAGTCTGTCATGGGAGGGATGGCCTGTGCGGTGTCCTGATATATGTAATTTGACAATGTACTGTGGCTCTCTCATGAATTTGGGTTTCTGTTGTAATGCAGCTTGAAGGCAGAGAATACTGAGGTCAGAGATCTGGTTTTTGTGTTTGTAAGTTCGAAGAAGTAGTCCTTCTCTCAGCACTGCAAAATGGAATGAATAGCTTTGTGAAGCCATAATGAATTTGGAGAGTCGTGCTGTTGTGAGGTGCCAGAGGCACCCAAAGGAGTTTGTGGTAGGGGTCTGTGCAGCATGTTTGAGGGAGCGCCTGGCCTGTGTTGACCCAGCAGACCGTCACACAAAAACCAGCTTCCCCACAGATGGGAAGGCTTCTAATAGAAAACCCATTCCAGACCCCAAAAGTCTCCAGAAGAAGAAGATGGTCATGGTCCCTGAAGCAGTCCCGGCCTCCTCCTCCCATGGACCCCAGCTGAGAAGAAGCAAGTCATTCTCGGAAGGAAGAGTGTAGGCTAGAGCTAAGATTGATGAGAGTTTTGCTTTGCAGCTTAAGAGAAAGTCCTGTGAGATTTGGGTCCGGAATACACTGGGGGCATTGTTCTAGATGAATGAGGATGAGAATCCAGCTACAGAAGTCATGGAATCCAACAACTCTATGGAGAATAATGGATGGTTCAAACCAGATGAAGTTGTCTTGGAGAAGCACGAGATTGAGCTCAGAAGTGATTCTTTGAAACATGTAACTAAACCTCTCAAACCTCTTGAGCCTGAGCCTCATAGGGTCTATGATAGTTTTGAAATAGGAGAGAGTTGTGTCAATGCTACTAGAACAATGAAATCCCACATAGATCACGAGACACAGAATAGGTTTCGTGTGCAAGTAACTGAAAGCAGCCACAATGCTTCTGAGGAAAACAAGAAGAAAACCACAAATCCAAACCCAAACCCAAACCCAAACCCAAACCCAATCACAAATGAATGTAGTGATTCCAAGGATAAGGCTAAAACATTTTGGTTGACAGACATGGTTAGGAAAAGAATACAGAAATGGAAGAAAAGAAACCGTCAAAAACACCATCACCCACAACGCCATAATCTGTAGTCTCGTTACACAAGGTCTGAGATATTTGATGATGTGATGCCTTCCTGTGATGATGATCAAAGGTTTTCTATTGATATTGGTAGAATTTCCTGGGAGGATTCAAGGAATTCATGGGAGGAATCGAGAGCTTCTTGGGATGGTATTTTGATTGGGAAATTGGTGACGTCAACGATTGTTGGGCATAAAGAAGTTGCCACTAGGTCCTCGAAAAATTAGGTTTTAGCAGAGTCCATTAAGCTTCATGGTGAGAAGGATGCCAATTAGCTAGGTGGGTCAGTGGAGACTCAGGATTACTACTCGGACTCTTCTCTGTCTCGTAGGCGAAAGAAGAACATAGTGGAAAAGCCAAAGCCGGGAATGGAGGAGAGTAAGTCTGTGTCTACAGAGAACAGGAATAATACCAAGGTTTCCCCTGCCACATTAGACGATGAAAATAATAAGCCTGCGTCCGGAGAGACAGAGATGGAAGACACCCACAGAGAAAAATGTTCAGAGAACTGCGAGAACCCCTCTGATGAAGTGAGTTATCAGAAACAGGTCTCTGATGAAGTGAGTTATCAGAAACAGGTCTCGAAATCTCATAGATGGAGCAAGGCCTGGAGTAGGACCATCACGAGCCCGATGTGGGGACTTATTCAGAAGCGTGGTAGTAAAGATGAAGGGGGTTACGAGGGAGGGGATATTGAGGGTTCTAACTCATGGAGAGAATTACAGAGGGACAAGGAGGGAAGAAGGGGTTTGAGTAAAGGCGATTTCTTCAGCAATAGCAGTATTGGTTCTAGGAGTTTACATTTCAGTAATTTGAGTAATAGGCATGGAGTAGCAAACAATGGTAGCGTCATCCACAGGAGCAACAGCAATAACAATGCACAGAGGAACGGTAGTTGGCAGAGGAAAAGGAGGGATGAAATGATGCTGGATCGAAGCCGAAGTATTCATTATTCTCCTACCAATGTCGATAATGGGCTTCTCAGATTCTATCTCACGCCTTTGAGAAGCAGCCGGAGGAGCAGCACTGGGGGTACCAGAATAAGACCCCCACAGTCTTCCTCTAGAAATGCATTGGGGCTACATTGAAGATGGATATGTTTATTGGCATTGGGTCTCAGAAGATATAGATGCCTTCATACTGAACTTTTGTAGATTTATTATGATCAGATTAACACGAGAGAATATTGGGATTGTGAGCTGTATCAAGCGATCGTTTTTCTGTTGGTATCCCATAGCAGTTGCGCAAGGAGCACGGATCATTAGTCCTGTCGCGATCACCGTCATTAGCACTTGCTGAAGTCAACCAGAGAGCATTGGTTCTGTTGCAGAAACATCATATCATTTTAGGAAGGAGTATTCTTTGCCCATGGAAGGAAAAAACAGCCCAGTCGAGGTCTGAAGCATTTTACTTTGATAAGCATTTTCTTTGTACACATTTTTACACTTTTGATTAGGGCATCGCAATATATAATGTAATCACACCGCTACACTTACAGATGCAATCTACCTCTGAAGTTTGCTACAATATGGCAAGGTTCTTATTGGAAAAATTAATAATGAGAATATTGCTGCCATCCATTTTCAGTGTTTTCTTCATGTTGTATAAGACGAATGATGTGCTTTCTTGCCCATTATTGATGGTGTCTAGCTAGGATTGACCTTAAAAATTGGTTATTATTATAATTGTGAATGCTTTAATCAGACAAACATAATATAGAAAAAACTTTGAAAAGCTGTGATTAAATAGCTTAAGAGAATAGAAGTGAATATGACCGGTGGATTGGCATCACACAATATAATGTAATCATAATGTAATCACATCACCACACTAAATAAACTTCCGAAGTTTGTTATAATATGGATAAAAATTCCTAGTGGAAAAATTAGTAATGGGAATATTGCTTCTATCCATTTGAATTTTTCTTCATTTTGTATAGGATGAATGGTGTGCCCATGATTGATTGTGAATATTTTCATTAGATGGTCACAGTATAAATAAAGCTCAGTTAAATAACTAAATTGAATAGGAGTTTCATGGTGGGGGTGGGGGAAATAATAAGGAAAACATAAAAAACGTTTTTACCTTTTTCCCTATTATTCCCTGCCCCCACTCCACCCTCATGATATTACATTGCTGGGGATTGCAGTAGGATTGAGTTGCTTTTGGAACTAGCATAAATCTATCTTAATCCGGACCTAATAAGCGCTGAGAGGAATGAAATATAAATAGAAGCACACACTTATACGTTATTGTTGCTTAAAAGTTTGGGGTTTAAGATGAATTGATTCTGATTCATTTTATGATTATATATTTGATTGTTATTGTTATTGGCTTCTAACATGGTTTCATAATTATGGATTTCAATTTAGTTTATTAGTGTTACAGATGTGACAAATTTAACTGGGCTGTATGTGCACCTTGCTCCTCTTTGCAATCAATTTAGTGTTTGGCTAGTTTGAGTTTCGTAGTTTTGATCTACTTGTTTTTATTCTCTTAATCAAAGTGGTACTGCTTGCCATTTTATTTTGGAGGGCAATCTGAAATATAGAAACCTCTGAGATGCAAAAACTTATCAGACAAGCCTTTATGCCAATGTTGCCTTCTGTTTCTGGTTTTGCATCTGGTAAAGTTAACGCAGCTTCCTTTTCTTACATGCTATGGTCGCAAATGTCAGGAGGTAGGAAATCATGGGTTCCGCACCTTTCTTTTATGACAGGGAAAGGAAATGAGAGTTAGGGTATTGATGCTCAATTTCAATGGGAAATTGGGTTGTTTTCAGGGCAAAAGCTAGCATGAGGGGGGATTTAACCAGGATTGGTACAGTTAAATAATTCTTTAAGACAAATAACATTTTGAAAAGAGATCAGACTAGCTTAATGCGTAGTTGTTTATTTCATCCTGCAAGAGAAAACAAACTACTTTCTGGAAATACAAAATTTATTCATTTCAGTCTTTTAGCAGTTGTCTTTCTAGTTTTACCTGCGTGGGTGTTGTCCAAAAGAAGCTTTCATGAATGATCTTGGACATTACTTTGAAAACAGGGAAACAGGGATGCCTCGCAACAATTCTGAAATAGGCACTTGATTTGAGCATATGTTACTGCTTTCCTCTAAAAGATCACAGCCATACCTCTAATCTTTTTCCTGAAAAAATACATCCTCAGGCAACCATTGGGCACTTCCCCTCATTCCGAGAATGCTACCTAGTGTAAAGTAGGCCAGCTGCCACGCAGACTATTATAAGCTGATCCTGGAGGGATGGCGAGTGAGGTCCACATAGGCAGAGGCACCAGTTTGGGGAATTGATCCCGAGACATCCTGCATAGTTCTCAACCATTCGAGCTAACCCACCAGACAGATAAGCTTGTAATCTGTCATGATGAAGGGTATTTACTACTTCGATTAAAATGAACTTTTCAGCCTGGATCTTTATCTAGTGCTCTGAATCTATGTTCATCAGATGCTTGCTATCAGTACTTTCTGTGTAGTCCACCATGTTACAACCCTTGATTGTGTCGGCTTGGTTTGTAACTTTGCTGTGCCCAAGCCCCAAGAGTTAGCTCAAATATTTGAGTCCCTGTTTTTAAGTACCTCCCCGATCGGGAGGTCACATGAGCAATTCTCCTCGACACCCTTGGGGTTAGACCCTGCTAGTCTCGTCGATGGGCTTTAAAAGATTCCCTTCGGGGTTGATCTGCCCAAATTTTTCCAAGAGAAAAACCTTTGTGCCTAAATTGATTGTTATACAAGCCAAGACAGCATGCTGGGTGTACATTTCTAAGTAACATATGGGCTGTATATATACTCAAGTTTCCTTACCACCCATGCCAGCCCCCGTCTCCCCCACCCCCCGAAAAATAAACGAGGATGCAGAAACATGCTGCTGTACCATGTGACATTCCAACTTTCGATACATTATTGTTTAGCTGAGACACCCTTTCAAGGTGTTGCAGAGTCAGTGCTTAGGTATGGCCATACTCATGGAGTTACTATAACGTCATTAAATCAAGTTTGAGTACATTAGGTTGAAATGCAGAAATTAAATAAAACAAGGTTTTTGGGTTGGTGAAATGATTATTTTGGACTGTCTTGATCCTTCTTGGCTTTCATCAATTATCTTATTTTTTTTTAATGAAAACCTTGTGGGATTCCCCCCGCCCTCACCCGCTGATTGGAATATCTGGATGGAGGGTGGCTCGACTGCCAACCACAATAGTGACTGGTCCCCCAAGGGACTTAACCAGATTTGATCCTTTGACTTGTGGCCTTTGTGTTGATGACATGACTCTGGGTGGATGATTCAAGTAATTCAGCTAACCCTTGGGGATAATTTTTCTTTCAGATTTTCCCTTAAGGAAAACCTTTTGGGATCCCTCGCATTTCCCTGCGATGTCCAGATGGAGGGTGGCTCAACTGCCAACCGCATTAGTGGCTGGTAACCCAGTGGGACTCAGCTGGACTAGAAACAGAGACCCCATGCCAAACTTTGCCTTGAAACAGTCCATTCAAACTGATCGAGTTAACCAACTTTTTTTGATATTGGAGAATTGTATCATTGGCATGCATCACCAAAAATTTTGGAGGATTTCTTTGTTTTTGTCCTTTTCATTTTGCTCATTAATTGTTAACTGTATTGCCCAAGCAATTTGTCCCCTTAGTCTTTGTATGCAAAATAGTTTTCTGTGACATACATTTCTATAGGTACTATTTAGATCAGACATCATAATGGATCTTTGTTGGACCAAAGGAGGGTACTTCCTATAACTTCGTAGATCTTGGATTCCTTTAGGAAAGATTGCTTGTATTTTTCAAGTTCAACTATGGGGGTCTGAAAGAAGAAGAATTCTATGCTCAGTTATCCAAGAGTGGGATGTGTTTTGCTAGAAGGACGAGTTCTTTCTGCATCAAGAACATTCCTAATTTGTCCAGATTTTCGAGTGGTCTTATACATGGCAAATGTTGTCATAGTGGATAGCAGTTGGAGTTCATTCTCTTAAGTTTGTGGTGTTTTCTGCAATTTTTTGTTCAAACCTTGTAACGGGGCTTTGGAGTTCTGTATTCCCGAATAAAGTATATTTCTGGGGTGTCAGATGGTTAGCGTTATAGCAAGAACCTGTCCTGAACTTAAAACTCATGTCCATTCTCTTTGTTACCTTTTTCTGGATAGTATCCATTATAGCTGAGTTGAATTCTAAAATTAACAGGTACTTAAAGAAAATGCTGTTGAGTACAACCTTACAAACTGTTGGTCTGTAATAGTTTGGATTAATAGCCCTTAATCAGTGTTCTACTTCTGGGCTTAGTTTTATATCTGTTGGTAGCTCTCCTATGATTAGTGGGGATGGGAATCAACATTTTTAAGTCTGTTTTTACTTTGTTTCTTTTTCAAATACATGAAGGAGACGTGCAATAGAAGATTGAAGATTTTCAGAGGTCATCCTTTCAGAATAATATAACGTAGTTCTCTGCGAAAAAGTCTGAAATGGTTCTATAAGCTAATAACATAGATATAATTTGACAAGGCCACCACAGCTACTTGTCAATATTAATGCAAGTTTTCAACAAGTATTTATACGTTTGAGATGGGCCATTTTTATGGTATTGTTAAGGGCAAAAAGGTCCATGAAAAGGGAATAACACAAGAGTGTCTGACTCTATGCTCACAAATTATGCTCATCGTGACATAGAAACTCTAATAGGTCATCATTTAACTGAGGTTACAACCGCGCTTACTAAGTCTTTGTAGCATCACGTAGATGCAACAGATATCAGTATTTACCATGGGTATTCCTCACTCTTACATGTTTGTTTCAAATGTGTTCTTGTAGCATTAACTCATGTTGAGGATTGAGTTGTCCAAGTATGTTTAACTCTTTATTGACATTCATTATCAATTACCATTGGGAATCCAGTGATTAGTTGTGTCTCTCCATTAATTAATTCTGACTCTTATTTGGTTTTGGGATGAAATTGGTTCTCTAATCTATGAACCTTTGATGTTATAAAATTCTACTGGGCAAATTTTAGGTTCCAAAGCGTTAAGACCTATCGACATGCTGTGCATATTAATAAACAATCCCTCTATTTGCAACTCTGATACTGGAGTGATTTAACACTCACATGACCAACATAACACACTGATAAACTTGCAGGATCACTGCATTTGCTGCGACAATTTAGTGCACTATTTTAGAGTTCCTTGACTTGCAGAAGCGTGTACTAGTCCTCTTGGGCAATGCTAAGTCAATCCTATCCTATGTTACTAACTGTTAAGAAAAATATGAAATAACTCGGACAATAACTTAAGCATGTAGATTCAATAATTCAACACTCATGAAAACAAGTACTCAAATAAGGCCGTAAAACAGATGCTCTGTAAATTAAAAAAATATGGAAATGTACAAAAAAAGTACAAAGTGCCTTAAATGGCTTCTAGATCTTGAACCATACGGCTCAATAGTCGACACAAAACAAGTTCCAAGTCTGTTGGTCACACTTTGCAAGGCTCTAGCTCACTGTGACAAGCAACATTCTTAATAGAGATGACTATCTCATTCCATTAAGTTCTACTTCACTATTTGACCCTGATCAGCATTAGCTTTCTAATTAACTTAAACTAAGGTAGGTCATGCTCTATGAAGAGATAACTGAGTGATCAATTTTGATCGGGGCATATTGATCATCCTCATTTTAGTTCGTTAAAATTAAGTTGTATAGATCGAGTAATTCAACACACATGAAACACAATTACTCAAATAGAGCTGTAGAAAATTCAAAACATACGCTTTTTTAACTAATAAAGTTGGAAATGTAAATTAGAGTTACAGTAGAGTACAATTTGCTTTAAATGGCTTCTAGATCATGGACTATATGTCTTAGTGGGCCACATAAAACAAGTTATAACTCTCTGCCTCACTTTACAACATTCTTGCTCACTGTTACAACTTACAAGTATCATTTATAATAAATTACTATCGTATTCCCCCAAATTTTACTGCATGATTTGATCCTCATCAACACTAACCTTCTGATTAAATTCAACCAAGAGAGGCCATGCTCTATGAAGAGATATTTTGCTTGATGAATTTTGACGGGGTCATTGATCATCCTCTAGGTTAGTTCCTTAATTGCAAGTTTATGTTTTCGAGGTTGGCAATGATGGCACCCTAAAATCCAGATATCAAATCTGATAGGATCACTCATCAAGGTTGGAAAAAATCATCAATGCTCCAAGTCTTGATGGAAAATTATTTTCATTCATGCGAAGCATTACTCTTCAAATTTATTTGATCTCAGAGGCTTGGTACAATTATCTGTTCCCTATTCATTTACAATATTTTCACTGAATTTGGCCTTTATCTTGTAATTGTCTCACGGTCACCTAATGTACATGCACTTCAATGTTTTTACTACTTTAATGAAGAACTGTGTTCTTCACCAGTTGGATAATGCTTTGATTATCATAAAAGAGAACATTAGGCGTCTCCTGCGCTAAACCATGATATGCTTATAATCTTAACGAAACTCCCTTCTGTTTTGCGTTCAACATGCCTGTGCGCTGGATTTATGTTGAAAACAATGCAACTGTGTGCTGCTTCTTACTCTGCGTACTTACTACCGTGGAACCAAATTGATATGCAAATCTAGATGTGTACTTCATGTCATCTACTCATCTGATCCAATTGGATGTTATGAAATCAGTTAGTGCTTAGTCATCCTTGTGATGAAAATATTCTAGTCCCCGATTCAATGTGCTTTTACATATCTGAATACTTTAGATTGTCTCCCAGATACTTTCATATCGTTAAATCATGTATCCTGATATTCACTTTATGCATAACAAATTTTGAGGTGGCTAATGCTCAAATAAATAGCATTGTGGACCAGCTGACTTTATACATGGTTGCACTAAATGCTTTCCTTGATTCATTTTTAATAAGATTTACTTGAGGATTCATTTTGGTGTTTCATATTTTTTGCAATCTTTTGTTCCTCAAGTCGACTTTGATAACTAGATCAAGCTAAGGTATCCTATGGAAGTTTCAAGCTGGCCCTTGAACAAGAAAGACTAATTCTCGATATTTACTTAGATTTTACTAACAATGGAAACAATTCTGCACTAGCAATAATAAAATAGATTTAAAGCCAAATTTAGATAATGGTTAGACAATTTGATAAACTTGCAGGATCACTGCTTTTGCCACGACAATGTAGTGCACTCTTTTTAGAGTTCCTTGATTCACAGTAGCGTGTACTAGTTCCTTTGGACAACGCTAAGTCAATACTATCCTATGTTTCTAACTGGTAAGAAAAATATGAAATAACTCGGACAATAACTTATGCTTGTAGATTCAATAATTCCAATATACATGAACACAAGTACTCAAATAGAGCTGTAAAAAAGATACTCTGTAAATTGTAAAAATGGAAGTACACAAAAATGTGCAAATTGCCTTAAATGGTTTCTATATCTTGAACCATATGGCTCAATGGTCCACACAAAACAAGTTCCAAGTCTGTCGGTCACACTTTACAAGACTCTAGCTCACTGTGCCAAGCAACACTGATGACTATCTCATTCCCTAACTTCTACTTCACTATTTGGTGTGATCAACATTAACTTTCTAATTAACTTAGATTAAAGGAGATGATGCTCTACAAAGTGATATTGATCAATTTTTATCAGGTCATATTGATCATCCTCAGATTAGTTCGTTAAAATTAAGTTGTATAGATCGAATAATTCAACAAACCTGAAACACAGTTACCTAAATAGAGCTGTAGAAAACATACACTTTTTAACTAATAAAACTGGAAATGTAAATTAGAGTTGCACTAGAGTACACATTGCTTTAAATGACTTCTAGATCTTGGACTCTATATGTTAGTGGGCTACATAAAATGTAACGTCCTCTGTGAATTGAGGATGATTGGGACGAAATAGCCTGTTCATAGTTGCAGGCTATAGTTTGTATTAGGGTAACAACCCCAAAATTCCCACTGTTCGGCAAGTTTTGTGGCAGCTGGGGCGAAGAAACCCAAAGATGGGGCTTGGAGTAAAATTTAATCAATGATTTTAGAAATAGAGACCCCTCTAGGAAATCTATCTATAAGTATGAGAGGGATAAATTCATTTTCAATCACTAAGTGTGGATCAATTCATTCGTTTTCTTGAACATGAGCTCCTCCAAGGGTTTTAAGACCCCTTTCTTCTTCTCAATTTCGGTGGTGAAAGAATCCACCCTAGTTGACACCAATCTGTCTTTACTCTCTATTCTGGGCATAAGAAATACCATCTCTATTCTGGGCACAGGAAATACCATCTGGAAGAGGAGCGAAATCTTACTGGTCCTTGATCTGGATTGACACAGGAAAAATCAATTTGGAAAGGGAAGTGAGACTCTGTTTAGGAAGGCAGCGAATTCTGGTAGGCTTTTGGTTCTTGTTTGGGGCACAATCATATCATTTAACAGCGAGGGTTTCCATTGGATCTCTCTGACGCACCTACGGAGGAAGTTCTGTCCATATCAGCGGAACTGACGCAGAATTTACCCTGAAGAAATCGGGTTTTCTTGAAGGCCCCGAAGTATTGACTGAGGTCGAACTTTATATCCGAAATATGCTAGGGCCGTTCTGGAACAAGCGAAACCATGTGGCCTAACACGTGACCTGTGGCATGGGGTGAATCGGACCTGTGTCTGTAAGGAAGTCCCAAAGCTGCTGCACTTGACGCAAATACACAGATCACGGGTTCTCTCCTGTCACTCCGTGTCGTTCCACAGTGCATACCCTCCAACAAAAGCATCGAGCCCGACTGAAGTGAAGGTTAACTTGGCGGCTCGGTTTGGAAACAATAGTTTGAGCCCTTGATCATGGAGACAGATTCCTGAGCGTGACAGTTGGAGGCAACAGAACTATATATATATTGGAGCAGATAGGGTCCCACAAAAAATGTAGTAATTAGAAGAAGTCTTTGGTTAATCATGGACTTCATTATCTGGTGACAATTTGTTACATTGTTGAACGCTTTATGGTTTAATTAAAGAATTGGCCATTTTATTGTTTAATTTTAAGGATTGGCCATTAAATGTTATTTTGGTTTGCTGAGTATAATTGTGACCATTCGTTGGAAAACTATTCAGTTAACTGTGTTAGAAAGTGGCAGTTTTTATTTGACCTCCTGCAAAACCCTAGAGCTAAAATTGCCCTAGGCCATTACAGTGGTATTATAGCGCTGGAATCCTGCCAGCGTGTGAGTTTTGTGCATGTTTCCGGGAGATACGAGTAACGTTACAGTGAGGGAGAATAAGGGTAATTGCACGGTAATCATGGAGGGTAAGGAGGAACGAGGAGATCCAAACACCAACGATCTCTTACATGTACTTATACATGGACAAACAAAAATATCAAATTTGATATTACAAGGGCAACAATTAATACAAACTTTGGCCCAGGGTCAACAAAAACTTGCTCCGCTGATGTCTCTTCTCATATGAAATGAAAATGTTGCTTGCAACAACAAAGCTAACATCGAAGGGGGTGGGAATCATAACCCCAGTGCTCTTAACACTAGGGGAACCAACAAGAGGAGTCATCGACCATTGCTTTTTCAATTCACGAATAATCAAGCTTCGATAAACCAAGAAGTTGTTGAACCAAACAGAGTGCTGGAAGGTTACTTTTAGGAATATGCAATGTTAGAAGAAAACACACGAGCAACCATGACCTTCAATGAATACAATAATTTCAGATTTAGAAACAAACCAAGGGGATAGTCTAATTCTAATCCAATACGCAAGGTGAATAAACTTTCCCTTCCCTAAACACTCATGAAGAGATGGAAGAGGTTCTAGTTCAGCATTTTCAGAGAATTGCTGAGGAAACTACTGCAAATAGATCACAGTTCACTGAAAAATTTACACAGTACATTCTTAAACTGGTCTCTAGAGAAGACAATTACAATCTCAACAGGCCAGTGACAGCGCAAGAGCTTGAGGAAGTCATTATAGAGATGCACAATGGGATAGCTCCAGGCCGAATGGCTTCAATGTGGACTTTTTCAAGACATGCTGGAGGATTGTAAAACATGATATTTTGGAGGTAGTAGAAGATTCACGCAAATCTAAAAAAGTATTGAAGGCGCTCAATGAATCTTTCATAGCCTTAATCCCCAAACAGGAAAAGGCCACCTCTGGACATAGTTAGACCTATAGCTTTATACAATGTGGTGTACAAAATAATATCCAAAGTAATTGCCAACATACTCAAACCTCTCCTCCCCACCCTGGTGTCTGAGGAGAAAACGGGCTATGTGGAAGGGAGACAAATTCTGGATAACATAATTCAAGCGCATGAAGTGGTTCATTCACTCATCACCAATAAGCAGGCAGGGATGATAATTCAGCTGGACATAGCGAAAGCCTATGACAAACTTAGCTGGACGTACATAAGAGCAGTACTAAAAGCATATGGCTTTGACTATAACTGGATTAAGTGGGTCATGGCTCTTGTTACCACTGCTAGCTGTTCAATTCTTCTCAATGGCTCTCCCTCAAAAACCTTCAAGCCTACAAGAGGTCTCAGGCAAGGTGATCCTCTTTCCCCTTTCCTTTTCATCTTAATGATGGAAGGGTTAGGTAGAGCAATCAGAACTGCTAAGCAGGAAGGAAGAATTCAAGGTCTAAGACTCACTCGAGGAGGGGACACGGTGACACATCAACAATTTGTGGATGACACTATGCTTCAAGGCACACCTACAGTCAAGGAAGCCAAAGCATTCAAGCTAATTCTGCATGAGTTTGCTATGGCAGCGGGTACTGAGGTAAGTCTTACTAAATCAAAGATTTTCTTTTTCAATACTGATATTTCGATTCAAAGAAATCTATCCAGAATTTTGGGCTTTCAAAGAGATTCATTGCCCTCGAAGTATCTGGGAGTTCCCCTCACTAATAAACCGTTGCACAAGGACATCTGGGAGCCTGTTTTAAATAAATTGAAAGACAAAATCAGCAGGTGGATAAACAAAGCCCTAAATCTAGCAGGAAGGCTGATTCTCACTAAGGCTATCCTCCAAACCATCCCTATCTATATGTAATCAGCCATTCCGGCACCAACTGGGGTTAGTATTCAAATAAGAAACATTCAAAGAGACTTTCTCTGGGGGAAAGGTGAAGAAAAGAAGAAATTGGCCCTTGTGGTGTGGGAAAGGGTATGCAAACCTAAATCCCATGGAGGCTTGGGTCTACATGACCTAGAAATTCTAAACAGAGTTCTGGGAGCTAAAGCTTGGTGGAGATGGCTAAAGGAAATACAATCCCCCTGGGAAAAACTATGGAAGCAAAAGTATGTAATGAATTGGTAGGGCACGAACCTCATAAGAATGACAAGACAAGTAAAAGGTTCTCAAGTTTGGAACAGGGCCTGGGAGAATAAAGCCCTAGTTCAAAAACATAGTTTCTGGGAGATTAGAAGTGAAAATTTGCCCTAGTTCTAGGAGGACAATTGGCAGCAGGAGGGCAATCTCAGTAGTGAGGATTTAGCTAGTATCCAAACAGACACCATCAACAAAGGATTAAGGAGGGTTAGTGACTTTTGGGATCAATCAAGGAACAATGGAAAATGGATAATTTGGAAACTTCCAGTGTACAATGAGATGAGCATGCTGAATACTCAAGCTACAACCCTCAAAAGTCTCTTGGAAAAAGGGCAAATCTTAATCTCAACCTCAGATGATCAATTAAGATGGGGAAAGAACAAGGCACGTCTCTTCACCCTTAAAGAGGCCAAAAGAATAGCCACAGGGCTTAACCTTCCAAGCATTGACAAGACTTGTAAAGAACTCTAGGATAACCATCATTGGATGAAGGTCAAACTGTTCAAGTGGCTGGTTCATTAGGGCAAGATTCTGACATGGGATAATCTAAGAAAAAGAGGCTTTGTTGGCCCCTTAAGATGTCACCTATGTGGACAACAGGAAGAAACCACAAATCATCTCCTCAACAGATGCTCCTACACTGCCACACTATGGAACTGGGTTGGAGATGTCTTCGAGCAAATAGACTACGCTGAAAAACTGGTGGCAATTTTTTTTCAGATAATGATACAATAAACTCAACCTGGGCATTGACTCCAAGGTTCTTAATCTGGAATGTATGGAAGGAGTGCAACAATAGGATTTTCAAAGACAAAATGGGCCGATGAGCAACATCCTAAAGCTAATCCTCAAGCAACTCAAGGAGACTGTCCACATCCTGGGGGGTGTTTCTATTGGAAAACCCATAGGACACAGAGAGGCCAGAATCCTGGAAAAGTTGGAGCTTCAGGTTCATCTCCCCCAATGTCCTCTGCAGATCAACAGGAATACCTCAGAAGGTAAGGCTTTCTGGCAACCCCCTTCTCAAGGTTTTTTAAAATTTAACATAGATGGAGTCCCAAAAGGAAATCCTGGAGAAGCAGCGTATGGAGGGGTCATGAGAGATGAGGAGGGAAACATACAGGTCATTTTATACAGTTATCTAGGGAAGGCAACCAACAATATGGCTGAGCTTATGGCGATAGAGGTATGCTTGGAAATATTGCTCAAGCACAACATTCATAATGTCATCATTGAGACTGACTCGGAGTTAGTAATTAATTCGGTCAAGCGGATAAGTGCAGGAGCAGCCCTAGAGAAAATCTCAGGGCACTGGCGGCTTCTACAAGTCTACCAAAGAAATCAATCACACTTAAGAATTCTAAGAACTCTTAGGTTTGTGCATGTTCCCTGGGAAGCCAACAAAGTGGCGGATTGGCTTGCCAATGAGGGGGTTAGAAGCAAGTTTACCGACATGAGCTGTTGGTGGGAGGAGGTAACGGATGACAGAATGAGAGATGGATGCTCAGCGTGGGCCCTCAGCGACAGACAACAATATCAGAATAAGCAACGAGACAATTTTTCACTTCATGTCAATGAAGCATAAGTATTTCTCAGAGGCTGAGCACTGTAAGTTCTCACAGGAATCCTGGACAAACACTGTAATCGGGCCAGAGGATTTCTGCTCAAAAGGAAAAAACTATGAGGAAATGGGCTACCGTGAAGAAGGACATTCCATGCACAAGGTGACCCTTCTGGGCATGTCGTCATCGCGTAACACATTGGAGGACAGAGGATCAGGGCACTGGAATAAAAAACTGCTCGAGAGAAACCACCCGCATCGGGCGCCCCTTGACCCGGAAGCAGTTTTCCCGGATGGTAGGCGATGCCACTTAGCAAGCGACGTGTGGCGGGGGAAGAAGAGAGAATATTTCCCTCATCGCGCGGTATTCCTCGGGCTTATCGGCGGCACGATGTTGATAGTGGCTGTTAGATCTGGAGGGGGGAGATCAACGACCACAGTTTGTCGTGCAAGTTTGTGGGTCCGGAAGGTCAAAACTGCTTATGGTTTACCACCTTCATCGGGCGCCCTCAAAACAAAAGATGGTTTACATGGAAAGCCAGCGATGCCACTTAGTGAGCAGCACGTGACAGGGACGGGAAAGGAATACCACCCTCATCACGCGGTATTTATCGTGCTTTTAAGTTGCGCGATATGGATACTAGCCGTAGGATCAAAGGGAGAAGATCGACGGCCATCGTTGGTTGAGCAGTTTAGGGGTTTTTCCATGGGCTACTGCTCCGCGCGTTTTGGTTTTAGTCCGCCGGATCAAAAGGAGACAGATCAACGGTGGCTAACTTTGGGGTCCACGTGCATGCTTAAGGTTCTAGGGCTATCTTGGCCTTGGTTTTAGTTTGCCTATGGGCGGGTTTTTTCGGGCACGTTGTGTATTTTTCCCTCTTCCTTTGTGGGGTTTTGCGCCTCTGCGCACTTGTTGTAACCTTTGTAATTATTTTCTTATCTAAGTCAATAGAAGGACCGTCTCTTGCTTAAGCAAAAAAAAGAATAAACTTTCCCTTCCCTCATTTGATGGGTCATCTAAATGTACAACAAGAGCAAGGGTACAAAAATTGAACACCTACTTCAGGCTCAACCCTATGGCGGAAGCAAATGTAATCCAATTTGCCACATTGCATCTAGAAGGGGAAGCACATGAATGGTGTTATCATGGTCTAGTAACATTGGGAAAACTATTGTTTCCAAAGGTCTTATCATGGTCTTATGAAGATTTTATGCAAAGACTGATAGAAAGATTTGACTGGAAGAACCTAAACATCCACTTCAAAGAATTGGCACTTCTCAAGTAGATGAGATCGCATGAAGAGTTCATTACGGAATTTGAACGTATTGCCGTCATGGTACCCTATATATCCGAAGAAAGGTTAGTCATGCTTTTTACAAAGGCTTTATCCAAACCACTATAGGGCTGGGTAAAAGCATTCAATCCCACAACCATTCAAGAGGCTATCAAGAAGACTCGTGATATGGGAAATGCAACAGTGAAATCTAAAGCCCCTCCCAAACCTTTCATTCCTCCAAAAGATAAGGAGAAGAAGGCTCTTCAACGCGATCGACCCAAAAGGGACAGGTTAGATGAGGAGACCCGAATCGAACTAAGGAGAAAAACGTTATGTTTTACTTGCAGGGAACCATGGGAACCTAGACATCATTGTTTAGGAAATGAGAAGATTCACTACATTGAAGTGCTTTCTGACGACGAAGAAGGAAAAGAACACACACCTAGCAATGATGAACCTATTGAGCCTAACAGTCCCAAGGAAGGACACCCATAGGAAGAAGCTAAGGAGGAGGAAAATCCCTGTGAAGAAAAGAAATCCCGATCACAAGTTAAGATTGAGACTCTTCTAGGAACACCCAAATATTACACGTTCAGGGTCAAGGGAGTACAAGGGACAACGTATCACAACTTTGATTGATGGGGTAGCTACACATAATTTCATCGATGCAACATTAGTAGCAAAGAGAGGGCTTCCCACCAAAATAATTTGAAGGCGTTGATGTAAGAGTAGCAAATGTGTACGACTTGGATTGCACTTGGATGATCCTAGGTTTGAGTGCAACACTTGGTAATTATACTTTCACTATTGACTTTTACGTAATTGATTTGGCAGATATTAATACGGTATTGGGGGTTCAATGGTTGTATTAACTGGGAAAGCACACTATGGACTATCAAGCATTGGAAATGGAATTTAAAGCATCGAATCATAGTAAGGTGGATTTGAGGGGTATGGAAAATGGTGGACCACAAGTCGTTTCTGCTAAAAGGATGGAGGCCATTTTTAGGCACATGGATGTAGCATATGCCGTAGAATGCAGGATTACGAACCAAAAGACTCCCAACAGTGACAAACCACAGTACAAAGCAAACATTCAATGAGTGTTGGACAAGCATGGTTAAGTATTTGGTGATATTCCCCCAAGATTGCCACCTAAAAGAGGATTTGAACATACTATAGAACTGGAAGAAGGGGCCAAGCCCATAATCACCACACCATATCGACATCCAAAGAAATTCAAGGATGAGATAGAGAAGACCATCCAGGAATTATTAACAATGGGCCATATCAGACCAAGCTCAAGTCCATTCGCTGATCTGTGGTTTTGGTGAAGAAGGATGACATTTGGAGGATGTATATTGATTACGGAGCTCTCAACAAGAACACGATAAAAAAAGGTATCTTATTCCCAAGATTGATGAATTACTAGACGAGCTTCATGGAGTTGTATATTTTTCAAAGATTGACCTTCGATCGGGGTATCACCAAATCCCAAGTTCAAGAGAAGGTCGTGCCAAAAACAACATTTTGTTGCCACTATAGACACTTTAAGTTTTTGGTCATGCCCCTGCGACTTTCCAATTGCATGAACAACATCTTCAACAAGCAGCTAAGGAAGTTCTTATTAGTATTTTTTGACAACCTTCTCATTTATAGCAAGACATGGGATGATCACTTGGAACATTTGGATAAAATCTTGAGCATCATGCAGGAACAATCACTTTATGCCAAGGCATCAAAGTGTGAGTTTGGATTGATAGAGATTCTTTACTTGGGACACATAATTAGTGCAAAAGGAGTACATGTTCATCAAGAGAAGATCCAGGCAATATTGAACTGGCCTACACCTAAGAGCATATCGAAGTTACGAGGATTCTTCGGGATTTGCAGCTATTATCGACGGTTTGTCAAAGACTTCTCTCGGTTAAGTGCACCCTTGCCAGGAGCATTCAGGGGGACAAGTGAATTTGGCAAGACATTTAACAAGCTCAAGTAATGAGCTCATGTCCAGTTTTGGCTCACCCTAACATTAGTCAACCTTTTGTATTAGAATGTGATGCATCAGGAGAAGGGATCAACATTGTCTTAATGCAAAAGGGCCACCCAATTTCATTCGAAAGTCAGAAGCTCTAGGATGCTGAAAAACTTTACTACATATACGATAAAGAGACGTTCCCTATCATGCACACTTTGGCTAAATTCAGGCAGTATTTGGTGGGAAATAGGTTCAAAGTAAGGACAAACCACAACAATTTATGTCATTTTTTGGAGCAAAAGACATAAATGAATGGCAACAGAAGTGGGTAAGTAAAGTTCAAGCCTATGATTTTGATATTGAGTATGTAAAGGGGAAAATGAATGTTGTGGCTGATGCACTTTCCAGGAAACCGGTAGCATGTTCCCTCATAGAACTCGTAGAAGATTGGAAGGCTCATCTCTCAACAAAATATACCAAGAACCAGTTTGCATGTGTGCTGACATACACACTCATCCAAGATGACGTACAAAATAGTTGACGATATTATTTATTAGAAAAACATGATATACCTTGTTCCTGAATCCACCCTCAACGAGAATGTTTTGAAGGTTATGCATGACGTTCCCTTAGCTAGACACCAGGGGTTCTTCAAAACATACTGACAGATTAAGGAACGATTTTCATGGAAAAGTATCAAGGAAGATCTGATGAAATACATCATGGAATGCGTGACATGCCAACAAAATAATGTCGAACACACACATTCTACAAGGCTTCTCCAACCTCTACCAATTCCAGAACAAAAATGGGAGAGTATCTCAATGGACTTCATCACTGGGTTGCCCAAAGTGCATGGCAAAGATTGCGTTTATATTGTGGTGGACAAATTGATGAAATTCACAAACTTCTTTGCAATTTCAGCTGACTATTTAGCCAAAAAAGTAGCAAAACTCTTCTTCAAAGAAGTCTTTAGACTCCATAAACTACCTAAAAATATAGTCGACGATCAGGACAACTTTATGGGTGTATTCTGGCAAGAGCTCTCTAGGCTAGTGGGAATAGAATTAACCCCTAGCACTAGCTATCACCCACAAACAGATGGGCAAACAAGGATCATGAATAAGTGGATTGAAGGGTATTTGTGTAACTCTGTGACGAGTCAGCAAAAATCATGGGTCAAATGGTTGTACCTTGGGGAATATTGCCACAATACCACCTACCATTTATCCATCGGGATGACGCCTTTCAGAGCGCTATATGGATATGATGCACCCTCCCTTATCGACAAGGTCTTTGGAGACAACAAAACACCCATTGCTAAATACTAGATACAAGATAGTTAGGACGTCCTCAAGATACTTAAGGAAAACATGCAAACTGATCAAAATCGACAAAAGATGTATATATACCAGTGTCGAACAAAACACAACTTTGAGATAGGAGAACTTGTTTTCTTGAGATTGCAACCCTATAGACAGTGCACACTCAAGAGAAACGATGCAAAAAAGTTGAAGCCTAGGTTTTATGGGCCTTACAAAGTTCTCTGGGAGGTTAGCAAAGTGGCATATGAGCTAGAACTACTGAGTGACAACATGATCCATAATGTATTCTATGTGTCATGCCTCAAGAAGGTTATAGGACAATAGGTCACCACCTCTTTCGAATTATCAACATTAGATGAAGAAGGACAACTGGAATTGATTCGATATACAACCATCACTGTGGGAAAATAAGTTAAGAGGGAGAGTAATTCCATAATACTTTATCAAGTGGAAGAATTTTCCAGAGGAGGACGCAATATGGGAAGGATAATGTATTTTACAACATTTGAATTTGCAATTGCTTGGGGGCAAGCAATTTCGGGCAGGGGGGACTATAATGTCCTCTAAGAATTGAGGACGAATGGGACAAAATAACCTATTCATCCTCATAGGCTATAATTTTCTATAATGGGAAAACCCCCAAAATTTCCATTGTTGGGAAGTTTTGGGGCAGTTGGGACGAAGAAACCTAAAGATGGGGCTTGGAGTAAAATTTACTCAATCGTTTTAGAAGAAAAGACACATCTAGGAAATCTATAAATATGAGAGGAATGAATTCATTTTGGATCAAATGCGGAGCAATTCATTTGTTTTCTTGAGCATTAGCTCTAAGGATTTTAAGACCCCTTTCTTCTTGTCAATTTCGGTGGTGAAAGATTTCAACAATGTAAACTTTGAAATGAGAACTTATATCGTTACCCGTTTCGATGAGATGGCAAAAAAGTGACCCGATTTTGAAAATGGGCGATGAAGAGCATAGTTTTTGGCACTTTAAATTTTTTTATGCACATTACGTTTTAGAATGTTAGTGATTTGCATGCTGATTTAAAAAAATGGTCATTTTGCATCAGGATTTTTTTTTAAAAGACCTATTTTTTGACTTTAAATTTTTAATGTATGAAATGTAAATACTTGTGTTCTAAATTTAACAATTTTTGACACTTTAATTTTTTTTAAGTGTTATATTTTTTTACACATTATTTTTTTTTATGTCAATTTCTTGTATGAAATGTAAATACTTATGTTCTAAATTTAAAATTTTTGACACTTTAATTTTTTTAAATTGTTATATTTTTTTACACATTAATTTTTTTTTATGTCAATTTCTTTGGACATAAAAAAAAACATAAATTATCGAATTTAGGCTTCTATGATCTATATCAATTTTTATTGAGAAGGTTTTTTGCGATAATCACATCAAAATTCATTCGTCCACCCGTTTCGAACCAGTTAATTTTGATGTGATTATCGCAAAAAACCTTCTATATATATATATATATATATGAGACAAAAAAACTTACAAATGTAAAAAAAAATTATCTCGTAAACCATAAAAAAATTGGAAAAAAAAGCAAATTTTTTTTGAACTATAAATTAATTAATTAAAAATAGAAAAATTTAATAAAAGTATTAACAAAAAATAAATAAAAACAAACTAGATTAAAAAAAATAGAAAAAAAAACCAATAAAATCTAAAAAACTATTAAATTAAGATTAAAAACATTAAAAACACTTAAAAAAACAAAATATACTAAAAAAAACATTTAAAAATTTAAAAAATACATACATTTCAAAATTAAAAATAATAAATTAGAAAAACATTTTAAATTTTATATATATATATATATATATATATATATATATATATATGATGATGGTGGTTAACGTCCACTGAGACCGAACATTGGTCTATCGGACCTAAATAAACAAATTATTTATTTTGATTTAAGATTTTAATTTTATGCTCAAAAAGCTTGGAGAGAAGCCTCTCGAGCTCACTATAATTTTGACATTGTAAAACGCTAGGAAGGTCAGTATTATAACAAAGATTGTGAAACTGAGATATAATGTGGTTGTACGCGGGGCACTTTAAGAGGAAGTGGTTTTCATCCTCGATGTTCCTATTCTCACATATATGGCAGATCCTTTCCATCCATGGCATTTTAGGAACTGCCCAACGACCTGTTTCACTATGGAGCTCATGAGAATTTGTTCTAATCTTTGTTTTATTAATTTTTTTCTTTGAGCTAGTTAAAATAGAGAGATACTTTTGATCTTTTAGGGTGGGGTTGATGACCTTCTTATAATAACTTAACTTTCTTTTAGCGGCTAAATCTTTCTCACACCACATTTTTTCTTTGAACTTAGAAGTAACAATATCTTTAATGTTATTTATGTTTTGCAATGCATCATTCTCGTTGATCTCCCAATAGTTTAACCAAGCCCTTGTGTCTTTATGCCACCCCCAATTGAGCCTTAGGTGGTTTTGGCTAGAATTTAAAGCTAACTTAGGAAGTCTATGATCGTCTATGTTATTGAGTTTGTGCTTGCACAATAGAAATCTAATTATAGCTAGGCTCTCAATAGTGGAAAGACCTGCTTCTATATTAAAAAAAAAAACCACCATATATTTTGGATTTAAAAAAATAAAAAACATATATTTATGATTAAAAAAACATTTAAAAAAAACATATATTTTGGATTTAAAAAAAAACATTTAAAATTATAAAAACAAAGTATAGTTTTGATTTAATAAAAAAGAACATTTAAAATATTTTAATATTTAAAAGATTTAAAAAGATATTAAAAAAATATTAAAAAAAATTATTTTAAAAATTTATATAAAATTAAAAAAGTACTTTTCAGACAAACTTAAAAGATAAAAAAAATAGAAATCATCTTAAAAAAATATATATATTTCTATTAAAAAAAAAAAACTTTCCTATGCCGCCTGGGTGCCCATGGGGCGCGGCCCTGGGCGGAAAAGCTCCGCGCCCGAGCGCCCATGGGGGCGCGGCCCTGGGCGGCAAAGCTCCGCCGCCTAAGGCCGCAACCCCACGGGCGGTTAGGTGGCATCGAAAGTATATATATATTTTTTTTTTCTGTTAAATCAAAAAAATATTTTTTAAATATGTTAATTCTATTTAAAAAAAAAGTTTAAGTTTGAAATGTAATTTTTAATTTTATATAATTTTAAAAAATATATATATTTTTAAATATTTTAAATGTTTTTAAAAAAGTCAAAAGAATTCTTCTTCTTCTTTTTTTTTCTTCTAAATGTTTTTTTCAATAATAATAATAATAATAATATCCATTTTTAAGGTCATAGTGAAGCCGGACACCAAATTGGTGTATGAGAACTCTTTGTTTGTGGGATGAGAACTCTTTGTTTGTGGGATAAGGGATCCACCTCCACGCAGTGATTTCACTGCGAAGTCTACGAAGGCATACATACTCTACCCCCTCTAGTTTTGAACCTGTGACCTCTTAGGAGGAAACACATGCTCTTAACCATTAGGCCCACTTAAGCTGTATATAAAAATAGAAAATTTTTAAGAAGCATATACAAATTCAATCAATGTCAAATAGAAATAGAAATTTTAATTTTTTCAAAATATATATATATATATATATATTTTAATTTTTTTAGAATAAAAGATATATTGTTTTGTTTTTTGTTCTTCTTTTTTGAATATATATATATATATATATATGTATGTGTTTTTAAATTTTAATTATTATTATTATTTTTTTAAATTTCAGTATATTTTTGATTTTTTAGTTTTTTTTTTAAATATTTTTAATATTAATTTTAGTAGTTTTTAAATTTTTTTGGGCTTAATTTTCTATTTTTTAAAATCTAGTTTGTTTTATTTTTATTTTTTTTGTATATGCTTTTTAATTTTCTTTTTTTAATTTTTATTTACTTAATTTTATAGTTTTTTAAAATTTTGTTGTTTTTTTTACAATTTTGTTGTTGTTGTTGTTTTTTTTTTTTTTTTTTTTGAGATAAAAAAATGTATTTTTTTTTTAAAATGTTTTTCTTATTATTTATTTCTTTATATTTTTTTTAGTTTTTTAATTCTCATCTTTTATAGGTTAATTTTGTTTTTTTTTAAAACATTTTTATGATTGATTTTTCTTTTTTGTTAATTATTATTATTATTATTTTTGTATATTTGATTTTTTTTTAATATATATTTTTATTTATGTTTTGCTATTTTTTAAACTTTTTTTTTTGCTTTTGTTTTCATTGTTTTAATTTTTAATTTTATGTTTTAATTATTCTTTTGAATTTTAATGTTTTTCGGAGTCATGATAAAATCTTTTACACCATTATTTCAAAATGATGAAAATTTACCCTAGAAAAAAATGTCTTATTCTAGTATCAACACTTTTTGTTTTGAGGGTGTTTTTGCACATAAAAATTCGGTTTTACTGACATTTTTTAAAAATGTTGAAAATTGACCTTAAAAAAAACCATCGTTCCAATATCAACACTTTTAATTTCCAGAGTGTTTTTTCACAAATTTTGCACAAAAAATTCGTTTTCATTGCCATTTTTAAAACATGTTCAAAATTGACTCTAAAAAAAACTATCGTTCCAATATACACACTTTTTCGTTTTTAGCACTGTTTTTCATGTTTTTTTGGGGTTTTTTAGCCAGAGTTCCCGTTTCAAAAGTTACATTGTTTTCCACCCTAGTTAACATTAATCTGTCTTTTCTCTATTATGGGCACAAGAAATACCCTCTCGAAGAAGAGCGAAAACTTGCTAGTCCTTGATCTGGTTTGGCACAGGAAAAATCAATTTGGAAAGGGAAGCAAGACTTTGTTTGGGAAGGCAATGGAATTTGGTGGGATTTTGGTTCTTTTTTAGGGCACAGTCACGTCATCTAAAAATGAGGCTTTCCATTGGTTCTCTCTGATGCAAACCTACGATGGAAGTTTTGTTCGTATCAATGAAATTGAAGCGTAATTTTCCCTGAATAAATTGGGTTTTCCTAAAGGCCCCAAAGTATTCACTGAGATCGAAATTTATATCCGAATTTTGAGCATGACTAGGGTCGTTCTGGAATAAGAAAAATGTTGTGGCCTAATGTTAATTTAGATAAAAATGGTATGTTCTATGCTTAAGACAATTTACTTCAAAGTTCCTTTAGTAGCCCAATGAAAAATTCCAATTACATCCAGTAGCAATCACATTAACTTATAAACATTGACAGTAAATGTGAATAGAACATAAAATCATATGCATAAGACAAGCCAAGAAAAGAGGACACAAGATGTGGCGCATGCCAGAGACAAACCCCAATGTGGTGAAACCCTTTGATCAAATCTTCTTATTATTCTTCAATATTTCAAGAGAGAGAGTACAAATATAAGTCGAAAAAAGATCTGCTAAATCAGCAGTCAAATCAGCTCTAACCAGAAAGTCACCGGTGGTCAAAGCTGCTCCAAAACATCCTCCAAACAGTAGTCCAATTCGGCCTTCTAAGAGAGTCAAAGTCAACTCAAAATCTTTGGTCAAACCCAGTCAAAGGAGAGAGAAAGTTTGTTGTAATTTTCTGTAGTCAAAGCTGAAGTCAACACTGGTCAAACACCTCCAAATGTCTCGATTTTTGTGCGAACGAAAGCGGCCTAGAAAAATTAGAAATCTGGCCCAAAAACCGAAGTCAACGCAAGTCAAATACCCCACGGTCAATGCCGGTCAAGGCCCTAAAGTAAGCGCTCTGTTCTGCCCAGAAACTCGGCCTCGTGCCACACGTGCGAAGTAGAAAAAGCATTGCCCAACCACACATGCGAAGAAGAGAGAGAGAAGCCTTTAATGATGTTTTACCCAATCAAGAGAGAGAATAAGATGTGATGAGATGATGATGTCCAAATGAGGAAAATGTCTCTTATTTATATACAACGTTGAGGGTGAAAAGACACATCTGTTGGGCTTCATGAGCCTACATTTGACTGGAGCTGACCTTTACAATTTGTCCATAAAAGAAATAAATTCATAATTCCATTTTTCTTGTGGGAATGAGATGATCTTTATATCAAAATTTTACCTCTTTGAAAGAGGAATCCAATGCAATAATCATCTCCATCATATGAGTTGTCCTAAGGTGGAATTTGGCTCTAGTTGCCAATTTTAACACTTCCTCTCAACTAGGGAGAATTTCACCTGCCAATTTATCATCATGCCAACCTGTTATCCTGTACCATCCTGCCATTACTGCTCTGCTTTGCTCTGCTGAACCATGAAGAGATAATGAAGAAGTGATCAAGAGTGTATCATACCACTCTCCACTGACTAAAGTCAATCCTTGATCCCATATCAAGTTGTTGAACACCATGCATCCCAGTCATAGGGAATACGATAGTACACATTGCGTCCATCGGTAGTTCTATGGTCCCTAAACAGCTTTTCCCAACTCATTGGCCAGATGAGAGGTACTTCTCATGAGTCCCAGACTCTATGGGTAGGATGTGTGTCAGGGCATCAATAGGAGAAGGTGAACCACTGAACCTGCTCATATGCCATAGGAGAAGATGAACCACTCATCCTATGCATATGTCAACTGTAGGGGAAGGACTCACCCTACATGCATGTGTCTAGGTAGGGGAAGGTGAACCAGTCCCCTACACACATGTCAACCATAATGGGGTATCACAGGGGAAGGTGAACCACTCACCCTACACACATGTCAACCATAATGGGGTATCACAGGGGAAGGTGAACCACTCACCCTGTATCCAATGCACCATTAGGGGAAGGTGAACCATGCTCATAGCTAGCTCCAAGAAGTACCCCACGCCCCCAGGAGCTCCCAGAGCTTTGTGTCTAACTCATACGAGATCCTCATAGGAGGGTCATTCTACGACTCCAAGTCTCTCTCGAAAGAATAATAATTTGACCTTTCTGAGAGGCTTCATGAGAATGTCAGAAACCTGCTCATCTTTCCTTATGTATTGGAACCCAACTACTCCTCGTTGTACCATATCTCGGATAAAGTGTTACCTGATATCAATGTGCTTGGAGAGGTCATGGAAAACATGATTCTCTGATAAACGGATCCCACTCTGGTTATCGCAGAAGATCACGATCGTATCTAGCACATGTTCAAATAAATCATTGAAGAGCTTCCTCAACCATATTGCTTCACAACAAGCCATACTCATAGCAATTTATTCGACCTCGACGGTGCTTAGTGCAACCGATTTCTACTTCCTGCTCATACGAGATATAAAAGCAGACCCAAAGAGAAGCAACACCTAGACGTTCTCTTATGATCCACCACACTGCTAGCCTAATGAGCATCTGAATATCCATGTAGCCTCAAATTCCCGACAGTGTATTTCAGACCATAGTGGATAGTGCCCCGAAGATATCTCAAGAGATTCTTGGCAGAAATCCAATGAATGTGATGAGGGTTGACCATATATTGACTCAACTTGTTCACAACGAAGCATATGTCAGGACGAGAGTTGACCAAGAACATTAGTGCCCCCACAAGTTGATGATACTTGGTAGGGTTTGCCAATTTGGGCCCAATAACACTTCCACATAGCTTCTTAAAGTTAAGTTCCATCGGAGTAGTCACGGACTTACAGTGCACTATCCCACATCTCTCAAGTAGTTTCACAATATATTTTTGTTGAGAAAGGAAAATCTCACCTCGCTTTTGCCAGACCTCTAACCCTAGGAAATAATGCATTAGTCCTAGGTCCTTTATCTCGAACTCGGAAGCCAACTACCTCTTTCATTGATGAATGAGAGGGTCATCACCTGTCAAAAAGGGATCACCCACATAAAGGACTAGAATGAGAGGTTTGTCCTTTTCAACCTTGAAGTATAGGTTCGGGTCAACATCGCTTCTTGTAAAAGCCAATGCCATAAGATAGATATCGATCCCCTCATACCAAGCCCTAGGGGCTTGCTTCAATCCATAGCGGGCTTTCTTCAACCTGCATACATGTGTCTCATGATATTGAACCTCAAACCCCTAAGGTTGTTCCACATATACTTCCTCCTTAAGCGAAACACGCAAGAAGGTAGTTTTGACATCCATCTGATGAAGGTTCCATCTTTGCGAGGCAACAAGGGCTATGATTGAACAGATGGTGGTGTATTGGGAAACCGGTGCAAATATCTCGTCATATTTTACTCCTTCCTTTTGAGAGAAGCCTCGAGCTACAAATCTGGCCATGAATTTCTCAGCACTCCCATCAGCTCCATGTTTGATCTTGTAGAGCCATTTCGAAGTGACCACAAACTTATCCTTAGATCTAGGAACCACATCCCAGACATCATTCTTCATGATCGATTCATATTCTTTGTTCATCGTATCCTTTCAAACATATTGCTTCATGGCTTCTTCGACTGTACAAGGCTCAGATTGTACAATAGTACTCATGACAGCTAAGTACCCTTGGTACCTATTTGGCTTCTTGCTTTCATGAAATGTCTCTCTTAGTGCAATGTGTTTCTTGGCATATTCAAGAGTATCTTTAAGCCACAAAGACCTCTTTCTTGTAGTAGAGGACTCACAAGGAGGTGGATCAATGGGATCCATCATTCCTTCAACATCAGACACCGGTATATCAAACGAAGATTCATCCTACTTTTTTGCATCATCATCATCATTAGCCTTCCTAGGAATAGGAAAATCTCGAATCTTTCTAAGTGCGGAATCTTCATCTAAAGTGACATCATGACTTAATTCCACTTCCCTTTGACCAAACACATAGATTCTATATGCCTTCGAAGTTTCACTGTAGCCCAGAATGTCCCTCTCTTCCCAGATTCATCTAGTTTGTTTCTTTTCTTTTTCGGCACGTGAAAGTATACAAGACAACCAAAAATTCTAAAATGAGAATTATCAGGTTTCTTATTAGTGAATACTTCTTCGGGTGTCTTGAAGTCCAAAGCTTGATGTGGGCATCGGTTTTGGAAATACACAATAGTGTTGGCAGCTTCTCCCCATAAGAAATTTGGAAGACTCTGATCATGAAGCATAGCCCGGGTAACTTTGATGATAGTATGATTCTTCCTTTTGGTAACACCATTTTCTTCAGGAGTATAAGCGGCTGTAGTCTCCCTCTTAATGCCAACTTCTCTACAATAGTCTTTGAATTCATTAGACTCATATTCGGTCCTTAGAACTTTGATCTTTTTCCCTGTTTCATTCTCGACCAAGGCTTTGAAGGAGAGGAACCACTTGAATGCTTCATTCTTCTTCTTTAAGAAATAGATCCATGTCTTGCGAGAGAAGTCATCCACAAAACTAGCATAATAAATATCCACCCAAAGATGTAACGAGCATCATACCCAATAGATCATAATGGACCAATTGAAGAATATCAGTGGTTTGCCTGTCACTTGAGGGGAATGGTCTCCTTATATGCTTCCTAGCTTCACATCCCTGAAAAACATCTTCATGATTTAAGTTGAATTCAGGGATCCCTGTGACCATCTTCCTTACATCGGGTAAGGCTTTGAAATGAAGGTGGTTAAATCTTCAGTGCCATAATTCAGATTGAAGAGAGGTGTAAAAAATCATAGCTCCTGTTGACCACTTCGTGTCAATGACCCCATAACAGTACACCCCCTTTTCTGTAAAAGGGATATCACTTGATCGATATGTCTGTGCCGTCTAGTTATCATCATCAGCCTGATCATCATGTTATAATGTAAACCCGTTCTGCATGTATATGATGTAAATAATCTCAATAGAACCATGTCATGTATGTAACAACCTAGGTAAACCTACCTTTCTAGTGAAAATCTCCATTCTGAGAGGCTTTTTGTCTCACTGATCCATTCTTGGATGGTTAACAAATTTTGCCCTCTAGTCTTACCCCAAAGCTGGAATGGATTTTGTTGCTAGGATCTTAGGCGAGTCCTAGAGTTCTAGATCAAGTTTATGTAAAAGTGATTTGGGAATAATCCTAACTATTTGGTTAGGTTATTTTATTACAAATTGCTTGGTCTGCTGGATTATATTTGTGTCGCAGAAATGGGTAGTCTATGAGGGTCTTTTACAAATGGGTTTCCCCCTTATGATGTAAAAAATATGAAAATCATGATGTAAAGTGTCTTGAGGGTTGGAAAATAATTTATCCCTTCATAGGTTAATTAATTAAATTTTATAGCAAAAAATTAATTAAAATCTTAAGCCAAAAAGTTAATTAATTCTAGGTTCTAAGTAAATTTAAATTCTCCAAAGACAAAATTTGTGGGTCCTAAAAAATTAAATTTAAAAAAGTCCTGGGACTAAGGTAAATTAATTATTTTGATAAATTTTAAACCTTTGATCCCTGGGGTTAAGTCAAAATCAATTTTTTGTGAAATTAACTAAAAAATTCTATTTTTGAGTTAATTAAAATGCATTTAAATAAAATTTTTGAATTTCCTCAAAATTTAAATATTTCGACGGATGAGATTAAAAGAAATTTTGATTTTCATCAACAACTGAGATTGCTTTGACGATGATCACTCGAACTAGCTGTTGGAAGATTTATTTTTAAATAGGAAGTCATTTGTCAGTCGATCTATCCGATTTCTGAGTTATGTGTTAAGCAAGAAACTCTTGTGTAATCTTTTTCTAGATAATAAAGAAAGACTTTGGGGTTAATTTCTACTGGTGTTACTCTTCATGGGAACACTGCAAGATCTTTTATTTTTATGCATAATTTTTTCTACAGCCATTGATGATAGTTTTTGAAGAGTGATTTGAGTACATGTATCTTACTCAGTCGCTGGGGTTTGAATAATAATTTAAATTTTGAACGTAATAACATGTATCTCTATTTGTTTAAATTTTATTATTATTTTCTCGCTCTATTTTTAATGACTGGATCGAGTTTTGCAGGGAAATATTGATTTAGATCCTTGGGCGTTAGGGGAAGTTTTCAGTTGGATTAGCGAACTCCCGATCTGTGTTTCTTGAAGAGCCCAACTAAATTAGCTCTAGGCTTATCATAAGTTTTTTGTTTGTGATGCGCGAAGGGTTTCGAGTTAACACCTCCTTTAATTTTTTTTTTTTTTTAAATTTCCATGTGATATAACGATAGATCTGGCTATTTAGAGCCTTAAGAGTGTAATTATTGTAATTATTTAACTGGGTTTTTTTTTTCATTGTATATATCGTTTCTGGGTGCTATTGTCATTTGCAACTGCATATCTGAAGGAAGATTTTATTTGAAGTCAGATCTAGGCCCTGGACGGTAAGATCTTGTCTCAATATCATTTTGTAGGGGCATTATTTTTTACAGTTCGAGGGTTTGAAAAATTTAAATATGTGGATTTTATGAGTTTTTCCTGAAAGGAAATCTAAAGCAGAAGTATACTGGTTTAACTTAAATTTCTGGAAATTGTTTAGGGGTTTCTTGGGCTACCATATTTTTTCGTCTGCTGCCTTGAAGCTCTTCAAAAATCATAGCTCCTCTTTGCTGTTGCGTTTTTTCTCTGGAAAAATTTCAATTTTCTTTTTACTGCCTGGGGTTTTTCGATTTTTGCTGCAATCTTCTCGCTCTCACTGCAAATTTTGAAACATTCATCTTCTTCCCTCTGCCCGCTATCCTTTTTATTTCCCCCACAACACTGTCTGTAAAACCCTCTCCGCTTTTCTTCCTCGAGTTTCCTTCTCTGCCTACACTACTCTTCATCGATCGGTCTACTCTCCTCTCAACCTGCAAACCTGTGTCTCCTTTACCTACGTCTTCCTTTTGCCTTCTCCATCTTCCTAACCCATAACCACTCCTCTCATCTCCCGCTGCCAAGACCCGCGTATCCCTTCTCCTCATCCTCTCTCTCCTCCAATCGCTTCCTCCATCGTCGTTGCTCAGCTCTCAACCTGCACAACACTCACAAAATTTCGACTTTGGTTTTATTTGCTTTATTATTTGGATATGAGTTGGGTTTAGGTTTCATGATGAAATCAAATTCTTTTTTTTTTTTGACTTTTTAATTTGTTTTGTTTTGATTTAATTTAATTTGTTTTGTTTTGCATTTTTTTCTTAACTTATGATTTTGATTTTTTTTTTTTGTTTGGATTTCATTTATTTTATTTTGATTTTGCTTAAAACATTCAAAAACACTTTTTTTTTTTTGTGACTCTTAGATTACTAAGGAATTAAATAAAAATGAGAATTTATGCTCTTATATATATATATATATATATATATATATGGCCTACGGCCCATAAGAAATTTAAATTTAATTAAATACTTTTGATTTTTATTTTTGGTCGCATTAATTTTATTTTTTCCACATTAAACTTTGCTTCATAAGCTTAGCGCATTAAAAATTTACCTAAGGGATAATTAAATTATAATATAAAGTTCCTTGGTGTTTTTTGTGTGTTAAGTGTAAAATTTTAAATTTTGTGGTAGTGATTTCTCTATTGTCAAGTGCGATTAATGTTTTAGAATCATATCTAAAGATTGACTATAGGAGAAAGATAAATTCTAGATCTGGGTTATTGAAGAAAATCATTTTAAATCTAGAATCATTGCTTAGCAGTTAATTTTCATAATTCTTCATGGTATTTAATTGCTAGAATATATTGCATGATAAAGTTTTGGGCATTTACATTTAATCGTTCATGATCGTCACTTTCATCACATTTATAAATTGCTCTGGATAACTTGTTTTTATCTAGTTTATGGTTAATTGAATATAAAGGCACTAGTCTAAAATCATTTTTATCTTGTGGTTGTGTCTTATTTTATTAGATCTATCCATTTCGATTAACCAAGACTCGCTTACATTCATCAAGTTATTCATCTTTAAGTCTCCTAGAGCCTGTGTTTCACATGCTATCCTCATTCATTCACCTTATGTACTACCCCCATTGTCTTGTCTAGGAGAGAGTCTAAACGAAGTGAGTAAATAGAAGAGTGACAACCTGTACTCTGAGCGTTGTCGCGGTTCCTAGACACTTTGTGCGATGATAGTTCCCAACGGACTTCCTCCATCCCGAAAGAGACCTTCAACCCTGAATCCTAGAGTGAATGCATCTCTTGGATTCCTTTGCCAAAGATGAACCTTCCCATAAAAAAATGACACCTTAAAACCTTTGTCTTCCATCGCAGAAATAGAAACCAAATTCTTTTTTAAGTCAGGTACATATAGCACATCTTGTAGGTAAAGGGTTTGACCTTGATTTAAGTGAAGAGTAACGGTCCCAATTCCTTTCACGAGATAGGTGGAATTATCCCCAAGTATGATCTCCATATTTGTCTTCTTCTCAACCAATTTTGAGAGAGATTCTTTATACCCAGTGAAGTGCCTTGAGGCACCACTATCAATCAACCAATGGTCCAATGTATCTAGAGGAGAGGCGGTGGAGAGGGAAGAAATAAGATAAAATTCATTTTTCTTTGCAACATTAACTTCATCATACCTGGAGTTTCTCGGCTTCTTGGGAGGATGACCACCTCCATTTAGAGTAGCAGGTGTATTCCTTTTTCCTTTGTTATTGAACAAGTTGTTCCTTCGATTGCCATTTCCCTTGAAGTTGTTGTTGTTATTGTTGTCATCATCTTGTTGAGTATCCTTCTTGTGAGGACACTCTCTAGCGAAGTGGCCAAACCTGTTACAATTGAAGCACCTTCCATTTCTTCGTTCTTTGAATCCCTACTTGAACCCATGTCCTTGATTCCTTGGACCATCATTGCTCCTTCTAGAATGTGCGGAGAAGGCAGTAGGATTATTTCCATTTGAGGGCTTGTCTCGTTCCATCATCCTTATTTCTTCTTGAGTGCATCTGGCCAATAGTTCCTCATATTATGGAATCCTGTCATTGTTAAGAATGGTAGTGTTGAACACATCCCAATCTCTTGTAAGGCCCCCAAGTGAAATAAGAGAGAGTTCCTTGTCACCAATGACTTCTCCAATAGATAAGCGATCATTCTTGATCTCGGTGATCCTCATGAAGTAGGATTCGATGGATTATCCTCTATCCATCTTGATGTCTTTCAAATTTTTCTTGAGAAAGAGAATTTGATTTGCATTGTTCACTTTGAACATCCCAACCAGTCTTTCATACATATCCTTAGATGTTTCCAAATTAGAGATATATGCAACCAAAGGCTTATGAATAGAATCAACAATAATATTTTTATCTTTTGTCTCACCTTTATTGTACATTGTTTGAACAACAACATAGGCACTTGAAGGAGGCTCAATTATTCTTCCTTTGACATAGTCCATGGCATCATTCTCTTCCAAAGTCAAATCCAAAATCATCTTCCATGGATGAGAGTTTGATTTGTCCTTGAGCTTGTCATTAGATTTGAAGAAAGATGTAGTCGTCATTGGGACTAGTTCCAAGTCCTTGTCCAACAACTTCCTTTAGTGATTGCTCTGCTTCACTCTTGCTTGGGCTTTGTCTTCACCTTAGCTCTTACGCCATGTTAATTTTAGATAAAACGGTATGTTCTATGCTTAAGACAATTTACTTCAATGTTCCTTTAGCAGCCCAATGATAAATTCCAATTATGGTTAGTAGTAATCACATTAACTTATAAACATTGACAATAAATGCAGATAGAACAAACATCATATGCATAAGACAAACCAAGACAAGAGGACACAAGATGTGGTGCATGCTAGGAATAAACCCCAATGTGGGGAAACCCTTTGATCAAATCTTCTTATTATTCTTCAATAGTTTAGTAGAGAGATAGAGTACAAATATAAGCCCAAAATAGATCTCCTAAATATGCAGTCAAATTAGCCCTAACCAGAAAGTTAACGGTGGTCAAAGCTGCCCCCAAAAAAACCTCCAAATAACAGTCCAATTCGGCCTTCCAAGAGAGTCAAAGTTAGCTCAAAATATTTGGTAAAACCCAATCAAGGAGAGATAGTATGCTGTAATTTTCTGCAGTCAAACCTAAAGTCAATGCAGGTCAAACACCTCCAAATGTCTCAATTTTTGTGCCAAAGAATGCAACCTAGAAAAATTAGAAATCTGGCCCAAAAACCAAAGTCAACACAAGTCAAATACCCCACGTTCAATGCTGGTCAATGCCTTGAAGTCAGTGGTCTGTTCTGCCCAGAAACTCGGCCTCCTACCACATGTGCAAAGTAGAAAGAAGAGCTGCCCAGCCACATGTGCGAAGAAGAGAGAGAGAAGCCTCCAATGATGTTTGACCCAATCAAGAGAGAGAAGAAGATGTGATGAGATGATGATGTCCAAATGAGGAAAATGTCTCTCTTATTTATACACAACATTGAGGATGAAAAGACACATATGTTGGGCTTCATGAGCCTACATTTGACTGGAGCCGACCTTGACAATTTGTCCATCAAAGAAATAAATTTATAATTCCATTTTTGCTTGTCGTAATGAGATGATCTTTATATCAAAATTGTACCTCTTCGAAGAGGAATCCAATGCAATAATCATCTCCGTCATATGAGCTATCATAAGGTGGAATTTGGCCCTAGTTTCCAATTTTAACACCTAACTCGTGACTTGTGACAAAAGGTGAATTAAGACTTGTGTCTGTAAGGAAGTCCCGAAGCTATTGCACTTGTCACAAATATATTGATCACAGGTTCTCTCGTCACTCCGTGTCGTTCAATAGTGCAAACCCTACAACTAAAGCATCGAGCCTCATTGAAGCGAAGGTTAACTTGGTGTCTTAGTTTGGAAATGCTAGTTCGAGCCCTTTATCCTGTAACAGACTCATGGAGATAGATTCCCGAGCGTGATAGTGGGAGGAAACATAGGTATATTTATATTAGAGTAGATATTGTCCCACAAAAAAAATAATAATTAGAAGAAGATACTTTGGTTAATTGTGGACTTCATTATCTTGTGACAATTTGTTACATTGTTGAACACTTTATGGTTTAATTAAAGAATTGGCCATTTTATTATTTAATTTTAAGGATTGGCCATCAAATGTTATTTTTCTCCACTGAGTATAATTGTGATTGTGCATTGGAAAAGTATTCAGTGAGTTGTGTTAGAAATTCGTTGTTTTTATTTGATCTCCTGCAAAACCCTAGAGCTCAAATTGCTATAGGCCATTACAAAAAACAATTTATAACTCTCCGCCTCACTTTACAACATTCTATCTCACTATCACAAGTATCACTTTTAATAAATTCCTATTTTATTCCCCGAAATTTTACTACATGATTTGATCCTCATCACCATTAACCTTTTGATTAAATTCAACTGAAAGAGGTTGTGCTCTATGAAGAGATATCTTGCTTGAAATTTTTTGATGGTGTCATTGATCATACTTTA
Source organism: Pinus tabuliformis (assembly GCA_031772625.1). Taxonomy (NCBI): domain Eukaryota; kingdom Viridiplantae; phylum Streptophyta; class Pinopsida; order Pinales; family Pinaceae; genus Pinus; species Pinus tabuliformis. Next base: position 311,198,077 of record CM062819.1, on the reverse strand, counting down.
GGTTAGTTAATTGCAATTTTATGTTTTCGAGGTTGGCAATGATGGCATCCTAAAATCTAGATATCAAATCTGATAGGATCACTCATCAAGGTTGGCAAAAATCATCAATGTTATAAAAGTCCTTAATGGAAAATGATTTTCATTCATGCCAAGCATTAATCTTCAAATTTATTTCATCTCAGAGGTTTGGTACACTTATTTGTTCCCTATTCATTTACAACATTTTCACTAAATTTGGCCTTTATCATGTAATTGTCTCAAATAATGTACATGCACTTCAACGTTTTTCCTACATTCATGAAGAACTGTATTGTTAACCAATTGAATAATGCTTTGATTATCATTAAAAAAACAACATGCATCTACTGCGCTAAACCATGATATGCTTATAATCTTAATAAAACTCCCTTGTTTTGCATTCAACATGCCGGTGTGCTGGATTTATGTTGAAAACAATGCAACTGTGTACTACTTCTTACTATGCATACTAATTACCGTCGAACGAAATTGATATACAAATCTAGATGTGGACTTCATGTCATGTACACATCTGATCTAGTTGGAAGTTGTGGAACCGGTTAGTGCTAAGTCATCCATATGACGAGAATATTTAAATCCCCATATCAATGTGTCTTTAACAAATCTGAATTCTTTTCGTTGTCTCCCAGTTACTTTCATTTGGTTCAATCACGTATCTTGATATTTCACCTTATGCATAACAAAATTTGGGGTGGGTAATGCTCAAATAAATAGGATTGTGTACCTGCTCCCTCTATACATGGTCGCACTAAATGCTTTCCTTTATTAATCTTTAATAAGATTTACTTGAGAATCCATTTGGTTGTCATATTTTTTGCATTCTTTTGTTCCTCAAGTTGAATCTGATGACTAGATTAAGCTAAGGTATCCTATGGAATTTTCAAGCTAACCCTTGAACAAGAGGGACCAATTCTCGATATTTACTTAGGTTTTACTAGCCATAGAAACAATTCTCTAGTAGCAATAATAGAATAGAGCTAAAGCCAAACTTATATAATGATTGAGTTGAACAAAAGGTTAGACAATTTTATGTAAGATAAGAGAATAAATTGGTATAACAAATATAAATTGCAAAAATATACTCATTATATCAAGCATCAATTTCAAACATAGTAGCAATCACACAACAAAGATAATCCAGTAACTCTGTGAGAAACAAGTAATTTGCAGGCACACATGAGTAGAGATAAAATTTTGATTTGTAATTGCAAAAAAATATACCATAAAAGGCAAAAGAGAATAAAGAAAAAGGTAACACATATGTGCTTTAATATATCAATTAAAGGAATACTCAAGGGTTGATAACAAGTATAACCACATATTTCAAGATAAATTTCATTCAACTAACATTTCCATATAACTGTAACATCTACAACCTTGGTGTATTAGCGAGTCATATGAGATAAAATACTAGGAATATGATCCCATCGAGTAAGTCTAATTAGAACCAAAACCTTCACGAGCACATCATTTGCACAAAATCACATACAACACTAAACATTAGCTACCAAATTCAAAATTAAATAATTAATATAAAATTTATACTCTGCAATAATATTCTGAAGACACTGTAAGTCTCATCGTCTGAACTCTTACAAAAATAAAAATGTATCTTAACAACAAAACTGTCGACCCTTACAATGTGTCTCAACCTTTTCTTTTAAAGTGAAAAGAAATAACTACCTATCCCACTTATAAAAGGTAACTAATTACACGTACACTATTTTTTTATGTAAGCCAGAGCAAAAGATTTATATTAGTAAAATATAATATTTACATTGATAACATAGATTCTGGAACCCAAAAAGACTAACCTGGGAGTACTATTCTCCAACCAGGTAAAACAAAACTAAACATCATGACTATGAAAGCAAGAGACTAGAGATTAACATCATTTACATCCATGACCTGTAGTTATAACAAAATCCTCCAACATAAACTTAAGAGCTCAGACCACTGTAGAGAAAAAACAATGCTTTCAAGAGGCGTCCAGTGAAACAACTTTTGAGAAAACAATGAGAGAGAAAACCAACCACCAGTCCATTGTGCCAAACACCACATAGTGAAACCAACATTTCTAGCAAAAACACACCTTTTGATGATATGAGAGCGTTAACAGTGGAGTTAAACCACAACTTCTCCCCGTTGCAAAAAAAATCTCCACTCCAACACAGATAAAGATATTAAGTTCATAGATACCCAAGAGAGTAAGTGAGAAAACCTTCAAAGGTCCATGATACAAAAACCAATGAATGAGGATAGACAAAAAGATGAAACAACCAAGCCCTCTTTTGTCTGATATAATCACTGGTGAAGAAGGAGAGGTATTAGACAGTGGAGAATGAGTTATTGGTGGATCATTGAACACAATAGGAAGATCTGTCATGTCCTCATAATTCGACTCCAAAAGTACATATTTCTCAACTCTACGTAGATGTGAGACTATGTCATCCAGGCATCAACGTAAATTTGTGAGAAGGTGCTTAATGTTCTCGTCCTACAAAGATTTTATAATTGTCCACTTGCTTGTCTCGAAGAACGAGACTGAAGAGGGAATCCATCTGTTGATGCATTGCAATAAAATGTAGAAAGTACAATCTTCTCTTTATGAATTTCCTAGGGCCAGGGATCCATTTGAGGTCGTCTACACCCACCTCAGAATCATAGAAGTAAAGATGATTACCAAATTCCTTAGATTCAAGGTGGCGATTTTCCTTTCATACCTCCATAAGGACCAAATCAAAATAAGTTGCCATCGAATTCAAGCCAAACAACTTTCGATGTTCAAAAGTTGAACTACTTGCACCACCTCTATCACTTGCCATTATCTGTTGAGGAGGCATGGTTACAGAGAGAGACAAATAGTCCACAGAGAAATGGGTAATAGAAGGATGGATAAGACAACCATAAAGATATAATTTAGAGTATTTGACCCCCAACCATAAAAAAAACACTTCGTCCCCAATACCTAACAAGGGTACCCTTGGGAAAAAAATAGCAAATAGAAACCTAATTTAAACAATACCAGTCAGAACTAACAAATTATAGACAAATACCCCTTAAAACCCCATAGGGAATACACGGTATACACAAAGGTTGATTGAATGAGGTGATGAAGTAAAGACTGGGGTTGGCCAAAAATCATAGATTGAGAACAAAGGCAATAAAGATAAGAGGCACGACTTGCCCAAAACCAAAATATTCATTCTAAAATTAAAGAGAACGTTCTCATACTAGGAACAGATGGAGAATTTCAGGATACCAAACACCACAGACCATACATGACAATTAAAAGAGGTACCTGCAAAGTTTGTTCCTTGGAGTGCCAAGGTAGGTAGAACAACGACCAATTTGAACACTGATGGCCCTATATCTGTATTGTGCAAGAACAAAATGAAAAACATTAACCCCCTACGATAATCCTCCCACTGGTGGACATGTATAAACCATATGTTGTCTATCCCTAAGGATAATTTCGAGTCCTCAATTCACTCGAGAAGGTATTCAAACTACCCAATATTTCTATGTATAATATCATTGAGAACCATAAAATGCAATGTGAGGAATTCTCCTCCCCACCACGCTAGATCATGTCGTACCTCCACCACCTTGTAGGAGATCCCATGCATTTATAGTGAAAGGACAAAGAATGCCACATGGTTAACCAATGTTTTTCATGCCTCAACAGGACTTGGATAGGACAAGTGTTATGCCTGGTACACAACTTGAGAAAAACATTCATTGCTTGGTGCAGATCTCCATTAATGAACCCACAACAAGCATAACCCAAATCCTCGAAGGGATGAACCAATCCCTCTCGATATCGATAATTCATGGTAGCAGAAACAATACAACCCACGATACAAGTAATAACTTCAAACTTCCACTCCATTGCAACAATGCTCATGCATTTATGATGAGGTGACGTGAGTTGGTGTTGCCCATGTATAACCGTCCCCTTAACACGTTGTGACCAGGATAGAACACTTGTTAGGTGTGGCACACATTTTAAGACTTGTTGTAAGATCTTCGTTCACACCCCCAATCGGGGAAATTACAGATGTAATATTCCACGTGTAATTATTTACATTTCTATGGACTTTTCACTTTTGTGGGATTGACTTGTATTTAGTAGATTAGGTTTGTTTTTGTCACTTTCTCTTTTCCTTTTGTTGACACACTTGCTTTGGGCCAATTTGTAGATTGAGCTATTTGTTTCTTGGGGCACATGAAGATAGTGTAAACTTGATTCTCATCGTCATCCATGACTTTTTCTATTGTTGATTGTAGATGAACAATGTATTGTGTTGTTGTAGTGGAAATTTCATTTGCCACATTCCTTTCTTGTCTTGCTTAAGATTCTCGCATTTTACATGAGAGATTAGAGATTGTTTTCTTAATCTTAAATAGGTTATCTCTAACTTATATCTAAGAAGATATGGTGTTGAAGACAACTGGTGTATCAATTTATCTAAAGAGTCAAACGTTGAATTCTCTAAAAAAGGTTTCATTTATTAATTCTCTAGAAATAACATCTCTGGTTGTCTTTGGAGTATAGTTTTGATTTTCTCAACATTTGATAAAAAAATTCATTATATATATATATATATATATATATATATATTTGAAATTAACCAACCATCATAAGTCCAAAAGGTTGGCAAACCAAATGTTCTTACTTAACTCCATTCTTAACAAAGTTACTGATCAAACGAGAAATATTACCTCAAAACGAGAACTCTAGCCAAAAAACCCTAAAAAAACATGAAAAAACAGGTTGAAAATGAAAAGTGTTGATGTTGGAATAACATTTTTTTTTTCAAAGTAAATTTTCAATATTTAAAAAAAATGGTAGTAAAAACCATTTTTTTGTGCGTGCAAAGGATACCTTGAAAACGGAAAGTGTTGATACTGGAATAACTTTTTTTTAGGGTAAATTTTCAACAAATTTTAATAATGACGTTAAATATAAAATATCATGACTCCGAAAAACTTTAAATTTCCAATGTTTTTAATCATGACATTAAAGATAAAATATCATGTCTTTGGAAAACCTTAAAATTCCAACAATTTTCAGTGATGGTGCTAAAGAAAAAATACTTATAATTGTTTTCAACCATAACATTAAAGATAAAATATCATGACTTAGAAAAACATTAAAATCTTGACAATTTTTCAACCATAGAATTAAAACCAAAGATTATGGCTACAAAAAAACCCTAAGTTTTCAAAATATTTCAAGCATGACATTATGGAAAAAATTTATGACTAAAAAAACTTAAAATGAACACCTAAATGAAAGAGTTATTATACCAAGAGTAATCTATTTTTTAAATGTCAAATGTATAGCGATTCTAAAATCTTAGCCTAAGACAACTTGATACATTGCAACAAAAATTTAAACATCAACCATCTTGACACACAGTGTTGGGGAACTCGACCCATTGTAATGAAAACTTAAAGACGAATCATGAAATTGACAAATTGTGGGGCAGACTTTATTCATTATAACGAAAAATTTAAAGTCAACTATCAAATTGCACATAATGAGATTGGGTTGCTAGTCGAGCATCAACACAAACCTTGCAAAAAAAAAACCAAAATAATAAATAAATAATAAATAAATAAAAATAAAAAATACAAAAGGAAAAAAATGTAAACATTGAAAAAAAAACAATAAAAAAAAAACACAATTTTTTTTTTTTTTAAAATAATAACAAGTGATTAAAACTAATAATTTAAAACATGACAAAAAAATCAATTATAAAATATATATAAAAAAGAAAAAGAAAAAAAATTATAAAAAATGTAAAAAAAAAAAAAAAATTGTAAAAAAAAAAACATTTTTTTTTTTAAAGTTAAAAAAATAAAAAGAACCCCACAATTAAAAAACATAAATAAAATTAAAAATTATAAAAATGAAAAAATAAAACAATTAAAAAAAAATTAAAATTAAAAAAAAGGTAAAAGAAAAAATTAAGAATTAAAAAATTAAATTATAAAAAAATAAAAAATAAAAAACTAAATCAAATTAAAATTAAAAAAAAAATTACCCTCGGGGCAGCTTGGCATTGACCCAGGCCACCCTCGGCCATGACCGCCTTGACCGTGGGGCCTCGGGCCAGGTCAAAGCGCGACCATGGCTACGGGGCCTCGGGACTGGCTGGGGTCGGCATTGCGTAACGCCACCCTTCCTAGGGCTGCAGGGCCATGAGCCTGGCAGGGGCGGGCGTTGCACAGTGCTTGCCCCAACTAGGTCGAAGGCCCCATGGCCCTGGTTGAGGTGGCATTGCATAGCGCCGCCCCAGCTAGGCCTGAGGCCCCGCGACCTAGGTGTCCTAGGTCAATTCCAGAAATTGTCCTTGTTATACAATAATTTTTCACACTCCCTGTCTCATATCTTGAGCTGTTGAACTTTGTGCAAAATGTCGCAAAGCGACAAAAGATGTCAATGAATTCACCATGAAAAAATTGATCAGAGCATCCGTGAAGAAGAAATGCCTTCAAGTAATTTTGGAAGAGCTTGTCAAAAAACCCTATTTGCAAGCCCAACACTACTTTTAGCAGGAAAACCCGTGCTAATACCCTTTGGTGTAACTAGTGACTAGCGCTGGCAGTGCGGATTTGGATATGAAAATCCACGTTGATCCTCTTCAGGCAGTTTCTCCAAAAATGGAGCAGAAGCTTCTCTTACTAGAAGCCACGAGAACGGCGAGTTGGTTATTGTTGAATAAGGATATGGTCGAGTTATCCCATTTTGAGTCCTTGATCCTACCTTTAGGGATCTTCCCTATAATATGTGGACCTTATTTCCCCTTTTGTGGATCCCTAATTCCTTCTCATTCCCTATAAATGCATTCCATTACACCCTCAAATGGTTGGTCAGACTAGATTGGTCATGCTACTGCTAAATTGTGCCTAATTGCCACCAATTTGTTTAGGAGAAATGAGAGCTTGAGAATTCTTGGCTTGGACTTGGAAACCCATCTCGAAGGAGGCTTCCAACATCAAGACAGTGGTTGTATGCTTCCCTCTTGTGTTTATTATTAATATAATGCATGTTTAATTTCCATAAGCATGTAAATGACTACTTGCTTAGTATGATGCTCCTTGATATGTCATATGGTTTACATTAGAATGCATATGCTATGTTTTTCCATTGTTGTCTTTGTTTGATCTCTTTTGTAGGTATTCATTCACAATAGGATAGTGAAGATTGAGCTTGGAAGTGAGGAGATCAAGATCAACATCGAAAAGAAACTGCATAGGAATGAGGTAGGCCATCTTTTCTCTCTCATGTCATTCTAATTGAAACTAGGAGAGTTTTGCATGTATTTGTTTTGATTGTTACTAGATCCACTCATTGGACTAGAGGGATCGCTTCTATCCGTAGAAGGGATTGCCTAGATAACAAACGTAGGCCGCCTTGGGGCAATTTCTTTTTAATTTTTTTTTTTAAATTTCATTTAATTTGTTTTACATTTAATATGTTTTAGTTTTTCTATTTTTATTTTTTAAATTTAAATTTTTATGATTTGATTTTTTTTTTTGATTTGATTTTTATTTTTATTTTTAATTTTTTAAAATTGTTTTAATTTATTTTTATTTTATTTTATTTTATTTTTTGATTATGTATTATTTATTTATTTATTTGAATATTTTCCCATTTTTTTAATTTTAATTTTTTTTTTTTAGATTTTTTATTTTTACAAGTTAATTTTGTTTTTTGTTTTTTACATTTTTATAGTGTTTTTTTTGTCTTTTTTATATTTGAATTTTTTTTGGTCATGTTTTAATTTTTTTTTATGATATTTATATTCTGTTTTTTGTTTTTTTGTTTAATTTTTATTTACAAGTTAATTTTGTTTATATTTTTTATTTTTATGGTTTTATTTAATTTATTCTTTTCTTTTCTTATATAATTTTTATAATTGATTTTTTTGTCATGTTTTTTATTTTATTTTTATGGTTTATTACCGACATGAAAATCAATAACATTTGAAACAAATTATCCACATTCAATACATTAGAAAATTTAAAGTGTAAAAAATAAGTCCTCTAAACAAAAAGGGTTGATGTTGCATCAACACTTTTCAAAATCAGCATAAATATCACTAACATTTTTTATTTTTTATTTTTATTTTTATTTACTCAATACATAAAAAAATTAAAATGTCAAAAATAAGCCCTCTAAAAAAAAGTGTTGATGCTGCATCAACACTTTTCAAAATCAGCATGAAAATCACTAACATTTAAAAAAAAAAATGTTACATAAGAAAATTTAAAGTGTCAAAAATATGCTCCTAAAAAAAAGGTGTATTCTGAATAACCACTTTTCAAAATGGGTGGTTTTTTTGCTACCTCAAAAAACAGGTAATCGGTAATTTTCTCTTTTGATGGCTAACTATGTTTCTTCCTTAAAATCATTTATTTCATTTTTGTCTTGTGATATTTCTTGATTCATTTCATCAACTATCTACTTTTTCTCTTTGATTGTCATAATAGATCAGATAATTTCATCTTTGGTCAAGAATCCCATAGTTTCAAGCATGTGATTTGGAGTAGAATATAACCATTGAATAATGGAATCCACTTATGGAATTTTGTTTTCTAACTTTGGAACTATTCTTCTCAACATCTAGAAGAGCATTAACTATAAAAATGGATTCACAATTGCGTAGCAAGGTCATATGTGGTTTGATTTCTTCAATATTTTCAATGATAGTATTCTAGATTTTCTTTTGGGCTTCCATAACGACTTCCTATTGTTTTTGAGTTTAGTGCATCATGAAGGAATACAACTACGTTTCTTTATCCTTAATTATTGCTTGGAAGGCTTCAATAACCTCTTTCTTTTGGTTACACACTGTTGCTCAAGTTGTTTCCATTTGCTCTTTCTCTTCCTCCAATTTTTTAACTTTATTTTCCAATGCAGAAACTTGATCTGAAAATCTTGTAATTTTTCTAAGAACTGATTTAGAGGTGCTTCTAATGAAACAACATCAATAGTTTGTTTTAGAATGGAGTCTACCTGTTGTAGCGGCTATAACCACCCTCCAAATTTTTTCTTATGCTTCGTTTTGGAGCCTCCCTTCTAAATCACAACAACTCATCTTACACTAATCCATGTACTTGTGCTCTGATTGAGCCTCATCGTTTGCATCTTGGCTTGTGTTTGCTTACTACTGTCTAACCCACAAGCTGATCTCTTGACTTGGTTTTCATCTAGTTCTGGGCTTGCCTTAGAGAACTGCACAATACTTGAGGGCAACCAACCTTGCTCTAGGGAATTGTGTAGTCCAAGCTGATAGTGAGCCTTGAGCTCAAGAAATACGCAATGCTAGATGGCAGCCAACTTTGAGTTAGGAAATTGTGCAGAACATGAGAGGCAACTGAGAGCCATTCAACCTAGAAATTGTGTAGAACCAATTGTGCTAAGAAATTGCGCAGTGCATGAGCCAAAGAGTTGCCCGGTTCTCCCTAGGATTGTGCAATCTCTTCGGGCAATGCATGACAATTTTTCTCGAAAAAGAAAAAAAGTGAAAAATGAAAAAAAAAATCCCTAAAAAATAGGGATCTATTATTAGTTTCCCGAAGGTGGCACATGGCTATATTTATAATTTTCTTCCAAGTGTCACTTTTGTCCTTGATCTCATACATGCACATCATAAATTTTAATTTGCTTAATTCTATGTAATGGACGTCTCTAGAGCTCATTTGTACATTTGATCATCAAGCCCCAACATTCCTGAGGAGATCAAGGAGCCTTCGGAGCATTGTCATCACTTTTTCTGGTGAGATTTCTTTTATTGTCTTTTGTCGTTTTTTCTATCGCTTTTACAGTTATTTAGCTTGTGAGAGTGTTGTTTCACTTGTTTCTTTGAACAACTGCTGGAATTTTAACTTGTTTTAGCTTGTAAAAGTGTTGTTTCAAGTTATAGATTGCCTTTTGTTACACAATTGTCACTCTCCTGTCACTTCCCGTTCCTGATCCAGGAGAACCCTAGTAGTGAATACTTTGTTATACTTTCACCATGAAACCTATGCTCTTGCATCCCTTGAAGTTTGAGGAAAGTAGTTCCCACTCCCTTTAGAACATTTCTAGAGAATCCTTCTTAAAACCCAGTTTTTTAGATTAACACTCTTTCCCAGTGTCTCACCCGCGCCGATTTGCAGAGTTTAACACTGTGACCCGCACCGATCGGTGATACTATTAGCCTAATAACTGTAGAAATTTTGAATAATATAACACTTATTCACAGAGATTATCCTGATTATACACTATTTGCGGAATGCATGCATAATACATAACCTCCTCTACTATTGATCATCAATTTGCAGTATTCAGAAACAATCACATGCGCACATTGAAGCATCAATCACACATATCAACACAATATATCACGGGGAAAGCATACCGATGAAAACCCCCAACTATCTGCATATTATATTGATTGAGAACATGTAACAATACATAGTACAATACTCCTCGCAAGTACTCAGTACTATCTCCACCTGTTACACACAAACTAGCTCAGATCTGAATCAATCACAGGTTCAAATCTCCTCCGCTGTCTGCCTGCCTCCACTGCGCAATCCTGCATGAGAATGGCTGATCCAAACTCGTATTTCCCTTGGCTGAACCACACAATCCTCATTGGCAATACTCAATCCATTGATTGTGCAAATCTCATGCACAACTATAGTCACAACTGACCGCTGTCTTGCCCTTTCACTCACCTCTAACACTTGTCTCCACTGAACTGTCCATGCACTGAGTTAACTGATGTATTCTTTAGTTGATTTATGAGTTAATAATTAGTGAATTAATTAATAATTAATTCACATCACTCATCACTAGTGTATTTGCAGTTAAACTAAATACAACTAGTTCAACCAAGTCAAACTGAACACAACTCCATCAACTCCTCAATCAACTCCACCAAACTCAATCACTTGAGTTCTAACTGAAGTCCATCTTGCAATAGCTCAACTAACCCATAAGAAAAGCGCATTTCCTTCTGGCAGCTGCATGTGCCACATCCGTAGCTCGAACTGTAGTGCTCCAAGAGGATAAGATAATGTTTATAGTCCAAATATTATTAAGAGCTAATAATATTCTACTGTTCTATTTTTAGCTTGGCAGTCTAAAAATAGACTCCGCCCATATGTCTAAAAATAGAAGTCCATCTATTTTTACCAACATGACCAATCATCCACAAATAGCATCCTACAACTCATAGACCATGATCCATATGTCTAAAAATAGACATAGCCTAAAAATAGACTTTGCGCCAAAAATAGCCTGCGGGCCCACTTAGTGAAGGCAACTCCTTTCCACTAAGCTCCATCATCTTGTTGAATTTTCAATAATAACCGCACCGATCTACTTCTAGAAATTTTTTATAAAAGGAAACATAGTTTCATGCCTAGAAACTTCTAGTGGCGATGTGCCGGATGTTCTTTTGGTTGGATAAGGATCGAGAACTCCATATAAGGTTCTTTCCCTCTTAAAAGTGGACCTTCTTCCCCCTTGAGTGGATCTCATTCTTATCCTCCTCTCACTTATAAACCAATTCCTCTTACCCTTTTTGGTTACACACAAGACAACACATAGTGAAGCTGCAAAATCTGAAATCTTTAGCTTTTGATAGAAAAATATTAGTGTTAGATGACAAACGACTACTCTTTGGTAGCTAAAGCATGAGGAGAGAGAGTTAGATCTTGAAAGCCATTTCATGTCAAGCTAGAGGGGGAAACGAGTGCTGAAAAGGCATGTAGTAGGACTTGGACACCACAAAGGATATCTCCAACGTCAAGGCTTCAGTTTTATTTCTCTTTGAAGTTTATTTTAATACAACTAATGGTTTATTTCCTATATTGTGTGTAATATTACATTTGATAGCTTAGAACTCCTTGAACTTTTAAGTAGATTGGATTTGATTTTATCATATCACATTTGGTGTTGTTTCTTGCATGTTTGTTTCTGGTAATTGAATGAAAGGAACGAAAGGAAGATGGAGCAAGGAAGCAAGATCACCATCAAGTGGATTAGTGTTATAAGACGTAGACCCACTCTCTTGGGCTAGAGGGATCGTCTATGTTCACAGAGAGGATATTCCTACACCACAAATTGGCGACTATACTGGGGAAATACATCTCCTTTTCATCACTCTATTTTTCTACTTGTGTGCCTAGTTTGTTTATTTATGGTCTTTTGGATCTGTATTGAACCGTTTGAAGGCATACAGACACTAGCCAACCCTCTGATGTGCTAAGTCTAGCCCTGTGTGAAGTTCATTTTTATTTTTTCTTTGAATCCCTTGATCAACGCTATTTTTGGCCAAATAGTCGCGCCGATCAGGACTATCAGTGCTAGTTTTAGCCTGACTGTCATGCCAGTCATGCCAATCAGTGCTAGTTTCAGCCCAAAAGTCATGCTGGTCTCTAAATTAAGAAAAAATCAGATTTTCTCCCATTCCAGTGCTAGTGTATCTTGACTCTCAGACTCCCTTCTTCCGCCCAAAAGTGACTAGAATGCTTTGCTTGCTGGTTGATTGATTGATTGGGTTGAAGTTTCATTGATTGAATTTTTGAGTTTTTTTGGATGACTTCTATGATCCTAGGGCATCTAGGTCAATTACCGTTCATTTGTTTGTTTACTCATTGTGTCAAGTTTCTGATTTGCTGCTTCATTTAATCCATCTTTTAGTCACAACATCTTCATTGCTTCATTTTCAATTGAATGAGTGAAAGAGGCTTGTTTGTTCTCTTATTTCGAGTGTCTCTTTTCTCTTTCCGAGCATAGTTTACATTGCTTGGTTTTTATGTGTTTGGTTTGTTTGATTCAAGGAAGAAGTTTCTTTTGTTTCATTTATCATGCTGTGGATTTGATCGATGCTTGTTTGTTCGGAATTGTGAAAATTTTCATTCAAGTGCTTTATGTGAAAGATTCATTTTGAATTTTATGAAAAGAAGAACATCATTCTAGTTTACTTAAGCGAAAATATTGCATTACTAGCATCATTGAGAACCTAGAATTGTATCATAATAAGCATTGGAAATGAAATGAAACTTATTTCGTTGTTAAGGGAAGATTAAGTGCATTTAGGACATATATTAGTGAAATATTTCATTCTTTGGTTGTTGCATTGATTATGTGCTATCTATCCCTCAATTAGCGTTAACTTTCATGGAAGACAAATATTTCTTTTTTCATGTAGCTGCATATAGGAGTTTTTAGATGACAGTGGTAGGGCCTTGGAATTCGTTGGCTTAGTGGGTCCTGACCCAGGTTCAGAGTTAAGTTTTCCAAATAAATCTCTACACTACTAGCCCTTTCTGCATCAATCCGTGGATCGCGGACTGAAGTCTCACTCGAAGCAGTATGGGGGGATGTTGGAACCAAATTTCCACACCTAGAAATGGTTATGATGTCATTTTATTCCCTAAACCTTCCTTCGTGTAGATCAATAAGCCCCCGAGGCTTATCGATATAACTCCCTCTTACCAGCCTCTAGGCCTTCGCGAAGGTCTACAACTGTCTTTCATAGACCCTAAACAGGCGAATCAACTACTTACACACATCTGTAATCACTCCTAAGTCTGTTATTGCCCAGATCGGCTTAAGTATCTGATATATTTAGCATGCATTATGATATTCTTCACATAAAAATATATTATTACTTGCATTCATATAACAATGTGAATCATGCAGAATCACGCATCAATATAGTATTGAACCAGAAACCCAATATTCATCATAACATAAACGCATTCATTCATAACAGAAGTAAAGAGGCAAAACAAAGATATTTCTAGAATAATGTCTTTATTGATGCTTCATATTTGCTTACAGACTCAAGACTACCCTGTGCACTCAGCTGCAGGGGTCCACGCACTCAACTGTAGACTCTACTCTAAGCCTCTACGTACACAACTATAGAGCCTCTCTTCTACTCTAAAACTCTTCGCTCTTCATTTCTAATGACCCATTACATCAAATATGAACTTCATTGTACTAAAATTCCTTAGACTCTCTAAGTCTCTCCTTTTTATACAATCCCATGGTCCACGGACCATGGGTAGGTCTATACAAGCTGACACAACTTACATAAAAGAAGGGAAATCCCTTTATGACACTTACTATCTACGTGCTACGCAACAATAACTTGCAGAGACTTTACACTTTACATCATAAAAACTTAAGCTTTCTGCCCCAAAACTTGGGATTTTGCCCCAAAATTGACACTCTCCCCCGATTCACTTTGCTGGCACGAAGATCTTAGTGCGGAGACTGCCCAGCTCGACTTGCGCCACTGCTACCTCAGCCGTACTCTACGTGGCTGCCTGCTTGAGCTGCTCAACTAGCTACTCGGTAGCTGGTCCTGCATTGTCTTCTTTGACTTTTTGCTGTGTCCGCTGTAGGCTTGCCAACTTATCTTCAATGGCGGTAGAGATAACATATGCCTCGTCTAACCAAGGCCCCAATCTGGCCTTGAGCACCGCCTCTTTTTATTGTGATGCCTCCACCTGTTCAAGCAATTGATTTGCCTCATGCAACTTAGCTAGTTGTTGTGAGATAGCGACGGTGCACGTCATTGCTCTTGCTTTGTTATATTGCTGTTGCAATTCCCGGGCCTCTATGTTCAACCTCTGTAGGTTAGGATCCTCCTGTAGAGTCCTAACGACCTCCATCGACTATTCAAAGAGTGCGGTGAAATCTGCCACCACAAAAGCCACTATTGCTACTGCATCCTTTACAGCTGCCTCGCACTGTTCTCTAACCTCCGGTGGAGTTGAAGGTTGTGAATTCAACTCGAGCTCTATGATTCTAAGGTTTAGTTCAAATTGAACCTTGGCCATCTCTATCCTTGCATCGCACACACCTACAACCAACTTCCTAATCTTGGCTTCCACCGACGCTTCTTCTGGGATATGCAGCTCTGGAATGGTTCTGCATACTTCGGCTACCACTGCTACGATGCGCTCATTCTTCTCTTGAACCTTCTTCCAGGATTCTAGCGCGACTGTCTTCCCATCGAATATCTGTTTGTTGTTGACTTTCTACTCATTGATCATGCTCAACGCACGCTACTCTCACACCTTAAGTTCTTCAATCACATCTGCTTGTAGTGTGTGAAAGAATTCACTGGGGAGCGCAGCCAAGTTGAGGGCAACATTCCTCAATACGCTAATAGTAGCCTTGTCATCTTCCACCTCCGCGCTCAGAGCTCCATCCACAGCGCAACTGCTCGAAGATCCAAGGATCGAACCAAACCTGCAACTTGAGTGGTCCCTGGCGCCAAACTAGTTGATGTCACGCTGCTCTGCCTTGCACCTACCTACAATCTAGTTGTTTGGATCTGCAGCTTGCGTAGACCTGTCTGTATGGCAATTAGTGCCTACTTCTACTGCTTCTCGAACTATTGTATCGGTTCCACGATCGTATCCCTCACCTTATCTCCAATATCATCCAAGTCACCCTCCGTCAAGGTGATTGGATCTAGTGATGATTTGGAGGCTTTGGTCTTCTTTCACTGCCCCTCGTTTTCTTGTTCTCTATGTTGCTTTACGCGAAAAGGAGTTCTCTCCAGATCTCCGCTTCCCTGTTCTGACTGTTCGTCATCCTCCCTTTTGGGCGAAGGATATTTTTGACTTCTGTCAGAGCCACACTCTTCCTTCTCCGCTTGCTCCTTTGCGGCGCACTCTACTTCTGCGCGGGCCTTCTCCTTAGTCTCCTTCCTCTTTTCTGCCAAACACTGCATCTTCAATCGGGCCGCTTCCTTTTTCTACTTCTTCGCGGACTTGCTAGTCCCGGTGGCCAAATCGATGCTGTGTTCTAGTCTGCTAGCCATTGCTTGAGGACCTCTGCGATGAAATCATCCGTAGCTATGTATGGTAAATCATACCATTTCTGGTCTGGATCCTTTCGTGCCTGGATGTAGATGCGGTGGAAGTCCGCTTTGAACTCTGCGTATTCAGACAACTGATCAATCAGACGACCAACACAATTGAAAGTAAGAGCCACGAGTAATGAAATGTCTTGCTGTGGTCCTGTGCCTCCCTGCAGTTCAGGAGGAACTCACTGCAAAGGTAGCGCGCCTAGTTGAGTTGTACGCCCTCCGCGCACTGGGCCAGTAGCGAAATCACTAGTGTCGACACCTAATTATCTTTGCACTTTCGCATGACCTTGCTAGCCAAAATTTGGGTGGCCACCTTCACCGCGGGGTCTGTAATGCTGGAAATTGAATATTTGCGCAGATTTTTGACAAGTTTGAACTTGTCCTTCATCTTCTCGGCGAGGTCGCGTTCGCCCGTCTTTCCACCAAATTCCTTGGCCGGATTTAGTCCAGAATGCGGTAACAATGTGATCTGATGGATCAACATGTCAGTTATAGGAATTGGCTCACCCAGCCACAGGCACCCGTCGTGCACTAGGCACAACAATTTCTTGATGACAATCAAATTTATCGGGGTGCGGTGGTAATGCGACACCCATAGCAGATTCAACAATCCTGCCTTGTTCACCCCGCGAATCCACTCCACTGGCTCCAATGCGGTGACACTGGATTCCTTGTAGAACACCCTTTTCATAAAAGTATCGGTAGCTAGGTGGGGAAACCGCTCAATGTCCCCCAAGTCCCAATCCTCAAGCTTCAGATGTGGGACACGTGCCAAGTGCGGACCTTCAAAAGTTATAGCTTCTGGTAGCAGGGACATGTGAAGAAGGAACTGTCCCTCATCCGGGTCCTTTCTGTTGAAAATTGGCAACAAGAACTTGCTAAAAATAGAAGTTCTAAAAATAGCACTACTAAAAATAGTAGTTTGGGCATCAGTGCTGGATTGGGAAACAGGGAATGAAAAATGGAAGTGCTAAAAATAGAAGTCCTATTTTTAGCAGTTCAAGTTGGATTCCTATTTTTAGATAGTCCTTAGTCTAAAATAGGAAGTAAAATTCGAATTTTATATTAACAACAGTTTTTAAATTAATTAATTAATTCAGTTTGAGTTAATTAGTTAAGAAAAATCAAACTTGAAGTCTTTGTGAGAACATGCAATAATTTCTCTACTGATTGGGGAATGTGTCCTTGATTTGCTCCATTGATTGAGGAATTAAGGATGAGTTCTATATTGAGAGGATCAGTTGACTTAGTTTAACTTAGTCAAGTTCAGTTAGATTAATTTAACAAGTTGTTAAATTAATGAGATATAGTTTGTTGATGTTTGCATGCATGTGACAACTATTATTTTCAGATAACTGAGTATTCCCTCATGGATAACTGATGCATGTTAGTTCTGTCAGAGACCCAGTTGAGATCAGAGAAGGGACAACGTACTATCAGTTGGATGAATATTTTTCCTATAAAGGAAGCTCATCCATGATGAGGATTTATCTCCTTCAAGTTTGTGCAGTTAGATCAGAGGTTAGTGAGTGTGTGAAAAGGCCAATTCACACAGGTGGTAGCACTGGACCTCAAGGAAACTGCACAAGGAAATAGGAGGCTTGGAGGGTAGAGGAGAAGGTTTGTGAGAAGCCTTTGACTGTCTATGAGTAGCAGAGGGATTGTATTGAGAGCTGGATAGCTTCTGAGCTAAGGCTTTGTGTAATCCGGACTATATTTCCACTTGTATGATAATACAAAGATGGGGTTTTAGGCAGGTTCTTTCCTCGGGTAAATTCTTCTGTGTTATGTGTGATTGATTCCTTCTTATCAGTTATATGTGTTCTTATTGATGTTGCTCATGATTGATTAATCTTCTGCTAAATTGTTTTTAGAAGTAGATCAAGAGTTTTGCTTTAGTACATTGCATTACCAGGTGATCTATAGGTGGAAAAAGTTCTACATGGTATTAGAGCTAGCTGATTTGTAGGAGCACCAGAGGTGATTTGTCATCACATGGGCTTGTGGATCCTCCTTTGCTTTTCCCTCAAATTTGGGGCAATCACTCAGAAACTTCGTTGGGACTGGAGGCCAGTAAGGTGAATGAAGGATAGGATCATTGGTGAACCTTGAAACATCTGGAAATTCCAACGTGGCCAAGAAAGGAAATTGCATATTAAAAGGCATGTGGGGCCTTTGAGTAGACCCAAACAGGGGAACCCATCATTGTTGGTAAGGATTTTTCCCCCACAGTGGAGGATTTCTTCCATATGGAATTTGATTTTGCCCCCACTGGAGGTTACCTTGCACGTAGGGAGAATTCAGTCCTGCATAGATTTGATACTGTCTTGCCATAGGCAGTTGATAGGGATATGGGTTAAAAGGCTATTGAGCCTATTGGCCTTGGACGTAAGGATTTTGAAATTAATGACCCTAGACATAAGGATTTTGAACTTGTTGCTGCAGGGGTTGACCTTGACCTAGCAAAGTTTGACCTTGGCCCTGAATAGGTTGACCTTGCTGATATGCATATACAGTATGGTGTTACAAAGGCTGTCTTTGTTGCTGCAAAGGCTAACCTTGTGGCTGCTGCAAGAGTTGGATTTGCTGCTGCACATGCTAAACCTGTGGCTGCTGCAAAGGTTGCCCCTGCTTCTGCAAAGGCTGGCCTTGTGAGGACAATGGTTGGGAGGACTGCCGAACAAACTGTCTGTGGTTGCAAAGGTTTTTGCGACTATTGCAAAGGTTTCCCTTGCGGTTGTAGCAGTTGTCATTTCTACTGCAATGCTTGCCCTTGCGGCTGTGAAGGTTGCCCTTGTTGCTGCAAGGGTAGCTGGAAAATTCCTGGATAGTTCCCGAATTGAATCTAGCCATATCCACCAGGCACAGTGGATTGGCCAGGATGAACATAAGGTCTAGCTCGAGGAATGTAAAGGAGAGTAACCAAGTTTTGTGAACCATATGGAACATAAGCTGGTCGGAATGGAACCTGAGCCATATATGGTTGCTGGTATTGGAAATTACTTGACCTGAATGGATCAATAGGGTTAGGAATAGCGCCGTAAAAGGGTTGATTCATTCCAACCATGTGAGTTTGTGATCCACTCACATTGGTTTGGCTTGAAATCATGGAGATATTTGGATCTTTTCCCCCAGGTGGTGGCACAGTCTGTCCACTCACTAGAGGGGTAAAATAACTTATCGAGACCTGACTTGAGACAGTCGGTTGGACTGGGAGAGTCGGTCGAAACAACGAAACTGGTTGAGACAGAATGGTAGGTTGAACCGGAACTGAAGTGACTACAGTTTGTACAATTGGTCGAGAGGTCATGTTCTGAACAAACGAACCTGAGGTAGGCATAGCGCCAGAAGACCAGATGGGGTTCTGATATAATGACGAGGCACTAAGAGTACCTGAAACCAACTGAGCTAGAGAGGTATAAGCATGCGGAAATATGGGCTCACTAAAATGAGGATAAGAAAGAGATGAGACTCTTCCTGTAAAAGGGAAGCCTTCTGGAGGGAACTCATATGCCTGCTCATAACTCACGTGAGGAGTGTGAGTAGTAGAAACTTCTGACTGACTTAGAGAGGATACTGGGATTTATCCTTCTTACTCCATAGAAAACAATTGGTGACGAGTCGAAGATGAATGAGGAGACAACTCTAAAGGAACACCAGGCTGATCATACGGACTCTAAAGATTGTGAGGAGATACCGTAAAAGGGTCCGGTGGATAAGAAACCGGTCTTTGCGAACTATCAAGGGTCTGTGGACTCTCGGGAGTTTGGATAGGATTATCAGGGACTCCGGGCTAGATTCGTAAGGTGACCTAGTATCTGATGGAGGTGGATGAGAAGAAAAAGGTTGAATACTCAGGACAATCCCAAGTTCAACACCTTGATCCTAAAGCGACTGTGGAAGTTTAGGGAAAGCTTCTCCGGATGACCTTCCAGATGAAGGAGAGGAAGAGGAACGAGGCAAACTTGATGGTTCAACCACGATGACTTTGTCTCAAACAAAAGATAAGAGATATTAATTTCAGGGCTTCTTTAAAATATATTAAGGGTATACCCACGATGTGGTCCAGAATCAGACTATCAGGAATGTGATGTGATCGTGGGAACTTTTTTAAGACACTAAAATAGATTGACGCCTTTTCATATTTTAAGAGTCGATAAAAAGGAAAAGATGACTCTAGTCACTTTCGGTTTGAATTAGCTTGAAAGGACAAGTTCTCGATGATCTTTTAAATTTAAAGATTCAAAAATACCAAAACGACTGCTCAGGATAATCTAGGCAAAAGGGATTACCAGGTAAACATGAACTGCAAAATGCCTCCCGACGAACTAAGAAGTACGAGCACGCAATCTCCTCGAATGTTGTGTTTGGTGTATCACATTTATAAGGTGGTAGACTCGGCTTCCTATGGATAAAGGATTGAAAACCTAGTGGGGTCTCCCTTTATATATGCGATGGTACGGGGAGCTGTTGTGCTCTACAACAACCCCCCCATTTCATACAATTTTTATTTTTCAAAACTATAATATGAAATGGGTCCCTTTTCATTTAATTTGGTATCAACTTATCATTATTCAAAAGGTCCGAAAAGAAATAAAACATTATAAAACCTTTTTGATAAATCACTTAATCGGTCTTATAATAAAGAATGAGTAATCTTTTATTATTGCGATAAAGTGATCGCAAGATCACATATCGCAATGACAAAGGATGCATGACTTAAAGACCCATTGATTTTCCCCGATGCGACAATGCACAAATGGCTATCGGATATCGGGAAGGCAAGCGATCATAACAAAAGGCCCCTCTTCGCTCCGATGCGATATCGCTATCGGCAATCGGGGATGTACCATGCATGCATCTAAAGCCCTCGTTTAAAACTCCCAATGCGAATTGGCGATATCGCTATTGGCGATCGGGGATTCCGAAAGGACACTAATATGAAAACTTAAGCATTTCCCCGATCGCCGATTGCGATAAAGCTAAAGCGCATATTTCAAAAAAGATTGGTAAGGCCGGGATATATTATGGTTATTTAGTATTAAAAGCCTTTCTCTTCCCGATAGTGATTCACTTACGCTCAATCGCCAAAACATCAAAGCCACACTTAAATGAATCATTCGGCCAATAAACAATATGATGAGCATTTAAAGGATTGACAGGTTTAAACGGCCATTTAATGAAACAGTAAGGCTAAAATCTCTTCAGAGATTGTATCCGCGGCCACCTTAAGTTAAATCCTCCATTATTCATTGATTAATATATCTCGTTCATCTTTGGTTTGCGCCACCAATTCTCTGCATTACGTTCATTTTCTCTCTTGTGCAGAGCTCTTCCGAAGCAGCAAATTCAAGCCAAATGGGGAAGAAATCTAAGAGAGTTGGAACAGCTTCCGCTTCGGCAGTTGCAGGACAACATATTGCCGATCCAGGACCACCCAAAAAGGGACTGATATCAGACACCACATGTCTAGGACTCGGAAAAAATACTTGGCTGAGCATCTACAATTTGATTGAGGCCGAAGAGGCTGAGGTAACAACAGTGCAAGCCACAGCAGACCCGACTCGGAAGTCTGATGCTACTCTAAAAGTTTTAGCCGACTCTTACCTTCATCGGATAACAACCCAAGAACAAATTCTCCCATATACAGATGTGGTGAGATGGGAAATTGAAGAAATTCCAATCACAAATAGGACATTTTGCACCATGGACGGGAGAGTGTTCGGCTCGTTTCAACCTGATGATTTGAGGCAAATGTACCATTTGCCTGCACCGGAGAAGAAGTACAACAAAGCATTCCTGGAGAAATTCAGAAATGAAAACGACATTGAATCAGAACCCATATGGGATTGGAGGCAAAACCCAGCAAAACACAAGCATAAGTCTTCGGGTAAGTACTCTGTCGATTCCTTGTGTTCTCCTTATTGTTATGCCGGAGTAATGATGTGTAGGTTGTGGGGGTTACATGATTCCGCAAAATTCAATATAGAGATGGTACCTTTGATGGAGGCAGCATGCAATAGTGAAATAATGGATTGGGGAAATATATTGTCTGATAAGTTAGCAACCGCGGTTCTTGAATTCAGAAACAAATCCCGCGTTAATGAAAGGTTCATTTCCCCATTTTACTATAGTGCCTACATCTTGGACACCTTGTGTTTTAATTCCGAATTTCTTGTGTTGGGGTGGAGATGGACTCCACAAGACCCCATGCCCATTCATATATACCACCAGAAGTTATGGAAAGCCCAATATAAACACCATTTACATCAAGTTTGCAATGGTTTTATGTTACCCATTCACTACGCCATTTTTGAAAAACTTGCTCCAAAGATTTCCTCACAAGCGGGGATTAACTTGACAGCCATAGGTAGATGGTTCGGAGAAGAAAAATTTACCTATGTAAGAGTTTTCGGCAGCCAGGCCAAGCCTCATGTTCTCCCTTTGTATATACCCGACAAACTGTTAGCCTGAGAGGTAGCATATCAGATTACATCCGAAGGAGTTACACAGACTCTAAGGAATAAAAAGAAGCAGGTTTGGCCTTCTTTTCCTCTAATATGTGGTGTTTACGCTATGCATGGCTTCAAACATGCAGAGAAAGAAGCAGATAAAATTAAGGCACTAAATCTCGCCAATCTTCCTAATAGGCGATTTGATCCAAACAAAGTCGTCTACAATGCACTTGAACAGGCAAAAATAACTAAATTTGACCATAAAGATGATGATTTTGATGACCTCTTCTCCTCAGCTGAGTCGCTATTCCAAGTTCAATCACTAGCCAGAATGAAATATCATGATGACGGGTTAGTTGAATTTAACAGGCTTAGAGAACAGAGGTTGCAAACTCTGCCTCTAGATCTGTTAACAACGACCCCGATGACACAATCAAGCGAGCCTGAGCAACGACTCACTAATGAACCTCCTGCTACATCAGAAATTTCTGGAGAAATCCAAACAAAAGAGCAGGAGGAAGTGCAGAGAAAAGAGTAGGAGGAAGTGCAGAGAAAAGAGCAGGAGGAAATGTAGAGGAAAGAGCAGGAGCAGAGCAGCACGAACGTGAATGTAGATGCCCATATTGACCCGAAATTGCTCTAGGAATGGCAGTAATTTGACTCAATCATAAGCAATCTCGATAGCTCAAAGGAAGCTGATACATCAAAAGTGGCTGACACACAGGATACAACATCTAAAGAGGTTCCAAGTGGAACCAGCGGCCTACCCATTTCTAAAGGAATAGAGATAATTCCCAAGGATCCTTCGGATCAGATCATTTTGCAAGTGGAGGAGATACCTCCATTGGATGTATTTTACAGCCCTAAGCACAGGGCTGTAGTAAAACGACAGCGGAAAAGGAGAAGGACTGATCAACCTTCCATATTCCCTGAACAAATAGTGACAACCAATGTG
Organism: Pinus tabuliformis; assembly: GCA_031772625.1. NCBI lineage: Eukaryota > Viridiplantae > Streptophyta > Pinopsida > Pinales > Pinaceae > Pinus > Pinus tabuliformis. The sequence goes on along the minus strand of CM062819.1, from coordinate 311,174,723 downwards.
GTTTGGAAAGAGGAATTTGATCCTTTTGATGACCTTACAAAATTTTCCCAATATGCTGGAGCCTATTCGGCTGCCACCATGGACAAGGCATCAGAAGTGACTAATCTGTTAAGAGAAAAGGACCAAGCAATCGCCTCACTACAAGTACAGTTATCGGAGGCACAACAGAAAGCAGAGCAACTTGAACAACAGTTGTCTACACAACAACAAATAAACAATCAATTGAATAAACAATTGCAGGAAGAGAAACAAAGAATTGATTCAAGTGCAATTCAAAAGCAGAAAGAGCTGTCAGAAGCGTTGGCAAAATTGAAAGCAGTGCATGAACAGATGGGGAAATCTAAAGATGAGCAAATTGCTCAATTATTAGCCCAAATAGAAAAGTCAAAGAATCTTCCACAGCCTGCTGAGTTCAGAGCCGAAGCATTACAGATTAACAAAGCATTGGTAACACAAATAAGGCTGTTATGTCAACAAATCGCTCAAGCAGAACCCTTATGTGACATAACAACATCAATAATTGATAAATCAGTTGATGCTAGAACAAACTTGGAGCAGGCCGATGAGACCTTGACCAATTTTCTTGAGTGGCAAGACACTGATGAGGGACAGGCAACTAATTTGCCAAAAATCTTAGAATCCCATAAAGAGATCCTATTTATGGAATGGAAGTACCAGTTAATGAAGGCAGAGAGAGCAGTTTCGAGATGCAAGTTAACCACAAGTAATTTGGTTGAATTGATTAATGATACTCTCTACTTATCTAACATGATCTCTCAATGTACCCCAGGTAAATTACTATCGGCTAAAACATTGGAGCAGTCATGTTAACAAGAGCTGGAGAAGAATGGGAGATTGATCGTAGGTATTAACAATTTGACTTGGGACACCTATTGGTTGTTCCTAGTCAAACCATACAGCCAGAGAGCCGCCCTCAAGTGCCTGACATATGCAATCGGGTGTATCATTCCCGATATACAAGATGCCACCTATGCTACCCAACTAAATTCTCATCTCAACCGACCACCAGAAGTGGAACCAATGCTTGCAATATGCCAACTCAGGTCGAAAGGAAAACAACCTAAGTGATGAATCATGCTACCGACTGCCAGATTGCTATGAGGAAGATACTCCAAATCAAGTTGTACCAATTAAGTAGGATTTTAATTTCATAGTTAGTTAGTTTTAATCAAGTATTTATAGACCCTTTCAATGCATTGGAAAGGGTCGTAAGTTTTTGTATATGACTTAAACCTGAAGTTGCACTACTGTACTTTAGGCATATTTTTTTATAAAGATTGGGCCAATTATTCCAATTTTGATAATGAAGCTTTTATGTGGATGTGAACTACTGCCTTTGTTTAAAAGTATTTCTGAGTCGGAAGAAGGAATTCAAATAGCGATTGATGTTGGGAATGATTTGCAGCTCATATGGTACTACTATCTATGTCTGAGTTCATTTCGTTTATGTGAATTGTTGTTTGATCGCTCTTGCTATTATCGGATATATGCATGTGTTTTCAACAACATTCTTTACAATTTCCACTATTGGATGTTTACAGCATGCTTTTCTTTTATCATACATGTATCGGTAATATAAAAGGATAAGTGTAACAATGTTTTGTTAATCACTTTGTTCAATTATTTGAACAAAGCAATCATTAAGTGAATGAATGTCTATGTTTATTGTATAGAGTCATCTATATGCCTATCAATGAATAAAGATCATCAAGCGTTGCACTTAAAAGAATAGTAACCTCCCCGGATAGAACAATCATTTGTGTTTTTGCTGTTAGATTAAATCATCCATTCATTATCATTTATTAGAAACCAATCACTCATCCATCCCCTTTTATTCATTATTGGGAAACTGGTCCCATTATATCCAGTCGGAGCCACCATCCCAAACGGAAAAGGAGCTGTATTAAGGTCCAGACCGGGTGGTTATCCCCCAATGTTGATACAACGATTTTCTGGGCATCAAAATTTTTGGCGCTAGAAGGAGGGCCTAACTATGAATGGCGAGCAAATCCAAATCTACAGACCATTCTGAGAGTAATTCTCCCTCCACATCACCTCGTACTTCCCAATTGCATGCTGGTTCTCCAGTATCCAAGCGAGAAGAAGAGGAATCAACTACCACTGCTCAAATCCATAACACTCCAGAACGATTAAGTCCTGAGTCCCCTGAAGTTCAGTTACTCATCCATAAACTTCAAGGCTTCTCAATATCACCACAGAAATCTGAAGTATCTCAAAGTAGTGAGACTTCGCAATTCAATCTACCTCATCCTCTCACTAGACTTCAGAGTGGAAAGCTCGGTATTGAACCCACTGAGCTGCCCTTACCTAAAAGGAAAAGGGCAAAGAAGAACACTGAAGGATCTAATAGTGAAGCATTTTCATCCACATCCTCCATCTCATCTTCCCCTGTGCGAAGTCAACCATCCACTCCCTCATTACACATTGTTGTTCATCAGGGATTAGGAACTTCAACATCCCAACCTGCTCAATCCTCAACATCAAGTCCTTCCCAAACATCTGCAATTTCATCAGCCATCTCATCCCCTACTGGTGTTTCAATGGCAAATCCATGGAATAGACCTGGTGCAGTCAATATGCCTGCACCATTACATGCATTACCTGATGCTCCTGAAAAATGGCTACCCAAATTTAACCCAGATGATGGTATACAAGCTGAGGAACATATTAATAACTTCATGTTATCAGTTAATTTTAAAGGAGTAACAGAGGAAGATGTTGTCGTTAGGCTTTTCCCTTATACTTTGCAAGGATCAGCAGGATCCTGGTATTTTTCCTTGCCTTCTGGATCCATTACCAGTTGGACCACTTTCCAAGAGCATTTTTCACTAAGTATGCTGATGATAGATATTTAGCCACATTAATAAATGATATCTCCAATCTTAGGATAGAGCATAGGGAATCGATTAAAGAATTCAATGCGTGATTCAATAAACTCTTGAATAAAAGCCCAACGGCCTCCAAACCCAGTGAGAAAATCAGAAGCGAATGGTATATAACTGCCCTACCTGCCAATATAGCTATTTTTGTAGACAGGGCTGGAAAACCAACTTTAGGTGAAAACATGAAAGAAGCACTTGTTGTGGAGAAACGTATTAATGCTTTAGAAAAGAAAGCTGCTCTTGAAGATAGAAAATCCAAAAAAGTTTCTTTTAAAGATGATTCAAAGAAGAAAACCCCTAAAGATCCATATGATATGGAAGGTCTGCAAAAAGTCCTTAAGAATTTGTCAAATGAAATGGTTGAAATCAAAAAACAAGTAGCAGAAACCTCAACTAAAAGGCCCTTTAGAAATTTCAAGAAAACCGAATCAAAACCACCAAATGTTATATCTAATGCAGATTCAGATCTTGAAGAAGATGAAGAAGAGGAGACAATCTCACCAACAGATGAAGAAGAGGAAGTTTTTGAATGTCATGGAATGTGGGATTTCATACTACCTAACTCCGATACAAAAAATGAACAACAAGCCTTTCCTGTCACTACTAGGAGTAAAGGTGCCCCTGAACCCGTCCGGGCAACTTCAAAGAAAAGAAGTGCTGGTGCTACTACTACAAAGGAAAAGGTATCCACAAAAAAGCCAGCTGCAACGGTTCCCCAAAACCAACCTTCAACCTCAAATATACCTTCAACATCTAAAACGTTGGTAGTATCTGATTCAATGGATTACAATATTGTTGATGATATGAAGAAAACTAAGGCAAACATTACTATGTTTGAACTTAGTAAACTAAAACATCAGCAGAAATTGCTTCTCAAAGAATTGAATGTTGTTCCTTCTTCACCTCTTCCCAATGCTAAAGTTGCAAATGATTCAGGACAACCACCTTCTAGCAGGATTGAAGCTACTGATACAATTCTGATTGGAGACAGATCAAATTCCCATACTCCTCCTTTCCTCTTAACCTATGAGATTTATAATCGAAATCTGCACAATTGTTTGATTGACTTAGGGGCATCCTCAAATATAATGCCAGCTTCGGTTTGTTCCAAACTGAACATTGAGCCCCAAAAGTCTGCAATTCACATTGTGCAATTAGATAGAACCAAGGTCCAGGTTTTAGGAGAAATTAACTCTGTAACTATCAGGTTATCGGCTGATCCACAAGTAGTTCAAAGAATTGATATCTTAATCGCCGATATACCTGAATTTTATGGTTTAATCTTGAGTAGGGATTGGTCTGAGAAGCTCCATGGGTATATTTCTACCGATTGGTCCCACATGTGGCTACCCTATAAGGGAAAGCCAAATCAAATAAAAATCAATCGGGAAAAACACATGACCCACAATGTTACAGAATTTGAACAGGAAAATCAACCAATAGTTTTTAATAACAATATCTTGGGAAATTATTCATCTGAATCATTCTTTGGCAACTTCACAGCCCAACCATCTCCTTTCTCAGTAAACAATTTTACATCTCAGATCGAAAATTATTCACAAACAGGTAGGTCAAGATGTTTTAACAATACTGAGGAAACTGTAAATAAAATTGTTGATAATTCTTTATTTTGGTCACTATATTTTGATGGCTCTAAGTCTAGCGAAGGCTCGGGAGCAGGATCTATCTTGGTTAGCCCTTAGGGAGAAAAAACAATGCTGTCCTGTAGGTTTGAGTTTGAATGCACAAACAATACAGCTGAGTACGAAGCCTTAGTCCAAGGACTATACAAAGCGATTGGCCTTAAGGTTCAATATTTGAAAGTGTTTGGCGATTCATAATTTATTATTAAACAGGTGAGAAATACGATTCATTGTCTTTCAAACCACCTCAAACATTATCAGTCGCTGGTACAAGAACTCACCCCTCACTTTTCAGCATTCAATATTTCTTCCATCCCAAGGTCTCAAAATTCAGCAGTCGACTTGCTAGCCAATGTTGCTTCCAAACTCCTACCGTCTGAAGATTATAGCCAGGATAGATTTTCAGTTGAGTTTCTTTTTAGACCATCAATTCCTGACAATGTCACTAATTGGAGAGTATTCAATCACGATGAAGACATCTTACAATTTTTGACTTCTGAAAAGTCCTACCATGATCAGATCATAGAGGAAAGCGAGCATGATCTTCAAATGAGAGAAAAGCACGAGGAAAACTCAATACCGAAGCCTATGGTGAAGCTTGAGGATCTTTACAATATTAAAGACAGGTTTAAACCTGTGACCAATACAAAGCTCCAAAGTTCCACCTTAAGGTTTGAATTGATAAATCTTGGCACTGAGCAAAATCCTCAAAACATTAATTTAGGATTAGGACTTTCTGTGGAAGAAAAGACAACATTCATTAGACTGTTAAGGAAAAATAAACATGTCTTCGCTTGGAAATATGATGATTTAAAGACATATGATGCATCTATCATCCAGCATACCATTCCAATGCTTGCCGAACAAAAACCGGTTCAACAAAAGCTGAGGAAAATACATCCGAACTTAGAGAGTCAAATAAAATCAGAACTCAATAAACTCTTGAAAGCCAAGATTATTTTTCCCGTTCGGCACTCAAACTGGGTCTCCAATATGGTTCCTTTTAGGAAGAAAAATGGCGACATCAGGATTTGTATAGATTTCAGAAATCTGAATAAGGCAAGCCTAAAAGATAATTTCCCATTACCTACTATGGAGCAGATACTCCATTCAGTAGAAGCCTCTGAGTCGATGTCCTTTTTAGATGGTTTTTCAGGATATAACCAAGTTTTGGTCCATCCTGATGGCAGACTCAAAACTACCTTCAGAACGAAATGGGGAACTTATGCTTATCAGAAAATGCCTTTAAGACTTATTAATGCAGGAGCCACATTCCAAAGAGCGATGGATATAAATTTCAAAGGATTGATCAATAAAACAGTAGTTGTCTACTTAGATGATATTACTGTATTTTCTAAGAAGAGATCCAATCATTTTCATGATTTAAACCAAATCTTTGAACGCTGCAGAAGGTACGGTATTTCACTCAATCCCAAAAAATCCTTCTTCGCTCTTAATCAAGGGAAGCTCTTGGGTTTTATTGTTTCCAAAGATGGAATTTATATTGATCCGGATAGGATTAAAGAAATCTCTGAAATCCCTTTTCCTCATAATAAAAAATCCATGCAGTCATTTTTAGGCCAAATTAATTTTGTCAAAATATTTGTTCTGGACTTTTCTCACATCATTTTACCACTACAAACTATGATTAAGAAAAATTCAGTGTTTAGATGGGGATCAGTAGAAAAGGAACCATTCGATTCCATTAAACAATCAATAATCAATGCCCCCGCTTTGAATACTCCTAATTTTTCTAATCATTTCACATTGTATACTATCGCATCTGATTCATCTTATGCAGTAGTACTCACTCAGATTAATGATCACAACTTGGAAGCACCGATTTCATTTTATAGTTCAAACCTACAGGGTGCTGAACTGAATTATTCTGAAGTAGAAAAACAAGCCTTTGCCGTGTATAAAGCTGTCAAACATTACAGACCCTTCCTTTTAAAAGCCCATACAAAAGTTATAGTTCCTTTTCCTGCAGTAAGGCAACTACTAATCCAAAGGGAATTAGGTGAAAAAAGGGCAAATTGGGTTACGACACTTCAGGAATATGACTTGGAAATCAAGCCAACAAAGATTGTTAGAGGCCAAGGTTTTTGCAGGTTATTGGTAGGAGCATCCAAAATTCAACAACCAGGTGATACAGAACATGCCGAAGAAATCAACCAGATAAGTATTACTGATTCTGAATCACAATATGTAGACTTGATATTTTATTTTAAAAATGGATATGCACCTCCTAACCTGTCTTATAAAAACAAAAGGGCCATTAGATTAAAAGCAAGAAACTTCACAATCATTGATGATGTACTTTTTAGGCAAAATTATGATTCAATTTTATTAAGATGCCTAGAAAAACCTGAAGCACAAAAGGTTTTGCAGGAACTACATGATGGACCAGCAGGAGGACATTTTGGAGCTGACACAATAGCTCACAAAATCATTCATGTTGGATAATATTGGCCTACTCTGTTCAGAGATGCTCATGAATATGTAAGGAAATGCCGAAGTTGTCAAACTTCTGGTGGTAGACAAAGAAAGCCAACTTTCCCTTTGCAACCAGTCAACATTGAAAAACCATTTGAGCAATGGGGATTGGACATCATTGGAGAAATCACTCCACATTCTTCCAAACAGCATAAGTATATCCTTACTGCCACTGATTATTTTACTAAGTGGGTTGAAGCGATTCCTTTAAAGACAACAAATTCTGAGGCAATTATGGAATTCATAGATCAGTTCATCACTACCAGGTTTGGTGTCCCTAATGCTCTTGTTTTTGATAATGCATCTTATTTCTTTGGAAATGCTATGTTTGATTTCGCTATTAAAAGAGGGTTTAAATTGAAATATTCTGCCAATTACTATCCCCAGGGTAACTGTTTAGCAGAATATACCAATAAAAATCTAGTTAAAATTATTAAGCGAACTATCGAACAGAATCATAAAAACTGGCACAAATATTTAATATTCGCACTATGAGCTGATAGGATAACATAGAAGGCTTCCATAGGCTCTTCTCCAATCAATCTTGTATATGGGAAAGAAGCAATGCTACCAACAAATCTTGTCCTTCCTTCTTGAGCCCTAGTTCAGTTTATTAAAGAAATCCCTTCTTCTTCTATTCAACTTAGACATGATCAAATCTTAAAATTAGAAGAGGAAAGAGAAAGAGCCAAAATTACTCATGCAAAACATCAGCAAATTATCAAGTCATCCTTTGATTCAACTTCATCCCATTCAAAACAGTTGCAAGTCGGTGATCTAGTTCTGAAATGGGACAAAGCCCATGAGGATAAAGGAAAACACACCAAGTTCCAGAAAATGTGGCTTGGACCATTTCAGATCTGCGAGAAGATAGGCCATTCAACATTCATATTACAAGATTTATCAGGTAAGAGAGATTCTCTTCCTGTTAATGGCCTCATCTTAAAGAAATTCTTCAATTGAGGAGGTAACCCCTTCTCCCTTTTTTTAGTTTAGTAGAATTTGTAGTTTGTAGGACCATTAGGAAATAAAGTTGTAAGGTATCTTCCATTGACCTTTGCTGTATTTAAAAGTTTCTCAAAGAAGTAGTGTTGATATTTACTTTTAAATAATAGAAGCCTTAAACAAAAGGGACAATTTCTAGGAAACTAGGTATATTCGCATTCTGAAACCACATTTCAATTTTTGTGAACTCTTCTCAAGGTTTAGAAGTATTGTAAATCATTTTATGTTTTCAAATTGGTCACAAAAAAGGTTATCAATATCAAAACAGAAACTAATCCAACTTCAGCATCTTCAACTCTTACCCTGTCATCCATTCGCTCTTAAGGAGAAAATTGTCCATCCCATTCATCAAAGTTTGTGATTACTCAGAGTGTAATTCTAAAATATTTGATATAAAAGATAAGGGGTCTTATTACAAGCCTGCTTACCATGATCATCGGGAAATAGTTTAACCGACATTACCAACACTGCATACCAAAACAGGGTAATGGCTTAGAATCATAAGACAAGGGGTCTCATCACGAGCCAACTTGTTCGGTTAGATTACTACTAGTGAATGGCATTGTCACTCAGCTGGCCACCAAACCAGGACAATGGATTTTTATCTTACAAAATAACAGAAAAGTAAAAAGAGATACAAAATATGAAAGCATGTTTTGAATTCATTCTTTTAATCATACTCTGAAATGAATGGGATAATGGACAATAACATGGTTAAAATGTATCCCTGTCGAAACTATGAACGTTTGCTGGAAACAGAGGCTCTACCTATGGCAAAGGAGTCAATTAAAAAGGCTGATTTGGAAAGGTTTTTTGTTTTATCATTATCAACCAATAGAGGCCAATTTAAAACTTAGAATGTATTTAATTTTAACAAGAGAAGAAATTAGCAAAGATAGTTTTTATTTTATTTGGAATGCATATATACTTAGTTATATTAGAATTTTCCTCTTTGATAAGATTCCTATTGAATGAAAGTGTAAGTATTTTAGTACTTCTCAGAGATAACTATTTCTCCCAGCGAATCGCCAATTGTTGTGCTCTACAACAACCCCCCCATTTCATACAATTTTTATTTTTCAAAACTATAATATGAAATGGGTCCCTTTTCATTTAATTTGGTATCAACTTATCATTATTCAAAAGGTCCGAAAAGAAATAAAACATTATAAAACCTTTTTGATAAATCACTTAATCGGTCTTATAATAAAGAATGAGTAATCTTTTATTATTGCGATAAAGTGATCGCAAGATCATATATCGCAATGACAAAGGATGCATGACTTAAAGACCCATTGATTTTCCCCGATGTGACAATGCACAATTGGCTATCGAATATCGGGAAGGCAAGCGATCATAACAAAAGGCCCCTCTTCGCTCCGATGCGATATCGCTATCGACGATCGGGGATGTACCATGCATGCATCTAAAGCCCTCGTTTAAAACTCCCGATGCGAATTGGCGATATCGCTATTGGCGATCGGGGATTCCGAAAGGACACCAATATGACAACTTAAGCATTTCCCTGATCGCCGAATGCGATAAAGCTAAAGCACATATTTCAAAAAAGATTGGTAAGACCGGTATATATTATGGTTATTTAGTATTAAAAGCATTTCTCTTCCCGATAGTGATTCACTTACGCTCAACCGCCAAAACATCAAAGCCACGCTTAAATGAATCATTCGGCCAATAAACGATATGATGAGCATTTAAAGGATCGACAGGTTTAAACGACAATTTAATGAAACAGTAAGGCTAAAATCTCTTCAGAGATTGTATCCGCGGCCACCTTAAGTTAAATCCTCCATTATTCATTGATTAATATATCTCGTTCATCTTTGGTTTGCGCCACCAATTCTCCGCATTAAGTTCATTTTCTCTCTTGTGCAGAGCTCTTCCGAAGCAACAAATTCAAGCCAAATGGGGAAGAAATCTAAGAGAGCTGGAACAGCTTCCACTTCGGCAGTTGCAGGACAACATATTGCCAATCCAGGGCCACCCAAAAAGGGGCTGATATCGGACACCACATGTCTAGGACTCGGTAAAACTACTTGGCTGAGCATCTACAATCTGATTGAGGCCGAAGAGGCTGAGGTAACAACAGTGCAAGCCACAGCAGACCCGACTCGGAAGTCTGATGCTACTCTAAAAGATTTAGTCGACTCTTACCTTCATCGGATAGCAGCCCGAGAACAAATTCTCCCATATACAGATGTGGTGAGATGGGAAATTGAAGAAATCCCAATCACAAACAGGACATTTTGCACCATGGACGGGAGAGTGTTCGGCTCGTTTCAACCTGATGATTTGAGGCAAATGTACCATTTGCCTGCACCGGAGAAGAAGTACAACAAAGCATTCCTGGAGAAATTCAGAAATGAAAACGACATTGAATCAGAACCCATACGGGATTGGAGGCAAAACCCAGCAAAACACAAGCATGAGTCTTCGGGTAAGTACTCTGTCGATTCCTTGTGTTCTCCTTATTGTTATGCCGGAGTAATGATGTGTAGGTTGTGGGGGTTACATGATTCCGTAAACTTCACTATAGAGATGGTACCTTTGATGGAGCAAGCATGCAATAGTGAAATAATGGATTGGGGAAATATACTTTCTGTAAGTCAGCAACCACGGTTCTTGAATTCAGAAACAAATCCCGCGTTACTGAAAGGTTCATTCCCCAATTTTACTATAGTGCCTACATCTTGGAAACCCTGTGTTTTAATTCCGAATCTCCTGTGTTCGGGTGGAGATGGACTCCACAAGACCCCATGCCCATTCATATATACCACCAAATGTTATGGAAAGCCCACTATAAACACCATTTATATCAAGTTTGCAATGGTTTTATGTTACCCATTCACTATGCCATTTTTGACAAACCTGCTCCGAAGATTTCCTCACAAGCGGGGATTGACTTGACAGCCATAGGTAGATGGTTCGGAGAAGAAAAATTCACCTATGTAAGAGTTTTTGGCAGCCAGGCCAAGCCTCATGTTCTCCCTTTGTATATACCCGACAAACTGTTAGCCCGAGAGGTAGCATATCAGATTACATCCGAAGGAGTTACACAGACTCTAAGGAATAAAAAGAAGTAGGTTTGGCCTTCTTTTCCTCTAAGATGTGGTGTTTATGCTCTGCACGACTTTAAACATGCAGAGAAAGAAGCAGATAAAATTAAGGCACTGAATCTCGCCACTCTTCCTAATAGGCGATTTGATCCAAACAAAGTCGCCTACAATGCACTCAAACAGGCAAAACTAACTAAATTTGACCATAAAGATGATGATTTTGATGACCTGTTCTCCTCAGCCAAGTCGCTATTCCAGGTTCAATCACTAGCCAGAATGAAATATCATGATGACGGGTTAGTTGAATTTAACAGACTTAGAGAACAGAGGTTGCAAATTCCGCCTCTAGATATGTTAGCAACGACCCCGATGACACAATCAAGCAAGCCTGAGCAGCGACTCACTAATGAACCTCCTGATACATCAGAAATTGCTGGAGAAATCCAAACAAAAGAGCAGGAGGAAGTGCAGAGAAAAGAGTAGGAGGAAGTGCAGAGAAAAGAGCAGGAGGAAATGTAGAGGAAAGAGTAGGAGCAGAGCAGCACGGACGTGAATGTAGATGCCCAGATTGACTCGAAATTGCTCTAGGAATGGCAGCAATTCGACTCAATCATAAGCAATCTTGAGAGCTCAAAGGAAGTCGATACATCAAAAGCGGCTGACACACAGGATACAACATCTAAAGAGGTTCCAAGTGGAACCAGCGGCCTACCCATTTCTATAGGAATAGAGATAATTCCCAAGGATCCTTCGGATCAGATCATTTTGCAAGTGGAGGAGATACCTCCATTGGATGTCTTTTACAACCCTAAGCATAGGGCTGTAGTAAAATGACAACGGAAAAGGAGAAGGACTGATCAACCTTCCCTATTCATGAAAAAACACTGACAACTAATGTGGTTTGGAAAGAGGAATTTGATCCTTCTGATGGCCTTACAAAATTGTCCCAATATGCTGGAGCCTATTCGGCTGCCACCATGGACAAGACATCAGAAGTGACTAATCTGTTAAGAGAAAAGGACCAAGCAATCGCCTCGCTACAAGTACAGTTATCAGAGGCACAACAGAAAGCAGAGCAACTTGAACAGTAGTTGTCTACACAGCAACAAATAAACAATCAATTGAATAAACAATTGCAGGAAGAGAAACAAAGAATTGATTCAAGTGCAATTCAAAAGCAGAAAGAGCTGTCAGAAGCGTTGGCAAAATTGAAAGCAGTGCATGAACAAATGGGGAATTCTAAAGATGAGCAAATTACTCAATTATCAGCCCAAATAGAAAAGTCAAAGAATCTTCCACAGCCTGCTGAGTTCAGAGTCGAAGAATTACAGATTAACAAAGCATTGGTAACACAAATAAGGCTGTTATGTCAACAAATCGCTCAAGCAGAACCCTTATGTGACATAACAACATCAATAATTGATAAATTGGTTGATGCTAGAACAGACTTGGAGCAGGCCGATGAGACCTTGACCAATTTTCTTGAGTGGCAAGACACTGATGAGGGACAGGCAGCTAATTTGCCAAAAATCTTAGAATCCCATAAAGAGATCCTATTTATGGAATGGCAGTCCCAGTTAATGAAGGCAGAGAGAGCAGAGTCCAGATGCAAGTTAACCACAAGTAATTTGGTTGAATTGATTAATGATACTCTCTACTTATCTAACATGATCTCTCAATGTACCCCAGGTAAATTACTATTGGTTAAAAAATTGGAGATGTCATGTTATCAAGAGCTGGAGAAGAATGGGAGATTGATCGCAGGTATTAACAGTTTGACTTGGGACACCTATTGGTTGTTCCTAGTCAAACCATACAGCCAGAGAGCCGCCCTCAAGTGCCTGACAGATGCAATCGGGTGTATCATTCCCGATATACAAGAGGCCACCTATGCTTCCCAACTCAATTCTCGTCTCAACCGACCACCAGAAGTGGAACCAATGCTTGCAATATGCCAACTCAGGTCGAAAGGAAGACAACCTAAGTGATGAATCATGCTGTCGACTGCCAGATTGCTATGAGGAAGATAATCCAAATCAAGTTGTACCAATTAAGTAGGATTTTAATTTCATAGTTTGTTAGTTTTAATCAATTATTTATAGACCCTTTCAATGCATTGGAAAGGGTCGTAAGTTTTTGTATATGAATTAAACCTGAAGTTGCACTACTGTACTTCAGGCATATATTTTTATAAAGACTGGGCCAATTATTCCAATTTTGATAACAAAGCTTTTATGTGGATGTGCACTATTGCCTTTGTTTAATACTATTTCTGAGTTGGAAGAAGGAATTCAAATAACGATTGATGTTGGGAATGATTTGCAGCTCATATGGTACTACTATCTATGTCTGAGTTCATTCTGTTTATGTGAATTGTTGTTTGATCGCTCTTGCTATTATCGGATATATGCGTGTGTTTTCAACAACATTCTTTACAATTTCCAGTATTGGATGTTTACAGCATGCTTTTCTTTTATCATACATGTATCGGTAGTATAAAAGGATAAGTGTAACAATGTTTTGTTAATCACTTTGTTCAACTATTTGAACAAAGCAATCATTAAGTGAATGAATGTCTTTGTTTATTGTGTAGAGTCATCTACATGCCTATCAATGAATAGAGATCATCAAGTGTTGCACTTAAAAGAATAGTAACCTCCCGGGATAGAATAGTCATTTATGTTTTTGCTGTTAGATTAAGTCATCCATTCATTATCATTTATTAGAAACCAATCACTCATCCATCCCATTTTATTCATTATTGGAAACTGGTCCCATTATATCCAGTCGAAGCCACCATCCCAAATGGAAAAGGAGCTGTATTAAGATCCGGATCGGGTGGTTATCCCCCAATGTTGATACAATGATTTTCAGGGCATCAACAGGAGCACAAGTCCGTACTAACGCTGTCTAATGCCGAAGCGAACGACAACTGCTAGGTTTAAAGACAACGGAACATGTCTCTAGCCTAGACCTCTAAATGTGCGCGTTTAGTTTCAAATGCGCCTTAGGTTAATTGAATATATTTTAAAGGTTGATCTTGAAATTGAGTCTCAATTTTTAGGCCCTATCGATGTCACCTGAAAAACTCTTTTGTGCAGCTATATGAGACAAAACCCTTGTAATTCGATGAATGCTTACACTAATTGAGGGAAGAGAAAACAATCAATGCAACAAACAAGAAACTGAAAGTAAGATGAATCTTCACTAATTCACTTTTCAAAAAAAAATAATGAAAATTCTTTCCACTCCCTACTCTTCCTATCAGATGCGCTTCAACTAGTCCTCTTAACAGTAAAAGAAGTTCATTCCATTTCAAATTCTCATGATGATGTAATTCTAGCTTTCAATGATGCTATTCAATGGAACATATCACTGAAACAAACTAGAATGGTGTATTTTCTTCAATGGAATGCTAAAACGAATCTTTCACATAAACATTTCAATGAAAATTTTCAAACAACCAAACATCAATCATATGCAAAGCATGATAAAAATAACTCCTTTCAAACCAATTATGCAAAGGTTCAATCGAAACAAACCGAGCAATGTAATCTATGCTCAGAAAAGACATGTTCAACAAGAGAAGAGCAAACGAAACTTTTTCACTTGTTCAATTGAAAACAAAGAAAAATAGATGCAGGGACTAAAATATGAAATGCATGAAGCAACAAATCACCAACTTGACTTGATGAGAAGATAATCAAATGAATGGACAATGACCTAGATGCCCTAGGGACAAAAACCATCCAAAACTCAAAAAATTAAGTAATGCAATCTCAAACTAAACAAGCAGACAAATCAAGCTAACGAAGCACTCTAGCTAAGGAGAATAAAGGTAAACAAGCCAAGAAATAGAATCTATGAGGACAAGACACACTGGCAATGATTTAAGAGAAACCTTGATTTTAACCAACAAGAAACGATGTGACTGTCTAACTAGCAACAAGCACCATAAGGGGCTATGGCGCGACTGTTCAAGAGGAACTCGCGCTGGTCAGTGCTACTGTTAGAAAATTAACAATGCTGATCAAGGGATTCAAAGAAAAAAGAAAAATTTACACAAACCAAAACCATACCTCTCACTCTAAATTCGAGAATCAAAGTAGTAGATAACGTAAAGTACAGATTACAAAAGAGAAAGAGTGATATGAGAAAACACGTCACAAATCATGAAATGAAAGACAATCCAAAGAGAGGGATGGTTCCCCAGTATGGTCACCAATTTATGGAGTAGTAAGATTCTCTCTATGGATAGAGACAATCCCTCTAGCCTAGGGGAGAGGGTCTAGCCACAAACAATACAATCTGACATAAGTTCCCTTATATTGAGAATGGATAAGATCCTACCTCTTGTATCACTAATCCTTGTTTGATGAGGTCCTTGTGTCTTTGCCCCAACGATTATCTCCTTAATGTCAATCAAGCACCTGAAACAAATAGACAAGAAACGAAAGCATACATGATAGCATACAATATATTCAACCTACTTAAGAGGCTAAGGAGTCTTCAGCTACCAAATAGCATATGCAATTGATATAGGAAACAAAATATCAATTGTATTATTATGACAAAAAGGAAAGTACAACCGTCGCTTTAGCATTGTAGGTTTCATTTGACCTGTCCGGGTTCCAGCACCACTGTTAGCATCTACTGATTCACCTCAAAGAATGGAATTTCAAGGTTTCTTCCTTTTTTCTCCAAACCAAACAAACTACAAGCTTATTCTCCCCTTACAAGCACAAACTAGAAGGCTAAGGCTCTCAAGATTTGTTTTGGCTATCAAGATTTTATAGATTATTCTAGCCCTTTCATTAGCTAGCCGAGGTTGGAAAAGGAGAAGTTTATATAGCTTGAGAGAGGGGACATGGATCCTATTATGATGGGAAAGGCCTTATCCCTTTTGGTTTTTTCCATTTTAATTAGGGAAAGGAGCCCAAATAGTCTCTATCATCTCTATCTCGACTAAACATTTACCAGACTTTCGTTCACGAAGCTTCTAGACCTAGAAGCTTCGACTCCATTTTTAAAAAATTTCCAAAATAGGTTTAGCGTGGGCCATGTATGGATCACCAACGCTGTTTGGCACTATTGCCAGTGTTAGACTCTGCAAATCGGCGTAGGGAAGAAACTGAGTGATAGCGTTGGCCTTGAAAACTGAGTTGGAAGGAATATTATCTAGAAATGATGTAAGAGGGAAATGTTATGCAGATGAAGAGTGATGTAAGGACATGTTCTTCATGATAGGAAAACACATAAGGGTCACTGTAGAGGTCTTACAGGACCTAGGAATGGGGAGTACATGGACAATGGAAAATGTTGTGTAGCACTTACCCGGATCTCAATATGCATAGCATGTACTACACAATCTAGGGACTCAAGCCTCTAGCTTGGCCTCTGGAATTGTGTAGAGCATGGCTTGGGCTGGCTCCAACTACGCACTGTGAAGTTCCAGGAGCCAGTCTCCCAGCTTGGGCATTGAGACTGTGCAATGCGCAATCTCTCCCAGGCCCTGGCCCAGACCGAACTGCACATTGCAAAATTGATTTCATCAAGCTTCCACACTGACTGTTGGGATTGCTCAGTGCGCAGTCCCCACAATCAGTCAGTCACCCCTGTTAGTCAAAATTGCGCAATCCATCTCATCAGATGCCCTGATTACTACTTGATCATGCTGTGAAGTTAGATTTGCAAGAGCTAATGTTTGCTTGCCATGAGTGTCCTTTCTATCCCATAGGTACCACATTTGTGAATCACTTCTCTCCAATAGGAAATGCACCCTAGCACCAAAGAGAGTTGCTTCAAGAGAGACCACTAAAAGTAGTACTAGGGAAACAATTGAGAAAGCGTCAGTTAACTTGCTAAAATATGCAGACAATCAACTATTCATAAAAAAGGAGTTAACACTAACATGGCAATGAGTCCAGCAACAATAGCTGAAGGCAACAATCTAATACAAGATCAAGTAAAGAGGAAGTTGCTGACATAATAGAGGGAGAACAAAGCTACAGAGTGAAAGCAAATTCAATATTCATGCAGGCATCTTTGGAAGAAGAAGCAAAGGGAAGCAAAGGACACATCCAACAAACCAGAGGAAGAGACAAAAGTAGAGCTTGTAGGTAGTAGAATTGAGATCGCAGAAAGAAGAACAAGAACCGAAGGAAGAACGGGAGATGGGGAGGAAATAACAAGAAGAGAAGCATAAACAAGAAGAAGAACAAAGGAAAGGCACGATAACAGAGGAAACAATGCCCATATAGGTCGAAGAGTTGGAACAACCAGAAGCAGAGGAGTACATTCATCAAGTAAAGGGTGATAATGTCGGACACCAGGAAACATCCAACTACTCTTATGGACGCCAGTTTGGCCTATGCAGGAGCAACAAGCTCGAATGTTAAGTTCTTGTTGGCCGAGAATGAACATTTGGCAAAGAATATGCAGGATGCTAGGCAAGAGGCAGAACAACTCAGAGAGCAGAGTGTAGTTTCCGCAATGGGGGAGATGACGAGGGTAATACTTGTTGAAGTATCAACACTTGAGACTACCATGTGGAAGCTCTATGATGTATTTGTCATCATGCATAAAGAATTTGTCCATGTGTATGGCCTACAATAGTGGAGAAAAGAGTTTTTTCAAACTCTCAAGAACATACATGCTACCATCGCCCATGTGCAAGAGTGGACAATGCGGTACAAGGGGCCCTGCTTCACTTAGCCAAGAAGATGAAGCCACAGGTGGAGCTGGAGAAAGTAATAGTCTGGATTTTGATCCATAAATATGAGAAGCTCACTCCATTCATCAACAACATACAAGCCTCATATGCACAATTGTACAACAATTTGGATGTCATGGTGTGAACGCATAGGATCCCATCAATCGGTTCCCTCACCGAGGCTAAACCGAAGAACCAAGTCTGACTAGAGATCGATGACTACATGAAGAAGCTAAGATGAGAGGTCACCAGGGAAGACTTGGAGCTCAGTGTACATAACATGCAGAAGTACATTGGTGGTCTGGTCATGGTCAACACCATGTTGCACATGCTTTAGAACGAGTTGGACACAGGTTCCAAGACCATATACTCGGATGCTATGGAGGCAAGAGTTCAGTATCAGAAAGACACCATCAAGCAATTTGGGGACATCAACATGTAGTACCAAGCTTGGCATCAATATGTGGCTGAGAAGAACCAAGTGGAGGTTGCCAAATTGGTCTTTCCCCAAACTTTGGAGTCATAGTGTTTTGTCTTGTTAAGCTATCTCTAGCCTATTTGATCCAAGTGGATGTTGGTGGCCACCCAACTATCCCACTTGGACCCCCACAACTGTCTCTTTCAATTTTTCAGTTTCCTTAATTGTAGCATAGTTTACTCTTTTTAGCAGTTTTTCCGGTCCTGAACTTCCGGAGTCGTTTTTAGGCCCTAAACGACGTTTTTTGGGAAATCTGGGAGCAACATCGGTCCATGGACGGATGTTTCTCTTCTCAAAGTCATAATGCTTGGATAGATCTTTCTAACGAGCTATTGTATGCATCAAACGAAGATCGGGTTCCAAAGTTACGACCCCGGGAAGTTGATGTACCAACTTACCCAAAACAGGGCCCACAATTTGGTGTTTCATCTTCTAGAGTTAGGTTTTGGGATGTTAAGGGTTTTCCATTGTTTCTCAACAATAAATAGGCCTTTGAGCCTCGTTGTAGCACAGTTCAGAAGCATGTATCTGCCACATCTCTTCTTAGAGATAAGCTACCATCGCCCTAGCTGGTTTATTTCCATTTATGTTTGTAAGCATATTTCAATATTTTACATTAATGAAATGAAGTATTATTTCCACTGCATCTCTGTGTTTATGGTTATCTCTGTAATTTGTTGCATTTCTGTTTAAATCTAGATCAATGGTATCAGAGCAGTATGCTTTTTCTCTTTTTTCCTTTGCATCTCCCCAACGAGGTCGAGATATAAGGAGTTAGGGCTTGAAATGGTTGAACCTTTACAAGACCAGCCTCAGAAATCCAGATGGCCTCCCATGGCGGATGAAAAGAAAGATGAGGGGGCAGGAGATCCTATCAAAATCTTGCTCGAAGAAGCCCTCAAGTGGCAAAGGAACGCAATTATGGACAACTTTGCCCAGATCCTTCAACAGCTACCCAGAGGCGAGCATCAGCTTCCAACAGATACTCTGGAAACGCCATACCCTTTAAGGTACAAGTTAATTTTGAAATCCCCATATTCAAGGGTCAAATAGATGCAGATGCCGTAGATAAATGGTTAAATCTGCTAGAAGGGTATTTTTCTGTTCATGAATTTTGGAGTTGGGAAAGGATTGTTTTCACTCTTCTCAAAGCAGCCCCCCACGTCAAGGACTGGTGGGAAACCTACTGCGAGTAGAAGGATGAAAGTACGAGCTCATTGTTTTCAACAAAACCCACTTGG
Organism: Pinus tabuliformis; assembly: GCA_031772625.1. NCBI lineage: Eukaryota > Viridiplantae > Streptophyta > Pinopsida > Pinales > Pinaceae > Pinus > Pinus tabuliformis. Next base: position 311,155,150 of record CM062819.1, on the reverse strand, counting down.
AATTCATTCCAGGACGCCATTAAGGAGCAGTATTACCCTATCAAAAGCTATGAGGACAAATACATAAAGTGGACCATGCTGTGGCAGGGAAGGGACCAAGATGTGCCAGAGTTCACAAACATTTTTCATACCCTTCGCACATAGTTGGGTATCAAGGATTCTAAGCAACATTTGGTACTGAAATGCCACGACTACCTACATAGGTACATCCAGGAAGAGATGGAGTTCCTAAACATCTCCTTGCTTGGCACGACATACTGATATGCTATCAAAATCGAGTAGAAGTTTAAACAGAAGAATCGAGACTTTGGACCTGCGAATCGGAAGACCAAAGGACAAAGCCAAGGCGGGGTGACACAAGACAACCCGTCGAAGCCGCAAGAAAAGAACAACACCAGAAAGTCAAAGAAGGACACAGGAAAGTGGTGTGAGTTCCACAAGGGTCCCACTCATGACACAAGTGAGTGTCGGACCAAGCAGTTGTTGGTGGCCGAGTTGAAGGCTTTAGAACCAAATGCATGTTCTGACCTTGAGTTAGAACCCGACAAGGGGAATGGAAAAGGGAAGTAGATCATTGATGTGGATCCCAACATCACTTTTGCCACCGCCAAGATCCAGAAGAATGAGCACGAAGATCCAGAGAAAGGGTAGCGTCTTTTCCACTCACAGATGTGGGTGAAGGGTTCGCCGCTGCGATTCATTGTTGACAGTGGGAGCTAGAAGAACCTCATTTCAGCAGAGGTCGTGAAGCGGTTGGGCCTACTGACTACACCACACCCACAACCGTACAATATCGGGTGGCTTCACCAAGGACGAGATCTTCGATTTCGCCAGTAGTACCGCCTACCCTACAGCATCAAACCCTTCACAGACGAGGTATTGTGTGATGTTACACCTCTGGATGTTTGTGATGTATTATTAGGCCATCCATACTTGTGGAGGCGATATGCTATGTATCAGTCAAGGCCTCGCGCTGTCACTATTTCTTTGTGTAATTCCTTATACAGGATATCGGAGGTAGCCCCACCTACCGCAACCTCTTTGATCACTGCTAATAAAGGCAGCAAGCTCATCTCCCAGACTAGGAAATTCGTTTTCTATCTGATTTTCTCCCAAAGTAAGGGGAATATCGTCACCACATCCATGACCCCTACAAAGGGTTCCTCCACATAGCAACAACAACATAGGGATACGGTCATGAAATAAAACATGAACAACTTCTCCTCACCCATAGGGGTACCACACAAGTTTCAAGTGGGCGACAAAGTCTGGTTGCATTCGCAGAAAGAACGCCTGACAAGAGCCCATCAAAAGCTCAGACCACTCCGACATGATCCTTACAACATTACCAATTCTGTGGGAAACAATTCTTTGGAGCACAACATTCCTCCATTCCTTCTCTTGCACCAAGTGTTCAATGTGGAATGTCCTCGACCATGATTCCCACCATTACTGGACACATCAGAGATTGCAGAACAACTCACCAGGGACCAAGCTCAGCAGATGGAGGAACTCAACGCAATGGGGACCATTGATTTCTAAGGGGGGAGGAATGATCCAGGTGGATGTTGGTGGCCACCCACCTATCCCACTTGGACCCCCACAACTGTCTCTTTCAGTTTTTCAGTTTCCTTAATTGTAGCACAATTTACTATTTTTAGCAGTTTTTCGGGTCCTGAACTTCTGCCGCTGTTTTGAGGCCCTAAACGACATTTTTTGGAAAATATAGGAGCAACATGGGTCCATGGATTGATGTTTTTCTTCCCAAAGTTGTAATGCTCAGATAGATCTTTCTAGCAAGCTATTGTACGCGTCGAATGAAGATCGGGTGCCAAAGTTACGATCCCGAGAAGTTGATGTACCAACTTACCCAAAATAGGGCCCACAATTTGGCGTTTCATCTTCTAGGGTTAGGTTTTGGGATGTTAAGGGTTTTCCATTGTTTCTCAACAATAAATAGGCCTTCGAGCCTCATTGTAACACAGTTTAGAGACATGTATCTGCCACATCTCTTCTCAGAGATAAGCTACCATCGCCCTAGCTGGTTTATTTCCATTTCTGTTTGTAAGCATATTTTAGTATTTTACATTAATGAAGTGAAGTATTATTTCCGTTACATCTATGTGTTTATGGTTATCTCTGTAATTTTTTGCATTCTTGTTTAAATCCAGATTAGTGGTATCATAGCAGTCTACTTTTTCTCTATTTTTCTTTGCATGTCCCTAACGAGGTTGGGATATAAGGAGTTAGGGCTTGAACTGGTCGAACCTTTGCAAGACCAGCCTCAAAATCCCAACGGCCTTCCATGGCGGATGAAAATAAAGATGAGAGGGAAGGATATCCTATCAAAATCTTGCTCCAAGAAGCCCTCGAGCAGCAAAGGAACACGATGATGGACAACTTTGCTTAGATCCTTCAGCGGTTACCTAGAGGTGACGCATCGGCTTCCAACAGCTACTTTGGAAACACCACACCCTTTAAGGTACAAGTTAATTTTGAAATCCCCATATTCAAGGGTTAGATAGATGCAGATGTGGTTAAATCTGCTAGAAGGGTATTTTTCTGTTCATGAATTTTCGAGTCGGGAAAAGATTGTTTTCGCTCTTCTCAAAGCAGCCCCCCATGTCAAGGACTGGTGGGAAACCTACTGCGAGTAGAAGGATGAAAGTACGGGCTCATTGTTTTCAGCTGCACCCACTTGGAATTCATTTCGGGACACCATCAAGGAGCAGTATTACCCTGTCAAAAGCTATGAGGACAAATACATAAATTGGACCACGCTGCGGCAAGGAAGGGACCAAGATGTGCCAGAGTTCACAAACATTTTTCATACCCTTCGTACACAGTTAGGTATCAAGGATTCTGAGCTACATTTGGTACTCAAATATTGCGACTTCCTACATAGGTACATCTAGGAAGAGATGGAGTTCCTAAACATCTCCTCGCTCGGAACGACGTACCGATACACTGTCAAAATTGAGCAGAAGTTTAAATAGAAGAAGCGAGACTTTGGACTTGCAAATCCGAAGACCAAAGGACAAAGCCAAGGTGGGGTGACCCAAGATAGCCCATTGAAGCCGCAAGAAAAGAACAACACCAAAAAGTCAAAGAAGGACACAGGAAAGTGGTGTGAGTTCCACAAGGGTCCCACTCATAACACAAGTGAGTGTCGGACAAAGAAGTCGCTGGTGGCTGAGTTGAAGGCTTTAGAATTAGATGCATGTTCTGACCCTGAGTCAGAAATCAACAAGGGGAATGGCAAAGGGAAGTAGATCATTGATGTAGAGCCTAACGTCACTGTTGCCACCACCAAGATCCAAAAGAATGAGCCCAAAGATCTAGAGGAAGGGGAGCATCTTTTCCACTCATAGATGTGGGTGAAGGTTTCACCACTGCAATTCATTGTTGATAGTGGGAGCCATAAGAACCTCATTTTAGTAGGGGTCATGAAGTGGTTGGGCCTACTGACTACACCACACCCGTAGCCGTACAGTATCGAGTGGCTTCACCAAGGAAGAGATCTCCGAGTTCGCCAACAGTGCCACCTGCCCTATAGCATCAAACCCTTCACACATAAGGTATTGTGTGATGTTACACCTCTAGATGTTTGTGATGTATTATTAGGCCAAGCATACTTGTGGAGGCAATATGCTGTGTATGAGTCAAGGCCTCGCGCTGTCATTATTTATTTTTGTAATTCCTTATATAGGATACAGGAGGTAGCCCCACCTACCACCACCTCTTTGATGACTGCTAAGAAAGGCAACAAGCTCATCTCCCAGACTAGGAAATTCATTTTTTGTCTGATTCGCTCCCAAAGTAAGCGGAAGATCATCACCACATCCATGATCCCCACGAAGGGTTCCTCCACACAACAGCAGCAGCAGAGGGATACGGTCATGAAACAACACATGAAAAACTTCTCCTCACTCACAGGGGTACCACACAAGTTTCAGGTGGGCGACAAAGTCTCGTTGCATCTGCAAAAATAACTCCTAACAAGAACCCATTAGAAGCTCAGACCACTTCGACATGATCCTTACAACATTAAAGAGGTTGTGGGAAATAATTCTTTGGAGAACAACATTCCTCCATTCCTTTGCTTGCATCGAGTGCTCAATGTGGAACGACCTCGACCATGCTTCCCACCATTATTGGACACATCAGAGGTTGCAGAACAACTCACCAGGGACCAAGCTCAACAGATGGTGTAACTTAACAAATGGGGACCATTGCTTCCTAAGGGGGGAGGAATGATCCAGGTGGATTTTGGTGGCCACCCACCTATCCCACTTGGACCCCCACAACTATCTCTTTCATTTTTTCAGTTTGCTTAATTGTAGCACAGTTTACTATTTTTAGCAGTTTTTCGGGTCTTGAACTTCCGGAGCCATTTTGAGGCCCTGAATGACATTTTTTTGGGAAATCTGGGAGCAACATGAGGCCATGGACTGATGTTTCTCTCCCCAAAGTTGTAGTACTTGGATAGATCTTTCTAACAAGCTATTGTACGCGTCAAATGAATATTGGGTGCCAAAGTTATGACCCTGAGAAGATGATGTACCAACTTACCCAAAACGGGGCCCACAATTTGGCGTTTCATCTACTAGGGTTAGGTTTCGGGATGTTAAGGGTTTTCCATTGTTTCTCAACAATAAATAGGCCTTCGAACCTCATTGTAACACAGTTCAGAGGCATGTAGCTGCCACATCTCTTCTCAGAGATAAGCTACCATCGCCCTAGCTGGTTTATTTCCATTTCTGTTTGTAAGAATATTTCAGTATTTTACATTAATGAGATGAAGTATTATTTCCACTGCATCTATGTGTTTATGGTTATCTCTGTAATTTGTTGCGTTCCTGTTTAAATCTGGATCACTATTTTGTCTAACATGGGTACATGTGGAAGATGTAATATTATTTGTAAACATTTGTAAGTGAAATTCCAAGTGTCATTAGTGGAACGTGAAAGGTCATCATGTTATGTAATGAGTTACTTGTAAAGAAGTTGAAGAGTCATGAGGGTAGTCAAAGAATCACAAAGGGGAATGTCAAGGGTCACCCCACCCTTTGTTATAAATAGAACCTATAACTCATAGAACGAGATTTTGAGAGCCAAGATTTTGGCCAGGCTTAGGATTTGAAAAGGCTTGGGAGAATTTTGCCTATCCTTGGCTTCTCCACAACGTAGAATGAGTATAATTCTTTGGAGGAGCAAGTGTTCTTGACTATAATGTTCCAATATTGGGGCTAGTGGTCGTCAATGGTGCATATATGGATGGAACTTTCACTTATAATAATAATATCATAGCCAACACACTTTCATGCATATGTTGTTATTGTAGTTGGATTATTCTGGAATGTATGTTGTTTAACTTACACATTTTCTTATGAACTAATTTGTATGAATCTTTTTAAAAGCGTGTTGTTGGTTTAACCCATCACTTTAATTTGTGGACTATTCCACATTTTAGCTTGTGATGTCATTCCACTCGTGTGTTCCTTTCAATCTGTGTACTATTATAGGCTTCTAAGGGGCACACTTCCTTTTCCCCTCCGTGTGTCTGAACCTTCATGCATAACAACTGACTCTCTGTAGGGTCACACACTTTCTCTCACCCAAAGTTATCTTACTTACCTCTGTGCACTACCGCGGTCAAGGCATTACACTACGACCCACTGCTGGGCCTCCTACTCCAAAAAATTTGAGGTCTTGTTGGGACTTCATATCGGGGAGATCCCCTGAATGTTGGCAGGTCGAACACTGTCAACATTTCTGGCGCTAGAAGGAGGGCTAGATGAAAAATTGAGCCCTTGAAGTCTGCTTTGAGTTTCTGCACATATTTCATGACTTATGTTGTAATCATAACCCGACATGTTTCTCTCATGCTGTTGATTTTGAAGCACCGACAAGAATTATAGATGACTTGTCCAAATATAAGTTCAATGGCGACAATGGAACACCCCAGTTTAGGCACACAATTGCCTTTGCTGGATTTTGTGACAGGCATGATGTCCCCTTGGATGACATTGCCTGTGGGTTGTTCGCTTTCACATTTGAAGGGCGCAAAAAGCAATGATTCACACATTTATCGCAACCTCTATACACTCTTTTGATCACATGTTCAGAGAATTATTATGTGATTTCGTTCTTTATGACCATTGAACACTTAATCAAAAAAATTTAAAATTCCGAAAATCACGTGATGAATCTCTTGAGCATTTTCACGATCATTTTCTTCATTACTGTTATAAATTTCTTAAATATGAAGTTGGCTGGAAATTTTTGGAGGAAAGGTTTGAGTATCTTGTTTACATTTATGAGAATCCACATGAGTTAAAATCTTTCTAACTTGTCCCAACATACCTCGGTGTTAGAGCTTCTAAATATGAGATGGACAAGGTTGTTGTCGCAAGTGACCTCCGTCCCTTCTCATCAAACAACTCTAGCTCTGCAGTTCGAGGTGGGAGAAGTTGAGAATCCACCTATTAATCTATCACTATCTCCTCATACCCCACCTGATCAGGATTTCTGCGCATATTTGGACTCTAAGTTGGATGGTTTTCATGTGGTGTTATCTCCTTAGCCTTTGTCCTTTGGTTCCTTTGATCCTCCAGATTTTGGTGTGTTGTGTTCATCCGTCTTAGATCTCACATGTGATGTTCACGAGGATCAAGTTTTGGATGGAGTTGGTGTTGAAAAATCAACCTGCACTATTGTTTTTTATGAGTACTTTTGGGAGTTTGAACAATAATCTGTAGTGAAGGATGACCTCCTTTTGCCTACACCTCATCCTCTTTATCCTGACATATTCTACGGTTCTTCCATTTCTGTTCCATCTTGTGAAAATTCATTTATGGATTTTTCTACTTCCGATCATTCACAGAACACGAGGGATGATAGTATTTCATTTGATTATGGAGAGGATAGATCTGTCTTCTTTTATCCACCCAACCTCTCATCTTACCTTTCTGAAAACAAAGAGGGTGAAATTTATCATTTTTCATCATCCCCTTTTTATGATTCATCAGATCATGAGGATTTTGCTGTCCATCATCTTGAGTTCTGATCATGGCTGTCGTGAAATTTTCATTCATTCACCTGATCATGATTCTAATTTGTCTACCGTTGATCTTTCTAAGTCACTAGTCTTTGATGACCCATCTTCTGATGAATTGGAAACTCCTCAAGCTATCAGGGCACTTCAGCTCGAGTTGATGGTTATGTCAGGTTCTTGTAGCCTTGAGGTTAGTTCTTCTTCAGATAAAAAATCTATTGAACTTTTCCAAGCTCCTCATCACTCTATTGTTCACAGTGAAAATCAATATATTTCACAGTTTTCGCACCCTCCACCGGTATCACACGATCCTATTGCTCACACATTGGAGGAGTCATATGTAGCAAACATTGTTGTGAAACAAAAGTTTTCTTCTTTCTTTATGTTTGCTCGTCTTTCAAGTTCGAAGGTGTGTACATGTCTGTCTTCCACACGTAATGTGACAGGACACCATGATACATTTGCAGAATGCCCTTCATGTGCTTTCAAGCTTTACTTTTCTGTGGATGCATTCAAGCTTCAAACCTATGGGTTTGCACTGTTTTATATTTCTGTTATGATGGTTTGCTTGGATATCTTTCTTGTCAATCATGCTCTCACTTACACGAGCCAACCAATGCACCAATGGCTACATTGGAAGTATCACTTTACGTGAGTTGGCCTATGCTCTGCTTAGGTTAGGAGTAGGAGTGGTGTTTTCTTTCTTAATTTTCTTACTTTGTTTTTATTTGTCTTACTTCTTCCCTTTGTTTGTTTTCTTTTGTACTTGTAGGTTAGTTCTGCATGAAACCATGTTTGGATTCTTAGACAAGCAAGGTGAAATCCAAGAGGAACTTGTACGACTATTAATACTTGGTTATCTGTCTATCCTCTCTCTTGATGTGAATCTTGAATTTATTCTAGTCGATGATACACTGATGGAAAATACGTTCCTTTCAGAGAGAGTCATGGAGAAATCATGATGCTTTCACTCTTAAATGTTACTGCCTACTCTAATCGATTTTGTATTTTTGGTTAACCCCTGTCCACTTAGTCAATTAAAGTAAGGAGAGGGGGGAAACTTTAACAAGTATGTTAGAGGTATATAAACACCCTTCTCTGAAGGGAAAACCTCTTATGCTCTTAATACGCCAGGATCCCTCTTCCACCTCATGAAATAAATAAGTGCCTATGCACAGTTCTTTGAAAAATGAAAAAGTGGAAAATGAAATAGAGGCAAAAGAAGAGAAAAACTTCCTGCGTAGGGAGGTGAAGAAAGTAACTCCATCGGGGTACTGTCCAGGCTTGTTGGCAGTAGAGAAATGCTTGTGTTCCTAAAGTGACTCCATCGGGGTACTGTCTAGGCTTACTGGCAGCAGAGCAACACCAGAGATGAAAATAAAACTATGATATTCTATTTTACTTGTGCATATATATATCCCTCATCCCCAATCGAAGCAACTCAGTTTGACTTGGTTTGTATGCATGCTACTGATAAGGAGAATGGTTGGGAATACATCTTTAACTCAAGCTAGTGAAGAAGCTATGACAATCGAAGAACTGACCAATACTTCTGGAAGAGTTAGACTGAAGTTGCACGTGACAAGGTCCATACAGAGACATGGAGTTCTACCACTGTGTTGCTAATTTTGTAGCGGCTACAACCACCCTCCAAAAATTTTCTTATGCTTAGTTTTGGAGCCTCCCTTCTAAATCACAACAACTCATCTTACACTGATCCATGTACTTGTGCTTTGATTGAGCGTCATCCTTTGCATCTTGACTTGTACTTACTTACTTGGTTTACTGTCTAACCAACAAATAGATCTCTTGCCTTGGTTTTCATCCAGTTCTAGGCTTGGCTTAGAGAACTGCACAATCCTTGAGCGCAACCAACCTTGCTCTCCGGAATTGCGCAGTCTAAGCTGATAGTGAGCCTTTAGATCAAGAATTGGGTAGTGCTAGATGGCAGCCAACTTTGAGTTGGGAAATTGCGTAGAACATGAGAAGCAGCCCAGAGCCACTCAACCTAGAAATTGCGCAGAACCAACTACACTAAAAAATTACGCAATGCATGAGCCAAAGAGTTGCCTGGTTCTAACTAGAAATGTGCAATCTCTCTAGGTAATGCATGGCAGTTTTTCCCGAAAAAGAAAAAAAACATCCCAAAAAATAGGGATCTATTATTAGTTTCGCGAAGGTGGCACATTTCTATATTTAGAAGTTTTTTCCAGGTGTCGTTTTTGTCCTTGATCTTAGGCATGCATGTCATCAATTCCAATTTGCTCAATTCTATTATTGGGCATGGGATCCCCCACAACATGTTTTTGGGGCTTAGCGCCCGAGTTTTGGTCAATGTAATGTAAAGACTCCGCGAAGTACGGACGTGGAAAGCGAAAGTCTAGGATGAATCATAGGATTGTCTGCCCTAAGAATTGTAAAATAATATCAAGTTGTGTCAGCCTACCCATGGTCTGCAGACCATGGGATTGTATAAATAGAGTGAGGATCTAAGTGTAAAGATAGGTTTTGAGCAGGCAATAATAGATAGATGCGAAGGCATGGTTAGGCGATAGAAGTGGATGTGAAGTGTATTGGGTCGTAGTAGTAGGAAGAGGCTCTGCAGTTGAGTGCGCAGAGGCCTAGTGGAGTCCGCAACTGAGTGCGCGGACCCCTGCAGCTGAGTGCGCAGGGTGGAGTCGGGTTTTTAATTGAATTGAACTTGAAAATGATTATTAATAAAGATAAGTTTGATTCAGAATATTGTGCATCTATGGTTCTGTTTATCTTTATGCATTTATATTGGTTTTGATTACGCGCACTTACTTGAAAGTTGAATAAGTAATAAGAATATTGGGCTCGCACAAACTAAGTCAAAACACCAATATAATATCGCAGTAAGGATCGAGATCAGGATAGTACTGTATTTGCGGCCCTTACAGAGGTGAGCACAGGCTACTGCGCGGGGTAGCGCAAGTGCGTAGGTTCGGACCGCGAACCTCCAGAACCTTCATCAAGACATCCCTAGGGTGCGGAAACTTGGTTCTAGTACCCTCCCATACTACTCCGGGTGAGACCTCAGTCCGCATTCCATGGACTGTTGCCGAAAGAGCTAGTAGTACCGGGATTTGCTAGGTTAAATCACTTCTGAACCTGGGTCAAGCCCCACGTAGCCAACAAATGGTTCCATTGCTGGGATCGAGATCTGCCTAAGGGATTTCTGTTGTCGTGCCATTGGAACCCAACAAAGAAGAAAATTGAAGAGTGGTTGGACAAGAATATTATGAGTTTGCGACACAGGAAAACAAAACTCCACAAGTATCCGAGAAAAAGTGGTTGGATTGCTACGTGTATACGGAAATCCATGAGATTTTCTTTGCATCCTTTCTTTCTGAACTGTATGAGTGGATCACGAGGTTAGCCGATAGCCAGGGAAGGTGTAGGCTCAACAAACCAATAGTGTGGACTCCAGAATTAGTGTGCAGACTAGAGGCATCAGAAGATAAGATCGCGCGGGCTGTTGACCATTGGCTCGACCGGATAATAGGGGGATTTATCACTGAGTTTGCAGTAGACATGACTGTGAGCTACAACGAAGTAGAATGATGTTTTCTCAAGGGACCACGAGGTAAGTACATTAAATCTTTGAATAACTAGATTAAGATGCTGTTATGTGAAAAGAGGGACATGCAAATACATTAATGTTTGGGACAACGCAGAATAGAAAGATCTACAAAATCAGCGAAGAGTTAGAAAATAGTCCCTTAATTTCATCTTCGCAAGAGAGCAAGGAAGAGCTCGCTAAGGTCTCTCCAAGAAGCGCGGTCAGTTTGATAAGGCATCGCATTTTGCAGTTACCATCTCCAGCGACGCCACCTCCCACTTCACCTCCCTCACCTCCTTCTCCACCCACTCCACATCCACCACCCCCACAGTTCAGCATGGCAAGCGCGATCAAACTACTCATATTTAGATGAGTAGGGAATGAAGATCCTGACCAATTCTGGTTCGTGGTAAGAGCAGTATGGGAAGCGCAAGGTGTCACAGACGACAATATTAAGAAGGCTACGTTGGTGAGCATGTTGCAGGATTGCGCATTGACATGGTATATCAAGCACTCTAACGACCACCCAAACGTAGGGATAGCAGAGATCTAGAATGTGTTGAACAGATAATTTAGCAAGCCAAAATCAGAGGCACAATCAATCATTGGGTTTAAAGAGATCCTCATGCTTCCAGGTGAGACCCCCTGGGATCTAGACAAAAGGCTAAAGAGTATGATCGCGCATGGTTTGTCACATCTCTGACACTGCACTTGAGGATGACGCTGTCACAACAGAAACTTTCAACCCAGGCCAAAGCATTGGAAACAACAATGAGGTTGCATGAGACCCTGATACAAGACCCTGGGTTGGGAGTTCAACAAATCCACACGCAACTACAGAATCTATGCCTGGAAATGCAAAGTTTGAATCTGGATAGAGCACCATGGCCAGAGGCGTGCGAGGAAGTATGGTGCATAAAATGCAAAGGCTAGGGCCATGACAAGGATAACTGTCCAGTCTTTGCGAACTACTTGGCAGGAGGGGGGCCAATTCCGTTGAGACCAGAGGCATAGGCAAGGCTGAGTGCGGAACCTGCATTATGGTGTGAGATCTATCAGATAGGAGGAAAACACACGATGGATAATTGTCATTTGTTGTGTTATCAAAAAATCAGGCCCCGATAGGCTGCTGATCATGAAGACTTTGAGTAACTATTTCAAACCAACTTTTGGCTGAGGCTTAGCCTCCCCAACCTGAGAGGGCTCTCTCACAAGATTAAAGAATTTTGATAATGAATTAAATGGCTAACTCTATGAAACAAGTGAAGAAATATGAATGGTTGAACATGATCAGTAAGCATCCATTGGGCTTATGGAGTCAAGAAATGCTTCAGTATGACAATAAAATTAGCTTTACATGGAAGTCAGGGCATCTAGAATTCAACATATGAAGGGTACATCAATAGCATAAAGGAAAACACAGTCTACAAATGTATGAAGGAAGTTAGAGCATAACCAATGAATTCTAAGTATCATACATTCATACTACTACAAATAAGGAGATAAAGACAAACATAAACAAGCCACCATTGCACCATTGAACTCTTTCTGAATCCTGAGAAGTAAGGCCAAAGTCTGCATTCATAAAAACATAATCTTCTACAATGGCACAATATGAGTCTTTCTCTGAAAATTTCCAACCCTTTGTACATTAGATCTTCTCCTATATATATAGCTCTTTACATGACTTAGATTCCTCCTCTAGGATGAGGAAAATTCAAATTCTACCTGACCTGACACCTATTGACACTTAAAACTAACTATTAAATGCAAATGACAGCTAACTAGCAGTCCTAGAGACCTAAAACAATTAGGAGTGTAACTCCTCATTATGATTAAAACAACCTTATCTAGGAATTAAACACTCCTTTTGACACCTATAACTCCATGAATTCGAATTTGATGATGCTCATAACCCTCTAGCTGGCCCTTGATGACTCATCCTTTTACTGTTCCTAGAAACTAGGAGACTGTTCCTTGCTCTGTTCTGGCTGAAAAATAGGTCTTGGGACAGAGCTCATATATTTTCATAAAAAATGTATTTGGAAAAACTGAAGGAGGATTTTGTGAACCAATCCGTGCTGAAAAAAAACCTCTCTTGGTTTTTTGAAACACCTTTCCTACCGCCCAGAATGTGTCTTTGAAAAACAGGTGTAAAACAGAGAAATATGCTTGTGAAAAACTGCACCTACAGCAGTTTCGTAGCGCAAGTTTGGTCCTTCATTTCTCCAAGATCATAATGGATTTGAAGAAAGTAGAAGAGGTTTTTGTACTTAAGTATCTTAGGAATGAAAACCTCTTTCACTTTTCAGAGAGGAGTTTTCAACTGCTCAGAAACTCTTCTAGAAGTTGACTGGTAAAAACAAGAAGACAGTTTGACTGATAAGTTGACTGATAAAGTTTGGAGTTCAAAAATGTCTCTCCTCTACTTGTTTTTCCCTTGCTGAATGTTGACACCTTTTAAATGATCCTTTGTAGAGATTCCCCTTCAAGAATATTTGCCTTTGTCTTTCAACATTGGTCCATGAAATCATAATGTGCAGCTACAGCAGTTTCGTAGCGCGCTACGAAACTGCTGTGTAATTTTAAAAACACAGCTTGAGGCCAAAAATTCAACTCTCTTGATCTTTCCTTTGCTTGAAATGGCCTTTCCATCTGCCATGAAGTTGTTCAAAACTGAAAACAAGACACCATTCTTTTAAGGTAAGCATCAAAAGGTAATTTGACAAAAATTAGGACTTAGCCTTACTTGCTGTGTGATTTCTTTTAGCTAACTTGCTCCTGGTTATTCTTCTTTGTACCGTTTCACCTGTGAATTGTTCTTGTATCTTTTCTTTGATTTGACCTTTCCATTTTTTAGCCTACTGGGGTGTGTCTTGAATTACTAATGGTCTTGTGGGCTCCTTTCTTTCTGTAGACCCCTCCATGGAATTCCTGGAACATGAATATTAAAGAAGCCTGCACCGTCTCAATTTCGATCACTGCCTTGCTTGCAATGGATAAGGAAAGCTACCTCGCTTGATCTTCAAAGAATTCAAATTGAACGCCTATCAATGTACTCCTCATGCAAGAATCCAAACCTAAATCATAACAGAAAACACTTGGCACCTTTTTTGTTTTTTTTGAAATTTGAAACTTGAGCACACTAAGACACCTAATGAACCTAATGATAAGAATGAGCAGTTGAATGTGATAGGCAAGGTGTATGGACTGAAAATTGGTGATGAAAAATTAACGAATTTTGATGGAAAAGACAGTTAGACAAGATTTGGCACAAATCCCTGATTTCGTAGGGCAACCAGTGTAAATTCTGTGTTTTCCACTACGAAATCTCCTAGTTACGATACTGTCTAGGTGTTTTCGTAGTGCACATAGTGTATTTTTGTGAGTTTGCGCTATGAAAACTCTTAGTTGATTTCGAAACGCATGTAATTTTTGAAACAACCTTAACACATGACACTTTGAATAAATGTGGGACCAATGGTGGGTAAAACAAGATTGTTGACCATATTTAACAAAGGGAACAAGACTCCTAGGACTTAGACACTAAAGCAAACATGGAAAAACTAAACCCGGGCTAACAACTAACCTTTACAATCAAACTGATGTGAACAATTTAGAAATTGCTTCTTAAGTGATAACATGTTGCAGAAGTATACATAGAATCCCCAGTAGTTGTTTTGTAATTTTTGTAGATCGGTAGGCCATGGTGAGCGCACTTGTCGCAGCTATGAGTTAATTATGGATCGAACCAAAACCTATAGGATGCAGACAGAAACGCAAGCCCTTGACCTAGCTGCAGGGTTGGCGTGTACTGTATTTTGAGGGTGAGGTCGAGGACGAGGAGCAATGGGACCAGGAAGGAGTTGCAAATAGTTAATTTGTTACAATTGCGGAGGACCAGGGCACTATGTCCGTGATTGTACCAACCCAACGAGGATATCCTATTCGTACTATGCTCAGTTTGATCATGAAATAATAGATTTCCCTACGCTGATCACACAGATGAGCGGAAAAGGGGTATTCCAGCCTCCTCTGACTCAGAATATACAAATGATGAGGTTTGAACTACGCGAAGAAGACCCGAATTTGAACATGATGCTCAGAAGCGGTGCGACCATGAGAGAGGATAAGGGGAGGCAGCCCGAGGAAGATACATGAGTTCGCAAGGCTCCTGCAAAGGAAATTGAGTTTGACTTAGAACGCGCAAAGGAAACGTTTATGGAAGCTAAGAAGAGCTTCATGGAGGCCTCCACCTCAGGTAGTAAGGATCAACCAGAGCGAGGAATGGATCCTTCAATGCTCACTACCTTTCTGGAGACATGCATGAAACTACTACGGGACAACAAGGCAGTTAAGGGACTACAGGAGCTGATCACCAGGTGTGCGGGGTCAGGAGAACTGCGCGTAGTCCGGAAATTAGGGAAGCATGCCTTGCACACTGGAAGGGAAATGAGATTGACTACGCAGCTTAGTGAGTAAAAATGAATCAGGTAATCCTAGATCTAGGTTCAGACGTGAATGTGTTACCAAAGAAAACATGGGAACACATGGGCAGGTCCGCGTTATAATGGTCCCCTATTCAACTACGAATCGTGAACCAACATAAGATTTTTCCCATGGGGAGGTTACAAGGAGTAACAGTTGATATTGAAGGCATGAGCACACAAATAGATTTTGAAGTGATAGAGATTGTCGATGACAACAATCCCTATCTTGTGTTGTTAGGAATATACTGGGCCACCGATATGAACGGAGTCATCAACTTGAAGAAGCGGGAGATGATATTCGAGAAAAAGTCACTACGCGTAGTAGTCCCGCTAGACCCAGCCAAAGGAGCGCGCTACATTGAACCAATGTGCGATGATGAAAGTGAAGATGAGCTGGATTGTATTTACAAGATAACTACACGAGACTAGGATCGGGTGAATCCGACTGCAGATGGGAGAATCTCGTGGGAGCGCGAAAGCTACTGCACTTTGGATTCAGACGAAGAAGTAGAATGATGGTAGAATTGGTTGCATGAAGTAACAACACTGAATTGCAACATGATGGTTAGATCGCTGCATTGCGTGACCACAGAGGCAAGGGAGCTACCGACATATGATGGATTGACAGCGGTTGATGAATTCCTGGGCAAATTTAAAAATGCGATACCCGAACAACAGCGATTCGACGCGTTGAAGTGGGCGCTGCGCGCAACACTTGCACACTGGTGGGGAACACATCAAGGAAATTTTGAGGACTAGTGCGGATATAGAAGGATGATGCACCTACAGTTTGGAAGCCCCCACCTTCGAACGAGAGTTAGGCAGCCAGGATGAAGCAGCTTGCGCGCCCAACTGTGTCGATGGGTACAAACGTGTGTTGTGCAGTCCACACGAACAAACCCCAAACTAAGGATCGCAAGTTGGAATAGGACACAGCAGCAGGAAAAGTGACGCGCACCACAAACGTTCCATGTAGAAGCATTCAAGAAGGTATGCGCAATCCTGAACAAGTTTCACCAGGTGAGACAAACTAATTGGGACCTGCGTGTACCAGTGTTTCGATGGGCCTCTAGGGCCATGTACAAAAACCTGAGCATGGAGACGATCCCAAAACTGACGAGCAGAGTCGATGCCATAGTTTTGGAAGGAAGGAATCCTCACATAGTAGCTCTAAAAGTTGAGATAGTATGCGAGGACCAGGACAAAGGAATTATGCAGCCGCGTGAGGATGAACATATGTAGATTCAGAAAGCCATTCTATGAGGGAACCTTAAGCTTCGTGAACTCAAAGATTGGGTACGACTGAGGAAGAAAAGTGTGTTAATGGATGCAAATATCAAAGAACTGGAAACTGAAATCACACAAGCCTGCCGCGTCGATAAACTAAGAATGACAGGTCAAGATATGGGCAGCCATTCTATTGCATTAGAATATTTCTGCCAAGATTTGTGGTTTTGCTACCATGGCTGCAACTGCACCTTACCATACAAAGTAACCAAGGGAGCGCACCGCATAAGGAAGAATGCACGGTGCTGACTATCACGAGGGTAATTGAGGAGTGCCCGTGGACTAGGCTAGAAAGTGAATTGAAGCCTCGCACAGGTGGTGCGACCACCTGACTATCCGTAGGGAGCATAATCTTAGTGCTCCAAGCAGTTGAAAGAGAGCGCGAGACTATAAAAGAGTCTGTATGGGAGTTGCACAATAAGGAGGTTGTGCGCAGGATCAGCATGTCATAGGGGTCGCGCCCACGGATATGGGGTTGTGCTCCCGCGCGGGTAGGTTGGGAGGTGACCGTTGGTGTCACTGTTCACGACAAGAGGTCCAATTTAAGGCAAAAAGGAGTGGGTAGCAGGCAATTAAGACATGAATTAAGAGCTAGATTTGGGACGATATGCCGCCAAGAAGGCATTAATGACTCAGAAGTGGGGGGGAATGATCGAATTCAAATTCAAAATATGCTGTAAAATCCCTAAGGCTAGCCTTGCGACAACACTTGGTTGTGTGAGAATTGAGCAGTTACAAAGCAGTGAGCGCTGCGTACTATTACCACCTTTGACTATAGACACGATGACGACTGCTAGAAAAAGCGTGCGATTCGGCGAAGTTACCACGGAGGCCCATATGGCCCATGAGGAGCCTGGAGAAGCGGCAGCTGCTCCAGAAGTTCGAAAATCATCACGAATGCTGCTGCTGCAAAAAGATAAGTAGACTATGGGCCCAGTCTGTGTATCCCCAAGAAACCCACGGTCTAGCAAATTTTCAATGGTAGAAAAGGGAAAAGCCATCACTGTTGAATCAGAAACGGAGGAGGAAGACTTGCAAGCTCAATCATTCAAATTGAGGCGCAAGACGATGCGGTGAAGGATGTCTCACCAATGCCTTCCGCAACAAAGTTACCTATGTGTGTCCCCCCATGGAAAGGGAAAGCCAAGATACCGAAAGACCTGGAGGCCATGAAGAGTGCACTCCAGACCTCGCTCCTCCCCAACGGTATAATGTTTGAAGGTCCACCTTTGGGATGAATACCAAACATGAAGTTCAAGGATTGGGACCTTGTGGAAAATGCGAAGTTCCCACACCTGGCCACAGAAAGGTTAATGAAGCAGAAATGGTTGCGCGATGTGAAGAAGGCTGGGTTACTCCATTTTCGATAAATACCCCACTACCACCACACGCCCATCACCATTTGTGTCATCAGGCAGTTGCTGTGCCTGATCCTTGATGGGTATCTCTGGCTGGAGGAACCTATTCCCATCACGAATGACCTAATTCACAGAGTTTCTCAACTGCCCTTCAAAGGACACGACCCCACGGCCATAGCGGGAAAAAGCAGCGACTTGGCCCTCGTAGAAGCCATGAAGGCCAAGTATAAACTAGAAAAGAAAAAGAGGGGGTACACAATAGCAAGCATTAAGGACAAAGGGGTTCATGTAGCCACCCAGCTTCTGGCTGGCAAGCTAATGAGGAAATGCCATTCCGATGAAGTACCAACGTCTGTGATTGCGTTGGCAGAGAAGTGCGCGGAGGGGTACAGTTCAAGTACGCGCAATTCCTCTGTGAAGAGTTTTTGACGAACTGTAAGGAGGCCCAGGAGCAGGGTAAGACCTTCCACTACACGTAGTTTATCTTATCCATCTTGTTGGTTGCAGGGGAACTACTGGAGGACAGCCAGTTTCCCACTATTGAGGGTGATCTGCCCAAAGTCGTGAGGTACACCTCGCTTTGGGATACAAAAGACGCGAAGAGGATTCACAAGACGAAGGTGTTCTAGGTGTTCATGGAGGCGAGCATCCGAATGTGGATCAATCGAAGGCCACGCCTATCTCCTACGGTTCATAACAGCTTGCAGAGCGCGACAGAGTTCAAGGCGGATATGCATAACTTGTATATCCGAGCGCGCAAGGATCCAACGCAGAAATGGGTGAAGCTTCCGTTCATCGCAATGGATGATGCGATCTTCATAGTAATGGAGTCATGGCCTCCAGAATGGCGTGCCTTGGACTTGGTTGAAATGGAGAAGGACATAGCCCAACAAAGAAAAAAGGACACCAAGCTGCGCATCGCGCAGCTGGCTGAAAAGAGGCACTAGGAACAAGAAGTAGTCACACAGCAGAAGACGACTGATACAGTAGCAGCGACACAGATGGAAGAAAGCACAAAAGCACCAACAAGAAAGCCCGAGGAGGGCCAGGAGATGTCCATGGGGCAATAGATCGGGGAAGTGGATAGGACAGAAGAATGTGTGGACCCCGGTTCAGCATCGACCCAACTCAAGCGGCCACGCGGCCCTGAGAAAGCAACTCACATGAAGAAGGTAAAAGCAACAAAGACGTCTGTTGACCCGATCACAATCATAGAAGGTGATCTGTTTGAAATCAGTGAAATGATTCGCAAGGTCACAGAGGACGCACTCCATGAACTAAGGATAGAGCAGAACACTGTGTTGGGGGCGCTCAGCGCACAACTACAAGGCTTACAGGTACAACCCCCCCAAATAGGTACAATGGCTCAGTACGTCGCAGCAGGAAATGTTACATAGTAATTTGTCACTGTCTTCATCCCAGTCCTCCTACTGTGTCATGTGTCCAAAGTTATACATGCTCATATTAGACAAATGCTCTTTGATGTTGCTAAATGAGCCACTTTTCCAAAGGTTTCTGCCTCATCGCGTCTGTTGGCTAAATAAACGTGCTGAAGGGTGCCCCAAAATAGTCCGGAAGCGCTGCCATCACGGAAGTACACCTGATTCCCGCGATGGTCAGATTTTATGTGCCAGCGCGACTGTCGCTTGTAATATTCGGTGATGACCTAACTAGCTACATTATTCAATAGCGATGTCAGCGCAGAAGACCAGTTATGTGCCCGCGATGATCCAGATTGGGTGAATTTGTTCCAACAGTCGGCCTTCCAGATGACTCCAGACCTGGTTGTTGGCCTAGTTTATGTCTCCCTCCTTTCTCTGGCGTGGCTGTTCCGTCATTTGTGCTACCTTCCTTGAAGATAAGCTCATTCTTCCACCTTTCATGGAGGCTCCTTCTCCTATTTAAACTCTCACCATTGCTATGTGCTGCTAGTTCTTAGTCTTTGGAATGGTTGCTGATAGTGCTGTTAGTGTTTGTGAGTTTGCTAGATAGCTGGTGTGAGTGTGACAAGTTTGGGATTGTTGATAGCTTGAGGAAGGTTGTGAAGCGCCCTTAATCTTGTGTAAAACTTGTGAGTGAGAGAGATTTGTATGTTAGGAGATCCATCTTCAAAGAGTGAATGCTTGAGGAACATGCTGGCTGGACCCTTCTGAGAAGGCTTGTGACATTAAGACTTTGGTTGTAAGCTTACTCTTATTTCATTATTAATCCAATCAATGATGTTTTCCTATGTCTTATATGTGATGTACTTTATAGCTCATGACTTCTTGACTTTGTGAGTAAATAGATCATTGTTGTTCCAGTTACATGCTTTGTTGTATTTCCTTTGCATTGTTTCAGGTTGATTACTCATTAGGAGAAGGAAGTGGAAGCTGGAGCAGCGCAACGGAACTCCATCGACCACCGGTTGAGGTAGGCCTCCAACTATCACTGTTTAAGGAAAGCTATTATTGATCTTTCCTTGTTTGTGACTAGATCCACTCTAGGGCTAGAGAGGTTGCCTCTGTCCATAGAGGGAACACTTTCCTGCATCACAAATTGGCAACTCCGCTAGGGACCTTTGGCCTTTGTTCTTTTCTTGTTTACTCTTATCTTGAATTTTGTTTTGGTCTCTTTTGAAGTGTTGGGGATTAGTTACCTGTCTTCTGAGTTTCCTGGCCTAATCTGGGAAATGCCCTTATTTGATTAAAGATTGGTTGTCTTTGATTTGGGAGTTTTTGGTTCGCCTATTATTGTTTTGAACATCATCGCGGCTTTTAATCTAACAGTTGCACTGTCATCGCGTCACCCCTTTTGTAGTATCCCGTTCATCGCGTAATTACACTTAACAGTCGTGACAGTTCTGTAAATCGGACCATCGCGGAAAATTCGTGTACTTCCGTGCTGACATCGCTTTGTTGTTGCGGTGTGTTCTTTATCAGCACTTGTTGCTTGTGTATCACCCGCGCTGATTACTGTAGAATTGATTTTTTCAATTCTGCCTCCTTAATCCATCAGTCTTGCTAGTCCCTTGCTCTTCTCACTTGTTTGATAACTTGTTTTTCACTGTTTATAGGTTGAGGCACTCTCTTGTAAGCTTTGTGGAATGAATCCTGTTTTTCTTGCTTTGTGACCTAGTTTCATTGTTTCAAGTTTTTGGATCAGTTTCGCTTGGTTGCTTGGTTGCTCAGAGATTCATTTGCAGCTTATTGTTGGTTTGGTTGAGCCTTCCCCTTTGCTTACTTTAGGTTGATTGTTTAGTGATTGTTATTGGACCAATCTTGGCATTGATTCGATTTCTCTTCACTACCCGAACATAGATTACAATTGTTTGGATCAGCTATTTTTCCACATTTGTTTATTGCTTATTGGTTTCTTTCATATTAGAGACATCAAAATCAAAAGGATTGCATGCATTTAGTCTACGAAAGTGAAAGTAAATTTGCATTTCAAGTTGCATATTGAAAAGCGAATGATTAAATATCTCATTAGTAGTATCCGTGCACTTTAGGAATTGATTTCTGTTTGCATTGAGTGACTGCTTTGTTGAATTGGTTTTCTTGGTTTGGGAATGATCTCTCTACCCTCCCATAGGTAGGTGTTCATCGAAAGAAAAGGATATTTCATTCATTCTAGCTACATCCTAGGTTTTGTTATATACATACGGTAAGGCCTGAAAATTGAAACATAATTCAAGATCAACTCTAAAATGAATTGAATAAACCTAACAACACATTGGAACATAACTCACACTATTTAGAGGTCTAGGCTAGAGACGTGCTCCAACGTCGTTAAACCTAGTCACTTTTGTTTTCACTCAAGGTTGGGTGATTCCTCCTTCTGTGACTCAATAATGGTCTAGTACGGAATTGTGCTCCCATGTACTGTCGAGTATATGATGGGAGACCCCACTAGGTTACTATCCTTTATCTCTAGGAAGCCATGTCTGTCGCCTTGCAAACCGTAATGCACCAAACATAGCATTCGGGAAGATTGACTGCTGTACGGAAAGTCCTTGGTTTTCATATGACTGCCAAGGTGTATATTCTGTTTTACGGGTTGTTTGGTAAACCTTTTGCCTAGTTCTCCAGAGTAGTCACTTTCATTCCTTTTCGGACTCCCTAAAAGAAAAGGTCCATCTGAGCACTTGTCCTTTCAGGCTCATTAAACCTCGAAAGAGATAGAGTCACCTTTTTGTCCTTTTCTCGACTCTTGAAACATGAAAAGGTCAAGTTTTGTTCCTGCATCATAAAATTTACTGCCCACGAAATAGTCCTGGTAACAGCTAGAATTATTCCTTACAGTTCGATTGTTTTTCAGGCTCGTTCCTGATGGCAACTTTCCCCGAGTCTACTAGCAAAGGTCTTTCCCCAGATGGGAATCCCAGTCCATTTCTTCCCTTTGGAAATGCTGGTGCTCCGTATATGGCAACGCTGTCCTTGCCTGGGTTAACCATCGATTTACCCATTTGGTTGTTTTCAAGCTCGGTGGTCTTGAGTGTCATGACTCCTGTTCCACCCTCTCCTTCATCCGAACCACGACATGTTGATTCCAAGGTTGAGCCTATGCCTTCTTCCCCTGTTTCTTCCTCCTCCTCTCCTCCTTCGCCTGGTGAAAGTTTCACATCTAGTAACCAGGAGACTAAGAAGAAGAAGAAGAATATGAAGAAGAAGAAGTTCGATAAACGTGAGGCCACCTGTGCAGTTATTGATCCGAGTACATCTCAGGTCGGAACACCTTCTGCTCCTCCGCGAAAGGTTAAGTTTCCTTGTAAATTGTGCAAGGGTGACCATCTTCTTCGTGATTGTCCTGGCATTCCTAGGATCTTAGAAGTATGGTCTCATGATCCGACTCATCCCTCATCGTCCTCTGAAGCTCATGGCAATGCTACCCTATCAACTGGCAACGGTAAGAAGAAAGGGAAGATTCGATTTCGCTGTAGGCTATGTGAAGGCAACCATCCCCTTCACCTTTGTCCACTCATGGATAAAGCTTCCGCCGTTTTGCAAAGTCTTACAACTTCTTCACCCCAACTTCCTGTTGGTTATCAGAGGCTCTCTTCAGACCCTCTCCCCGTTGACAAAGAGATTAACTTAGATTCTTCTCTTGTCCGTCCTCCTCTTTCCGGACCTGGTTGTGCTACGCCTGTTCCAGACCAACGATTGGTCGAAGAGAGTGTCGACTTCGATTCACCACATGTTGATCACTTTGTTTCGGAAGAGCGTCATGCTCATGTTCTTCTTGTCTCATCAGATTCTCCTGAGTCCGAGAACGACCCTCCTATCCCTGCTAATTACGAGAGTCCTTCTTCGATCCCTCTAGAGCATGGGGGCAATCATATGATTCCCCCACCAAGGAGTTTGGTCGTTACCTTTGACTGGAGTCATTTGACTGCATTCCGCCTTCCATCCTATGTGCCTTTCGAGATTACAGTACATGCCTACGATAAGGCAGTACTTGGCACTGTCCTGGATGAGGGTGCGTCTGTCAGTCTTATGCCCTCCACTATTTGGCAAGCTTGGGTTCCCCACAGCTTGTGCCGCTCACACAGAATCTATTGGCATTCGATGGAGAACCTTGTCAACCTGTTGGGATCCTCCCAAAGTTTCCTGTTACTTTGGGGGGCAAAACCGTCTATATAGATGTCATGGTTGTCCAAGGTGAAAATTTTAGTCTTCTCCTTGGCCGTGACTATGTTTATGCCATGGGGGCCCTCGTCTCTTCACTTTTCTGTGTGGTAGGTTTTCCACACAAGGGAAGAATGGTGACTGTAGATCAATTATCGTTCTTTAGTCCTCCTGTGCCTCCTGCACAACTGTCATCCTCTCTCGGTTCTTGCTTGCAAGCTGTTATCACTCAGGTTGTTCCCTGCCTCCTGAAGGGAATACGGCCGAGGTAACCACTAACCAATCTTTTAGTTGCAGGTCCTAGCCTACCTGCAACCAGAGAGGGCTCTCTCTTTGTAATTTAGCTTTGTTTTGTGATATTTTAGGCTAGTTATGATGTACAGGTTTTTGTTTTGAGTTTGTTGGATGGTGATTTCAAGCAGAGTTGGGGTGAAAGTCTAAGACAGTCTGTTCCATTGGGCTATGGAGTCGATGATGGTGCACAGTTGAAAGTGTTTCCTAGGTAAAGGAAATACTACAGAGTGAGATAGGCAGTTCTGGAACAATTTTCAAATCTGCGAATTGGTGGAATGAATTTAGGGAATGAAAGGCAATTAAGGATCTTTCATTATGCTGGCAGAGGGAAAGTGTATGAATGTTATTCAAGAGCAATTAAGAATTCCTAAACAATATTCAAAATGAAAGGAATTAGTGCAAACATGAGCAGTTAAGAATTCATATTTGTGGCTAATCCTGAAGAAAACATAATTAATAGCAGAGATTGAGCACATGGTGCATTTAAACAAATCCTGGGCTATTCTTCTTCTCTGTTACTAAGATTATGGAACGTAGATGACATTTTACAAACATAGAAAACATTAAACAGAGTTTAGAATAACTTATTGTTCCATAGAGTGACACAGGAATCCCGTAGCATGTCCCAGACCATCATTTCCACATTCAAGCAGTGCAGAAACCATGAACTTCAACAACCATTTGTATTAGATTGTCTCAGAAATTTCAGCGTAGCTTAGAAAGAAAATCACCAACCCCAAATACATATTATGGGGAGGTATTTATACAAAAGGGAGATACAAAATATCATGAAGATAAGTCTTTGAACTCATAACTTTCTTTACCAACTCTTAAGAAGTAGTAAATGAGGGAATAATTGCTGTAATAAATATGAATGTGCTAGCTGTCCAATTAGTCAGAGATATTTTGAATTTTCTGGGCTGTGTGAGTCGGCTGCTTGCTATGCATTCATTCTGCGTTTGCTGTCTTGATGCTGGTACGCTGTTTGTTGCTATCTTGGTCTTCATCATCAGTGCTCGGTTTCTTTGCATTCAATGAGCTGTAGTGATCATTCCATTTCTGCCTTGTGCTGCTTTTTCTTCCCTTTGACAGGTGGACCATGCTATCTGCATGTGCTGACCTGTAGCTGATCAAAAAAGAATTAATAAAAAAAATCACCTGAGCAATGTCTCCATCATTCCTTTCCACCAATCCTTTGTAGGTAGCCGATGTCTTTGTATCTTTATCAATGTTTCATAAGCTTCAGTGTATCTATAAAAGTTAGGCTAGACTTCAAAGAGATGGTTTATCTCATGCTCAATGTAAAACAAGTTTTCTAGTTTGTCGTAGAGACTCTGTCCAGATGGAGGCCCTGTTTCTCCTGATGTGCTTGAGGAGGCTGTGATTTGATTGGAGGCATAGTTGTTTACCCTGTTGGAATAATGCTCATGTGACAACAGTCTTCCAACGCTAGTTACTAAACTTGGTAGCCCTCTGCTATGTAATGCTGCAAACTTTATTCTGAACTCATTTACCTCTCCTTGCATTTCTTTCTAGAGTTTGCAAAAAATTCCTTAGGGTCAGCATCCTTTTTGCTAGTAAGATAGTATCAGTCATGTTCCTGATACATATTGCTGCCAATTGCTCTTTGGTATGAGTGTTGAGGAATTGGATCATCCGGTTGGCTTGCTCAGGCATATTCCCTAATGATGCTCTAGCCTTTTGATTTTCAAATTGAGCTAAGCCTATCAAGTCCATTTACTCATGTATGGTCTGAATCGATTGCCACTGGTCAGTAATGGATTGGCCGATCTTGGCCCACAAAATTTTCTTGACCTCAGCTAGGGTCCTATCAAGAGTAAGCTCTTTCTCTAGCTCCTTTATCCTTTTCTCCAGGGTTTTTACTTCCCTTGTCTTCTCAGCTACATCCTGCTTTGACTTGTCATATCTTTCCTCAATTTTAGCCAGCTTTTCTTTGGCCTCTTTCAATTCTGCCATCTGCACTTCCAGGGATTTTATTTCTTTCATCATCCCCTCCATACTCAAGCTGGTCTCTTGCTCTGCTGTTGCTGTAGTTGCTGAAAGTGGTGCTGAACTTGAGGTACCTGCTTCTGATGTTGGACCAGTGGGAGGGACTGTTGTGGTGGCCGTAGGAGGAGCAGCTGTATGAATGTGAGTTGTTTGAATTGGCTGAGAGGCCAACTCTCCCTGTCTTCCCTGTAATGATGCCTCCAAGGCACTCTCTGTTTCTATCAATCTTTTGTGCAAGCTCATAAGAAAAGTAACCACATCCTGCTCTTCTTTTTGTTGTGCTATTTCTGTGGTTTTAGGATGTAGTGTTGCTGGCAGCCTGAGCTGTCTTTTGAGGGCTACTACGTCTTCCTCTTTCTTTTTGATTAAGGCCTGAATGCCTTTTGGATCCTGGGGATCATGTCCCAACTCTATAATAATTTCCTCTAAGGACTTGATTCTGTTGTCCTTGGCCTGTGATGAATCTTTCTCCAATTCTAGTTGGGCAGAAGTATTGTGCAAAGAGTTTTGCAATCTATGGGCCAACAACATTTTGTCTGCCAAGGTAGAATACACCATTTCATTGGTATGCTTGTGCAATTAAATCTAGTCCATTGGATGGATATCTTTGGAGAGCACTTCCAGATTGGTTCTGATATAGTCTGCAGCTGATTGTGGTTGCTGTGTTATAGGTCTAAAATGACTGAGGGTCATTTTCCCTTCTTGGATGTCATAGGCTGCCATTAGCCTTTGCTGATTAGTGGGAGCCATCCTTAGCAACTGGTTGTAGAGATGGTATCTCACTGGCTCATTTTCTAGCCTTAATATCAGTGAATGATTTTTTGATATCAGAGTCCTGTCTGCTCTCTTGCCTGGTGGATGTGACCTCCACCCCCTGTTGTCTTTCTTGCTCTGGCTGGAATGAGCTGGCTGACGTTTCCATGCTTGGGGGAACTTGCTGTTCAGTTGGCCCCTCTGGCATTTCTTCTTCTGAATAAGGGTTTATTCTATCTTTTTTCTCCTTGCTGGTCTGCAGATGTCCCTGTAGGAGTCTCTTTCTGTCTATCTCTTTTCTTGGCCCTTTCCTCATTAAGAGGAGTCTGTAATACATGAATTTTAGTTGCATTTGCTTGAGTAGAAGGGTCTTGCCCTTGACTTTGTTCATCTGTAGAAGTCGGCCGGTCTGCCATTGTCTCTTGCTGCTCAGAATGGTGCACTTGTTGTTCTGAATCCTGCACCTCCTTACCTTTAGATGTTCCTGCTAGTGGAGCACTTTCTTGGGCAGGTTGTTGGGAAGCCGTGGCAGATGAGGTGCCTTCTCCAAGGTGCCGAGGAGCTGTGAAAAACACCTGTCCAAAAGATTCCAAGTCAACTGATTTTTCAAGATTCTTGATTGCTTTTTCTGTTATCTCTTCTTCAGTAAGCTCTTCCACTAGTGTGCCCTCTACCCATTCTTGTTGGTTGGCATATTGTTCAATTTCAGGGATTCTGTGGTGGGGATACCCTGTGAGCTTGTTCTTGACCCTTCTAAAGCTTATGAAGTGTTCAGGGTCATATGGTGACCAATAGAAACTTAGTTTGAGCTTGAGTTTTTCTCTCAGAATCTCATCAGCATCCTTCCATGCTTCTTCCCTTTTATTAAAGATAAAGGGGCCCAATTGATGTCTAATTTTAAGCTGTGCCTTTTTTCTAGCACCATAGAAGTGCTTTAAGTCTGCACTGTTGAACTGCTTGTAGTACTCCAAGGCAAAGAGTCTCATGGGGACATATTTTGGTAGTCTGCATGGGGCTAATTCATAGCCATAGATCCTTATTACAGTGTGGTTTTGGTAGTAGTACCAGTCACCAATGCTGTATCCTTTTGAGAGGTGCAGAATTCTCTGCATTTCAGCAGTGAGCGTAGGAGGAGGATCTGCTGATAAAAGGAAAGTGGCTGGGTAGACAAAGAGGTCAATGAACTCACAGTATGTGTAGGGGGAGAGATTAACATGATGGAACACTGAGGACCAAAATATGACAGACCTTCACTCCCCCCTAGCATCCAATTTCTTAAGGAAGACCGGGAAACTTTCGGACTGATAGTATAACAGCAAATGATAGATATATGAGGTGTATTTAAATCCCTTTCCCTCTCTAAGTTCATGAACTGCTCATGAATCTTGTTGGCTATGAAGGTGGCATAGTCATACTTGACAGCAGGGGGCTGTCCTGGAGTGAAGATAGACATCAAGGCAAAGACAGTTTCATCTACAATTTCACTGGTTCTGAATCCCAGGATGTAGGAGATCATATCTATGAGCAATTTTCCCTCCTCAGTAAACCAAGCATGGTGATAGGGAATTGTGAATCTGGAGTAACAGTCTGGTGGCATAAATAGCTTGGAAACTCGGTCAATTTCTGCAGAGGACAACTTTGAGGCTTGATCCAGTAATTGTTTCATGGAAAGGGAGACTAGAGGCTGAGTTGGCTTGAATTGCAGCATCTCATTTATGGACTGAGGAGTAATGTAAAAGAGGACATTTCTAGCAGGGTCCATCACTGCCCTTTGAGAAGGCTCATAATTTGCACAACACTGATGGATGAGGTCAGGGAAGACATTTACTGAGGGCAAGTAGTACATTGGCATGTTGGATTCCCATATTCCCAATAGGTCAGCTTTGTTTCTGAATTTATTCCTTATCTCACAGAAAGCCTGAAGGTGAGGCTTGATTCCCTCCATATCAGCAATTTGATAGTCTCTGTCTGCCAGAGGTATCCATTCTAATTCACTATGGGGTGCATTTAGTGGTGCAATATTGAGGGAAACTCGGGCCTCCATTATTTTACTGGGATTATAATTGAATTTGGCGTATACTTCAACATGAAAACAGAGTCTTGGCAGTGGTTTTTTGGAAAGGAATTTACAGTTTTGAGTTCGGGTGCAAAGATGTTCCTGCTGAGTAGAGTTTAAGGGAAATAAAGAGTATACAGGGCTCTGCAACAAGTAAGCTTGCAAGGAATGGAGATAGCAGGGATTTTTCAGATAGTCTTTAGTGGTTTTGTGGGCTAACTAGAGCCGGTTTTCGAGCCTCAATGGCAATTTTGCAGAGGAGGGAAAATTTGCCCGGTTGAACTTGAACAAAGGGTCAATAAGTGAGTTAACAGGTGGAATTTCAGTAGCTCAAGTGCCTTTTGGTTTGAATTCGCAGGTGTTCAAACAACTTTAATCGATAAACTGTGGAAAACAAGGTTCGCAGGTGAACAGATGGTAAATACCTGTTTATATGGCGCGAAGAATGTTAGCAGGTACAAATTCGCGCTGCAAGGTCGGACTATGGAGGCGAATCACCAGGTTATGCACTGTGCAGGTTGTTGGGCGATTTGGACGTAAAATTTCATGCAAAAGGCTCCACGGGTGCAGAATAGAAAACAAACAAAATAGTCTTTTTCACGACTTTTTATCGAATTTTGGACATTTTGGCGCTTTTTGCGCTTTTCAGGGATGACGTCAGCATGATGTAATTTGGCGCGTATTGGGTACGGGATGGTGATGTGGAAGCTGATGAGGATA
Source organism: Pinus tabuliformis (assembly GCA_031772625.1). Classification (NCBI taxonomy): domain Eukaryota; kingdom Viridiplantae; phylum Streptophyta; class Pinopsida; order Pinales; family Pinaceae; genus Pinus; species Pinus tabuliformis. The sequence goes on along the minus strand of CM062819.1, from coordinate 311,125,936 downwards.
GTGACGTGGTGGATGACACGTTGGCGGGGTGGTGACGTGAGTGGGTGATGTGGCAACGGTACAGGGCAGCGGCGAGCCGACGCGGATGTGACGTCATAGGTGATGGGGAGCTGATGAGGGCGGCTGGGAGCTGATAGGCGGTAAGCGGTTTGGTATCGGATCGCCTTTGGTACGGGGGCGGTATGTGTCAGCGCGGGCCTGATGCAATCAAAACGGGCCACGCATCCCTGCGTACGGTGACAAAACCGCCTTCTATCGGGAGCTAACCCTCGTACAGCGGGGTCGCTCCGATATCGGCGAGGGCCGTCAGATTTGGAAGGGTGGATCAGAGGGTTGATGGGATGCATAGTTGTGGGTATGATACGGCGCGGGGACCCGCCCGTATTTAATATTATAATATGTCGCGGGGGGGGGGGGGGGGGGTTAAAAACTTTGGATTGTGGGTTTTATGTTTGCGCGGGCGTGGTTATTGGTTTAATCGAATATTAAACCGATCCCAAAATATACAAGCGCGGAGGGTATTGAGGCTAGGTTTATGTGTGGGGGGCGGACTATGGTTATTAATTTAACCAAATGTTAAATTAACCCCAAGTTTTGGACGCAGAAGGGCTAATACCAAGGCCCCAAATGGACCTAGCATTTCCCAAACTTTGTATTATATGGCTATAGTGCCAAGGGGTGGGGATATTTACATTTTTTTCGGTTTTTAATATAGTTTTTTTGTAAAAATAAGGGTGGGAAAATGACTTAGGGAGCTAAATAATAGAGCTAGGTGTTAATATGATTTTATGGAGTGAGACTGCATAAGTAAATGCCAAGTTTATAAAGTGAAAACTTAGGCATAAGAAAATGAGAGGAATGTGGAATGATGATTTTTACACAAGAAATGTGGCTTCTTTCTACTAAGCAAACTGAGAGTTTAACTTAGTATTTCTCATAGAATGAAGTAAAATAGGACTATTGGGGAGATCCCAAGGTCCTTGAGGGGATGTTAGTAAAAATATTTCTGGGGGAATGATAGGGGAATTAGTCATGCTTCCACTGTTCTGCAAACAAACAATTGCCAAGGTACCAATGTCATTGATGAGATGAGCCTTTTTGACAAGACAAAAGTGAGCACCCACCTGCTTCTGCAACCTCAAACTACCTACCCAGCCTAATACACCTAACATATTTTCCTCCTTTTGATTGGGTGCACTTGAACTGGCAAACCCTGATTGTCCTCTTTTCTTTTGACTGCCCTCCTATCTAAGTCTACCCTTGTCTCTTCCAAGGGCCTAGATTAAGCAGTTGGGCTCCTTAATTTCTCTATCTCTCTACTCATCTGCCAAGCTTGAACTGTTTGGACAGATATTCATTCTCTATTCTACAACAAGCAATTTAAACATGGAATGGTCCAGATTTAACTGTTGGGCCACCCATCAAGTGTTGTAAGCAACAATATCTGCACATTGTGAATTTGCAAATAAGATAGCAGTGGCATTTTTGACTGGCCACTTTCCTGGTCTTTCTTTGGGGTTCATTTCTATTACTTTTTTCTGACCAATTTACTCTTTTTTCCCTTTGATTTTTCTTTTAGGGCATACCCTCTTTACATTTTTTAATTTTCCCTATCTGTATATAAAATATGGAACCTTTGTAGCATGAAAAGATGAACATATTTGGCACTTCCCTGGTCAATCATGAAAAATGAAACCTATTGGTATAGGAACCTAACACAAGCAGTGCCTTCTTTTCCATAGGTCAATTATGTGGCTACCCGTTCCATCTCTGCCTCTGCTGATGATCATGCAGATGGTCTCGTACATCATGTGCTAGGGGCATTGGAACCCGATCTGTCATTGGTGCATCATGACATGTATTCCTCCCAGAGTGCGTTTCTTCCATCCCGCGAAGATCTTTTGGGAGCCATGTTCTCATCTGGCCCATGAACGGAGTACCCAGGATAGGTTTAATCTTGTGTCAACCTCATTAAAAAATGAAATAAGGAGTGTCGAGCATAGTTCCTGATCTTGTGTCAAGCTCGTTACAAAATGAAACAAGGGTTATGAGGATAGTTCTTTTACTATGTCAACCTCACTAAAAATGAAACAACTCCTCCTTTTCCAAATCGAGTCTTTGATTAAGATCTTGTAAAATCCAAGTCGAGTCTTTCCAAGATCTCGAATGTGAACCTTAATTCCATCCACCTCGTTGAATGCAATGAAGCTTGGGGGGCATGTACCTCAATTTGCGTCATTATGCTAGGGGCATGCAAACTTATAACAAGCATAGTTTTTCGTTTCAAGCTTGTGTAAACATGAAACTGAATCCAAGCAGAGTCTCCATGGTTCAAGCTTGTGTAAAAATGAACCCATACCTGATTTACACCTCGTGATTGTCGTTTTTATCCGCTAAATTCTGCTAGATGAGCCTTGGTTGTTTCCATCGCCACCATCTCTTTGGCTAATCATATGCTTTCACTTGATTGTTTTTTCCTTTCCTAAGGAACCACAGCAATGAGTGGTTTTATTAGCCAGCCTCTTGACCATTACATGTTTTGAGCAGTTCCACCATTGTCGGAACCAGTTGCTACCCTTTATGCCACTCGTTCCTCTAGGACGAGTCTACTTTAAGCTCTTTTCTGACTCGTAAAAGATGAAAAGATTGCCGAGTATTTTTCCCTTTTTGACTCGTTAAAGAAAATAAAAATGGAGGTCTACTTTCAGCACTTTTCCGACCTTTTAAAGATGAAAAGATTGCCGAGTTTTCCCTCCTGACTCGTTAAAAGAAATAAGAGGCGGTCGGCTTTAACCTCTTTTCTGACCATGTAAACATGAAAAGATTGCCGGGCTTTTGTCGTTTCAAGCTTGTTATCGGTTACGAAACGACGTGATTCCGACTGCTTTTCTACTTTTTTTGGGTCGGAGTCACTAGTTACGAAAAGTACTCCTCGATTGTAATGGTTGGGAGATTCTTTCGAGTATCGTTTTATACTTTTTCGGGCTTGAGAGACACAATCTTACGAAAAAGGACCCCTTGGAGTTTTCTTTTACGTGTCTTTTTGAAACTCTCTAAACATGAAAAAGACTCCGAGTTTCACCTATGTTGGACTCGTCAAACCCTGACGAGATTGGACTCGTCACCATGACGAGAATCGAGCTTCTCCTTCCTAGGGCTCGTTAAAATATTACTAGGTTGCACTCAACAATAGGTTTATCATTGATTGTCTATGGCAGCTAGTCACTCTTGAACATCGACACTTTTACTTCTTGTCAGGTTGGGATATCCATACATCGTCATTTGGCCTTTCGCGGGTTTGGGTTATCATTCTAGCCTTATTCCATCTGATTCATGCCATCTCCTTCGAGCTTCTGATCCCTTGGTACCTGAATGCTGCCACCCCCCTCTCGAGTCGTGTCGCCGACATGTTCAAGAGTATAATCCTTCTGCAGTTTACACCCTCGTCTTCTCCTTTGATACTCTGCTTCGCCATCTACCTCTTGTTCCTTATCTCGTGTCGTTGATGTGGGAAACATTATGGCCCTCCTGCGACGGGTCGTCTCTTGTCGACATCAGCTCATTATCCAGGAGATTGATCTAGAGATCCCCTTTGGTAACTTAGAGCTTGCATGCCTCAATGGCAAGTTCTTTGTACCTGATGGTCAACTTTCATCATTGGTCGTCGATTGGGTGATTCCACGAGTGTTCGACTTCAGCTCCTTTTTCACACTTCGTGGATTGTGCTAGACAGTACCTTGAGAACCATTGGCATTATTGGTGGTTTCTCACGCTTGTTAACGATTTTTTTCATTGATCGGTAATCAAGAGATTTTCTATCATGCTCGACTTCAGCACATTTATTCACATGTTAGGATTTGTACTATGATCGAATGGGTTCAAGACCCTGAACTCAGATTACATATGTTCGGGCTGCATGGATTGGTTTATGATTACATGACTCATTGATGGATGGCTGCGGCCATACCTGAGTCTTCATGGATGGCTGCGACCATACCTTTATCATCATCATGGTCTCATTGGCTGGGTGGCTGCATCCATACCACAAACCTATTTCGTATGTCTTTTTTATGGCTGCTCCCATGCCTAGACTACATGTAATTCATTATCAGAGATATCAATTTTACTTGCGTGCAAGTTCTTCCAGATGGTGTTCCAGATCAGTCAGTTTTGTAAAGCATTTCACCCCTCCCACTCTCTCGGGCTTCATACTTTAGGGGGCATCTGTTACATAGTAATTTGTCACTGTCTTCATCCCAGTCCTCCTACTGTGTCATGTGTCCAAAGTTATACATGCTCATATTAGACAAATGCTCTCTGATGTTTCCAAATGACACACTTTTCCAAAGGTTTCTGCCTCATCGCGTCTGTTGGCTAAATAAATGCGCTGAAGGGTGCCCCAAAATAGTCTGGAAGCACTGCCATCGCGGAAGTACACCTGATTCTCGCGATGGTCGGATTTTATGTGCTAGCGCGACTGTCGCTTGTAATATTTGACGATGACCTGACTAGCTACGTTATTCAATAGCGATGTTAGCGCGGAAGACCAGTTATGTACCCGCGACGATCCAGATTCGGCGAATTTGTTCCAACAGTTGACCTTCCAGATGACTCCAGACTTGGTTGTTGGCCTAGTTTATGTCACCCTCCTTTCTCTGGCGTGGCTGTTCCGTCATTTGTGCTACCTTCCTTGGAGATAAGCTCATTCTTCCACCTTTCATGGAGACTCCTTCTCCTATTTAAACTGCCACCAATGCTATGTGCTGTTAGTTCTTAGTCTTTGGAATGGTTGCTGATAGTGTTGTTAGTGTTTGTGAGTTTGCTAGATAGCTCATGTGAGTGTGACAAGTGTGGGATTGTTGATAGCTTGAGGAAGGTTGTGAAGTGCCCTTGATCTTGTGTAAAATTTGTGAGTGAGAGAGATTTGTATGTTGGGAGATTCATCTTCAAAGAGTGAATGCTTGAGGAACATGCTGGTTGGACCCTTCTGAGAAGGCTTGTGACGTCAAGACTTTGGTTGTAAGCTTACTCTTATTTCATTATTAAAGCAATCAATGATGTTTTCCTATGTCTTGTATGTGATGTACTTGATAGCTCATGACTTCTTGACTTTGTGAGTAAATAGATCATTGTTGTTCCGGTTACGTGCTTTTTTGTATTTCCTTTGCATTGTTTCAGGTTGATTACTCATTAGGAGAAGGAAGCGGAAGCTGGAGCAGCGCAATGGACCTCCATCGACCATCGGTTGAGGTAGGCCTCCAACTATGACTATTTAAGGAAAGCTATTGTTGATCTGTCCTTGTTTGTGACTAGACCTACTCTAGGGCTAGAGGGGTTGCCTCTGTCCGCAGAGGGAACACTTTGCTGCATCACAGGAACCTTCGAGGCCGAATAGATGCTGCACGCCCGTATGGACAAACCTTTCGTGTTGCTCGAAGGTGCGCTAGTAGCAGCAAGTGAGGGTGACTGGGTTGCGATGAGCAACATGAAAGGCGTCAGCCTTATCTTGGCAGCCCTACTATGTGAAATTATGTACTAGCTACAGGATGGGGTCATTGCAGAGCTCTGCGCTCGGGAAGGCTGCGTGATCCAGGTCCTGAATGAGAAGAAAATCAACATGGACCAACTCAGCCTCCAGCGTGATGAGTTGGGTGCGTAGGCTCGCAGACTGGAGCAGGCAATAGAGGATGCATGTAGGAGCGTCCCAGAGTTGGCTGTGTCGGTAGAACTACCAGCAGCAGAGCGGGTCCATCGATTGGCGACCAGAGTCTGCGAGGCCAAGGAGGAAATGGTGAAGGTTCAGTTGGAGCTGAACCTGCAGATTGCCAAGCTGTGATTGAAGGCACAACCCTCCATGCCCCCAGAAGTAAGAGAGCAGTGCACCCGCGCTATCCATATGGGGTTGGAGAAAATTGGCCAGGCAACACAAGATTGTACCAGGATGTTGGAACAAGCACTAACCATGCTTACGCACCTGCAGGAAGACCTGAACCTACAACACCTAGAGATAGAGGCATGCGAGTTGCAGCAGGAGTACAACAATATCCGGGGTACTGTGTAGATGGTTTTCCTTACTCAATGACTTTCTAGACTACAGCAGGAAAGGGCACTGTGCTATAGGATAAAATGCATGGTGTATGGAGAATAGAGATACCCTCAAAGGTTTTCCTGGGACCTTTGGTAGACTGTACGATTATCTGCAACCCTCACAAAGTTACATGCATGTTCATAAACAATAACTAACTATCAAAGTACGACAAATAGATTACCTCAAGCCTCCATGTAGATTTGCTGGAGAGTGCAATGTAACTAGGTGGAAGTCCCGTGAGCCGGCTCCAGATCAAGTCCTGCACATATAAGAGAAAAACATAATCACAGCATACAACTCTGATAAATAATACATGAATCCATAAAATAACATCTAGTTACACATAACTAAGCTACTCATGCTAAAAGGTATTGGACAAACAAATAAATTAATGATAGTACCAACACCACGGAGTAGACAGTAATACTGTAGTTTTATATTAATGTCGGAAGAGTGATTACAACCATCTGTTGCATTAGCCTTCCCTTACCCCTCCAGCTTCTCTCTCTCTCTCTTCTTACCAACTACTTATGATTTGAGACAATGCTCGACAATCAAGTATGTTATCCTTTCAAATGATCTGACCTCTATCACCATAGCCCTAGCTTTGCTTATGTAGCAATTGAGTTAGGGTTGCCAAGTTTCTCCATGAGTTCCTTAGGGTAAAAGAAATGAAGTTGACATGCTTTTAAGCTCTTTCCCATTTGCCTCCTTCATTAGGATTAGAAATCCCTCAAACAGGTTGAACTTGAGATGTTTCCTTGCTTTTATTGAGTAGATCTAGGAGCAAATATCTAGATTTTTATGAGTCAATTCACTCCTTTGACCCTTAGAACTTCATTAGGGTCCACTAACGCTATTCCCGAACTAACAACTAGAGTTAGTTGGGTCACTAATGCACCCTTAGGCTTGAAGAGAAGCTTTATAAAGCAGGTTGTCAGTGCATAGCTAGCGTTAGTGTGGAAATAAGGCATGTGATCTTGGTCTTTTCTTCAGCTATCATGTCTTTCCCCTCTGAGTTGATGAGGGGGTCAATTTGCTATATAACAAATTCCCCCTGAAGTGTGAGATCGGAGGCTGTGACTGTTAGGTAGCGGATCCCCCGCGTAACGGTTTTGGGGGTTAAAGCCCACAATTTAGGGTAACAATATTGTAAAAGTTCCATGAGGTGCACAGAGCGCGAACTGTAATGGGTTGAGTCAAAGGGTTGTCCGCCCAAAAATAATGTAAAATAATAGAAAGAAAGTCGGCCTGCCCATGGTCCGTGGACCATGGGATGGTATAAATAGAGTAATATTTTAAGGATAGAAGGTAGCTTTCGGCTAAGATCTGATGTATTATGGGTTTGTGAAGGCAATATTCGCTCTGAGTTTGTAAGTCCGAGTCGAGGGTAGTAGTAGTTAGAGAAGGCTCTGCAGCTGAGTACGTAGAGGCCTGGCAGAGTCTGCAACTATATGCGTGGACCCCTGCAGCTGAGTGCATAGGGTGGAACTGATTGTACTGAACAAAAGAGTAATAAAGATAAGTGTTTCTGAATTATTATACCTTTGGTTGCAGATCTATATGTTTATGCTTATGTTCTGATTTTATGCATATCTATAAGATTTATGGTTGCGCGCGTTGGTTATCACTGTGGAATGCTGGGTTAAAGACTTTAAGAATTAGATCTGATCTATAATAAATACATTAATAATAAGAATATAAGAAGTGCTGCATCTCTGAGCTTCACGAAGGCCCGAGTGCTATGCAGAGTAGCGCGAGTGCACAGATTAGTTTGCGACCCTTCCAGTCCTCATTAAGACATCCCTACGGTGCAGAAACCTGGTTCCAGCACCCTCCCATACTACCTCGGGTGAGACCTCAGTCCGCGCTCCGCGGATTGTTGCTGAAAGGGCTAGTAGTGTGGGATTTGTTTGGCTAAAACAATTCCGAAGTTGGGTCAGGGCCCATCAAGCCAAAAAATGGTTCCATTGCTGGGACCAGGATCTACCTAAGGGATGTTTGATGTCAGAACACTGGAACCATATAAAGAAAGAGGTTGAAGATTGGTTGGATCAAAAGCTTCACAAGTTCGTGGTGTAGGAAAACAAAACCCCACAGATATCTGAGTAAATTGGTTGGATCTCTACATATACATGGAAATCCACGAGATATTCTTCGTGTCTTTCTCATTATAACTGTATGAGTGGATCACGAGGCTAGCAGATGACCAAGGAAGGTGCAAGATTGATCAGCCTATAACGTGGACTGCAGAGTTGGTATGGAGGCTAGAAGCATCAGAAGATAAGATCGCGTGGGCAGTAGATCATTAGCTGGATTGGGTAATAGGAGGGTTTATCACTGAGTTTGCAATAGATACAACCGTGAGCTACAACGAAGTGGAAAGGCGTTCTCTCAAGGGACCACAGGGTAAGTATATCAAATCGTTGAATACCTGGATTAAAATGTTATTATGTGAAAAATGGGTTATGCGAATCCATTGATGTCTGGGGTGACACAGAGTGGAAGAGGCTACCAAGGGATCGAAGGATTAGAGAACAGTCCCCTGATTTCACTCTCACGAGAAAGCGAGGAGGAGCTTGTAGGGTTCTCTCTGAGAAGTGCGGTCCGATTGATAAAGCAATGCATTCCACAGTTACCACCTCCACCCACGCCATCACCCACTTCATCTATATCAACCCCATCTTCACCTACCCCTCCTCCATAGCCTCCAAGGGTTGGAATGGCGAGTGCGATCAAGTTGCCCATATTTAGAGGCATAAGAAATGAGGAACCAGACTAGTTTTGGTTTGTGGTAAAGGCAGTATGGGAAGCCTAAGGCATTATGGATGATAACATTAAAAAGGCTACTTTGGTGAGCACGCTGCAGGATCGCGCGTTGACGTGGTATATTAAGCACTCTAGTGATCATCCCAATGCTGGAATAGCAGAGATCCAGGATGCATTGAACAAAGAGTTTAGCCGACCGAAATCAGAAACTCAGTCAATATTCAGATTTAAGGAAATTGTGATGCTTCCAGGGGAGACTCCATGGTATCTGGATCAACGCCTGAAGAGCAAGATCCGCGAAGCTAACATGACGCTGACAGATGTGCAGCACCGCGCATGGTTTGTGGCATCTTTGACACCACATCTAAGGACAACACTATCACAACAGAAGATATCAACCCAGGCTGAAGCATTAGAGATAGCGATGAGGTTGCATGAAACTCCAATACAAGATCTAGGGTTGGGAGTTCAACAAATCCACGCGCAACTACAAAACCTATGCTTAGAGATGCAAAGCTTGAAACAGGATAAGGCGCCCCGGCCAGAAGCACGAGAAGAAGTGTAGTGCATAAAATGTAGAAGCAAGGGCCACAATAAGGATCATTGTCCGGTATTCGTGAACTATTTGGTAGGGGGAGGGCCAATGCCGTTGAGACCAGAGGCGCAAGCGGGACCAAGTGCGGTGCCCGCGCTTTGGTGCCCGATCTTTTAGGTGGGAGGAAAACACACTACTGACAACTGTCATCGATTACAGAAGTTTACATAGACCCCCCAACAACTATTTTGCAATTTTTGTAGATTGGTGGGCCACGATGAACGAGACTGTCAGAATTATGAACTGTTGATGGATCGAACACCTGCTTACAGGATGCAGACTGAGGCGCGAGGTCAGGATCTAGTCACAGCAATAGCCCGTGGTGGGTTCCAGGGGTGAGGACGAGGACAAGGAGGAATGGGAACTGGACGAGGCCATGGACAATTAATTTGCTACAATTGTGGAGGACCTAGGCACTACGCGCGTGACTGTACCAACCCAACTAGGATATCGTGTTCATACTGTGAGCAGTTCGATCACGAAATGATAGATTGTCCCACGCTGATAGCACAAATACGCGAGAAAAGGGTAGCGCAACCTGCGCCGACGCAGAACGTCCAAATGATGAGGTCTGAATCACGCGAAGAAGACCCCAATGTGAACTTGATGCTCAGAAGTGGAACAACCATTGGGGAAGACAATGGGAAACAACCTGAAGAAAATATATGGGTGCGCAAGTTCCCTACAAAGCAACCTGAGTTTGACTTGAAACACGCAAAGGAAACGTTTATGGAAGCTAAGAAGAGCTTCGCAGAGGTCTCTACCATAAGTAGTAAGGATCAACCCGAGCCGGAAATGGATCCCTCAATGCTAACTACCTTTTTAGAGACATGTATAAAGCTACTACGTGATAATAAGGTAGTTAAGAGATTACAAGAGCTGATAACCAGGTGCGTAGGGCCCGACGAACCACGCGTAGTCCGAAAAATAGGAAGGCATGCCTTGTGCACCGAGCGGGAAATGCGATTGACAGCACAGATTGGTGACTTTGAGATGGATTAGGTCATCCTAGACATAGGTTCAGATGTGAATGTGCTACCTAAAGAGACATGGGAATGCATGGGTAGGCCCGCATTACAATGGTCTCCTATTCAATTATGGATGGCGAACCAACAGAAGATCTTGCCCATGGGGAGATTGCAAGGAGTCACAGTGGACATCGAAGGTGCGAGCACACAAACAGATTTTGAGGTAATAGAAATTGTGGATGAAAACAACCCTTACCCCACGTTGCTAGGAATAGACTGGGCCATAGGTATGAATGGAGTCATCAACTTAAAGAAGCTAAAGATGATATTTGAGAAAAATTCCCTCCGCATAGTTATTCCACTAGATCCAGCCGAAGGAGCGCGCTACACTGAACCTGTACGCGACGATGGAAGTGAGGATGATTTGGCTTATATCTACAAAATAACTGCACAAAATTAGGACTGGGTAAATTTGACTGTGGAGGGGCGAATATTGTGGGAGCACACGGATTCTTGCACCTCAGATTCAGATGAAGAAGATGAACACTGGCACAACCGATTGAGCCAAGTAACAACGCTAAACTGTAATACGATGACTAAGTCATTGTGTTGCGTAACAGCTCAGGATCGAGATCTACCGAAGTATGTTGGGTTGACAACAGTGGATGAATTACTGAACAAGTTTGAGGATGCAGTACCAGAGCACCAGAGGTTCGACACGTTGAAGTGGGTGCTGCATGCAACACCTATGTGCTGGTGGGGAACACATGAAGGAACCTTTGAAAACTGGCGCGACTGCAGAAGGATGATGAAGATAAGGCTTGGGAAACTAGAACTGTGAATAACCGAGAAATACGATGGACATGATGACTCGTGTGTACACCTCACAAAATGGACCAAAGCCTATGGATAAGAACCCTAGTTGGAGTGGGTACACCTATTTTACCATACCTTGGATGTCATCCCAAGGAACTGGAATACTGAGACAGAACTCCGACATGGTACAGGCAAATGGGATATCTTGCGTGAAGGATTTTTATTAACTTTCTTATTTGAGGACCAATGGATGGATACTGTTGATGATGCACTACAGGTTGTGAAAGCCACCATTTTCAAAATACCTCAGGAACCAAAAGAAATAGTGCAACCAGTATGGTCACATCAGTTAAGCCTGGACCTAGAATGTTACAATGTGCAAGTAGAGGATGATGATGATGACCCCAGAAACATCAATATTCCTGAAACAGGGGGGAGCCGCAAGGTTCGCGAACCATCGATCGAAGACCTCGACATCACAGTGCCCTTAAAAACAAAGCAGGTAAATATTGGTACAGATGAGGAGTCAAAGTACGCAACACTGGGAGACTATTGGGATGACGCCACGCTGGATAAGGTCGTTGAGTTACTTCAAGAATATCAAGACTTATTCCCGACCAAAATCACAGAGTTAAAAGGGATTCTCGGCGACCTAGGAGTGATGAAGATAACTCTGAAATTGGACGCAAAGCTAGTTAAGTAGTGTCCTTACCGCCTGAATCCGAAGTATAAGGAAAAGGTCTGCGAAGAATTGGACAAAATGCTAGCAACAAGAATTATTGAACTTGTGGAAGAATTTGACTTGGTAAGTCCTATGATGGTGCAAGAAAAAACAGAAGGGTGAAATTCGAATCTGCGTCGACCTCCGAAAGCTGAATGATGCCTATGTCCATGATCCGTTCTCAACACCATTCATAGATGAAGTCCTGAAGAATGTTGGTGGGCAGGAAGCATACTCATTCACGAATGGGTTCTCAGGGTACCATCAGATCAAGATTTCATCGGAAGATAGAAGTAAGAAAACCTTCGCGACTGAATGGGGATGTTTCCAGTACACTGTTATGCCCTTTGGATTGAAGAATGCGCCAGCAATATTTTCGCGCATAGTAGTGGTTGCATTCAAGGAATTCATCCATAAGTTTTTGGAAGTTTATTTTGATGATTGGACTATATTTGGGCTAGTCAAGAAACACATCGTGAGTTTATGGTTGATGATGGATACGTGTTGATGGCACCAGATTGCACTAAACCTTAAGAAATGCACTTTCCTCGTCCCCTTCGGAAACTTGCTTGGTCATGTGGTTTGCTGACAAGGCCCGATGGTGGATCTCGTGAAGGTTGCTGTCATATTCAATCTGGAGGCACCACGAAGTGTCAAACAACTGCACACCACATTGGGATACACTAGGTACTACCGAAAGTTCATTAAGAGCTTTGCACAAATCACGAAACCAATGGAACAGCTGTTGAAGAAGGACGCTACATATTGTTGGAATGAGGAATGTAAGAAGAGTCTGGAGGTTCTCAAGGAAAAAATGGCATCTTCTCCCATTCTGGTCTTTCCAAAATGGGACATCGAATTTCATGTACATGTTGATGCGTTGTGTATTGCACTGGGCACTGTACTTACATAGGAAGGTGCAGAAGGCGTCGATCACCTGATCGCGTTCGCAAGCCGGCGGCTGTCCAAAGCTGAAAATAACTATTCTACTACTGAGTGTGAGGGACTGGCGATGGTATACACACTCCAGAAATACCACCACTATCTACTAGGTGGGAAATTTAAGATGTATACTGATCACTCCACGTTGAAATACTTAGTGAATAAGCCTGTGTTGGGGGGGGCATATTTGTAGATGGTTGTTACTATTCCAAGAATATGACTTCGAAGTCATTGTGAAGCCGGGATGCCTAAATGCAGGTCCAGATCACCTCTTGTGAATTGATAACGATGAGGAGCCAACAAATTTGGAGGAAGGACTACCCGATGCACAGCTCTATGCAGCACGTGACGCGGATGGCCACTACGAGGACATAATCCACTTCTTGACCGCAGGGACCACGTCACATGGATATTCAGTTCAACAGAGGAAAGAATTGGTGATACACGTAGTGGATTTTACTGTTATTATGGGGCACCTCTACAAACTGGGAAACGACGAAATATTACGAAGATTTGTACATAAATTTGAGCTAGGACAGATCCTCACAGAAGCACATGGGGGGGCTGCAGGAGGGCCTTATGTTGGACGTGCAACAACACAGAAGATTCTTCGCGCTGGACTATGGTGGCCAACTCTACATCAAGACTCAAAAGCGTACTATCGGGCCTGTGACGTATGTCAACGGACTGGGAAACCATTGTGAAGGGATGAAATGCCGCTCAATCCACAGATGACACTGCAACCGTTTGAAAAATGGGCGATCGACTTTGTGGGGCCCATCACACCTCAAGGAAAGACGGGTGCGTGCTATATCATCACAACAACAGAATACTTGACTTGATGGGTAGAAACACAGCTGGTTAAGGACTGCACGACCGCTACATCTGCGAATTTTTTGTTCGAGAATGTGTTGACACGGTTTGGATGCTCGAAAATTATCATGAGCGACTGCAGAACGCACTTCCTAAATGACACTATGAGCGCACTCACTGAGGAATTCTAGATATATCATCAGCAAAGTACACCGTACCATCCACAAGCCAATGGGACTGTCAAAGCTTTCAACAAGATTTTGGAGACTGCATTGACCAAAGTATGTAATGCAAAATGAAACGATTGGGATTTACGCATACTTGCTGTGCTATGGGCATACCAAACCACATGCAAGAAATTGATGGGTCAGACACCTTTCCGGTTAGTCTACGGTATGGAAGCCATCATGGCAATGGAATACATTGTACCCAGTTTACGAATAGCAGCAATGAAAGGCATGGCATACCGTGGGAACCTGGAAGAGAGGCTCGCACAACTGGAAGAACTTGAAGAGGAACGGTTTCTGGCAGGATTTCATCAACAGGTCCAGAAGCAGCAAGAAAAAGCTTGGCATGATCACCATATCAAGTTTCACACGTTCAAAGAAAATGATCTAGTATTACTGTACGCTAGCAAGTTCGAGAAATTTCCTGGGAAGCTCCGAATACATTGGTTGGGACCATATGTAGTCAAAGAAGTCACAGAAGGAGGCGTGGCCTAGCTCAACAAGCTTAATGGAGAGCCCTTCCCAGGAAGAGTAAATGACAGCCGCCTGAAGCTCTATACGGGAGGGATAGATACCTGACTAACCAATCGAAGTATAGTCTCACTACTCCGGACAGTTGAAAGAGAGTGCGGGACAGTAAAACAGTCTGTTAGGAAGCTGTGCAACAAAAGGGGTGCATGTAGAATCAGTATGTTACAAAGGTTGCGGTTGTGCAGATGGGGCCACACTACTACGTGGTCACACACTGACGTGACCGATGCTGTCACTGTTCATGACAAGATGTCTGAAATACTACGAGAAGGAGCGGGCAACGGGCAATTAAGATACAACATACGAGCTAGATTCGAAATAATATACCGTAGATATAACGTTAATGCACCAGAAAAGGAGGGAACGACAGAATTTGAATTTCCACAAGACTATAAATCATAGTGGGGCATCCACCAAAGAAATTATGGTGTCTGGAGAAATAAGCTATTGTGCCTTCCTATCTGTATGGAATTGTTGAACTTCGATGCTCAAAGGGTAAGCCCGGGGTTTTTTATATGGCCAACCGAGATGCAACCCCTTCCAGATACTGTGGTGTCAACGGCCGCGGACGCCGCGCCGAGCTCAGCACTGACGGTGGGGGATGTACCAAAAACTCTCAGATGCAAAGCAGAACTGGTCCGGATGCCACTGCCTAAACCACAGGCTGGTCTGCGACTCATGAAAGATAAGGAAAATATGGTGAATATTGAGACAAAGGATGGAATTTCAGTTAACAATTCGTCTCTGACGCACCTTGAAGATTGGGATTTCGTGGACAACAACATCTCTCTTGCAAAAATGCAACACAAGCTTCAGTGGACAGTGCATATACTGGACTAGAGATTTGAAACTTGCTGCTTTGGCATAAAGAATTCCTACCTTTGGCGCCTCAGCTAGAGCTAAAATCCTATGAGGGGCCACTTTGTGTTAACCGAGCAGAGCAAAATGAGCATCATCGATTGAGTGGATTAGTAGAGGTAGTGGAGTAGATGTTTGAAGGAGTTTTGCAAGAGGCAAGGATGGAGCAATAGAACGTATTACGTCACTCGCAGGAATGCTGAATCGTGACGCCTTGGCAGCGTGTCTCGCCGCACCGACGAGTGACTCAGGACGAATCACGATGATTGTGTTGGGGGCCTATTGTGTAGTGTATCCCCCGTGTAATGATTTTGGGGCTTAAAACCCATAATTTAGGGTAACGATATTGTAAAAGTTCTGCGAAGTGCGCAGAGCGCGAACTGTAATGGGTTGAGTCAAAGGGTTGTCCGCCCAAAAATAATGTAAAATAATAGAAAGCAAGTCGACCTGCATAGAGTAAGATTTTAAGGATAGAAGGTAGCTTTTGGCTAAGATCTGATGTATTATGGTTTTGTGAAGGCAATATTCACTCTGAGTCTGTAAGTCCTAGTCGAGGGTAGTAGTAGTTAGAGAAGGCTCTGCAGTTGAGTACGCAAAGGCCTGGTAGAGTTCGCAGCTGTGTGCGCAGACCCCTGCAGTTGAGTGCGCACGGTGGAACTGATTGTACTGAGCAGAAGAGTAATAAAGATAAGTGTTTCTGAATTATTGTACCTTTGGTTGCGGATCTATATGTTTATGATTATGTTATGATTTTATGCATATCTGTAAGATTTATGGTTGTGTGCGCTGGTTATCACTGTGGAATGCTGGGTTAAAGAATTTAAGAATTAGATCTCATCTATAATAAATACATTAATAATAAGAATCTAAGAAGCGCCACATCTCTGAGCTTCGCGAAGGCTCAAGTGCTATGAAGAGTAGCGCGAGTGCGCAGATCAGTTCGCGACCCTTCCAGTCCTCATCAAGACATCCCTAGGGTGCGGAAACCTAGTTCCAGCACCCTCCCATACTACCTCGGGTGAGACTTCAGTCTGTGCTTCGCGGACTGTCGCTGAAAGGGCTGGTAGTGCGGGATTTGTTTGGCTAAAACACTTCTGAACCTGGGTTAGGCCCCATCAGGCCAACAATGACAATGGCCGAAATACTTTACTTAAATGTAATTTTCCTTCTTCGAAAAAAAAAGAGAGAGGATGGGAGGTTTGGGTGGTACGAGAAACCTGATACAACACATATATATATAACTACTAAAATCATGTCGTGAGTCGGGCATTCCCATGCTCAATAGCTATGTCAGAGTGAGTTTCTCCAAAGAGATATGATGATGCTAGCCACCGATAAGAACAATGTGGATCCGATGTCATAATAGAATCGTCCTGATAAGCTGTCTCCAAAAAATAATATACGCAACTTGGGAGAGGAAACAAGGCTAAGTGATGCAAGCCTCTACCCAAGGTCTTGATTTCCGCTTCACCGAACAACATAGATCGGTACATGTGAATATATGCATTGATGTCAAACATGCATGAAATCATCTGATTACCAGTCAATAATGGATACCATTAACAGATGCGAGGAAGGTCACCAATAATGGTGATGGTCTCCAAGATGCATAGTACAATCTAACGAGTGTGAAATGTGTTTTTGTCGTCAAACACCCATAGAATCGCTTAAATAGGAGCCAATAATGAGAACCCCTGATCAAACAAGAGGCAACCTGCCACTAATGTCTACAAGTACCAAGGTACTGGCTGTGTTTTTGGGTTGTCTTCCTAGATAGAGTGTTGAAGTTGATAGGAAGATACCTGTTGAAAGGTAGGCAATAATGTGTCCTACATCAATCGACATGAAATGGGACAAGAAGGATTTGTTTTCTGAGGAATCTTTGAGCATTGGGTCTAAACAATAGAGGGCATAATGAAAAGACATGCTTGATGGGTTGATGAAGGAAACAAAAGGTTAACCCTTGAACAATAGAAGGCACGACAACAGTTTTAACCATGCAACACTAGACTCATGAACACCAAAGAGTGTTAGGATACAGAGATGCAAGAACATTGACGTATTTAGGCTAAACTCATAGGATGGTAGGATTAATATTGAGAGGCTGTCACAAGGAATGTTTATCTGAGGGAGTGCCATGTTCAAGGGAACGACTACTACCAAACCACGCTTTCTAATACTGAATGCAGTTGTATTGTCTACTTTCCCCATCTGATTAGTTTAGTGAGTCCAGATGGGTAAACTTGTCGATATTTTAATATTTTAAGAGTCTGAAAAGGACCACCAGAAGAGCGAATCTATGCCCTATATGATTAGTTTTGTCACACAGAATGAGTCGATCTTGCGGACAAGATAGGCCTTCCTAGAATCTAACGATATCTAGTGACAAGCAAGCCAATCAAAAACTATCTTTCTCTAAATATGCATTTATAAACAAAGGTAAACAAGTGTTTAGGCCTACCTTGGGTCCAATGCAAGTTTGTGGAAGCCTCGCTCCTTTGATCCAAATGAGCTCCCTTTTTGCGAATCTGCAAACACAAACAAGCAAACAAATTAAATAGCACTTGAAAAGCCAATA